>OU342746.1:201027176-202227176 GCA_910589775.1 Avena eriantha
AGGTAGAAAGGGGGAGAATGCTCGCCTGGAAAACATAGCCGAAGATTCATCTGTCGATCGGGTCGACACTCGAATCCACTCAACGGCCTATTCCGTGAAGAAGCAAAGCACTAGAAGAAACATCGGATACACTATTTAATACTACAGCAGAAGAATGGGCATGATGTGTGTATGATGCATGACATGGCAAAGATGCGATGCAATTAGTCAATATTAAGCAGAACCGGGGTCCAGACAATTAATTAATATGTTAATGTTGTTTAGATACCCCGCAATTTAAATGTTGTCTTAACAAGGCAAAATATGGCATCGGTTCGCTACACAAATTTAAAAAGAGCCAATATAAGACTAGAAAAGCCTGCATATGGTCTTCATTTTTAATTATTAGATGAATTGTCTATATGCCCCAACCACATGATGAGATGTATGCAAGCATGAGCGATTTAATATGTAACAATATATATATCATTTTACAAAAATAGGGATGGGATAGGTAGGGATCACACTTCTCGGATCGGAGATCTTGGGGTTCCAAGGGTTCAACAGGGTTTAGCTGGATCGGTCTTCGAACTCTGGGATCGGTCTTCGGGTCTGGCCATCGGATCCATGACAGAGGGCTTGGTGGTTCCGGGAAGGAGACCTTGGCGTTCCGAGAGGTTTGGGGTCCAGCAGGATCGATCTTCAGATCTTGGTTCGGGGTCTCGAACATCGGACCCGTGATGAAGCCCTTGTTGTTCCGAGAAGGAGAACTTGGTGGTCTTCGGGTTTGGTCTTCAAATCCGGGGATCGGTCTTCAGAAGAACTTGACATTAGACGGTACTCGTCGGTGTTGGAATAGCTGAACATCACCCACCCATATCATATATCACCACATGGGCATCACACCTCACGGTTGCCGTTGTACCGACATACCACATCTTCACATCAGTACCAAAACACCACTGTACTGCTTTAAAAAAACACTGTACTTCTCACCCAGTAGCACTCCAACAGGACTTGATTACCGTGCCAGCAGGATCGTAGGATCCGTCGGGAAGGCAGTCACGGGGATGATGCCGTCACATGTGGCAGAGAGCCTGAACACAAGGATGATGATGATCGATGATGGGAGCTTGTTCGTGTTGGGAAGGGGACGTGGCCAAGGCGGCTCCGCGATGAGGTAGACACACATGGCAGGCGCGCCCAACGTCATGGACGAAAGGGAGGTGGACAGGCGGCGGCCAAGGTGACACTGGGCGACCTTGCAGAGGTGGGATGCGGAGGCACGCGGGCAGAGGTCGACGACGATGGAGAAGCGGCGACAGAGGAGCAGCAGGGTCGGGGTGAGCGAGTGGTGACCGTGGGCTCGACGAGGTCCGAGCGCCGGCGGCCGGGGTCCTGGATGGCAGCGAGCGAGCAGGGGCTCGCCGGCCGGGATGGAGGAGCTCGCTGGCGGGGATCCGAGGCAACGTGGACGACGCGGTGGAGAGGAGCTTGCGGGGGCGCGGAGCTGTTGGAGCACGGGGGCCGGCGAGGTAATGGGAGCGAGCGAGCGGGTTACAACAACGGGGAAGGGGTCGCGGGATCGGGGTTGGTGGGACGGTGTCGCCCGCGTGGAGGAGAGAGGCACGGGGCGCTCGGGAGAGAGAGAGGGGTGTCGTGCGGCACGTGCGTGGTGGGGTCGGGGTTAGCGAGAGGAGCGGGGTTTGACCGGGCATTGTGAGTGGGGTGGTAGGCAGAGGTTGCACAGCGCGTGTGTGGTGCGTGTGCTGTTTGGTGGCGGGGCAAATGGAGAGATGGGTAGTAGGTGGGTCTAGGGTTTTGGGGTGTTTAGGACTAGGGTTTGGGGTAGAATAGGTAGGGTTTGGTTTGGGCCGGGCCTGTCGGGTGGTAGGTAGCCTGGCCTACAGGCTAGGCTGCCTCCCCGGACAAAAACATTTTTATTATTATATTTTACAAATATTTTGTAAATATTTTTTATGTAAATAAAAGATCCAGAAGAGATTGGGGGTTTTGATTTGAAATAGAGACGGGAGAGATTTAGAAAATAAAACTAGGCTTTTAGAAAATAGTTTTAGGCAAACCATGCATTATGACATGACGATGCTCAAATGCAATGTGACATGATGACATGAGCATGCGGTCATGATGATACACAAAGGCAAAACACAATGATTTTCTAGTAGTGGTTTTACTGGGGTGCTACAATTCGACACCACTAACAATGGATCTCGCCCTCGAGATCCGCCTCATGGTACGGGAAGAAGATCGACGATCGGATTCTTCATGCTTCGTGTAGATCCTCGCCCCATCTTAGAATCGGCTGACCACCAACAGGGGCCGTTGTTCATGTTCGCTGAGAGAACACTCCGGAGAAAACAAAGGACAAAGGTAGAGGTCTCAACAGATAGGCCACCTCTAACTTCCGTGAAAGGAGTAAAGTTGCATTGATCCACCAGTTCAATGTACATATGCGAATGATAAGAATAGTCGGAAGGGGATCAGTCCATCGCGCACCCAAAGCATTACTCTATACATGAATAGAAGAATTATGCAACCAACTCTCAGGATTCAGACTGAAGATCTTGGCAAACGATGTATAGAAACACAAAGGAGTGATATAGGCTCTCTATCGAATCTGATGTGGTGGAGTTCGTCGTGTTAGAAAACATCGGGAGGTACAAAGAAAGATTTCAGTGAATTTTGATCCACCGAAAGGTACAACCAATGAAGGGCTACTCCGATGGCACGAAGACCAGATGTGGAAACACCATTGCAAGAGGAAGGAATCAAAACCCTGAAGGTACGATGGAAACCCAACCACGAGAATTCCTGGACTCGAAGAGAAGATAAGAGTAGATTCAAAACACGCAGGGGTAAGAGGAGAATAGCATAGGGGTAAGAAGTAAAAGCAGACCTAATCAGATCTATCCAACCGATTTTGCAAAATAGTTTTGACACTCTACATCGGCTGTTAGCTAGGTTATCCTACAGGCTGGACCAGTGGGGTATCGCAACTGCTGAGCTCTGATACCACTTTGTAACACCCTCGAATCGGACCTATGCAAGTTTTAGCGATTCCCGCCAAACCTGCATAGAAATGATTCAAAGATGCCCACCAGGCACTTGCGTGCGGGTGGAAAACGAAGTAATAACATTACACAATAGTCCATGATGAAACCCACAGAAACATATATATACAACAACGACTCCATGAGTCAAAAATACAGATATACAATACAAAGATCCAAATCACCTTGAAAAGGATACAACATCCGAGTACGGATAAGATGCAAATGGGGCTAAGAGCCCTGAAGAATAACCAATGGCGTCCATAGCCCTGCCCAGGCCAAGACGGAAGGGTAACCCTGCTAACGACATCGATCTCAATCTTGCTAAAACAAAAGGGGTGCCGACAAAGGGCAAAAGAAAAAGAGAGCAGTCAGTACTGAGGCCAGTACACGGCGAGTCTAGAATTCGGTGGCTCTCGCCTACATAGGTATGGTGGACTAAAGCGGCAGCGCAGCATGCACTAAACAATCTATAGAGACTCGATTCAACTGGCGGCTATTGGAGAGGGGTAAGAGAGACCTATTCAGAACCAACCTTATACTAACACCAATCATACCCATCCTGGTATTCCCCCTCGAGACCAAACAAGGAAGTCAAACTGAGCAACTCACACAGTTAGCAGTTTTATTCATTCCATTATAGTTGCAGCACCTACTAGTCAGATATAGATAGCCCGGGACATCCCAAATCCAGCAGTTGTTGGCACTTTTATTTACTCATTCTGTTGTAGTGAAACTAATTACTAGACATGTCAAGGTCAAATTTATAGCACTACTTTAGTTATAGTTGTCGATGATTGAGATACTGTGCTCCAAGTCGTCCATAACCGCGGACACGGCTTTCAGAAAGTTTTACCCTGCAGGGGTGCACAAATAGCAACACACACACGATCAACCTCGAGAAGAACCAAATAAAACGCAACGAGGCCTCACGACAATGCATTCACAGGATTCATAAATTATTTCAGGGGGCCACCCCACTAAGCTACCCGCAATGAAGTTGGCTGGCTACGAGACGGATCCAAGGTTTGTGTAGACAGCGGTAAACGACTGGGAACCCGAAAGTGTGACTGGGCTTGTCGATACAGCGAAAACGTGTCACGATCCAAAATAGTACAGGTGCTCCACGCACAATCATAAATAAAGCAGTAAAGCATGGCATAGGTATAGGATAGTAATAAAGCCCCAAACTAGTTTGTGGCCCTAATGTGTGAATCAATCTCAGGCAAAGGGGGATTCATAGAGTCTCTCGTATGTGGATAGTGTGAATAGTCAAGGAACAGGTATCAAGTACTCGGGGCCTACGGGACACAAATGAGTCTGGAAGAACCAAATATTATCTATTGCCCATCGGTGCCTCTACATTAGTTATATCTATTCCCAACATTTTAATTGATAAGTTATAATTAAAGCCATGATCATCTCAATCATTAAGCATCTCCATCATTAAGCATGTGCCAACCTTTTATCAACGGTGGAACGACAACAACGCGAAGCAGCACCTATGCAAGCAACTACGACTCGCAAGGCCAACTGTCTATTAATCAACAGGCAATAGGATGTGTCCAAGGCAATGTAGAGGCTGCAAGGAATATAAATGGTACACGGAAACTAAAGCATCACAATAAGATAACAAGGATAGCAAAATATCAACAAGAGGAAGTAAAGACTATAAACGCAAAATAGGTAGAAAGGGGGAGAATGCTCGCCTGGAAAACATAGCCGAAGATTCATCTGTCGATCGGGTCGACACTCGAATCCACTCAACGGCCTAATCCGTGAAGAAGCAAAGCACTAGAAGAAACATCGGATACACTATTTAATACTACAGCAGAAGAATGGGCATGATGCGTGTATGATGCATGACATGGCAAAGATGAGATGCAATTAGTCAATATTAAGAAGAACCGGGGTCCAGAAAATTAATTAATATGTCAATGTTGTTTAGATACCCTGCAATTTAAATGTTGTCTTAACAAGGCAAAATATGGCATCGGTTCGCTACACAAATTTAAAGGGAGCCAATATAAGACTAGAAAAGCCTGCATATGGTCTTCATTTTTAATTATTAGATGAATTGTCTATATGCCCAACCACATGATGAGATGTATGGAAGCATGAGTGATTTAATATGCAACAAGATATATATCATTTTACAAAAATAGGGACGGGATAGGTAGGCATCGCACTTCTCGGATCGGAGATCTTGGGGTTCCAAGGGTTCAACAGGGTTTAGCTGGATCGGTCTTCGAACTCTGGGATCGGTCTTCGGGTCTGGCCATCGGATCCATGACAGAGGGCTTGGTGGTTCCAGGAAGGAGACCTTGGCGTTCCGAGAGGTTCGGGGTCCGGCGGGATCGATCTTCGGATCTTGGTTCGGGGTCTCGAACATCGAACCCGTGAGGAAGCCCTTGTCATTCCGGGAAGGAGAACTTGGTGGTCTTCGGGTTTGGTCTTCGAATCTAGGGATCGGTCTTCGGAAGAACTTGACATTAGACGGTACTCGTCGGTGTTGGAATAGCTGAACATCACCCACCTGTATCATATATCACCACATGGGCATCACACCTCACGGTTGCCGCTGTACCGACATACCACATCTTCACATCAGTACCAAAAGACCATTGTATTGCTTTAAAAAAACACCACTGTACTTCTCACCCAGTAGCACTCCAACGGGACTTCATTACCGTGCCAGCAGGATCGTAGGATCCGTTGGGAAGGCAGTCACGGGGATGATGCCATCACGCGTGGCAGAGAGCCTGAACACAAGGATGATGATGATCGATGATGGGAGCTTGTTGGCGTTGGGAAGGGGACGCGGCCAGGGCGGGCTCCGTGATGAGGCAGACATATACGACAGGCGCGCCCAACATCGTGGACGAAAGGGAGGTGGACGGGCTGCGGCGATGGGAAACCTTGCAGAGGTGGGACGCGGAGGCACGCGGGCAGAGGTCCACGATGGTGGAGAAGCGGCAGTAGAGGAGCAGCGGGGTCGGGGTGAGCGAGTGGTGACCGTGGGCTCGACGAGGTCCGAGCGTCGGCGGCCGGGGTCCTGGATGGTAGCGAGCGAGCAGGGGCTCGCCGGCCGGGACGGAGGAGCTCGCTGGTGGGGATCCGAGGCAGCGTGGACGATGTGGTGGAGAGGATCTTGCGGGGGCCACGGCGCTGGTGGAGCACGGGGGCCGGCGAGGTGAGGGGAGCGAGCGAGCGGGTCGCAACAATGGGGAAGGGTTCGCGGGATCGGGGTTGGTGGGACGGTGTCGCCCACGTGGAGGAGAGAGGCACGGGGCGCTCGGGAGAGAGAGAGGGGTGCCGTGCGGCACGTGCGTGGTGGGGTCGGGGTTAGCGAGAGGAGCGGGGTTTGACCGGGCATTGTGAGTGGGGTGGTAGGCAGAGGTTGCACAGCGCATGTGTGGTGCGTGTGCTGTCTGGCAGCGGGGCAAATGGAGAGATGGGTTGTAGGTGGGTCTAGGGTTTTGGGGTGTTTAGGACTAGGGTTTGGGGTAGAATAGGTAGGGTTTGGTTTGGGTCGGGCCTGCCGGGTGGTAGGTATCCTGGCCTACAGGCTAGGCTGCCTCCCCGGACAAAAAAAATTATTATTTTATTTTACAAATATTTTGTAAATAGTTTGTAAGGTAAATAAAATATCCAGAAGAGATCAGGGGTTTTGATTTGAAATAGAGACGGGAGAGATTTAGAAAATAAAACTAGGCTTTTAGAAAATAGTTTTCGGTAAACCATGCATTATGACATGACGATGCTCAAATGCAATGTGGCATGATGACATGAGCATGCGGTCATGATGATACACAAAGGCAAAACACAACGATTTTCTAGTACTGGTTTTACCGAGGTGCTACAGCTCCAAAGCGGTGTGTCAAGTGGTTTGGAAACCCGATGATTCACACTTTTGGGATGGACTAATGGCGTCCAAAAAACATTTTTTCCATTTTAGTGTTTGCAATATTAAGGATGGATCGCAGATTAGATTCTGGAAAGATAAGTGGTTTGGCCAAACTTCTCTTCACTAACAATATCCATCTCTATATTCGATTGTTAGGCATAAAGGGGATACACTTTCCACAGTAATAGAATCTAATCCTCCTAACGTGTCTTTCAGAAGAAATCTCATAAGCCCTCGACTAGTATCTTGGAACAATCTTTTATTACGAGTATCCACAATTTAGTTGTCGGATGATGTGGACGAGTTCAAATGAAAATTACTAGAGAGTGGTAAATTTTCAGTTGACTCAATGTATAGAGCTTTGATTCAACCTGATATTTAAGTCGATGATAATAGTAAATTTTGGAAGATGAAAATACCCCTAACGACGAAGATATTTGCATGGTATTTTTTAAGGGAGTAATTCTTACAAAAGATAATCTTGTAAAGAGGAATTCGCATGAAGTACACAATGTGTTTTTTCATCGTGATGACACTACAAAATAACTCCCCATACCCGGCGGATTTTTGGAGCGACATAAGCCAAAAAAATGGAAAAAAAGTTGGTTAGGCGGCGGATGGGCCGTCACGGCGGCCACTTATACATCATGGCACACTCGATTCCGGCGGATAATGGTGTCGTGATACATGACTAGCAAGCCCAGTGCCACCGAATGCCACGGTTGCTCGATGGAGGCTTTATGATTGCGCCGTGGATAGTAAGCATTGTGTTGACTGGTCAAACGCATCACACTATAAGTGGTGAGACCCACCACTGCCAAGTTGTTCCCTGTTAGACTCGTATGTTTACACTTTTTGTCATCATACCCACCTTCTCGTGTGCGTCTATAGGGAGAATGAAATTGTTATGCAATTACTTTATGGGTCCTTGCGAATGCGGCCCAAAAAGCTAGATGCCTGCACCGCACTTGATCAAATGGTCCAGACTTGCTACTCCCCACTTACCACTCTATATAATATAGAGAAACCCTAGCAACTAATCCCATTATCAATCCCATCTCATACAGACACTTCCAACTCAAGAACTCCATGTGCAACATCTCAACCGGGTAGCGCATGACCTAGCGTCGCCGTTACGTACAAGATCTTTCACAGCTATTGGCTCGTCGGATCTTGTGCTACCCAGTCGCGCCGCATCTTGCGTGGACCCACTGTTGGCTTAACCGGTCCGCAGGTTTGGTCCTCATCTTATCGTTGGCTTGCTCTTTTAGATCCACTGCTTTGCTCTTTCTTCTCTTAATCTTCTTTCATGTTCTTTTTTCAGTTCCAAGCGAAGTTACCAGCATATGTCGTGTGCTCAAACTCAAATCCGTTTTGATGATGTTGGCGAACATAGACTCTTCAGCACCGACATGATATTGATGTCGATCGGAATAGAGAGGTGCTTAAAAGTCTAGGATTAGATAGGATTTTTTTCCTAATTAGGTGTAGTTTTAGGTTTTAGAGCTTGATCTGGTGAATAGAGAGGGGCTCAAGACCCTCTATGTTATTAGCCGTGCCACCTCTAATTTAATGATTATAGAGAGACTCAAATTCAGTGTAATATGATATGGCGTAATGAATATTTTATATATAAATAAACTAGAATGTTTGTATCGCAATGAGATTAGCAAGGTAAAATCAGTTATTGTTAATGTAATTAAATTTCACTAATGCTGGAAGATGTAACACGACAAATAATTCGAGGGTACGCGGCACAAAATTTCTCCCGTCTTCATTAATGTAACAAGGCATATCCTCTGCCGTGCCGTGGAAGCTCTAGTCTAGAGGATCACGTTGTGCCGCGGCAAAAAATCCGCTGTTGTTCGTGAATCCCGATGTAGTTATCCCCGGCGGCTTCTTTTTGCCGCGGCAGCGCGGGTACGACGACTAAGACCGTGTCTCGGCATCTATAAGCGCCCAGGCTCCGTGTTGTAGTGTGAGACAATACGACATCTATTCTTCTATTGTAAATTTGCTCGCTCCATATGGTCAATCATCCAAGTAGCCTCTGGTTTATCCTCACCCGATCACCACGTTTGGTTGCCAATGTATTTGGTAACTAGTTGCATGAGATTGATGATAAATACAGAACTTTGTTTAGGGTGGGAGCGCTTCCTATTGTTTAGTCGCTATGGCTATGTAGAAAATAACAAGATTTTTAATAACTTTGTGTCTTCTTCTCTGCATGTTATCTATCGAGCAACGATTATTCTCGGATCATGGACTACTCTCCAACATATGAAGTTTCGCAACTTATTTGCGGAGGGGTGTACACGATTGGAGGACACGGCAAGAGATATTTTCTCCTGACATGGATGATGGCGTGATTTGCGGATTGATCCTCCATAGTCCGAGGCCGCTTATTTTGATAGTGTTTACTTTGTTCTCTAATCATGTGGATTGATAGTCTGTGTGCATCTTAGTTATGCAGAGTACGCGTGTAAATACTATTTTTAAGTAATAAAAGTGCTTATTTTTATATAAAGAAAGTGATTTCCATTTGCTCCATTATTATATAGTTAGACATGTTTTAGTGGATAGATAAATGCAAATTTAGATAAATCCAACTCTATTATTTCCAGACGGAGGTATTTTAAAAGTATATATATATATATATATATATATATATATATATATCAATTGAACCCAAAGCATTTGCCCTGCTCTACACTGCATTCGATATATTTTACTCCGTATGTTTTTAGTAATATGCCTCATCTCTCGGTTTCACCTTCACTGTACTTCTTGAGTTGGAAACAATACAAAAAAACAAAGCCGTATATCTGCATTCATCTTGTACTACTCCCTCCGACCCAAATTAGTTGACTTGATTTTGTCTAGATTTGGATGTATCTATCAAAAACAAGTCTACATACATTTGAATCTGGACAAATCTGAGTCAACTAATATGAGTTGGAGGGAGTAGTATAGAAGTACTACGAGTACTACGGATGTCAATCGAGCGTTGCAAACACTCCGAAAGCTGACAAAGTACTGTGTTACCAGAAAAACAAAATCTCGAGGATATCTTCAGAACTCTATAGGTATATCTTCAGATGAGACCATCAGTAAAAGATCAGGATAAAACCGTAACAGGTACTGTAACAATAATATGTACTTTGTACTAAATCAGCGACTACTGATATGGAACGAAAGGAGTACTGCGTAATTAGAAAACAAAAGTCCAACAATAGCTTAACTGATGCTGTAGATCAAAGACATTCCCAGGTTCAAAACAAAACACAGCATATGCAGTACAGTACTTGTTCCTTGTAGTGTGCCATTCCTCTACTAGTACAGAAGTATACTATAGTCTATACTAGATGTCAACTGAGCATTGTAAACACTCTGAAAGCTGACAAAGTACTGCGCTACCAGAAAAGCAAAATTGCAACAATAGCTTTTCTGATGCCGCAGATCAAAGGACACTCTGAATTATATCTTCAGATAGAGTTGTTAGCATAAAACTACCCCTTTTGTGGCAAAATTTTGAAAAACTACCACTTTACGTTTTCGTAGCAAAAATCTACCACATTTTGAGGCAGTTTTTTCAAATTACACTAAACTCGTTCTGATCGCGAATTGACACGGGACTGACAAGGGTGGCCCACCTGCAGTGCTGACGTGGCGACAGGAGACGACGCCGTTAACGGCAGCTGCGAGTAAATTTCAAAAAACTACCACTTTTCTGCTCAATATTCAAAAAACTACCACTTTTTAAAAAATATTCTTTTTATCTGCGAACGTCCGTAACTTTTGAATACAAATTCAAAATGGAAAAACTTTTAATACAAAAAGTTCTTAGAAATGAATTCAAACTTAGTTCACTATTTCGGATAATTAAATTTGCAAACAATTAAAATTTCGTATATTACTAATGGAAACTTTGGAAATCCATAACTTTAATTATATAGCTCCAAATAATATAAATAATATGTCTAAATTTATTAGAAAATTTCAAGTAATCAATTTTAGGTATATATTATACGTAAATCATATATGTTCCTCTCTGATATGTTTATTATGTAACTCTGAGGGTGCCCGTCCACGTACGTTGTCGCATGTGTGATGTTTCTCAACACGTTTGTGGTGAAGGACATCAGCGTCCTCAAATGAGAAGCACGTGCAGCTCGCCTACAAGGAGATGAGTGTGATTGATCAACTATCACTTTTTGTTCCTGTCGCATGCAGTGGATGCATATATTAATTGATTGTCGACTCGTAGCACTTGACCTGGTACACGTCTTCCAGCTGCTATCATTTTTTCCCTTCCTCTTTTTCTGTATTTTTAACATATTTTTTTATCTTAAAAGGAAGAAAGAAACGCACATACGTACGTCTACATGCACATATGTACAGCGACAAGACAAAATCTAGCGATCGACCTAGCAAGGCTCCGATTCCTTCATTTTGATCATTACGCATGCATATATGGGCCGAAAACACATATAACCAATTTATGCGGCTTCAATGACTCTACAATATATTAACATGCAAGAATAATTAAAATAGCACACATTTATTATTAGGTTTGCATCCATAATCAAAATATCCGAGAGGAACATAAGTTATTCATACATGATGGATGCTAGAAAGGAACTCCTTGTAATTTTCTAATAAATTTAGATATATTATTTATATTATTTGGAGCTATATAATTAAAGTTATGAATTTCCAAAGTTTCTATTAGTAATAGAAGAAATTTTAATTGTTTGCATATTTTAATTATCCGAAATAGTGAACTAAGTTTGAATTCAAAATATTCAAGCATTTCCAAGCACTTTTTGTATTAAAATTTTCCACATTAATTTGTATTCAAAAGTTACGGACGTTCGCAGATAAAAAGAATATTTTTTAAAAAGTGGTAGTTTTCGAATATTGAGCAGAAAAGTGGTAGTTTTTTGAAATTTACTCGCAGCTGCTGTTAACGGCGTCGTCTCCCGTCGCCACGTCAGCACTGCAGGTGGACCAGCCTTGTCAGTCCCGTGTCAATTTGCGATCAGAACGAGTTTAGTGCGATTTGAGAAAACTGCCTCAAAATGTGGTAGATTTTTGCTACGAAAACGTAAAGTGGTAGTTTTTCGGAATTTTGCCACAAAAGTGGTAGTTTTATGGTAACAACTCCTTCAGATGAGACATGAGAAAAAGACAAGGACAAAACCATAACAGGCAACAATTATATGTTCTAGCATGCCATTCCTGACTATGGCACATTAAGATTCAGTAATCCAGAAGTGTTTACACGCAATGAACAAACAAACAAACAAAAAAGCTCACACGACAATAACTGGGTAGCAGGAAATTTCACCAATCAAAATTTAATGTATCCCTGCAATCTACAAGACAATGTACTACTAGTGCTATAGTTGAAGAAGAAGCACGCATACAAACAACAGTTTCTACACTAACAAACTAGCTCCTCCATCTTCTCCTTCTCCAGTTCTCCTTCGTTTATTCTTCAGCAACAAATTAATGATGCTATGCAGAGAGACGAGTTCCCATGGGCTCAAATTAGAGTATGCAGTTCTTATCTGTCAATACACCATCTAGTTCCGCATACATGTCCCTTCAGTTTCTAACCAAATATCAGAACTTCCAAAAACTTACTCCGCATAGCAATGAACAAAACAACCTTGAAAACAGAACTCCAAACTAAGTCAAGTGACACCCCCCCTTCTGATCTGAAAATAATCTAGATGCAGATTGGTGATGGTGTTCAAGGTTCTGCCTGCACCATCCTAAAACGGTAGCACAGACACTTCAACAGTGGCAACGACCAGAATGAATGGGTTCTGGCCTTCTGGGGAGACTTGGGGCAGGTGCTTAGAAAAATAAACTGTTTCTTCTTGCCATGTAGAGTAGCCAATGTGCTTATTCTATACATGCTTGATTAAGCTCTAGTACTTAACAAATACTTACGACAGTAACTAGCAGCAATGAATAGATACTAAAACCCTTTATCCACCTACAGAGAGGAGGTTGCATTAGAGTAGACAAAGTTTGGATGCTTGTAACGCGACCAAATCATATCTCTTTAAGCACCATACATGTCTATCAGCATATAGTACCATTACACATGGCTTTGTATTACGCACTAGACAGGAGTGGTATATGCAAAGGTAGAATGGAAATAGGAATAAAGTTACAAACACTGTATATGTGACTAAAATTTCAAACTCGGCCAAACACTATAAAGCTTATATCACCATTATGAGAACTGGGATCCATGCTCAACAGGAAACTTAATTGAAAAATACTTCCTATAAATCCTGGGAAACATGTTAACATAGGTTAACTACACTTACACTTTGCATACTTATTTTGGCTAACTAGCTGCATTAGCAGTATAGATGTCAATTGAGCATGGCAAACACTCTGAAAGCTGACAAAGTAATGAGTTACGAGGAAAAACAAAATTTGAACAATTGCTTTCTGACTGTTGTATATCAAGGACACTCCGAACTCTACACGCACATCTTCAGATCAGACGCATCAGAAAAATCATGATAAAACCATAACAGGGAACAATAATCTGTTCCAGCAGGTGATTCCTGATATATGTCATATTCGGATTCAGTAATCCAGAAGCGTTCACACGCAATGAGAACAGAATAACGAGCTCACGAAGGCAGTAACTAGGTAGCAGGAAATTTCACCAATCGAAATGTATCCTGCAATCTACGAGGCACTGTGCTACTTAGAAGAAACCAGTTAAACTCTAATATCATCTTATATGCAGCTACGTACTGCCATCCTGATCCCAAACGATGGCCTGATTAGGCAAGCAATGCAATAACCTGATGGTGTGAACGAATACGAACGCGTACGCCGATGCCCACGGCGAAGTACCACTACTGCCGCTGCGGTGGCTCCGGAGCATTGGCCAGCTTGCCGATGCGGCGGAGGACATCGGCCCTGAGAACATCGAGCGCCCTGGCGAAATCCGGCAGATCCGCCTCCGGGAGCGAGTCCACATCCACCTCCCACCAGTGCTCCCTCCCCTGTCGAGTCTGCGCCGCCTTGACCTTCCTCGCGACGGCGAACAGCTGCGCCCGCTCCTCCGTGACCCGCGCATGGATCGACCGCGTCTCACGCCTCATCGCCCCCACGCGCGCCGCGGCCTGGTCCGCCGTCTCGGTCCCGTAGTCCTTGTTGGGGGGGAGATAGGTGCGGAGGACGGACTCGACGGTGGGGTTGGCGTAGAAGGTCGCATTGCCGCCGGCGGGGCAGACGAGCACGGCGAGGTGGGGGGCGAAGAGCTCGGAGACCTCGCGGGCGTCGTTGAGGAGTATGGAGCGGCGGTACACGATCCTGTCGTGCAGCCTGCTGGCGTCGTCTGGCCGCCGCCGCCGCCGTGGCCGCGTGGCCGGCCCCGTCACCGTTGCATCGGTGGCCATGGTGTTCGCTTCGCTTGGGGGTACGAAATGGAAAAGTATCGAATGGGAAATTTGTTTGAGAGCGCACCGTCGTGTGTATAGCACGGTTCTAGTTATACATACCGATAAACACATAGACCACGAAGAACGGGACGGACCCGTGAGGTACATTTTCCGACTAGTACTATACATTGTCTCACCCGTGATTTTGTTTTATAAATTCCACTAAATTCATCCTAACCTAACAAGTAAAGTATATATCGAAAGTTTTATCCATATCCAAAACAAACATATCCACAACCTTTCTCATAGAAAACATCAAGCCGTTTCATAATCCAAATATACTTCCGCGGTTTAGAAAGTCACTCGAATTTGTCTAGATTCATATTTATCTAGATGCTTTTAGTATGTAGATACATGCAAATCTAGAAAATTTTAAGTTACTTATGGACAAAGGGAGTAGTATATGAAAATTTTATATTCAAACCATAACATAGCAGTGTTTTTTCCCAATAGAAGGATTGAAACCGATGAAAAATGTTAGGAATGAATTGGAAGGTCTATTAAAGGTTGGCAGAAAATGAATCGAAATGATACTCTCCCGAAAGATATTTTGGACACATCTAATGATTTTTAAGTTTTTTGTTGCATGCGTTAATGATTATTGATGCTACAACTTAGAAATATGTTGCCGAGATATTTGCATACATACATCTATTAATGTTGCATTGATTTTATTTTATTCTCTTGTGTAAGACATTTGTTCCTACGATTTTTGCATATATCCTTGGTACCATAGGAATGTTTCCTTTAGGTCTTCTATACTAAAAAAATGAACATTCCATAGGAATTTTGGAGGAAAACACATGTCGTGCATAAGTGGGGCTAGTCCATAATCTGTAAGCCCACATCAAGAAATTCACTTACCTAGTCCATAATGCAACACGAGGGCTTCTACCACGACTCTCTAAATCAGAAGAACATTGAAGGAAGGTCACACGATCAACTTAACGTGCAACACATGTCAAGACCTAACGTATGCCATGTAGAGTCTTACCGCAGACGCCTATATATACTTGAGCAGGTGGCGGAGCTGCGTCTAAGGTGTGGGGTCAGCTGACCCCATAGCTTTTCTGCAAAACCTCCTCAATTTGATTATATTTAGTTATTAAAGCTTTTCTGTAAAACCTCCATAATTTGCTGATATTTAGTTATTGATAGTTGGTTTGCAAGCTATTTGAACCCATAGGTTTTCCGCCCTGACTTCGCCACTGTACCTGAGGTTCATTCTACCGAGAGGAGGGACATTTGCACCCAAATTTAAGCCCTAGATTCTTTAGCGGATGTTGGTTTGGCTTATTTCTGGCTTTTGACTTTTGGCATACAAGCCACAAAAATCACCTAAAATAGGTGCTTTTACTTTTGGCTTTTGGCTTATACCATCGTCTAACAATATCCAGTCCAGAGAGTCAAATCCAAAAGCACTTATCTTGTAGAAAAAGCAAAATAGGTGCTTTTGTGCCTTATAAGGCAAAATCCAAAAGCCAAAAATAAGCCCAACATAGGCTTAAACCGTAGCTACATCTAATCTTGGTGTGTGCATCTATAAACTAGACAAGATCCATCTTGTAAGTCTTGTATGAGAGAACTTCTTCATCAACATCATCGATCCTTACCCGTTGGCCAAATCCCCTACCAAACAAATAAACACTCTTTCGATATTTGAAGTGTGATTGCAAAGTGATCGTGCAAACAATCCTTCATCAAAACACATCTCGTGTTCTTTCTTTGTGACATCTAAACGACATTTTTGAAGTTTCGTGGTTTTGGATGGAACACGAATCTAGGATACATGACATCTTAATTCTTCTATTTTTCTTATTCCTAAAAAGGGCCTTAAAACTGAGGAAATGAGGAGCACATAGGAAGCCGAGGCAATTTGGGAGATAAAACCAAACAAAACACAAATAATTGTATTAAGTGTTTTATTCGCAAAAAAAAGTGTTTTATTTTGAAGTGTTAATTACATGTTCTAATATTATCAGCATCAATTGCAATGAAAACAACTAAACCATATTAGCACTTGCGAGAGAGGTTTCAACATCTTTGCCTACAGACAATGCTGCTTTCATTTGTTGAATATATGTAGATGAAAACCTTTGCTCGACTGAATATGCACAAGGCACAAATCACAAATCACAACCCTAGGGAATGGACGCACATATATC
The DNA here is from genome assembly GCA_910589775.1 of Avena eriantha. Lineage (NCBI taxonomy): Eukaryota > Viridiplantae > Streptophyta > Magnoliopsida > Poales > Poaceae > Avena > Avena eriantha. The sequence continues at coordinate 201,043,780 of OU342746.1, forward strand.
ATAATGAAAAAAGAATAAGATATCCATCCCTTCAAAAATCTATGTTTACCTGGCACAATGACAGGTATGGTACATACAGGTAATAACAGCCGTGGCAAAACAAGAAGTTGGAGGGAGAATCAGGATATACACAACTCAATTTTGCAGCATCACCTACCTATCTCTCAGTGCTACACAACAACACAGCAAAACAGACCAAGCCGCTACTACTCGAAGTCTCAGGATCACTCATGGCCTGGCCAACCCAGCTCACCAAGTGGAAACCAAAAACTTTTTCTTCCTTTTTTTTTCCCAAACCAATTGAAACCAAGGCTTTCACCCTGCTCTACTCTGCATTCTGATATATTTTTTGTTTTAGTACTATGCCTCATCTCTCGGTTTCACTGTCTCAGTACTGCTTGGGTTGGACTCATTCGTTACAGCACCAGCACCATCGCCCCCTCCTGATGGTGCTGAGTCAGTACTTTGGGAAGGTGCCGCTGCTGCTGCTTCTGAAATAATTATGATGTAGCGTTACCAGGTTAGTAGGAAAATATGTACAACCCTATAAATCATAAGGTCATCATAACCTGTAAAATATTATGCACTTAAAGTTCCTCACAGTTTGGAAAATGTCATAAACTCACAAATATTTCTGGTTTTACGTACAATTTACCTTTCATATGATACTAAAGTACTAAACATGAAATAGTTCAATAACTGCAAACTTCGCAGACCTTGCTGTTCAGGTGAGGGAGGTTGCTGCGCATTCCAAGCAGCAATTGCGGATGCAGCCAACTGTTCTTCGGTTACTTTCATGAGTTCCTCGCTGGTGTAAGGCACAGCCGTTTCAGGCTTGACATCTAAAAGCAGAAGCGATGAGGCAGTACCAGAGCATTTTAACATCAAAATGACTTCAGTAGACTGGTGGAAATCCATCTTTTGAGCTGAATAACTGGTTTGGGAAAACTATGGCACCATTTTTTTACAGAATTCGGAGCAACCTACCTTTTGAAAGCATGGGCCTTAAGGTTGAATCATGGCACGAGAGCAAGGAGAATGATATACACTTGATCAAATATAAGCTTCCAGATAATTTATAGGCGCTGGTTATTTGTTAGTATTTAACAAAAAAATAGTGACAGCAGAAGAACCATGAGAAAAGCTGTTGTGTTCTACGACCGACAGGGGAAGTGGTCTCACCCCAGGGCCAAGATAGAAAATTGTTCTTGCTTGATTTATTTACCATAGGGGGCCATTTCCATGCATAGGCCTAACAATCTTAACGAAGTACCGAATCATATATTTTATCTCCCATTGACTTAAGGCCCAAGCTAAAAGATTGAGGATCTTATCCCATATTTCGGAGCTGCAATGGTGGGGCAATATGCCCCCGAACATAACAAAAACAAATGGTAATGAAGAGACAACTGACATCAACAACTACAAGGGATCACTGGATCAGAACAATCCGTACGGGGTATTTCTGTTGTTTGACTGGCAAGCATAATTTCAAACATACAGGTTCCGAGACGAGTGCTTTAAAGAAATTGGGCATCCTTTCGAACTGTTGGAAGCGTGGAATAACTAACTAACCTGGGTTGACAGGAGGTTGTCGGCTGTTATTCATGGTTGGAGGCCTATAGCTCATGGACGGTGGATCCTCATCAAGTCCGATTTCTCGTTCAAGGGTGCTCCTGAAATCCCTTGATACATCCTGAGTGCAGAGAATTGGATTACGTTGCATAAAAGAATGCTCAGTCACATTGCAACCAGTAAATCCTGAACCAACCTGTAGCTCTCTAATAGTTGGTTGGAAAGCACGCAAAGTCTTCCCCAGATTCCTGGCTACCTGCAAACAAGTATGCAAAAGTGACATACTGGCCATATTTCCTTTTCGTTTCTGATTGTACAACTATGATACAGAAAACATATTTTCATAAAAGTAGTATTTCTCTAATAGAGTTATGGTTACATGGTTTGTCTTGAATAAAGCTAGAAATGCAAATGTGCCACCAAATCCTCTGTATAAACAGATAGCATGATTATCTGATCAGGACAGTGCATCAACGAGGTTAAAAAATTATGGATGTGATTGGGGAGAGAAGAATCAGGAGGGTGTTTAATCGGCGCGACAAAATTGTCCCGCACGATTCAAGGACTACAGGAACCGGCCTTGTGCATCTACAGTAACAGTACGACGTGACGCCTGCTCATTGGGCAAAAATAGCGTATCTACAGTAGACCAATCGCTCGCAGGCCGTGAATCTATCACCCTTAATATATGTAGGTATGTAGGTATGTCAGTACTGAGAACAGTAAACAACGATCACACCGAAATGAAGGCAGGCCCCTGGCTGAGGAAGGTTTTACCTCTGCTAGACCCTTGGGCCCAAAAACTAGCAAAGCAACCACTCCAATGACCAGAGCTTCAGGAGCTCCAACACCAAATAAAGAAGCACAGATACCATTTCTGCGTCGTCTTCTTGTGAGCACTGCATTTGGTTACAAAACAAGATCAGCTATGAACCCAATCGAACCTCGAGATCGATCTTGCTCGCTGAGGAAGAGGAATGAATGCATCTGAACCATGGATAGATAAACCATAGATTAATCGGGTGCCACGGACCGAAGGTATCTGCAGCTAGCTGAATCGAGAGGCATCATGATTTGGATTTGGATTTGAATTTGATTCCCGCATCAAAGAAATGTTCCCATGAGCCGAGCAGAGCAGAACGCACGGAACAAAGAAGCGAGAAAAGGGCTACTCACCGAAGCAAGAAGAGATCATCCGAATCCCGGAGCCAATCCAGTGGAGGGGGGGAGGGCGATGAAGACTGTGAGAGGCGAAGGACGGAGCCGCCGGGGGAAGCCGTGCGTGGCGGCCCGGCTGCCGGAGAGGTGCCGGAAGGCTGGCATAGCGCACTTGGGCCGAGCAGAGGAAGAGGCTGCTCGACATCGGGGCACGGGGGGAGTTCGAGATAGGGTTGCAGGTGCAGCCACATGATTATTTAGGCTCGGCATCTTTCCCTGCGCGTGTCCGTCCGTATGGGCATCCGACGGTTGGAAAATTTGCTCTCAACCACTGTATGTGTTTTGCGCGTCCTCTCTAAGCTTAGAGCTGTTCTAACGGAGCATGTAAACTCACAGAAACTGCAAATAAGGTTTACGGTTTTGAAAAAAATTATCGTTCTAGTGGAACCTGTAAACGTCTAAAAACTATAAACTTTTTTATAGTCCGCGGAGAAACCCATCTCCGGAACCCTAAATTTCTAGTGCGGGAGGCTAATCCGAGCCAGCCCTGTATCGAACCCTAGCATTGCGCGCGAGGGAAATTTCGCTTCCCCCTCTCCCGCCTGCGCCACCGCCTCCGCCCCAACACCCTCCCCCCCTCCCCCGCTTTCCACCGCCGGCGCTCACCGAACCCGAAGCCATGGACCCCAGCGAGCTCTCGCTCGTCGTTGCTAAGGTCGTGGAGCCTCAACAGCCTAGCCCCGACGCCGGTGTTGGGGCAGGAGCTCCACTGGCTAGATCCACCTTGAAAAAGAAGAGACTGGGGAACACCGGCGCCCCGACGGTCGGTGTTGTGGCGCCGACCGGGCCAGCCAAGCCACGCGGGACGAAGAAGACCGTGCGCCGCGTGGGCCTTCCTCCCATTGGCACCGAGCAGCCGCCGGCCGCTCCGCAGTAGCCTTCACCGGCCATCGCCCCACAGCAGCCTCCGCCGCACGATGCCACGACATCATTCGTTGACGTGTTAAACAAGAGCGCAATTTGTAGAATGATAGAGAGGGATATGTAGAATATGATGGATGTATTATTGAGCCTCAAGGGCGAGTATATATATGCGTACATGGATCAACTTGGAGTACAAGATAAGAAAAAATTCCTATTTTTACCTAATTTACTCCTAACCGATATTATACTCTAACATCCCTCGTGGTCGTAGCGGTAGCGTCGTGAACAAATGGAACATCACAGACGGTCAGACTAGAGATAATCCGGAGTAGAACCAATGGACTGACATCCCCCCGCAGTAGGAGCGAGAACGTCGCGGACGGTGTCATGTCGAGGTAGCTTGGACTATAGAGGAAGCTGATGATGCTCAAGGCCGATGTCGAGGGAGCCAAGAGCACTAGGCGGTGCCGAGGTCGGGGTAGCTGTTGCGAGGAGACTCTGTGGTAGATGTCGTGGTCGGGGATGCCGGTGTCGTGGTAGAGGCATGTGAAGCCGTAAGCGCATAGTGCGCGAGGAGAATAATGGAGACACGTCGAGGGTTCATGGAGGCTTGTCGAGCTTGTCGCCATATTAGAGAGACTAGTAGAGGAGGCCTCCAAAGCAGTTGTGAGGCGCATAGCAGCGAAGGAGAGATGCCGATGTTGTCCGCGGTTGTCGGAGTAGAGTAGCAGGTGGTGTAGTCGGGGACGAGGCGATGACGTTGGCGGCGAAGTTGTAGTGGACGAAGACGTAGAGGACGGCGAAAACAGTGGCGACCTGGGGTGGTCATGTTGGATACCTAGAGTGGCGATGGGTAGTCGACGAGACCTGCGATAGTGTGAGATCACCCTGCAGGTTACCTGTGAAGTGCGGCGGCAGAGCTCGAAGTAGGAAAGGAAGAACCCGGTGGCGTGACGAAGACCGTATGCAGACAGTGGCCATCCGCGCCATAGGAGATGGTGCGGTGGAAGCCAAGGACATTGATGCACGGGGACGACGAGGTAGACTGCGTGCAGCGATATGATACGTCGTAAATGTATCTATAATTTTTGATGTTCCATGCTTGTTTAGTATCTAATTTCTTATGTTTTGTTCATACTTTGAGGTATTTTTATACATTTTCTGGAACTAACCTATTAACAAGATGCCACAGTGTCAGTTGCCTGTTTTCTGCTGTTTTTGGTTTCATAAAATCTAGTAAGGAAATATTCTTGGAATTGGACCGAACAAAAGCCAAAGTCAATATTTTACCCGAAGCAACACGGAGTCCAGAGGGAGACGAAGTGGCACACCAGGGCGACCACACCTGGTGGCGACGCAGCCTGGGGGCGCGCCACCAGGGCTGTGGGCCCCCTGGTGCTCCACCGACCTAGCCCTTCCGCCTATAAAAGCCTCCCAGGATGAAAACCCTAAGTACCCGATCAAAAATTCTATGAAAGAGTCTGTAGCCGCCGCCATCTCCATCCCTAGACCGGGAGGGATCGGAAGCTCTTCCCGGCATCCTACTGGAGGGGAGAGATCACTCTGGAGGCCTTCTTCGTCACCATGACTGCCTCCAGTGTGATGCGTGAGTAATTCATCCCTGGACTACGGGTCCATATAGTAGGTAGATGGTTGGTTCTCCTCTTTTGTGCTATCATGTTTAGACCTTGTGAGCTCCATTCATGATCAAGATTATTTATTTGTAATCCTACATATTGTGTTTGCAGGGATCCGATGGATATTGAGATGTTATTTCAGATTGATTATTGCTTCTATCATGTCTATGTTATTTGTGATCTTGCATGCTTTCCGTTATTAGTAGCTATCTTGGCCAAGTAGATGCTAGCAACTCCAAGAGGGAGTATTTATGTTCGATAGTGGGTTCATGCCTCTAGTAATCTGGGGAAGTGACAGGAATCTCTAAGGTACGAGATGTGCTATTGCTACTAGGGAGAAAACAACAATCATTTGTCCATGGGACAATCGTATTGTTTACTTTACACACTTTGCTTAATGCAATTATATGTTGCTTGCAACTTAATACTGGAGGAGGGTCGGATGATAACCTGAAGGTGGATTATTAGTCATAGATGAAGTTGGATTACGGTCTATGTATAATGTTGTAATGCCCAATCAAATCTCATAGGAGTCAAGATGATTAGTATATGCATGGTATGCTTTCTCGAGTCTGTCAATTGCCCCGCTGTAATTTGTTCACCCAACATGTTATTTATCTTAAGGAGAATCACATCTAGTGAACTATGGACTCCGATCCATTCTTTTACCATGGATAAACCATCAACTATTTACTGTTTACTTTCTGCAAGCAATTACTATCTTCCACACAATACGTTTAATCATTTGTTTTTAGCAAAACCGGTGAGATTGACAACCTCACTATAAGTTGGAGCAAAGTTATGTTGTTGTGTTGTGCATGATTCCAAGTTGGAAACAACACCTTGGGGTTGTTTCCTTGCTCCTACTGGTTCGATAACCGTGGTTTCATAACTGAGAAAACTTGCTGATGTGCTCATCATACCTTCCTCTTGGGGTTCCCAACGAGCTTGATATATTTTGAGCCATCACGATGCTACGACCCGAGGGGGCGGCATAGTTGCAGGGCGCAAGTCGGTGCAGCGGCTAGGAGACCACCAACGATGTGCATGCCAAGGAGGATGCATTGGAAGTGTTGGGTTCGCAGCATACAAAACAAAAAATTCCTACGATGTGAACACCAAGATCTATCTATCTAGATACAATCAACGGGTGGATATACATCCTAGAGAACATACCCTTGAAGATCGACAAAGCATTGTTAAAGAAACTAATTTCATGGTTGATGTAGTCGTACACTTGTCGATCTCAAGATCGTGATGAAGTCCAGCGAGTCCAGCAGGCCCAACACCCGCAAGTCCATCAGGTCCAGCACCAGCAAGTCCAGCACTGCAAAGCAGCAATGCATCCGTGATCGCACACACGTCCGGTACCCCCGACAACCTCCGTCCCTCGCTCCAGCAAAGCAGCGGAAGTAGCAACTCCTTTCTAGATAAAGCCACTTGGAACATGTATCTTGCTAATCCGAGATCATGGGGAATAATTTCTAGAGGGAGAGAGAGATCCTTCACGAGGAGGTGTGAGAGTGGAGGAGGAGGAGGTGCTCCTTTTATAGGGGAGGGGGATGCCCAAGGGGAGTGGAGGAGGAGGAGGTGCCCCCACCTCTCCCTCATTCATGTGGGTGGAGCTCCCACTCACATAAACACACATCCACTCACATGCATTAAATTTCCACCAAATTTAATGCAAGCTCTCATTTAATAAAACTATTTTATTTATTTTATTCCGAATTTTGTTAATTACTTTAATTAACAAACATTCACATAAAACCCCCTACAACATTTCAATATCACATGCAGAACCAGTTTCTACAATTTCACCCAAAAGAATTCCGGTTTGGGCATTTTTAAATCTGTATCTGGAACATTTTGCTCCAAACTGTGTCGATATCCCTTAAGTGTGTCACCCTACAGTTCATAAATAATGCAGACATGATCGAGACCTTTCTCCAATCAATAATCAGCAGCGAGACCTGGAGATCCGTACCGACTCCCACACATTCAACGATGACTCTAGTGATCGTGTGAACCTTTAACGTCATAACTAAATCCCGTTGTCTCGCGATATATTACATGTATAAGATTCGATCATCGGTATCTCCATACCTAGTTTGATCTCGTTACTGATATGCACTCTTTTCCTATTCCCGTGATATAACATTTGCGGTGACCCAGCATACCACTACATGATGTAGTACACTATAGTCGTTGACATAACACCAATGAAATACCGTTCACTAGTATTACACCCCTCAGAGTGGTACAACAGAAACATAGCAGGTCAAAGACATGACTATAGATTACAACTCGACTCTTTACAAAAGATCCAGAGAACACTCTAGGTTAAAGAGAGAGAAAGAACTTCTTACAAAGAAGAACAAGAAATAATAATTCAAAACTATCTAGTAACTAAGACTAGTATCTAAACTATTTGGCTTGCCATTGCTGCTATTGCAATGCTCTACAGAAATAAGTTTTATGGCTAGAGTATCCACTCCTATCTAAATCGACACTTTATCTTCACTTCAGCTGATGTATATGTTGACTTCATTGACTTTATTGAAGAACTTGAGTTGTCGATGATGGTTTCTTGAGCAGAAATTGATGTTGACGTCGTCTTCAATGGCTTAGAACCTATCAAGGGTTAAGAAGGTACGGTTGAGTACGAGTGTACTCAGCGAGTTCACTAAAAAGGAGTGTATGATGCATTATCTCTACAGCCACAGACCATAGGTCGTAGGCAATGCAGGTTTTCGTAAACATTTCTTCAAAGGTTGCTTTTATTCTGAAAACTATGTCCGACAGCCTTCACAGGTTGACCAGAACCTTCGTGGTGTTCCTTCCCTGCCGCGTTCGTAGCTCTTTCCCAGAACATGGAGTAACATGTCACAATTCTTACACTCTCCAGAGGTGCGTCACTTTTCCCATAAGAGACCTTAGCCTTGTTGCACAACCAAGCCGCGAGCTTGTCCACGCTTCCTTGGTATGGGGCCTAGTCTAAGATCCAAGCCAATCGCTGCCCTCTCCACAACACCATATGTTTACACGATCCTCCGGGGCTGACTCCACCTCCGTTAAGCCCCCAACTAGGGCAGGCTACAACCATGGTGAGTTCCCGAAGACTATGAGCTGGCGATGCCCCTGGTAAGCTCCATAAAGGTCCAACTATACCTCCGACAGCCACTCATAGATAATCTAGACACCAAAATCGTGGAGCCTAAGGGTGCCCACCCATATGTTGGATCCACACCAGAAATCCCAATGTCACGATAAGGTCATCTTGCCTCCATATGAAAGGGAGAAGATACATCTGACTTTCCCATCCCATTCCAAGTCTTATGGTTGACGCGTAATATGCGGCGCTAGAATCACTGGAGACATTGGTTGTTAAGTCATAGATCTTATGTTCCTTTACCACTGGAACTATATCAATAGATTATTACCACTTGGTAAATAATCCATAATCATATTATTATGAAAATAGTATTTTTTGTCCTTTTTGAAATGCAGGTGATGACACAGTTGAGTTACAAGCATAGAAAATAATCAAAGGACATGAGCAAGTTGTGAACTTGCCTTTTGTGATTGCAATATTATGCACTCACGGTCTTCGAGACAATAGAAAATCCAAATTCTGGAAATAGCATCATTGGTCCGGTAAGGACTAATGTTTAAAGAAGCAAGATGCAACGATGCATAAGTAATGTAATGCAATTTGAGAAACACGAATCCCTAGAATAGTCGTATCTGATCTAGGGTTTGGAGTTTGTGATGAGTTCTTAGAAATGTGTTGCACTTTTATCTCAGTTTCACACTTATGCTTCTTATTAAGGCTTGTGAGACTGTGTGTGAAACAATAAGTAAATACAACAAGTAATATGCAATATTAAAACACTCAAATGGGTATGGTATCTGAAATATTTCTTAAACAAGATTAAGACTCCATTAGAGCTTTTAAATAGGTGTTCAGGGATTACTTTTAATGTTTCTTAAAAGAACAACTTGTGAGAAAAATATTAATTTACAAAGTAAAAAGTATTTAAACTTAAGGTTAACACTTTAAGGTTTCTTATTCGCTAAGATTATGTAAATAGTAAAAAATTACTACATTAAACAATCATAGTATTAGTGGATGCATTTACCTTTCTATCTTATAAACCAATGGTTATACTCAATAAGTAAATAATGGGTATTACTTCAATTACTTTGGAATTTGGTTTAAATCATTAAGTGGTTTTCTCAAACTAGTGAAGGAACTAGTAAATAAAAGTTTTGTTATGTTACAAGTGCATAGGATTCTTGTGATAAACAATATACTATTGTAGTTGATTTTATAATTGGTAAAATCTTTTAGGAAAGCTAAAATACCCTTAATTTGAGATGATAGTTTTAGCAGATATATTTTAAAATGGTTTAACCTATTTAAACTTCACTTAAACATTAATTGACTTGCTATTACATTTTTTGACTTTAAAAAAACAATACTAAAGGCAATAGTAAAGATTTATATATTTTTAAGGAATTAAAATAAAATAAAAGAGTTAAAATAAGATTTATTAGACCTTTACCTTTTATTTTAATTCAAAAGTGAGAGTTGATATTTTTTGATGTGTAGAATTTATTTTTGTGATCAATTTGGTTTATTATAAGTATTTTTATGATTTTTAAATAATAAGATATGATTTTTATAAATTTTATCACTTTATAAACACTTAATAAATAATAAATATTAGTTAAGTGATAGAAAAAGGTATAAAATAAATTTATATGTCTTTATTTTGTTTTTCTAAATTTTTTGATGTATTATATTTATTTTTATGAATTTTAAATAGTAGAATATATTTATTAAGATTTGTTCCTAATAGATTATTTACTAATAAATACTAATGATTTTACTTAAGTTGGAAAATAAAATATGATAATAAGTGTATATTATAAAATTTATTTTTCTAAACATTTTGATATATAATACATATTTTTATGAATTATAAAACAAAAGATATTCAATTTTTAAGATTTAGCTATTTTCCTAAATTCCTAAAATGTATTTATATTTAAACCTATATTGTTTTATCTATTTACTAACAGAGGAAACTTTTCACACCGGGTCCTAATCTACCCAGGGTCATAGACATGTGGGCCTATGGCCACATCATCTACCATGCGAGGCAACACCTTTTTATACCCAACTTAATCTACCCCAGAGCCACGGACTAGTGGGCTATTCGCCACGCCAGTATCCATGTGGGCACAGACCACTCAAACTAACGGCGTGGCAGGATGGTGACTCGGAGCTGACGTCGCGGTGGCATCACTTCGCCGGAGACGGTCAGACGGCGAACAGCGGCGAGGATTTAGAGGGTTTTGGCAGGTTTGGTTGGGGTGGTTTGAACAAGGAGAACGAGGCGAATCTAACGGTGGCTGTGCCTCTAGTTTTTGGTCGTCGGAGAATAGGACACGACATTGTCTGACGGCGGTGCACGACGACGCACGGTGAATGATGGCTACAGAGCACACGCCAGCGAACAGAGACTATAGGGAGACTCGCAGGCTCACCGTGGTGATGTTGGGGACGATGATGAGACCGGAGGAAGTCGGAGACGACGACACGGACGATGGTGGACCTCGTCGGAGTCGAGGGAGAAGACATCATGGGGCTCGATTCCATGCACCCTAGTTCGATTCCTTCGGCGAGGCGACTTAGAAGATCATGTCGGAGCTCCTGGGCTACTTTTTCGGGTACGGGATGGCTCGGAGCGTCGGCGATTTGGGGTGGCCGAGGCTAGGGTTTTCGGCCATATGCAGTGAGAGAGATATAACTCTAGAGAGGGAGGGAAGTGAGGATGAGGACGGACGGAAGACGACTCAGTGTCGTTCTTATCCTCGGCCAGGTCGACAATGAGCTTCTGGGCGGTTGATTCCAGCTGACGCCGGCGATACGCATCCAGCGGCGGTGCACTCCTCTAGCAAGCTGTCTGTGTGTGACGACAACAACGTTTTGCAGAAAACCCCTTAATGTTTTTGCAAATTAACCTGTGGTCTATCTGTGGTCCCACCCGTCAGTCAGAGAGAGGAAGGCTTAATTGGCTGATACTGGGCTGCGGCCGAGCAAGCGAGGAATTCCGGAGGGCGCACGCGGCGGTAGTTATGCGAGAGAGCAAATGGGCCGTGGGCCGAACGACTGGCTGCCTTATTGCTTTTTTATTTTAATTTCAGTTTCTGTTTTCTTTGCTATTTATAAATTCACTTCAAATTTGATCTCTACAAAGATTTAAACATCCAGAGAATTGCAGGTTTATGCAAATTGTTGTATGAAGCAATTATAACCTTTTTCTTTCTACTATTTATTGTATATTATATATTCATAACTATATGAAGAGTTCTAGTATTTAGTAAAGTAAATATAATTTAGGGTTTTAGGGATTTGTTTCTTATAATAAGATTTGCATAAAAATGATTTTGTTACCACTTGATAATTATAAAGGTAAATATTTAAAATGGTGATAAATACATATGTAATTCTATCCTTACTTAGCCTCACTTAAGAATTGATATATATATATATATATTATAGTGCTTTCAGTCTTGTGGTTCATAATAGGGCGATTTAAATTTCATGGTTCTCCATATTTGGTAATTTGCCAAATCCAATTCTACTTGGTATGAAAACTTTAGAATTACCACGGAACATTTTTGGTTAGGTAATAATGAATCAATAACAATCATGAATAGATAAATACTAAGGTTTATACAATATAGGTACATAGGTTTTGAGAGGATTTAATAGCCCACATTCAATTATAGATAGGGACAAGGATCAAGGTTTAGGGACACTATTTCTAAATATATGAGTGGGTTTGATATCTCCACATAGAGTAAGATGGTAGAATTGCTTCACTTAAGTGATCTTGATGGTATAAGAGACTAGGTCTTTATTAGGGTTTAAGACAATCAGGTAGACAAGGCTTCTCAAACACTCACCTGGTTTTCTAATTACCTCTTGGAAACTTTAGTTGTCCAAGAGGTATTGTTCAATAATTACCTAGGAATAGGAAATGGTTTCACTATCCATTTGATTCTAGGGTCTTGAATAATACAGTAGACATGGGTTTTGTCATGGCTTGATATATTCTTGGTTAAGGCTTCTAAAGAATCCTTACCTTAACACCCCACCAAGGTTATCTTTGGATAAGAAATTCCTTTCCTAAATATACTCCATATATCTTTCTTATCTTATTCACAAAGATCACTACTTCCTGAATAAGACAATCATATGACTCCACCATATCCATCACCATATGATGACATGGTCATGCCACTTCAACATTATTCTGATGGGTTCGTAGCATGGAAAACAAAAAATTTCTACCGCAAGAACGAACAAAACCCACATCTAATCTAGATAAAAGCCAAGATCTAATCTATTAGACATGTGCAACGAGATAGATCTGTACTAACCCTTGTAGATCCGAAAGCGTTACGAGATTGGATCTGTTTGATGTAGTCGATCACTTGCCGATCTCAAGATCGAGTGGACGATCCTTTCGGCGCCGCATTCCGGCAGCGCTTCCGCAGTCGGTCACACGTGCGGAGTCGAAGTAGACCTTCCTCTCCTCGTTCCAGCGAGCAGCGGAGGTAGTAGATCTTCTCCACGGAATCCCAGCAGCACGACGGCGTGGTGGTGGTGGTGGAGTAGAGAATTCTGCAGGGCTTCGCCTAAGCCTGAGCAGAAGAAAGGAGGAGGAGAGAGGCGGCTAGGATTGGAGTAGTGGAGGGGGCCAGGGGGGTGGCGCCTCCACCCCTCTATTTAAAGGAGGGAGGCGCCATGGGGAGGTGGAGTCCTTGTAGGACTCCCCTCTCCCTTGGCCGGCGGATTGGGAGGGGGGAGGAGTCCTCCTCCCCCACGACTCCTTGTCTTGCCCCACAAGGACTGCTTGTTCCTTTCTTGGTTTTCAAGCAAACTCCAAGAAATCTTCCAGAACCTTCCGGAACATTCCGAAACCTTCTAGAATCCTCATACAAATACTCTGGAACATTTCCTAACTCAGAAAATGATCCCCAATATATGAATCTTATTCTCCGGACAATTCCGGATCTCCTCGTGATGTCCCGGATCCAATCCGAGACTTCGAACAACATTCGGTCTCCAACGCACATTCCATATCTACTTAAAACAACTTTGAACCTTAAGTGTGTCACCCTACGGTTCGTGAATATGCAGTCATGATGGAGACACCCTCCGATCAATAACCATCAGCGGGATCTGGAGATCCATAACGGCTCCCACATACTCAACGATGACTTTGTGATCGATAGAACCATTAACATACGAAACCAATTCCCTTTGTCACGCGATACTATACTTATCCGAGGTTTGATCGTCGGTATCTCCATACCTAGTTCTACCTCGTTACTGATAAGTACTCTTTACTCGTTCCATGTTATGTCATCCCTTGTGACCCAGTCACATGCTTGCAAGCTAACTAGATGACATTCCACCGAGAGGGCCCAGAGCATATCTATCCGTCATATGGATGGACAAATCCCAATCTTGGTCCATGCGCTTCAACACATACTTTCAGAATACCCAATGACACCTTTTTGACCACCCAGTTACGAAGCGGTGTTTGATGTCATCAAAGTACCCATCCGGTGATGGTGATTAACACAACCTCATGGTCGAAGGATTAGGTTACTATGCATTTAAAAGCTTACAGCAATACGAACTTAATGACTTGATCTTATGCTACGCTTACTATGGGTGTGTGTCCATCACATCATTCTCCTAATGATATAACCTTGTTATTAATCACATCCTTATATCCATGATCAGGAAACCATGATCATCAATCAATCAACAAGCTAGTTCAACAAGAGGCTTACTAGGGACTCTTTTATGTTTACAAAACACACGAGTATTAATGTTTCCGGTTAATACAATTATAGCATGGGATGTAAAAATTTATCATAAACATAAAGATATAATAATAACCACTTTATTATTGCCTCTTGGGCATATCTCCAACATATTCCATTCTTACTTCTAACATATAACTCTTCTTAGTTAACTACCATTGATGCACCTATCAATGTAGCTACTACTAACTCCATCTATTAACTTCCTTAAACTCATATTGTAACCATATCCAAGGCTTACAAGATTACAATCCTCACTATAGATAACAAGGGATATCAATCTTCTAGAATCAGTATGGTACTACTCTCCACAATACAAGTTTGTTCTTGTATTAGCTTGATTAAACTACTACACTTCCAACTACTCCATTTATTCATATTATATACTTCACCCTACTCTAGCTTGACTTCTAATGATCAAGCTAGATGATTCAGCTTACTAGGACTTGCCTAACTTGGTATATTCATAACTATTCTTCAACACCTAATCATATATTCTCAAGTGACTTGAGAATAATAACCACCATCATTTGATCAAACTAAGATTAAGATTCTATTTGTCTGATCAAGATGTATACTCAACTAAGTAGTAAACTTGTATTAGTCTCTCTATAGACTTATCTTGTTAAGCAAGCTTATTCTAAGTCTATATCCACTTGTCCTAACAAGATTGTTATCTAATGTACTAATACAACTAGCTTTCTCGTAGCTCCTCGATTACTAGCTCAACCCTTGAGTTTTAGGTACTGCTTCTAGTTAACTCATGAGTGAGTTAACTCCTCCAACATCAACTAGTTTGATCTCCACTAAGGATCACATTCCATTGATGATGCTACACTCAACCATATCTAGTTCTTCCTTCAGATTAATTAACTTAAGGTCTTTGAAAGGTTAACACAATAGATTAAAGGCTATGAGTCAATAAGTTCTAGGTCAAGAATTGATCACTCAATAATGATGATCCAGTGACACTAGGACTTGGTCAAATAGGAATGTCACCTCTTAATATCATATTAAGAGTATATGTTGGATGGTCTTGACTTGACTTCCCTTTCTACTCTATCTGTAATAAGATCTAATGTTTAAGAACTACCATGATACCCATGGTAGGAGTAACTATGGCAAACAAGTGTTTCCAGATTTAGTTATAGAGTTTCTTTTACTTAAGTTATGTACTTAACTTGCTATTCAAGGTTTGTGGTAGATAATATGTTAATATCATCTTTAGAATATTAAGTATTCATCCTTGAGTTGTGGTATGGAATACCATGTAATGATCTCTAGAAGATCTAGTACTCCTTATTAAGTAGTGTGTTGTGACTTAGTTTTATTACATTTGATCTAGCCTTAGATCAGCTTATATTACCCAAAGATAAGGTTTTAGCAAAGGTCATATTGAAACTTATCGCAGTCAACTTGATGATCTACTTCAGTTCCACCAAGGTAAGAGAAGCTTCAATCACTTTGACAAGTTTTATTTAAAAGCGTGAAAATTATTCGGATTTTCTATGCATGAATGCAATGCACACACCTGTGTTCAGCTTATTTCTAAGCTCTAATGCTGGGACGTTAAAACATTCTAGTGATCACATCACTTGCTTGCAAGCTATCTCAATGTGATATCACCGAGAGGGCCCAGAGTATATCTATCCATCATCGGGATGGACAAATCTTACTCTTGATCCATGAGCCTCAACATAACACCTTCAGAATATCTGAACCCACCTTTATAGTCACCCTGTTACGGTGTGACGTTTGATGTTATAAAGTTACTCTTCTAGTGTTAGCAATTAACATGATCTCATGGTCTAAGGACTAAGATTACTTCGTATGATGTTATAGCAATTTAAACACAATGACTTTGATCGTAATGCTATACTTCAGATGAATGTTCATGACATCATTCACCAATGTTGTGACCTCGTTATTAACAACATGCATTGTCCATGATCAGGAGACCTTGATCATCTTGTTAATCAACGAGCTAGTTTATAAGAGAGCCATTTACTAGAAACCCTTTATTTGTTTATTAAACACACATGTATTAACGTTTTCAATTAATACAATTATAGAATGCAAAATAAACATTTATCAGAAACAAGAAATAAGATAATAAACACTTTATTCACTACAAGAAAAGTTTCCTTCCGCAACGACATGGCCCGACGGTCGTCGTAGAAGGCGTGTCTTCCGCAATGAAATTCTCGGCTCGACCAAGGCCGATGGAAAACATTTTTTTCCGGTTTCGCGACCCTCTACTATGACGAATCCGCTAAAAACATGGAGGAAGCTCGGCCATCATGTGGCAGAAGCAAGATTTTCGTTTCCTCGCACGATGTTGACTCGCCGAAGTCTTTTGAGGCATGTGGGTCCCGGACGTCGGTGTCTCTAGCGGACCATACTTTTCGGTCATGCCTCCCTGATTTGAACTCGATAATGTTGCTCGATGCGTCTACCGTTTAGTCAGGCTGCTAGGGCCCACATGTTAGCCTCCCATTAAAAGGATCATGTGTATGATGGAATTTTTTCCTTCGCTCGCGCTACCCTGTTCCGAAGTTGATAGCACTGCTCGATGCATCTACCGTTTAATCAACCTCCTAGGACCCACATGTCATCCTCTCATTAGAAGAAACGTGTGTATGATGGAATTTTTTCCTTCGCTGGCTACCCCTTCCGAAGTTGATAGCGCTGCTCGACGCATCTACCGTTTAACCAACCTCCTGAGTCCCACATGTCATCCTCTCATTAGAAGAAATGTGTGTATGATGGAATTTTTTCCTTGGCTCGCGCTACCCTGTTCCGAACTTGATAGCGTTGTTTGATGCATCTACCGTTTAATCACGCTGCTGGGCCCCACATGTCATCCTCCCATTAGATGAAACATGTGTATGATGGATTTTTTTACCCTCTATCGCGCCTTCGTGTTCTGAACTTGATAGCGTTGCTCGCTGCATCAGCCGTTTATTCAGGCTGGTGGGTCCCTTATGTCAGCCTCACATTAGAAGAATTGTGGGTATGATAGAATTTTTTTCTCCTCTAGCACTACCCTATTCCGAACTACCAAGATAGCATTGCTCGACGAATCTGCCGTTTGCTCACGCTGTTGGATCCCCCATTTCAGCCTCTCATTACAAGGAACATGTGCATGCTGAACTTTTTTCTCGCTCGCGCCTCCCTGTTTCGAACTAGCAATGTTGCTTGATGCAGCATCTGTATAAGGTCGCGCTGCTGGGTCCCACATATTAGCCTATCTGTAAATGAGACATTGATTGCTCGATGCAACATCTGTATAAGGTCTCTGCTGGGTCCAACATGTCAGCGTCTCTGCAAATCCAAAGTGTGTATGATGGACTCCACTATTTTGACCTTGGCAACATTGCTGGGTCCCAGATGTCAGCCTTCTCTGTATAAGAAACGTGTGTATGCTGGAAAAAATGTAAAAGAACGACAAATATTATACTATATATATTATATATTTATATTGAAAAAACTAGGAATCTAACTCAAGACTTCAACAAATAGGAACCGCGTGTGCTTCCACTATGCCAGAACCATCTATGCCACTATTGGAAAAGATTATATTTAGAAATGTTGAAATCACTTAAAATGAAAAGGCAGCGACCCTGATGACTTGCCATAAAAATGATAAATGCTCTATACAAATACAACATGGGTAGAGAAGCTTGTCCTATACTTTATTAGAATGGCACAGAAATACTAAATTAAGATGATTTTGGGCAATAAAAAAATAACTTGGGTCCAATCATGTGAACCAATGGGCTTCTTATTGTGGGATCCTTACCAAAATTTCTTCAGTGTGGTTCATGCTTAAAAAACCAAGTAACAATGTGTTGAGGGTTGGCGGCCCACGGCCAACCTGAACCCGGAAGGATAAATTAGCGAGGTTTTGGGCCACAGTTGGGTAGAATGTAGTACTATTTTCTAATAACATCCTTACTGAAAATTTAGTGTACTCAATATGTCGGGGGTCAGCAGTCCA
Source organism: Avena eriantha (assembly GCA_910589775.1). Taxonomy (NCBI): domain Eukaryota; kingdom Viridiplantae; phylum Streptophyta; class Magnoliopsida; order Poales; family Poaceae; genus Avena; species Avena eriantha. Next base: position 201,061,987 of record OU342746.1, read on the forward strand.
CCTGACCCGGCAGGCTAAATTTGCAAGGTTTTGGGCCAGTGTTGGGTCAAATGTGCAATCTTTTCGCTAGGTACTTAGTGAAAATTCAATGTAGTTCGTACCCCATCCTCAAAAAAAATGCAGTTGGTACCCTAAAAATATATACTCTGCTCACCACGAAAGTCTGATTAAGTTTTTTTTGTCCGAAGTGGGGTTGAAATATTCGTTTTTATAGGCTGAGTAGTAAAAATATGTTGTACTGAAGGTCGATGGTCCACCTAACATGGTTGTACCTACGCCGAATCCAAAAGAATGAAGTTGGAAATGGAGAAAAGTGACCGATATTGCGCCTTATTATACATAGCGAGGAACTTGGGCAGCACAGGATTTGAACATGGAAAGTACTGGAGGGAGTTTGACTGATTGACATAAAATCGTGTCATATCAAGTCTTACAGCGTGTAATCATCTTCTCAGCAAAGGATATATTTTGAGATGGTTTGGGTGGCTTTGAATCGACCTAAGTGTGCCCAATCGATTTGATGTACTCAAAACCTTGTAATCATGCTATATAAACTATTGGCGATAGACACACGGTGGCCTTGACTTGCCCAGCCATAGATAGCTCGGGTAAGCACCAACTTAAACTGATCACTCGAAGTTGTATGCTTCCGTACAATGAAATTAGTACGTGCCGCAATTAGCACCAACATGTGGCATTGTCATCATGCAAAAAGGCTCAGAATTCGCACATTTAGTTCATAGTTTCGAACACAATAATACAACTAGTTTGTACACTAGCACAGAAAGTACAATGTTAGCACATCAGAGCTTGACTTATTCATGTCACATCAGAGCTTGACTTGTTCATTTCACATACAGAAGAATGAGCAAGGATACATACCGTATTGAACAAGTAATTTCACGGTAGCGCTAAAAGTTGCCATGTATCAGAGACAATATGGGGTCCGCGTAAACAATTTTTCTTTTTGGAAGGGTGTGCATTAACTTTTTTTTAGAATATCGGCATAAACATTTGTGGCTATCATCCTAGGGCATCTTGGCCTACTTTGGCGTACCGAGCCAAGATCAAGTATAGCCTAGTTAAGGCCTGATTCATGGCCCTATAAGAAGCAGCGACCTACTTTTCCCTGTTCGCTAAGAGGAAAGAAGGAATATTCTTCTCAAAACACAAATTTGCACGAGGTGTGATGGTTCAAAAAAATGCACGAGTCGTGTATATACAAGCCAGTAACAGTACTAAAAACTATAGTACAGAAATCACGCTACGAAATAAGCAGGGTTACATGGATTATACCATGGAAGGCAATACTAAATACAAAAGCATGGCAGGGCTAGAAACTGATTCAAACTAGCCACTAAAACTAGTGTACTAATAGTCAACCATTGAACCACGATGCAAAAAAAGATGACACAGCGATACACCAGAAAGATCCACAACTTAGTCTAGGGACGACACAACGATCATACCACACCTAAACTAGGCCTAAACCAAATTTCCGCCTATCGCACACAGTTCCAACCATCTTTGGGAAGGCTGATAACTGCCACACACTCACCTTCAGTTGGCTGGAGGTTGAAGTGTTTAATCTTAGGGAATTGTATTCCACGAAAGCTCCTGTATGTTGTGTACACACAGTTTTTCCTCATGAATGGGAACAATGTGCCATCAGCAGCCTTGCATCCACGTTTCTTCATCATCTTGTCAATGATTGGAAAATTGAGACCGAGAAATAGAGAGTTGTCCCCCAGGCTATTAACCTGCCTCCAAACGATGACCCCTGGAGGTCCAGCAGAGCTAGGATCCTCTTCAAAAATGTAGACACGAGAGGTAGGATATAGGCATAGGTTAGTCCTATTTTTACCATGAGGAATGATTTCACCCTCTTCTCCATGGGCAACCCCCATGTCATACGTTGTAATTATGATCATCAAGCGTTCACCATCAGCCGATCGAGCGAGGAACCACATGCCTGGCTGATCATTCAGAATAGGTGCTGGGATTACAAACGGAAGCTCCTTGTTTCCTGCAACAACCGAATTCGAGACAAAAAGTGCATTACTGGCATACATATTCTAACACCAGCATTCTTCATTGTTCATGCTAACAGTGTGAATAGGCAAATCCTGACAATAATATTACTCAATAAAGTAAGAACATTAGGAATTGCATTTCTTACTCTGCTATTCCGAATATTTGGATTTCTTGCTTATCTTAGTTTCCTAGTTGTTGTAAGTTTCAAAAGAGGAAGCGCCACTTTTTTATATAAAGACATGTCCACTTGAATCCTATAGGATTAGATGCCTACAATATTTTTGATCAAGTGGTGTTTGATTGCACAGGAAAACCAAAGGAATTGTACAAAGAGGTTGGAGTGGGTGGAAATTTTCCTCCAAAATAGAGTGCAAAGGAATCCTTTGAAGGAGTTCCTAAGGATTATGCTCTTTCGAATCAAACAGCATTTTACCGAAAAAACTCCGAAGGATCCAAATCCTACAAAAATCCTACACAATTCCTCTGAATCCCAAGGAAAAATCGAAAAACAAAAGATTGGTGTCCTAAAAAAATCCTATGTGATTCCTACAGTCCGAGGAGGGCCTAAAAGTACAAACAGATAAAGAAACCCGACTTCACTGTGTTACGCTCACAATTGAGATGCTGGTTAATAATACCTTTCATATTCTAACAATGAACGAACTTTACTAGTGCATGGACGCCTTCATACACTATATTTTTGGAAGGCATATTGCTGGTACTAACTCATTACTGGCAATGGTTCATTCATTTTTCTAGACATAAAGCGTGCGCTCATTCAGTCATACGAAACGTAAAACATAAACAAGGTAGTTAAAGAACAACTTCACTGAATCACTCACAATGTATCATCATGGAACTAGAATTACCTTCCGATGTGGGATCCCAGTAGTAGGTGCACCCTTGATTTGCGACCGCAAAAATGAGGCCACCGTGTTCAATGGCATCATAGTACTGTCGTATTCTACGACCTAAATGCTCCATACATCTCCAAACTTGGCTACCGCCTTCTAGGTAGGCCATTTCACAGTCGAACAACGTGAGGAGCTTATAGTCTGTGTAACCCCCAGCTTCTGTAGGCACTCTGCAGATTACGATCTTCAACAGCACAAGAGATCCATCCCATGACTTATTGAACTTTTCTCCATACCTGCGGATTTGCCAAAAAAACTTTTGAAATGTGAATGAGTTCAGAAATGACTACAGGTTACTGGGGAACCATGGCTGGCTAGTAGCATTACAGGTTATATACTAGATGTGAGGCGGCCTCAATGCCACAAGTATCAGTCGATGGAGATCGATTACTCGATATGTGTAGATGTTCGCTAGGCACTAGTCCCCGCGCTGGTCCACGACGGCGAGCCAGTCGCCGTTCATGCCAACCCAGAATTTTTCATGCATGAAGGGTAGGATGCCGGTGCACCGAGGATGGTCGAGGGGCACCACGTCGTACACCGTGTCATGCAAACGATGTACCCTCTTATTGTCATAGTGCTCATCGAACCAATAAGCAAGCTGAGGCATCAGTAGGCATGGTTCATTCCAATGGTGAAAAGTCCATTTCGTACCTTCGTTGTTGGTGATACGATCGTACAACAGCTTGCAGCATGCGGCTAGCCTGACAGTGCTGGAAATGTCCAGACGCTGAATGATGAGGTCGATATCGTCTGTGCTGAGTTGATCCCACTTGCATCACCCGCTGAGCTTCGAATCAGCCATCATAGCCAGGTGGATTTAGGCGGATGCCAAGTGCGACTAGGGTTTTCTACAGGAGGAGGGGAGCATGGGGGAGATTGTGGGCGGAGTGGGGACTGGGGAAGAAGATGGAGAGGCAAAGAAAAAAAACGAGGGAGAAGATTTTACTTGCTTGCTCTGTCTAGTCAAGAGCAGCATCAAGGACACCGCCGCCTAGACTTCACTGTATGTTAGACTAGCACGCCACGCAGCTAGTAATTTGACAATACTCCTACTTACTACGTATCAGAGGTGCAGTATTGTATAGTCACATCAGTTTGACCAGATGGTTTTCTTTTTACAGCTTTCATTTCAAATAGTTTACTAGTATTTTCAATGAAAAATAGGAGGACAAACTACTACTAGTAGTAATAGCCGCGACATGGACACGTGTAATTTCAACTTGTTCCCCTACATGCAAAACTTGTAGCACAGAACCGAAAATATATACACCGGATATAATGCACAGTACAGATGTGTCTGTGGTATTTTTGGCATGTTGCATGTGTTCATATATGTTCTAGTACAAGATACATGGAGTTACATGTGTGTAGCATGCAACCGCGCAGCAAAATGAGAGACGTGCATGGACACTAGATTTCGCTCAAGTCAGACAACGTGTATGACTTTGTGTGGCTCTGATTCACTGACATGTGGGCCCTGCTAATGTCGGCCCCACCTGCCAGTGAGAATCTGCATGCACCATGCGCTTGGAGCCACTAGGTACGTCCACAAGGGAATTACAATTTCCAACTAGTTGTACCGGCAACAAGCTGTTACATGTGGCACTTCCAAGTTTTTCAGAAAATGTGAAATAAATTATGAACATAGATCATATTTATATAATTCATTTATAAATTTTCAACCCAAAAATATTACTAGTACATGACCTGTCCACCACAAAATGAATAAATAAACACAAGATATTGTTCGCTTAGATTTTTTCTTTTTCATTGACACAGGTCACATAAGATCTTATTGTGGGACCGAATGAGTAGTAGTTGTCTGAGCTACTGGTTGTAGCTCCGCGAAAGCACGTGCCTAGAAGCGGCGGAAGAATTTATTCTCTGTCAGTGATGTAAGAACATCGACGATATACAGTACAAAATCAACAAGTCAGTGGCTTTATATCTAATTAGTGACAGCCGACACGAGTGGTGAACAGCTTGAAGCGTAGCGGAACATGTGCCTTTAAGTCATATAGTACGTACACCTCCGTTCTGATTTAGGATGGTCACATAGTGCTAAATAACTTAGACCAGTAACTTGCACATATACCTTCATAGTGGGTAACAATATGTGTGTAGTGTCACACAAATGCCTAATTAATTAGATTGTACTCCATCGTTTAGAAATATAAGACGTTTTATCTTTATGAATCGAATGTATCTAGACGTATTTTAGTGTATGGGTTCGTAGAGGTTCAGAGTTAACCTATATACTAAAAGACGTCTAGATATATTCATTTTACAAAGCTAAAACGTCTTATATTTCTGAACAGAGGGAGTAGAATCATATACTACTAGTCTTGGTATGTGTGATGTTATGATAACTAGCTAAGTTATTACGTCACTTTCTTTTTTCATTAATTAACTCTAAAAATATATTTAGTTCGAGACAAATATCTACGCTTACTTGTAGTTCAAGTTTGTCAAGATGCAAAATCTTAAGAAGAAGTTGATCCTCTTGTCAAAACTCTCTGTGGTTTTTGATACGGAGTATATTAATTGACTGTCCGATGAGTGCCTCCAAAAGCTTTTTCTTAAAACTTTCAAAGCAACCTACAATTTACTTGTAGTTCAAATTTGACCTAAGTTTAATGAATCTACGTCGAGTCATTCAAGTGGCGGAGTTAGCTAGGAAGTTTGAAAACTCATAATACACAGGAATCGTTAGTACAACATGTTAGTCCACTATATATACTAGTAAGTTGCACGTGCCTTGCACGTGAGACTTAGATAGTAGACGTATGACATATTATCACTACATACAATTATAATTGGTAAAGCACAAAAAAATATAAATTTGATCAACATCTAGAAAGTATGGGCGTATATTTGGTCCTTGTACTTTGTATCATCATGTAGAAGTCAATGATTATTAGCTATCTAACACATGAATTTTTTTGATAACATGGTCTAGAGAAACAAGGGAGAATATTCTAGTATAATAGAGAAGTGTGTTTTGAGGTTTATACATAGCATTCATTATGCCGAAGACTATCAATAGAATCTTCTAGATGCTAGATTGGAAAAGAAGATCCAACGACTAGAAAAGCTGGGATTCACGAGTCTTGATCCAAGGGTCAACATTCAAAGTTATTTGTACACTATATAGTGGTTTGTAATGAAGACTATCAATAAAATCTTAAATATGCTAGAATAGAAAAGAAGATCCAATGACTAGAAATGTTGGGATTCACGAGTCTTGATCCAACGGTCAATATTCAAAGTTGTTTGTATATTATATAGGGGTAAGATCATGTAGAAGTCAACGATTATTAGCTACTAGTAAGTTGCACCTGAGACTCAGATAGTAGATGTATGACATATCATCACTATATAAAATTATAATTGGTAAAACACAAAAATTATAAATTTGATCAACATCGATAAAGTATGGATGTATATTTGGTCCTTGTACTTTGTATCATCATGTAGAAGTCAAAGATTATTAGCTACCTAACACATGAATTTTTTGATAACATGGTCTAGAGAAACAAGGGAGAAGATTCTAGTATGATGGAGAAGTGTGTTTTGAGGTTTGTGCATAGCATTCATTATGCTAAAGACCATCAATAGAATCTTCTAGATGCTAGAATGGAAAAGAAAATCCAACGGCTAGAAATGCTAGGATTCGCGAGTCTTGATGTAACGGTCAATATTCAATGTTATTCGTACACTATATAGTGGTTTGTAATGCAGACTATCAATAGAATCTTCAAGATGCTAGAATGGAAAAGAATATCCAACGACTGGAAATGTTAGGATTCGCGACTCTTGATCCAACGGTCAATACTCAAAAAGTTTTTTGTACACTATATAGTGGTAAGATCATGTAGAAGTCAATGATTATTAGTTACTAGTAAGTTGCACGGGAGACTCAGATAGTAGACATATGACATATCATCACTATATAAAATTATAATTGGTAAAGCACAAAAAATTATAAATTTGATCAACATCTATAAAGTATGGGTGTATATTTGATCCTTGTACTTTGTATCATCATGTACAAGTCAAAGATTATTAGCTACCTAACACGTGAATTTTTTGATCACATGGTCTAGAGAAACAAGGGAGAAGCTTCTAGTATGACAGAGAAGTGTGTTTTGAGGTTTGTGCATATCATTCATTATGCCGAAGACTATCAATAGAATCTTCTATATGCTAGAATGGAAAAGAAGATCCAACGGCTAAAAATGTAGAGATTCGCGAGTCTTGATCCAATGGTCAACATTCAAAGTTATTCGTACACTATATAGTGGTAAGATAAGATACTAGTAAGTTGCACGTGCCATGCACGTGAGGCTCAGATAATAGACATGTAAGATCTCACCATAATAAGGTAAGATCCCTGTGATTGTAGTGCTAGTCCTTGGATCGAAATGCTAGCACCCACAGGTTAAGATGAAGTACACATAAACAAAGGTCATTATTACATCGCATATTCAGAAATATAATAGTTCTTACAACTCACTTATCCCAAGGCTAACATTATTCAAGGTTCACAAGACATAGTATAATAATAGAGTCTTTTGTCTTCATGCACCACAGGCAAACATGTCGAGTATAGACCCGTAACCCTACTCATCATCAGAGTATCCTGCAACATAATAAGTTACTGCCACAAAGGGTCAATACAGTTGGAATTGTATTGGCAAGTAATACCATAGATACTTAGGAAAATCCAACAACTACATGAATATATGGCTAAGTGTGGTTTTGGCTGACTTTGCTAAAAGCAAGGTTTTATCTCATAGTTTTTGAAGAGTAGGTTTTCTCCTTCAAAACACTAAGGTACCATTGATAGACATCAATGAAACTCTACCCCTGTTCACCCACAAGTTTTTAACTTAGAGAAATTTGGATGAGGAGATTTTTGAACTGCTTCACTGTCTTGACGCTCAGAAATTGTCCATAACCGGAGATACGGCTAAGTACTTAGTTTTACCCTCTCGAGAGGTGGTGCACTTTCCCCACAAGACTCGACATGCATCAAGACGAGACTTTTCAGAAGTAATCCCTCAGACCACCACAAACGCGTTCCATCCTATCATATCTACCTCCCTCTATCCGTCTGGCTGAATTCTTGCAACTTAGTCGGTCAAGGCAGAGCCCATATGCCATGTGGCTGCACTAGAAGCTTCGTGACAAGAACGTCTCCAATCACTTTGTTCCTGGGTGGCCGTCCACAAGTGTGATACACCAGGGTAAACCATAGACATGGGCCCTGAGTAACCACTCAACACAATCCATACAAGTCCCATTTCCACCCAGGTGTTTCATTAACATTAGTTGTTTTCTTAGTCAAACAAAATAATATATTTCCATACTGTCTTGATATGAATTTCCACCCACAAATTCTAATAGCATGGCTAAGCACTCTAGCATATGATGTCTTTCAACTAGGAAATACTACCAAGATATAATCTATAGGATAAGATAGCATAGTAACATATAAATAATCCTACCATGCTAAGATCTACAAAAATAGCACTAGTGCAATAGTGAAAATAATAGGACATAAGATGAAATATCACTTGCCTTGGTAGCTAGGGGAATAGGTACAATCCTCACATCAACAAACTTCACAATCCACACAATCTACACAAAGAACAATCCAACAACAATAATACAATCAATATAGCATCACAAAAATATGAATGCATGCAAAATGCAATGATATGAAAAAAACTCTAAAACTTACAGAGTCTACAGTACAGAGGTTAAAATATTCTATCTAAAGGCATAAGGAATACTTAAAAACAAATTATGAAGTAATTTTTATGGGAAAAATACCCCTAAAAGGCTCTGCCTATAACTCCAATTTTTCAGAAACAAAAGTGTGAAATAAGGCCTCAACAATAAAGGTCTCATTTTTTTGAATCCATAGACACCAAAATTGTATTTTTCTGATTTGTGGATCAAAAGTTATTGAATTTCTAAGTTTAACATATATTCTGTCTATTTTCTAATTTAATCAGACGCTCTGGCTGACGTGGCGTGTTTCTATTGGTCCATACCGATTCGGTAGGATCGGTCACTGTGGGCCGTTAGATTTAAGTGGCAATGGGCGAACCAGATCAACCGGTACCCGTTCGATTAATGATCTAATCCTAGCCGCCGGTGACAGATCCAACGGCTCCTAGCGCTTGGCCGAGAACTAGCGGCGCTGACCTACTGCGCACGGCGGCGGCGCGTCGGACGGGTGATGTTCCGGCGATTCTAAAGAGGCAGGGGGTCCATGGACTATTACCAGGAGTTGCCACGGTCGAGGTGGTCTCGGTGATGGTCGCGGTGGAGGGAGGGGTGCTCGGTTTCATCCAAAATTCCTTGCTGGAGTTCCTGCCGATGGTGGAGCTCACATGTTCGAGATGATGGCGTCATTCTGGGGCTCGAGCAGACAAAGAAAAGGGCAGAAGAGTGCGCCCGGTCCAGCACTGTCTAGTAGTGGCCAAAAAGGGGCAGCGGAAACCCTTGCCTTACCGGAAATGTCGACGAACGGCAGCGGCAGAGGGAGACGCCGTTGGTGACCATGGCGATGACCTGGGGCAAGTAAAAGTGTGTAGGCAGAGTTAAAAGGTGCGCCAGAACATGGTGAAGATGATAGGACAGAGAGGAGGGCACGAGGTGGTCGGTGCTCACCAGAATTACCGCCGGAGCTCCGCCGGTGTGCGGCTGTTCGAGCTCTCAATTGGAGAGCCTGGGGGCTCTCTGGGCGTGGCGTATGTGAGGAAAAAAAGAGGAGGGAGAGGGGGTTAAGAAGCGGGGGCTATAGTGGGGATTAATTCGCGCAAACGCTCGAGTTTGCATCGATTAGAAACGGCAGAGGGAGGGGGAACGGTCTGTTCGTCCCGCATGGAAGAAGGTGAGGTGGAGGGTGACTGGGCAGTGGGGCCAGGGGTAAGTGAGAGGGGGTCTGAAGGGGACGGTGAGAAAAGAAAGAGAGTGGGAAGGGATGGCCGGGTGGGCAGTTGGGCTGGGGTTGGGCCGAGCAGGCCAGATGCTGCTGCTGCTATTTTTTTTCTCCTTTTGCTTTTTCTTTTTCTTTTTTCTTTTCCTAGGTTTTTAATTAGCAAAAGTGTTTCAAATTGACTCCAAAATTCACCAAATTTTTGGGGGACAATCTAAATGCAATGCAACACATGCCATGATGATATGAGCGCAATGATGATGGTTTTCAGATGATTTTTTTGGGATGTTACAAATCTAACACCCTTAAGATGAATCTCGCCCTCGAGATTCGGGTTGGCTAGCAAATAGGTGAGGGTGATCTCTCCGAAGTTCATCCTCTCGTTCCCATGTTGCTTCTGATTCAGTGTGATGGTTCCACTGTACTTTGCAGAATTTGATTGTCTTAGTATGTGTAATTATTTCTGCTGTCTCTAGAATCTTAATAGGTTTCTCTTCATAAGTGAGATCATTCTCTAGCTGAACCTCTTCTAACGGTATAGTGTCTTTCAATGAAGTTTCTTCCATCTCTGGGTGACACTTTTTCAGCTGACTAACATGAAATACATTATGAACTGCTGACAGAGATTCTGGTAATTCTATCTCATATGCCACTTCTCCTTTGCGGCTCAGAATCTTGAAGGGTCCTACATAGCGTGGTGCTAATTTTCCTTTGATTCCAAATCTCTTCACACCACGAAGGGGTGATACTCTGAGATAAGCTCTATCACCAACCTCATAGGTGACCTCTCTATGTTTTGGATCTTCATAGCTCTTTTGTCGAGATTGGGCTACCTTTAACCTATCCCTCACCATCTTGACTTTCTCTTCGACCTCCTTGATTAGGTCTGGTCCAAACAAATTTCTTTCTCCTACTCCATTCCACAACAATGGTGTAGTACACTTCCTTCCATAAAGGAATTCAAATGGAGCCATTTCTATGCTTGATTGATAGCTATTATTGTAGGAAAACTCCGCATATGGTAGACGTTCGTCCCAACTAGATCCATAGTCTAACGCACAAGCTCTTAACATATCTTCAATATCTGATTGGTCCTTTCTGCCTGCCCATCAGTTTCTGGATGAAACGCAGTGCTAAATTCTAGTCGAGTTCCCAATGACTCGTGAAGTTGTCGCCAAAAGTGCAAAGTGAATTGAGTTCCTCTATCTGACACAATACTCTTAGGCACCCCGTGTAAACATACAATCCTATTCATGTATATCTTGGCTAGCTTGGCACTTGTGTAAGTGGTCTTCACTGGTATGAAATGAGCCACTTTTGTCAAGCGATCAACGATAACCCATATAGAATCGTATCCAGATCTAGTCCTTGGCAGCCCGGTGATAAAATCCATACTGATTTTATCCCATTTCCAATCAGGTATTGGCAGTGGTTGTAATAATCCCGCCGGTTTCTGATGTTCTGCCTTTACACGACTACACACGTCGCACAAGGCAATGTGCTCTGCTATATCTTTCTTTAAATTATTCCACCAGAATCTTTCCTTAGCATCCATATACATCTTGGTGTTGCCAGGATGAATTGAATACAGTGAATTGGGAGCTTCTTGTAAGATCAACTTCTTAAGTTCAAGATCCTGCGGAATATAGATACGTTTTTCGTACCATAAGGTTCCTTGTTCGTCTACATGAAATCCTTTTGCCTTGCCTTCACTATTTTTTCTTCTGATTTCTTCTATTTCTTTGTCCATCTTTTGAGCTTCTCGGATTCTGTTCATTAGTGTGGGCTGCACTTCCAAGGATGCAAGGTATCCTTTACGCACTATCTCTAATCTCAACTCCCTAAATTGGGCACATAATTCTTCCGGCAATTCTCCTTTGTTGAGGCCATTTACATAAACCTTGCATCTTAATGCATCGGCTACGACATTTGCCTTTCCAGGATGGTATTGCAAACTTAAGTCGTAGTCCTTGATAAGTTCCAGCCATCTTCTTTGTCCCATATTGAGTTCCTTCTGTGTGAAAATATATTTTAGACTCTTGTGATCGGTGAACATTTCACAACGCCTTCCAATAAGATAATGCCTCCATGTTTTTAATGCATGCACAACTGATGCCAACTCTAGGTCAAGAGTAGGATAGTTCACTTCATGATTTTTGAGTTGTCTTGATGCATAAGCTACAACTCTACCTTCCTGCATTAGTACACCTCCCAGTCCTTGGTGAGATGCATCACAATAGACTTGAAAGTCTTTCTCAAGATCCGGCAAACATAACACTGGTGCTGACACTAATCTCTTATTCAACTCCTGAAAACTGGCTTCACATGCTTCTGTCCAGTTAAACTTCTTCTCTTTCTTTAGCAGATCAGTCATAGGCTTTGCTATCTTTGAGAAATTTTCAATGAACCTCCGACAGTATCCTGCTGGGCCTAGGAAACTACGGATTTCTTTAACTATTTTAGGAGGTTCCCATTCTGTTATAGCTGCCACTTTTGCTGGGTCGAAAGCTATACCACTTCCAGATACTATATGCCCAAGAAATCCCACTTCATTCAGCAAAAATTCACATTTACTGAATTTGGCATATAGTTTGTGTTCCCCGAGTTTCTCTAGAATTAGGCGCAGATATTCTTCATGTTCTTCGTTGCTCTTGGAATATATCAATATTTCATTGATGAATACCACTACAAACTTGTCAAGAAATTCTATGAATACCTTATTCATCATGTCCATGAAATAGGCCGGTGCATTAGTCAATCCAAACGGCATCACTGTATATTCATACAACCCATATCTAGTGGTAAATGTAGTCTTTGGTATATCATGTTCTCTAATCTTTAGTTGGAAGTATCCTGATCGAAGATCAATTTTTGAGAACACACATGCTCCCTCTAGCTGATCAAAAAGATCATTAATTCTAGGTAGGGGATATTTATTCTTTATGGTCACTTCATTAAGTGATCGATAATCTATGCATAGTCTTTGACTTCGGTCCTTCTTCTCAACAAACAAAACTGGTGCTCCCCAAGACGAAGAACTTGGTTGGATAAATCCCTTTTTTAACTGTTCTCCCAGCTGTTTCTTGAGTTCTTTTAACTCGTCCACTAACATTTTGTAAGGTCTCTTTGCTATTGGTCCAGTTCCTGGTAGTAAGTCTATTAGAAACTCCACATCCCTGTCTGGTGGCATGCCAGGTAATTCTTCTGGGAACACATCCGGGTACTCCTTCACTATTGGTACTCTGTCTAGGCTAACCCCCTTAAGATAATTAACCTTGCTCCCCTTGGGTTCAAAGTTAGACTTGAACCTGATCCGTTTCTTCTCTAGGGTTGTGAGCATAACAGTTCGTTTGGCACAATCTATCACTCCCTCATAACATGTCAACCAGTCCATCCCTAATATTACATCTAATCCTTGGGACTCTAGGATTATGAAATTAACTGGAAACTTGTTCTTTCCAATCTCTAGGATTATCTGTCGGCACCCAGAATTTACTATCATTTCTCCACCCGGGGAGCTTACCTTAATGGGACATCCAATAGTTTCAGTGGAGAGTTTGTTTTTGACTACAAATTCTCTTGAAATGAATGAATGTGATGCGCCGGTATCAAAAAGGATAAGTGCAGGAAATGAATTAATCTTGAACTTACGGATCACGGCATCAGATCCTTCTTGATTTCCTCCACATTGATGTGATTCACATGACCCTTTTGAAAAGGGTTCGGCTTAGCCCCATCAGTCTTCTTCTCTGGGCATTCATTAGCATAGTGCCCTGTCTTCTTGCACTTGAAACATTCCACCTGACGGATGTATTTCTTTGCTGGATGATTATGGCGATTCTGACCATTTTGATTCCCATGGCCATGACCATTATGGTTATTCCTGTACCCACCTTTGTTGTGTACACGATGATTGTTTCCATCATGGTGGTGGTTATTGTTACGATGGTTGTTATGATTCCCATTCTTGTGGGATCCAGAACTCCCGCTTCCTTCACCATAAGAACGCTTGTGAGGTGATCCTGATCCGAACTTATCAAAATGGTGCTTCCTCTTTCTACCTTCCACTTGCTTCATCTTGTTTTCTAGGATGGTAGCTTTATCACACAGAGATTGATAGGATGGAACATAAGCAACAGATAGTTGCATAGATATTTCATCATTCAAACCATCAAGAAACTTCTCCTTCCTCTTTGCGTCAGTGTCAACATCATCCGATGCATAACGTGACCGATTGTTGAACTCTTCAATGTACTCAGAAATACTTCGGTGGCGTTGTTTGAGGTTGTGAAACTCCTTTTTATTCAACCCCATTATTCCAGAAGAGAGGTGAGTGGTACGAAATCCATCCTCAAACATTGCCTAGGTTACTTCTTCAATAGGGTGAGTAACTTGGAAATTGTCCCACCAAGTTGCTGCATGATTTTCCAGTAAGTGTGCTACAAATCTGACCTTCTCTGCATCAGTGCATCCAACTGTGACTAAGTCCTTATTCATAGAGCGTAGCCAGTCATTTGCTACCATGGGATCAGTAGTACCAGAGAACTTAGCAGATCTCAGCCTTAGAAATCTTGTGAGCATATCAATAGATGGTGGATTGTTCTGGTTGTTATTATTGTTATTGTTGTTGTTCTGATTCTGGTTCGCCATGAACTGAGTCATCATTTGCATCAACTGTGTTTGCGCAGCCATCATTTGCTGCATTCCATTGCCATTGTTGTTATTGTCCTTGTTATTACGACGGGGAGGCATCTGTTGGTTTAATAAGGGTAAGTAATGATAGATAACCCAAGTAAAATAACAACAATCAAACAAACAAGCACATGCAGGTTCAACATCACGAGAATAACAGAGTTTGTGAAGATAAACATACTAGCATAGTCACCCACAAGTCGGTATGATCTATGCGACTCGATAATAAAACGATAGATAGATGGATATCACTACTCCTCCATGTCGACTTCCTCCTCCACTAGTGCAAGTCCTGCTGCGGCGAATCCTGCCTTGTATTCCTCCAAGCTTGTAGACAAAGCATCGACCTTCGCCTGTAAATCCCCCTTATGTGTGTGTAGCCTCTCTATCACCTCGTGATCCACCTCCAGCTCAATGTCCTCAAGCTCTAACTCGGTCTCCAAGTCTCTAATCTTCTTATTCTTCTCATGAACCCTCTTCTCTTGGCTCTTGAATTTCTTCTCCTAGTCTTCAAACTTCTTCTCCATTTCCTTGATTCGCTTCTCCTGTTCCTGGAAAGCCTTGTCCTTCTCCTTAAGTTGGACTCATAGTTCATTGTTGCTAAGCATCACATTAGTCCTATCAGTATCAAGGTTCCTGATAAGGATCTCTAAGTCCTGGAGGTGGTGACGCACGGGCTTGATAGTCTCCTTAGTGGCCTCGTCCAACACAATAGGCTCTGCGTCCTCGTCGCACCTCCCAAAGAAGTGGAAGTAGTGGCTCTTGATCTCGGAAGAGTGACGTCCACATAGGCGTCCCAACAGCTCCTGCATAGCAACGTCGAGGCCCCTCTCCAAGTCATCGTGGAGTATCTTGAAGGCGATCTCCTTAGTTTGGGGCTCTATCTCGCATCCTGGCTGGGTAACTATGAATCCCCATAAGTCCTTCCTCTAAAATTTCCTCAGCTGAAGTCCCTGAATGGTAGGGATTGGAAGAGCGAGCACCTGGATGAGCTCCAACATGCGAGTCCCGAAGCGAGTTCCCTTGAAATCCTCGGCCGTGCTGTAGACAAAATTCGGCATCTTTTGCATAGTATGGAGAAAATTAGTAATAACACAAGTCTAGAGAAAAAAACACAAGTAACAATAGATGCAAAGATAAAATCAACCAACAAAACATTCCTCAAACCAAGTGGCAATACATTATTCAACTCAAGCAATCAAGATCCAAACATCACTTATTTTTGCCATACCACATAGGTCGGTATGATCAAAATACTAACATGATAAAACGCCAAGTGTGGTGGTCCAACTAGTATCTCACTCCTTATTAACCAAGGTAGAAATCTGGGCGTCCTTGGCAGCAATCTGTTTGTCTTGCTCGCATAACTTCAAAGCCAAGACTACGATATCCTTACTTAGTCGTTTTACCGTGGCCCTTGAATCTTGGACACGACATTTCTCCTCCTTGAGATCCTCCTGAGTATTGAGCATTCTATACATAAGTCTTTCCCCAAGTTCCTCAATGGCTTTCCACGCATCATTCCTTGTAGAGTCAAAGAATGACGTGTGCATTTCAGAGTTGGTGAACATGCAGAATCCCATACTCTTTGGATCATCTTCCTTATTCTTATATAAATTGAGTTGCACCCACCAATACTCTTATCCTTCGTCTATCACAGGAAATCCCTTGTACACGGCTTCGCCATCCATCCCTAAGCCGATCATGAGGTTTTTGAGTGCCTTGGAAAATTCTGTCTCACACTCAAGTGCCATAGTCATCAGTGGTCCCTTCTTGATAGATTCATTGATGGTGGACATCTACAAAAATAGATGAGGAAGGATGATCAGGAAAAGTTTTACGAGATGAAAAGACAAGTGTAAAGTTTGAAATAAAGTTATGTTTCCTAAGGGTTTTCTTTAGTCTAATCCAACCTAGGGTCACGAACCTATAGGCAACACAGTGCTCTGTAACCATCTGTAAGATCTAACCATAATAAGGTAAGATCCCTGTGATTGCAGTGCTAGTCCCTGGATCAAAATGCTAGCACCCACAGTTTAAGATGAAGTACACAGAAACAAAGGTCATTATTACATCGCATATCCAGAAATACAATAGTTCTTACAACTCACTTAGCCTAAGGCTAACATTATTCAAGGTTCACAAGACATAGTATAATAATAGAGTCTTTTGTCTTCATGCGCGACATGCAAACATGTCGTGTGTAGACCCGTAACCCTACTCATCATCAGAGTATCCTGCAACATAATAAGTTACAGCCACAAAGGGTCAATACAGTTGGAATTGTATTGGCAAGTGATACCATAGATACTTAGAAAAATCCAACAACTACATGAATATATGGCTAAGTGTGGTTTGGCTGACTTTGCTAAAATTAAGGTTTTATCTCATAGCTTTTGAAGAGTAGGTTTTCTCCTTCAAAACACTGAGGTACCATTGATAGACATCAATGAAACTCTACCCCTGTTCACCCACAAGTTTTTAACTTAGAGAAATTTGGATGAGGAGATTTTTGAACTGCTTCACTGTCTTGACGCTTAGAAATTGTCCATAACCGGGGACACGGCTAAGTACTTAGTTTTACCCTCTCGAGAGGTGGTGCACTTTCCCCACAAGACTCGTCATGCATCGAGACGCAACTTTTTAGAAGCAATCCCTCAGACCACCACGGATGCGTTCCATCCTATCATCTCTACCTCCCTCTGTCTGTCTGGCTGAGTTCTTGCAACTTAGTCGGTCAAGGCAGAGCCCATATGCCATGTGGCTACACTAGAAGCTTCGCGACAAGACCGTCTCCAATCTCTTTGTTCCTGGGTGGTCATCCACAAGTGTGATACACTAGGGTAAACCATAGACATGGGCCCTGAGTAAACACTCAACACAATCCATACAAGTCCCATTTCCACCTAGGTGTTTCATTAACATTAGTTGTTTTCTTAGTCAAACAAAATAATATATTTCCATACTATCTTGATATGAATTTCCACCAATGAATTCTAATAGCATGGCTAAGCACTCTAACATATAACATCTTTCAACTAGGAAATACTACCAAGATATAATCTATAGGATAACATAACATAGTAACATATAAATAATCCTACCATGCTAAGATCTACAAAAATATCACTAGTGCAATAGTGAAAATAATAGGACATACGATGAAATATCACTTGCCTTGGTAGCTAGGGGAATAGGTACAATCCTCACAGCAACAAACTTCACAATCCACACAATCTACACAAAGAACAATCCAACAACAATAATACAATCAATATAGCATCACAAAAATATGAATGCATGCAAAATGCAATGATATGAACAAAACTCTAAAACTTACAGATTCTACAGTACAGAGGTTAAAATACTCTATCTAAAGGCATAAGGAATACTTAAAAACAAATTATGAAGTAATTTTTATGGGCAAAATACCCCTAAAACGGTTCTGCCTATAACTCCAATTTTTCAGAAACAAAAGTGTTAAATAAGGCCTCAACAATAAATTTCTCATTTTTCTGAATCCATAGACACCAAAATTGTATTTTTCTGATATGTGGATCAAAAGTTATTGAATTTCTAAGTTTAACATATATTCTGTCTATTTTCTAATTTAATCAGACGCTCTAGCTGACGTGGCGTGCTTCTATTGGTCCATACCGATTCGGCCGGGTCGGTCACTGTGGGCCGTTAGATTTAAGTGGCAACGGGTGAACCAGATCAATCGGTACCCGTTCAGTTAATGATCTAATCCTAGCCGCTGGTGACAGATCCAACGGCTCCTAGCGCTTGGCCGGGAACTGGCGGCGCTGACCTACTGCGCGTGGCAGCGGCACGTCGGACGGGTGACGTTCCGGCGATTCTAAAGGGGAAGGGGGTCCGTGGACTGTTACCAGGGGTTGCCGCAATCGAGGTGGTCTCGGTGATGGTCGCGGTGGAGGGAGGGGTGCTCTGCTTCATCCAAAATTCCTCGTCGGAGTTCCTGCCGACGGTGGAGCGCACGTCTTCGGGACGGTGGCGTCATTCTATGGCTCAAGCAGACAAAGAAAAGGGCCAGAAGAGTGTGCCTGGTCCAGTATCGTCTAGTTGTGGCCAAAAAGGGGCGGCAGAAACCCTTGCCTTACCGGAAATGTCAACGAACGGCGGCGGCAGAGGGAGACGCCGGTGGTGACCGTGGCGACGACCTGGGGCAAGTAAAAGTGTGTGGGTATAGTTAAAAGGTGCGCCAGAACATGGTGAATATGATAGGGCAGAGAGGAGGGCGCGAGGTGGTCAGTGCTCACCGGAATTACCGCCGGAGCTCCGTCGGTGTGCGGCGGTTCGAGCTCTCAATTGGAGAGCCTGGGGGCTCTCTGGGGGTGGCGTCTGTGAGGAAAACGAAGAGGAGGGACACGTGGTTAAGAAGCTGGGGCTGTAGTGGGGATTAATTCGTGCGAACGCTCAAATTTGCATCGATTAGAAATGGAAGAGGGAGGGGAAATGGTCTGTTCGTCCCACGTGGAAGAAGGTGAGGTGGAGGGTGACTGGGCAGTGGGGCTAGGGCGTAAGTGAGAGGGGGTCTGAAGGCGGACGGTGAGAAAAGAAAGAGAGGGGGAAGGGGTGGCGGGGTGGGCTATTGGGCTGGGGTTGGGCCGAGCAGGCCAGATGCTGTTGCTGTTTTTTTTCTCCTTTTGCTTTTTCTTATTAGTTTTTCTTTTCCTAGGTTTTTAATTAGCAAAAGTGTTTCAGATTGACTCCAAAATTCACCAAATTTTTGGGGGACAATCTAAATGCAATGCAACACATGCCATGATGATATGAGTGCAATGATGATGGTTTTCAGATGAAAAATTTTGGGATGTTACAAGACGTCTGACATATCATCACTATATAAAATTATAATAGGTAAAGTGGAAAAATATAAATTTGATCAACATCTATAAAGTATGGGTGTATTTGGTTCTTCTACTTTGTATCATCATGTGTAGAAGTCAAAGATTATTACCTACCTAACACTTGTAATTTTTGGTAACATGGTCTAGAGAAACAAGGGAGAAGATTCTAGTATGATGGAGAAGCGTGTTTTGAGAGGTTTATGCATAGTGCATTCATTGTGTTCAAGACTATCAATAAATTCTAGATGCTAGAATGGAAAAGAAGATCCAATGGCTGGAAATGTTCAGATTCACGAGTCTCGATCCAACAGTCAATATTCAAAGTTATTCATACACTATGTAGTGGTAAGATGTCTAAAACCATGGCTTGTGGCATTCAGATCCATACTCTTCAGACTATCTTTACAGAAAGGAACAATCTCATCATCACTCGGAAAATTAAGAATGATATTTCCTGATATTTGGAAACTCACATTGACGACATTGTTTACTACAAGAAGATGCACCCGTCTACCTCCGAAAAGACAATTAATTCAAGAGCAATCTATCGCATTTACTTGTAGCTCAAGTTTGATCAAATTTTGTTAAATTGTCAAGATGCAAAATATTAGCAAGAAGTTGATCTTATTGTAAAAACTATCGGTGGCGGTTTGTGATATATTAAATCAGCCCCCAATGGTTACCTCCAAAATAGGTAAAACTTTCAATGCAACCTACAATTTACTTGTAGTTCAAAATTGACCTAATTTCAATAAATCGACATAAAATCACTTTCAAGTGGGCAAAGTTAGCTACAGGAATAAGTTTGAAAACTCATAAAACACGGGAATCATAAGTACAACATAACGGTCCAATATATATGTCTGAAAGCTTGGCTTGTGGCATTCAGGTCCATATCCTTCGGACTTTGTTTACAAAAACGAACAATAATCTCATCATCACTCGGAAAATTGAGAATGTTCTTTCCTGATAGTTGGAAACTCACACCGGTGGTACTGATTACTAGAAGAAGATGCATCCATCTACCTCCAAATAGACATTTAGTTAAAGAAAAATCTATCACACTTACTTGTAGCTCAAGTTTGAGCTAATTTTTCATTAAATTTTCAAGATGCAAAATCTTAATTAGAAAGGAGTTAAAAACCTATTGTCAAAACTCTCGGTTGGTTTCTGATATATTAACTAAGCCCCCAATGGGTACACCTCCAAAAGTTTTTGTAATTCTTTAGAAGCAACCTACAATATTTTAGTTGCTGTAGTTCAAGTTTGACCAAATTTCGATAAATATAGACATGAAGTCATTCAAGTGGGGCAAAGTTAATTAGCTATATAGGGAGTTTGAAAACTCGTAAAACATGGGAATCATAAGTAAAACACGTTGGTCCACTTAATATGTCTAAAAGCTTGGCTTATGGCATTGAGATCCATATGCTTTAGACTTTCTTTACATAAAAGAACCATCTCGTCATCACTCGGAAAAATGAGGATTTTCTTTCCTCATAGTTAGAAACTCACACCGACGACATTGTTTACTAAGATGCACCCATCTACCTACAAAAATATATTTAATTGAAGAGTAATCTATCGTGCTTACTTGTAGCTCAAGTTTGACCTAATTTCTTTAAATCGACAAGAAGTCACTGAAGTGTTCAAAGTTTGCTAGGAAGCTTGAAAAATCCTAGTACTAAAAACTTGGGCTTTACGTATAAGAAACCATTGGTCCAGTTTGTGTGATAATTGGGGTGGTTGCATTTTATTTTAACTATGGTAGGTCTCATAGGAGAGAGATGCTTGAGAGTTAACATGATCGATGGAAGTACAACTTACATCAAGGACCTCATAAAAAAATGAAAATTGCATCCAAGTCCATCCATTTAACATAATGACTCTAAAACTGAATAATGAAGTGTGTGTGTTTTGAGGTTTGTGCATACTAGCGTTCATCGTGCTAAAGACTATCAATAGAATCTTTCTCGATGCTAAGGCAAAATATAAGATCTAACGGTTAACAATGTTTGGATTTGCCAGTCTTGATCCAGCGGTCAATGTTCGAAGTTAATTTGTACACTACACAATGGTGGTATGGTATTGTCAGAGATAAGACAAGATAAAGATAAGATATGAAGTACCGTGAATGGCCGATCTAATGGTTGGTCTCGTAGGAGCGAGGTGCTTGAGAGTTAAGACGGTCGGTGGAAGTACAAGTTACATCAAGGACCTCATAAAAATGAAAATTGCATCCAAGTCCATGCATGCATTTAGCACAAGGACCCTAAAACTAAGTAATGAAGTGTGTGTTTTTCGGTTTGCGCATACTAGCGTCCATTGTGCTAAAGACTATCGGTAGAATCTTTCTAGATGCTAATAATGGAAAAGAAGATCCAACAGTTAGGAAAGTTTGGATTTGCCAGTCTTGATCCAACGGTCAATGTTCAAAGTTTGGATTTGCCAGTCCTGATCCAATGGTCAATGTTCAAAACAGGTTCAAAATTGCCTTCCCTCCTGATGTTTGGCTGATCTTTTGAATAACCTTCCCTCCCGATGGTTGGCCAATCTTTTGAATAACCTTCCCTCCCGATGTTTGGGAAGCAAGTGAAAAGTTCGAAAACTAGAAAACTTTGAATTTTTGTGCCACCAAGGACCAAAGTGGTTTCCTTCCTATGTACTCCTCGTCCCTACTCCACACCAATGCGCGACTGCCGAACACGCCAGAGACACAGAGCCGCCGTACCAAGGCACACATGCACAGCGCCACGCTGTGGACAAGGGGAGAGAGATCAGCCAAACCGGTGCCTAAGGGGAAAAGGGAGGAGAGATGGAGCATAGGGAATAAGAGAGAAAACACATGATTTGTTTTGCTTGCATAGGTCCTAAAATTTACTACTAGTAGATTGTACATTGTAAGGCCGCATGAGTACCTTGTGTCAGAAACCCATCATAACTTTGCTTTGACATGGAACCACCTTCAACTTCTCTTTGCTGCTGCCCTCTTCCCCTGCCAACATTTTATTCTCTCAACATGTACAACGCATGGATAAAGGTGACCATATGTCTAAGCAAAGAAATATACGTACTACTCCCGCATTGTGTAAAAAAGCACACCTTAATAAGGCTTAGATAGTACACGTATGACATATCATCACTATATAAAATTATAATTGGTAAAGCACAAAAAATTTATAAATTTGTTCAACATCTATAAAGTATGGGTGTATATTTGGTCCTTGTACTTTGTATCATCATGTTGAAGTCAAAGATTATTAGCTACCTAACACATGAAATTTTTGATAACATGTTGTAGAGAAATAAGGGAGAACATTCTAGTATGATGGAGACGTGTGTTTAGAGGTTTGTGCATAGCATTCATTATGCCGAATACTATCAATAGAATCTTCTATATGCTAGAATGGAAAAGAAGATCCAACGGCTAGAAATGCTAGGATTTGTGAGTCTTGATCCAACGGTCAACATTCAAAGTTATCTGTACACTATATAGTTGTAAGATAAGATAAGATCATGTAGAAGTCAACTATTATTAGCTACGAGGGAGATGATTCTAGTATGATGAAGAAGTGTGTTTTGAGGTTTGTGCATAACATTCATTATGCTAAAGACTATCAATAGAATCTTCTAGATGCTAGAATGGAAAATAAGACCCAACGGCTGGAAATGTTGGGATTCACGAGTCTTGATCCAATGGTCAATATTCAAAGTTATTCATACACTATATAGTGGTAAGATAAGATATCTCTATCTCTACTACTATAGTGGAGCAGATTTGAATTGGATCCACAGCACCAATCTTGACTGTTGGGCTGTTGGATCTAATGGTTTAGAGAAGCTGGATTCGTGTTGAATAGTACCTAGAGCAAACTCCACCATGCATGTTCTAGAACCATCATGTCACTATCCCCAAAATTTCATAGCACAATAGGTTGTATTCTCTCTACTACTATAGTGGAGCAGTTTTGAATTGGATCCATAGCACCAATCATGACCGTTGGGCTGGTAGATCTAATGGTTCAGAGCAACTAGATTCGTGTTGAATAGTACTCCCTCTGCCAAAATATAAGAAGCCTAAGGATTAGTCAAAAGTCAACATTTTTTAAGTTTGACCATGATTATACACAAAAATATAAAAATTTATAATACTAAATTCATATCAATAGATTCACCATAAAGTATATTTTCTTAATATGTCCATTCAATATTGTAGACGTAGATGTTTTTTTCTAAATATTTGGTCAAAGTTAGTAAGGTTTGAATTTTGACCAATCCTTAGGTGCCTTATATTTTGGGACAGAGGGAGTACAGATCTAGAGCAAACTCCACCGTGTTCTAGAACCATCATGTGACCACCCCCAAAATGCATAAATTAAATCTATTACTAATAACTATCTACACATATTGAGAATACAACCTACTGTGCTTTGAAATTTTGGGGTTGGTGACATGATGGTTCTAGAACATGGTGGAGTTTTCTCTAGGTACTATTCAACACGAATCTAGCTGCTCTGAACCATTAGATCTAACAGCCCAATGGTCAGGATTGGTGCTATGGATCCAATTCAAAACTGCTCCATTATAGTAGTAGATAAAAAGCACACCTTAATAAGGCCTACTATGTGGCATCCGCTAAGGTTCACCTTATGCATAGTGGAAACTATAAAGTATCTTTAAGCCTAAGTTGCACCTAGAGCTTGTGGGTTAACCATAGAGAATAGAAAAATCATTTCCCCTCTCTCCTTATTTCATGTGATCGTTTTCAAAAGGGGTTCAAAATTTGCAAGATGCAAAATCTTAGTAGCTAGAAGTCGAACAATATCAACTGATATATTAATTGACCGCTTGATGGGTACCCCAAAAGCTTTTTACATAAAACTTTCAAACCAACCTACAATTTATTGCTTGTAGTTCAAATTTGACCTTTTATTTTGATAATCATCGACATAAAGTCATTCAACAAGTGGACGGGGTTAGCTAGGAACCTTGAAAACTCATAAAACATGGGAATCGTAAGTAAAACACATTGGTCCACCTAGCTAATATGTCTAGAAGCTTGGCTTATGGCATTGAGATCCATATTCTTTGGACTTTCTTTATGGGAAAGAATCATCTCGTCATCACTCAGAAAACTGAGAATTTTCTTTCCTGATAGTTGGAAACTCACACCGACGACATTGTTTACTACAAGAAGATGCACACATCTACCTCTGAAAAGACAACTAATTCACGAGTAATCTGTCACACTTACTTGTAGCTAAAGTTTGACTTAATTTCGTTAAATTGACAAGAAGTCACCGAAGTGCGTGAAGTTAGCTAGGAATCCTAGTACTTAAAACTTGGTTATTATGTATAAGAAACCGTGGTCTAGTTTGTGTGATAATTGGGACGGTTGCATTTTCTTTTAACCTTGGTAGGTATCATAGGAGAGAGGTGCTTGATAGTTAACACGGTTGGTGGAAGTACAAGTTACATCAAGGACCTCATAAAGAATGAAAATTGCATCCAAGTCCATGCATTTAGCACAAGGACCCTGAAACTGAGCAATGAAGTACTGTGTTTTGAGGTTTGTGCATACTAGCGTTCATCATGCTAAAGACTATCAATAGAATCTTTCTAGATGCTAAGAATGGAAAAGAAGATCCAACGGTTAGAAATGTTTGGATTTGCCAGTCTTGATCCAACTGTTAATGTTCAAAGTTAATCTCTACACTATATGTAGTGGTATGGTATTGTAAGAGATAAGAGACAAGATAAAGATAAGATAAGAAGTACTACGAAATGGTCGTCTAATGGTAGGTCTCGTAAGAGCGAGGTGCTTGAGAGTTAACACAGTCGGTGGAAGTACAAGATACATTAAGGACCTCATAAAAATGAAAATTGCATCCAACAAGTCCATGCATTTAGCACAAGGACCCTTAAACCGAGTAATGAAGTACTATGTGTTCATCGTGCTAAAGAGTATTAGTAGAATATTTGTAAGAATAGAAAATAAGATCCAACGGTTAGCAATGTTTGGATTTGCCAGTTTTGATCCAACGGTCAATGTTCAAATAAGTTAATCCCTACACTATGTAGTGGTGGTATGCATGGTATTGTAAGAGATAAGAGACAAGATAAAGGTAAGATAAGAAGTATTGCGAATGACCGATCTAATGGTAGGTCTCGATGAAATGAGGTGCTTTGAGAGTTAACACAGTGGGTAGAATTACAATTTACATCAAGAACCTCATAAAAAATTAAAATTGCATCCAAGTCCATGCATTAGCACAAGGACGACCCTGAAACTAAGCAATGAAGTGTGTGTTTTGAGCTAGAGGTTTATGCATACTAGTGGTCATCATGCTAAAGACTATTAGTAGAATCTTTCTAGATGCTAAGAATAGAAAAGAAGATCCAACGGTTAGCAATGTTTGGATTTTCTAATCTTGATTCAACGGTCAATGTTCAAAGTTAATCTGTACACTATATGTAGTGCGTGGTATGGTACAGATTGTAAGAGATAAGATAAGATAAAGATAAGATAATAAGAAGAACTACAAATGGCTGATCTAATGGTTGGTCTCGTAGGTGCGATGTGCTTGAGAGTGAACATGGTCGGTGGAAGTACAAGTTACATATCAAGGACCTCATAAAAAAATGAAAATTGCATCCAAGTCCATGCATTTAGCACAAGGACCCTAAAACTGAGCAATGAAGTTTGTGTTTTGAGGTTTACGCATACTAGCATTCATCGTTCTCATCAAGACTATTAGTAGAATCTTTCTAGATGCTAAGAATGGAAAAGAAGATCCAACAGTTAGCAAAATGTTTGGATATGCAAGTCTTGATCCAACTTGTCGTCGAAACTCTCGTTGGATGGTTTCTCGTATATTAATTGTAACCCCTGATGGGTACCTCCAAAAGCTTTTTGTAGAACTTCCACAATAACCCAAAATTTACTTATAGTAGTTCAAATTTGACCTATTTTCGATAAATCAACACAAAGTCATTCAAGTGGGTGGAGTTAGGTAGGCATTTTTGAATTGGATCCATAGCACCAATCGTGACCGTTGGGATGTTAGATCCAATGGTTCAGAGTAGTTCGATTTGTGTTGAACAGTATCTAGAGCAAACTCCACCATGTTCTAGAATCATCATGTCCCCCTTAACCCCCTGGCAAAAAAAATTGTTAGCACATTAGGTTCTATTCTCAATATGTGTAGATAGTTATTATTAATATACTTAATGCATGCCTTTTTCTCTAACAAGACTATTGGTTAATAACAACTTAATGTTCGTTAAATCACATTTCATACAATATATACGAGTGTGGCATGTGCCCATGTGTGTGTGTGTGCGTGTGAAAACTTTGGCTTGTGTCATTTATTTAGATCAATATTCTTAGGACTTCCTTTACGCGAGAGAATGCTCATGACATCACTCATAAAATTGAGAACGTCCTTTCCTGGTAGTTGGAAACTCACACTGACGACATTGTTTACTACAAGAAGATGCACCCATCTACCTCTGAAAAGACATTTAATTCAAGAGCAGTCTATCACGCTTACTTGTAGCTCAAGTCTAACTTAATTTCATTAAAATGATGCAAAATCTTAGCAAGAAGTTGAACCGTACCTATATATCATCAAAACTCTTGGTGGTTTCCCATATATTAATTGACCCCCTCCCCCTGATATATGGGTACCTCTAAGAGAGATCTTTCGTCAAACTTTCAAAGCAACCTACAATTTACTTGTGGCAGTTCAATTTGTACCTAATAATTTCGATAAATGGACATAAAATCAATCAAGTGGGTGAAGTTAGCTAGGAAGTTTGAGAACTCATAAAACATGGGAAATTGTAAGTACAACATGTTGGTCCACAATATATGTCTTAAAACTTGCCTCGTGTGGCATTCAGATCCATATTCTTCAGACTTTCTTTATAGGAAAGAACAATCTAGTCATCACACTCGGAAAATTGAGAATGTTCTTTCCTAAGATAGTAGGAAACTTGTATTGATGGAAT
This sequence comes from Avena eriantha, assembly GCA_910589775.1. Lineage (NCBI taxonomy): Eukaryota > Viridiplantae > Streptophyta > Magnoliopsida > Poales > Poaceae > Avena > Avena eriantha. The sequence goes on from OU342746.1 coordinate 201,089,466, forward strand.
TGTTTACTACAACAAGATGCACCTATAGACCTCTAAAAGACATTTAATTCAAGAGCAATCTATATTACGCTTACTTGTAGCTCAAGTTTGACCTAATTTCATTAAATTGTCAAGATGCAAAATCTATCTTAGCAAGAAGTTAAACCTATTGTCAAAACTCTTGGTGTTTTGTGATATATTAATTGACCCCCCGATGGGTACCTCCAAAAGCTTTTTCAAAAAACTTTCAAAGCAACGTACAATTTTCTTAGGCACAAGGCTAGTAAATTTCTAAGCTACGTATAGTAAGGGCATGTGCAGTGTCTAGAAGTAGCTATGAAAACTACTTTTGGTCCAGCGTTTAGAACTGAAGTGGGTCCAGAAAACCATGCTAAAAATAAAAACAGACCGCTATCCAATGAATAGTGGGCCCTCCCAATTGATTTTCTTAGACATAAGTCTAGCACTAGAATCACCTTGAAGCATCTTTTTGTTAGCACTACTTACTCCACCGTTAAGATATATGTTTAAGACTTGACACCATGCTTGCTTTGATGTCTAGGGCCAATGGGCTCACTACCATGGGGCCCCGTTGTTATTAGTGGTCTAGTTATATTCTATAGCATCCAACGAATGTTAGCTCTGACTCCTCTAGCTCTTCCTTCTCGATGAAGCCTCGACGCTCGGCTTTGAAGGATGGTTACGAGGGCAGTAGGAGGCGACGTTCCCGTCGATAGCGAGGTGCCTATGGTGACTTTGTCAAGCTCAAGCCCCACGAGATCAGTCTCAAGATCCAGTATTTCTGAAGTGCTCATAGGTGTAAGGTTTACGTACCTGCATTCATAGGGATGAGTGTGTGTACGCATTTGTGAGCGTCTCCATTTTGTAATGGGTTTTCACAAAAACAAAAGGGGGCATTTGGTTTATTTATTAAGTTTTGATCTATTTACCAAAAGTACTCCAGTAATGCAAGTAAAACTAGGTGAGTGATGTTTGGGGTCCACGGGCTATCTAGCGCGGGCCCCAGTTATCTGTGGTCGAGTTAAATCCAATACGAAGTAGTAGCCAGCGAATGTGAGGATCGCCTCCCCTACCTCTTCCTTCTCCATGAAGCCTCTGCGCTAGGCTTTGAAGGCGTGCTCTTTTTCCAAGCAATGTCGGCGGATTCAGTCATGCCGGTCTTGCGAACAACGAGGGATCTTGATGCGCAAGGTGACCGGGTTAGGGTAAGTATGCCAAATTCATGGTCTTAGTTTATTTTCACGAATTTAGCTTATGGGTTCTCTCCTTTTGGGGTTTTTCTCTATTCTGCCTGTCTCGATCGACGATGTTTCCTGGGTTCAGATGCCGGCACCGATGGTAGATACGGAGTGGTACGGCACCATTACCGAAGCGGATCTCCGGCTCTGGTGCGACTGCACCCTGGCGCCCCGTCGCCGCGTCGTGTTCGAGGGAACGAACTTCGGCCGCAGGTTCTTGGGTTGCAACTACGAATGTGAGCGTTGAACGTTCATCAGCTGGGTAGATCTACCGCACTCACGTTCGTTGCAGCGCGCGATGATGGCGTTATGGTTACAGCTCGAGATCTGTGATGACCTCGAAGAGGAGGAGCATGAGCGCCATTAGATGCATGCCGAGGAGATGGCTGCAGAGTTAACGGATGTCTCCAACTCAATGCACTCAGTCGTAAGTAGGATAGATGCTCTTAGGTTTGGATAATTAGAGCTGGACATTAGGTTCTTAACCAAGTATGGTCTACAATCTAGATATTTAGCATGCTCATGATGGTTTTGGTGGCTGGCTATAGATTCCACTAATAATTAAGTAATCCCCTTTTGTTTACTAGTACTCACCATCTCATAGTACTGCCACGTTAAATTACACTAGGTTAATTAATATGGGAGTAGTTGACAGTCTACTTATAGCCTGTCTAGAGTTTGTGGTTACTACTGATTAATCTGGTTTATGTGTTACTGCTATCTCTATCTATATACGAGTATCGCTACATTTTTTGCACATTTGTGCACCTCCCTCGTCACGCACCTTCTTTACCCAGCAGCGTCCACCTTTCCATCACATCAGTGCAATCTCCGGTGAGTTCGCAACCATCCGGATAGTTGTTTAGGTGATTGCTATTTGAAATTATAGATCTATATGCCACATTAGGAAGCTGGGATCACCATGGATGTATCCATGGAATTAGTTATAAGGTCCACTGAAAATAGGTAAGTATATGCTGCCAAGAAGAGTCTTATGAGGATGGGAAGCTTACCCCTGGCTTTATTTCACAGAATGGCCCTCTGCTGAACAATGCAGGTGTAATTTGCTGCATATCGTTCATAAACAGATTGTTGTTTGCTGGTGTCCTGCATTACTGAGTTCTTTAAATTATATTTTTCATTAAAGGGGAACACACCCAATCCTTGACATCAGATTAATGCACGTATCCTTCTTTGCATTGGGAAGTTGATGTGTTCTTTCCTAAAATTTACTAGTTTTGCTGAATTTCATTTAGCATCATGTGCATGTCCCACCCGTGGAGGAGGAATTATTGAGTGACAAGTGTTTTTATGTATCCGGCTTCTTTGCTGGAATTTCAGTAACCTACGCTTTGTCCCTGAACACATTTTTTTCGATAAAGAGCACATTAATACTTAAAATGTCCCCTAAAATATACTGATCATTTTTGTTGCATCATGATTTGCAAAAACAAAGTATATTCTGATCTGTTGCCACTTATTACTAAGGCCAGGACTGCTCATGTGCCAGCTAAGAAGGCAAAGCCTGAAGTATAACCCTTTTCATGTTGGTTCTATGTCCCATGTTTGGGAAATATGCCTCTATGGTTGTTTGCCATTTGCGGTACCACTGTGGAGCTTGCACGATGTGTGCAGCTGAATTTGTTTTATTTTTAAAAAAATGAGAATCTGCTTTAATTTTGGATTTGTTATCTGCAGTTTCCACCTTACTCATATTGCTCATGGCGTAATGGTGCTGGTCACTACAAGGATTTTACAATTGCCCATCTCCGAGAGAATTACAAAGCTCATAGACACATGATTTCGTGCCTTCAAGAGAAAGTGAAACACCAGAACGAACATATTAGACGCCTGAAGGAAGAAGTGTCCACATCCACTAAGCGGATAGCTGATTTGACTGCAGGATGGAATACATCAATTTCAGTTGCTCATGATGTTGCTGTTGATTTTCAAAAGTTCGTGGCTGACAACTTAGTTCCCGAGTTGCCTAATATAGATGGTGACGATTGGATTGGCCAGGTGTACGATCGGATCTTGGAACAGGTGGGAATGCGAGCTAATAATATTTTCAATTCGGCTCTAGAAGTAGATGAGTTCCTGATAGAAATTCGAGATTCTCCATGCCCATACATTCATGATCCTGCAAAAGATGAGGAAATATGTAAACCATATTGACCGCTCTACTTTCATTTTTGAAGGGTTTGGGTCTCTTGTGAGGATGACTATTTGTTAAGTCAAGTACTATAACTATTTTTTTGCTCTGCTGGTGTGTGTGGTGTCCATGAATCTATATATTTGATGTACTATTATGACATATATATTGGACCTAGCTTTATGTGACTATATTTGGCAACAGTAGTCATCTTATTCGAACTTGCGGTGGTTTTTTATCTTTCAATTTTTTACCTTCTGATACGTTGCAAACGTATGTATAATTTTTGATGTTCCATGCTTGTTTTATATTTACTTTCTTATGTTTTGTCCACACTTTGGAGTATTTCTATACACTTTCTTGGACTAACCTATTAACAAGATGCCATAGTGCCAGTGGCCTGTTTTCTTCTGTTTTTGGTTCCAGGAAAGTCAGAAAATCAATATTCTCGGAATTGGACCGGACAAAAGCCAAAGTCGATATTTTACCGGAAGACTCACGGAGCCAGAAGATGAGACGGAGAGGGTCCAGGGGCTGGCCAAACCACCTGGTGGCGCGGGCTAGGCCAGGTCGGGCCAGGGGGTGGTGTGGGCCCCTCAGGCACCCCCTCGGTCTCCCCTCTCGCCTATAAGAGCCTCTCGATGCATAAACCCTAAATCATCAAGCCTCCAGCCACGAAAATTTCCACAGTGCCGCCGCAACCGAAGGGGAGATTCAGGGGACATGAAGTCTCTATTCCGGCACCCTGCTGGGACGGGGAAGTGCCCCCAGAGCCATCTCCATCGATCTCCACCACCATCTCCATCACCATTGCTGATTTCCATGATGATGAGGGAGTAGTTCTTTCTCGAGGCTAAGGGTTCTACCGGTAGCTATGTGTTCATCTCTCTCTCTATGAATGATCATATTGTGATCATGAGCTTGTAATCTATAGATCTACCTTGCTACTCAAGTGCTTTAATAGATCTCTGCTCTCCCTATGTGTGTGAAGTTGACAGTGTGCACACCATGGTGGCACTTAGGCTAGAGATTACAAATACTTGTTATGAGTTATATTTGGAGTTGGATGCCTCTATGAAATTGTGGTGTTTGTTGGAACCATCTAGTGCTCAAGGTGACAATGTGGGGTTATCTAGATGGGAAAGGCTTACTTTGAGGTGTGCTGTTATAGCCCTACCATGGATTAGAGTGTCCAACGGGAGAGTAGTTAAGAGTAGTATCATGAATAGAATATATTTATATGAGAGTGTTCACTAGTGAAAGTATGATCCCTAGGCCTTGTTTCTAAGCATTGAAACACCGTTTGCAATTAGATCTGTTACATGCTTGCTTGCTTCCATCTTTATTTCAGTTTGCCTTTAGTCTTTTCCACGCCATCGATCTATTTTCTAGCGCCGTTACCACTTATAATTATCTATACCACTTGTATTTCACTATCTCTTTGCCAAACTAGTGCACCTATACACCTGACAAGTGTATTGGGTGTGTTGGGGACACAAGAGACTTCTTGTATCTTGATTGCAGGATTGCTTGAGAGGGAATACCTTTGACCACTTCCTCCCTGAGTTCGATAAACCTTGGGCGATCCACTTAAGGGAAAACTTGCTGCTCTTCTACAAACCTCTGCACTTGGAGGCGCAACAACTATCTACAAGAATAGAAGTGCGTAGACATCAAGCTATATTCTGGCGCCGTTGTCAGGGAGGTAAGGTAAAAGGTACTCACATCCTCCGGTGTGAGTGCTCGAAGTTATTTCCTTTAGATTCTGCAATTTTGTCTTTTTGTTTCTTGTTTTCACTAGTTAGGCTTAATGGAAAACAACAAAAAAAATTAGAGAGCTTTTTAGTATTTTTCCTAATTTAGAGCATGAATTGTGTGAAAACAAAATTAAAAAACCCATGGAACTTTCTTTGCATGCTAATAGCAATGTTATTAGTATGAATCTTTTGAACACCTTTGTTACTAATGCTATGGAAACGTCTAAGCTTGGGGAAGTTGGTTCTTATGAAAATGATCTTTTTAGCTCCCCAGTTTTAAGGAAGAAAATTTGCACTGATGATACTTTATCTCCCATATGTCATAATTCTAATGATACTTAAATCCACATACTGAAAGCATCCCTTTTAAAATACCTATAAAAATTGTTGAACGTGTTATGAATAACTCTTATTTTGGAGATAGAACTGTCCATCCTGGTGATCATTTACTCTTTATACATGAATTATGCGGGTTGTTCAAGTGTGCAGGTATTTCAATGAACCAAGTTAAGAGGAAGCTATTCTCTTTATCACTTAAGGGAAAAGCAAGGGAGTGGTATGAGCTACTAGATGATCCTCATCATTTGGAGTGGAAGGAACTTGAATCTTTCTTTTACTCTAAATTTTATCCTCCTCATGAAATTCATAAAGATAGGAATTACATTTATAATTTTCATCCACATGATGGAGAAAGAATTGCCCAAGCATGGGAGAGATTGAAGTCACTAATGCTCAAATGTCCCATTCATGAGCTCCCTAGTAATATTGTTATTAATAATTTTTATGCAAGGCTTTCAGGACATTACAAGGACTATCTAGATACTTGTTTAGAGGGATCCTTCACAAGTAAGGATGTCAAAGCTAAGTGGGATCTTCTTGAAACAATTCAAAGCAATACCTAAGATTGGGATAACAACAAAGGTAAAGAACCAGGTATAAACTATGAGTATGATTGCATTAAGTCTTTCGCTGAAACTACTGATTTTCAAGAGCTTATTGCTAAATATGGCCTTGATCCTCAAATTCTTATTGATTGTTTTAGATCCTTTGCTTCTCATATTAATGCTCCTAAAGAAAAATGGGACATATATCATGAGCCTTTTAAATACACTTGCATGGAAAATGAAATTGTTATTAATGATTGCAATAAACATGCTCAAACCTCTGAAAGTACTATTTCTTATAAGCATGTTAATTTTTTTGGAATACATAGAACTTGTGAGAATAATCAAATTGAAGAAGAATATTGTATCACCCATAGGAATGAAAAAACTAGAATGTGGTATAGGGCTTTAAATGATCTTGGTAAAAAAGTTTGTGCCCTCTATCCTTTTATTTGTGAACTTTGCTTTGAAGTGGGTCATTTCAATTTTCAATGCTCAGGCCATAATAATAGCCCTTCTAATCCAATGAGTAGTGCAAGTTTGTATTGTGATGACATGATCACTCCTAATCAGCATGATCAACTTACATTATTTTTGGGGTGTGAAGAGTTATCAAGAAAAACCTCTTTGGTAGATATGAGTGCTTTTGATATGAATAGCATCCTGCATGGTTTTCATCTTTATTGTGTTGATAATTTCCACACAAATACTTACATACAAAATATCCTAAAAGATGAGATCTTACCAAAATATGACATGACTAATATGTGTTTTGGTCTTATTAATGAAAAGGAGGAATCCTCCAAAGTTTCTTCTATTGTCTCTAACAATGAACCAAGGTATATGGAGAAGCTTCCTTTCAAGCCTCTCCCTCCTAAAGAGAAGAAGAAAAAGAAGAAGACGAGGAGTAAAAGGAGAGAGGAAACGGTATTTTCCCCTAAGCATGTTGCTCCTATTATGGTTTTTGATGAGCCTGAACTCGATGATGTTCCTATGCCTGTTACCTATAGTAGTGATCATGATTGGGAAAAGCACACTTCTTTTGATATTGAAAATCTCTTTGGTACCAATTCTGAAAATGATGATATTAATAATTTTTGTACTATTAGTGCTATCCATGTTCCTTTCAATGATGATATGTTTAAAAACGAACACACTTTGGAAGATAACTATTCTATTGCTTATGATGATACTATGCCTCCAATATATGATGATTACAATGATGAATATGAGATTTTTAGTCCACCTACTATTGAGGAGGAAATTAATTATGATTACAATATGCCTCCTATATTTGATGATTATGGTGATGAGATTAATAATGATAGCTATTTTGTTGAATTTTCTCCCACTACAATTAATAAGAATGACTATGTTTATGTGGGGAGTATTAATTCTTTCATGCATGTGGCTCATGATAAGATAGTTTTATGTGATAGTTATATTGTTAATTTTATTCATGATGCTACTGAAAGTTATTATGAGAGAGGGAAACATGGTTTTATGTATCTCAACAAAATTAAGTTTCCCCTCTTTATGTTGAAAGTCTTGAAGTTGCACTTGTTTTGCTTTCCTATGCTTGTTTCTTTGTGCTTTCATGACTTGTTTCTTTACAAGATTCCTATGCATAGGAAGTGGGTTAGACTTAAATGTGTTTTTAATTTTCTTCTTGATGCTCTCTTTTACTTCAATTCATATTTCCTATGTGAGCATCTTCTCAAACTATCATGCCTAACTTAAAGGCGTTAAAGAAAAGTACTTATTGGGAGATAACCCAAAAGTTTTAGATGAGTCTTGAAAGTTATTACTTCTGTAATAACCACTCCTTATCCTTTTTATTTGCTTTTGTGCCAAGAGTAACCTCTAATAAGAGAGAAGTAATGATTGGGAAAGTTGCTGTCCCGAAACAGATTTCTGTGCTTCACCGTAAAAATTCGTGTAAACTCTCTGTACGTCCTTTTGATGCGTGAATTTTTGTGCTTCTGCCCCAGGATGTTATCTAACTTTCGTTAGTTCAACACCTTTTGATTTGAGCAACAGAAGGGCTTTGAAAAAAATCGTATTTACCTGCTGGTCTGTTTTGACAGATTTCTGCCATTATTTGCATTTGCTTCTTGTTGGTTCCTCTTTGAGTTCTTTTGGAGAATTGAACTTTTTTTGGGAAGTGCTAAAGTAGATAGCGTTTTAATGTAAGTTTTATTGGTGTTAGAACTGAACCTAAAGACTTATTATCTTGAGTACACTAATGTTGCTAATAAAGATTGTGTGAAGTTTTGTATGAAGGAAAAATTTCAGGTGTATGGAAGGAACGAGTAATGAGATGAAGGATGGACTAAAGCTCAAGCTTCGGGATGCCACACGTGTCACCCCAAGAAATATCCAAGAAGTACAAGCTTGGGGATGCCCAAGGCATCCCCTTCTTCATCAATAAAAATCCCAGGTTTCTTCCAAACACTTCATTTTTATTGTTTCATGCACAGTTATGTTGTTCTTAGAGCGTCTTCTTTTTCGTTTTCGTTTTGGTTTTTAGTTTGCTTGGTTTTCTTAGTTTGTTGAATAAATTGGTTGGACCCCCTCTTTCATGCATTGGTTTTCAAATAGTTCGGTTTGGATTGGAAAAGAGTAGGAAAAGTTTATGCTTAAGTGGTAAAGAGAGCTTGTTTTTGATTGTGGCTTATGCTTTGTCACGCCATGCTTGATATTGTTTTGGCTTTAGGATTAGTATTCTTTGCTATATCATGACATGTTATAAACAATTGATATTTCTTAATGTGCCTTGGAAGAATCATGCGTTGTTTTAGCATATTAAAGCATAGTATTGCGGTATTCTCCTTTGATGCTTTATTTGGGTTTACTTGGCACATGCTCACACCATGTTATGACTATCCCAAGTTACCATAGCCTTGATGATCCTTTAGTTTTTGACGTGTAATATCACTTTATGCTTTGATCAATGATGTTTTGTCGCTCTACATGATTATGGCCATTATTGCTCTCTTAGTATGTCGCTCCCAGTCTTTTGCTAGCCTCCGTAACCAAATGTGAGTTCCACTCATGCATCCAACTCCTAAAACCAAGTTATTCCAAAGAGTCCACCATACCTACCTATTATCATTTGCTATTCCAAGTATATTCATGTTTTTATCTACCTTCCAAATTAAACTTGTTATGTGAAAATTAGTGATTAAAGCTCTCACGAACTTGATGGCACACTTTACTTTTGTTGCATTTAATAAACTTGAACCATTGGGTACTTCTTTGTTGAGTATATGCTCGTGCTTTATAATTTGAAGTTAGCAGAACCATGTATCACGGGGAATGCTTTCAACATTGCACTTGTACTTTGTACCCCGTTGATATCATGTTCTTTTTCTTATGGATCCCGGCGGTGTGAAATAAAAGTGGAACTTGTAAGATCATGGAGTTTGTATGTGTGTTAGAGAAACATCTGGGCCGCTAGCCTAAGCCATGCCTAATCATGGTGGAAACTTGCAGCATCACCATAATGAGCACTCTATGAAGCATCCTCAATAAAAACCTATGCAAATAGCAAATAAAAAGATCGCTGAGATGCTCATTGTCTGCTTGCCTTGTCATGTTGATTATGGGATAGCTCCTGTATCATGTGCAAGGGGTACCCCGTTGGCGGTTCTTTATGATACATATGTACTTACAATGACAAGATCTTACTCGTGACTAAAGTTGAGTAACATGAGGTTCGGTCTGTGTAAGTAAGGGGCATGCAATTTCGGCTTATAACTTGTCAAGCATATCCTCTTAGTTGTGTCACTTTAAACTTAATCACCTTAAATATGCTTATGATAGGGGCAATGAGAGCTGAAAGCTAACAACTACCATAATTTTTGGAAGCTCTTTATGAGACTTGAATCCCTACTTCCTTCTATGAAGGCCTTTCTTTTACTTTTATGTTGAGTCTTCACCTTTTATCTTTATGCACCTACTTTGAGAGCATAGTGACCATTCTTAGTTCTATGTGCATTGTCCCAAGACTAGTTGATTGGTGCATAACTTGATATTGCTTGTTTTAAACTATTTGTATCTAGTCACTCTTATGAACTTTGAAGGTATCCTATGCATTTATGTTTTGCTACTCTATGAGGGACAAGCTGAATGCCATTATGCTATGTTTTCTTTATGTGAAACAAACAAACCAACTTATTCAAGCAAACTAAGCAAACCAAGCAAACTAAAACTAAAAACGAAAACAAAGACGCTCCAAGAACAACACAACTGTGCATGAAACAATAAAATTGAAGTGTTTGGAAGAAACCTGAGATTTTTATTAATAGCTTTTATGCTTGTACTTCTTGGATATTTCTTGGGGTGACACGCGTGGCATCCCCAAGCTTGAGCTTTAGTCCATCCTTCATCTCATTACTCATTCCTTCCATACACCTGAAATTTTCCCTTCATACAAAACTTCACACAATCTTTATTAGCAACATTAGTGCACTCAAGATAAATAAGTCTTAAGGTTCAGTTATAATACCAAATAAACTTCCATTAGAACACTAGATACTGTATCACTTCCCTCAAAAAGCTCAATTCCCCAAAATAACTCAAAAAGGGACCAACAAGAAGCAAATGCAAATAATGGCAGAAATCTGTCAAAACAGACCAGCAGGCAAAGACGAATTTTTTCGAAGACCTTCTGTTGCTAAAATCAAAACGTGTTGAACTAACAAAAGTTATATAACAACCTGGGGCAGAATCAAAAAAAATAACAGCTCAATCCGACATACAGAGATCTCTCACGAATTTTTACGGTAAAGCACAAAAATCTGTTTCGGGACAGCAACTTTCCCAATCATTACTTTCCTCTCATTATAGGTTACTCTTGGCACAAAAAAGCAAATAAAAAGGATAAGGAGCGGTTATTACAGAATTAATAACTTCCAAGACTCATCTAGAACTTTTGGGTTATCTCCCAATAAGTACTTTTCTTTAACGCCTTTAAGTTAGGCATGATAGTTTGAGAAGATGCTCATATAAGAAATATGAATTGAAGTAAAATAGAGCATCAAGAAGCAAATTCAAAACACATTTAAGTCTAACCCACTTCCTATGCATAGGAACCTTGTAAAGAAACAAGTCATGAAAGCACAAAGAAACAAGCATAGGAAAGCAAAACAAGTGCAACTTCAAGACTTTCAACATAAAGAGGGGAAACTTAATATTGTTGAGACACATAAAATCATGTTTCCCTCTCTCATAATAACTTTCAGTAGCATCATGAATAAAATTAACAATATAACTATCACATAAAACATTCTTATCATGAGCCACATTCTTAAAAGAATTAATACTCTCCACATAAACATAGTCATTCTTATTAATTGTAGTGGGAGCAAAATCAACAAAATAGCTATCATTATTATTCTCATCACCACAATCATCAAATATAGGAGGCATATTATAATCATAATTAATTTTCTCCTCAATAGTAGGTGGACTGAAAATATCATATTCATCATTGTAATCATCATATATTGGAGGCAAAGTATCATCAAAGTAAATTTTCTCCTCCGTGCTTGGGGGACTAAAAATATCATGCTCATCAAAACTAGCTTCCCCAAGCTTAGACTTTTGCATAGCATTAGCAATAATGGTGTCCAAAGAGTTCATACTAACAACATTGCTATTAGCATGCAAATAAAGTTCCATAGGTTTTTTAATTTTCTCTTCAAACACTTCATGTCCTAACTCAAGATAAATACTATAAAGCTCTCTAATTTTTTTGCTGTTTTCCATTAAGCCTAACTAGTGAAAATAAGAAACAAAAAGACAAAATTGCAGAATCTAAAGGAAATAACTTCGAGCACTCACACCGGAGGATGTGAGTACCTTTTACCTTACCTCCCCGGCAACGGCGCCAGAAAATAGGCGTTTGTCGTGGGAGGTTCTTCTTCTTTACTCCTCCGGTGTGAATACCTTTTACCTTACCTCCCCGGCAACGACGCTAGAAAATAGGAATTTTCCGTGGGAGGTTCTTCTTCTTTAATACTCCGGTGTGAATACCTTTTACCTTACCTCCCCGGCAACAGCGCCAGAAAATAGCTTGATGTCTACGCACTTCTATTCTTGTAGACAGTTGTTGGGCCTCCAACTGCAGAGGTTTGTAGAACAGCAGCAAGTTTTCCCTGAAGTGGATCACCCAAGGTTTATCGAACTCAGGGAGGAAGTGGTCAAAGGTATTCCCTCTCAAGCAACCCTGCAATCAAGATACAAGAAGTCTCTTGTGTCCCCAACACACCCAATACACTTGTCAGGTGTATAGGTGCACTAGTTCGGCGAAGAGATAGTGAAATACAAGTGGTATGGATAATTATAAGTGGTAACGGTGATAGAAAAAATAGCTTGATGGTGTGGAAAAGACTAAAGGCAAACTGAAATAAAGATGGAAGCAAGCAAACATGTAACAGATCTAATTGCAAACGGTGTATCAATGCTTAGAAACAAGGCCTAGGGATCATACTTTCACTAGTGAACACTCTCTTATAAATATCTTCTCTTTATGATACTACTCTTAACTACTCTCCGGTTGGACACTCTAATCAACGGTAGGGCTATGACAGCACACCTCAAAGTAAGCCTTCCCCATCTAGAAAACCCACACTGTCACCTTGAGTACTAGATGAGTCCAACAAACACCACAATTTCATAAAGACATCCAACTCCAAATATAACTCATAACAAGTATTTGTAATCTCTAGCCTAAGTGCCACCATGGTGAGCATACTGTCACTTGCACACACATGGGGAGAGCAGAGATTCAATAAAGCACTTGAGTAGCGGAATAGATCTATAGATTACAAGCTCATGATCACAACATGATCACGCATAGAGAGAGAGATGAACACATAGCTACCGGTAGAACCCTTAGCCTCGAGAGAGAACTACTCCCTCCTCATCATGGGAATCAGCAATGGTGATGGAGATGGTGGTGGAGATCGATGGAGATGGATCCGGGGGCACTTCCCCGTCCCGGCAGGGTGCCGGAATAGAGACTTTCTGTCCCCCGAATCTCCCCTTCGGTGGCGGCGGCGCTGCGGAACTTTTCGTGGCTGGAGGCTTGATGATCTAGGGTTTTGGTATCAGGGGGCTCTTATAGGCGAGAGGGGAGACCGAGGGGGTGCCAGGGGGCCCCACACCACCTGGTGGCGCGGGTAAGGCTAGCCCGCGCCTGGGGGAGGGGGGGTGTAGCCAGGCCCTGGCCCTCCTCCGTCTCGTATTCTGGCTCCGTGAGTCTTCTGGTAAAATAGGAACTTTGGCTTTTGTCCCGTCCAATTCCGAGAATATTGATTTTCTGACTTCCTGGAATCAAAAACAGCAGAAAACAGGCAACTGGCACTGTGGCATCTTGTTAATAGGTTAGTCCAAGAAATCATATGAAAAGTACTCCAAAGTGTGGACAAAACATAAGAAAGTAGATAAAACCAAGCATGGAACATCAAAAGTTATAGATGCATTTGCAATGTATCAAGGCCCCGCTGCAAACGGGCTAGCAGGACAAAAGATGTTGTGCAAGTTCTCATTGCGAGCACGCATGACTATATATGGAACACATGCCTAGGATTATCTATTACTGGGATGCTTTATCTTATTTATCTGCAATTGCCCTATGATCTGATTGCTATGTGAATTGTCTTGTCCATGCAACGCCCATCCATCCATCCCTATGCCTACCGCACTCGAATCCTATTGTTTACTGCTATTATTACTACTGTCTTTACTTTACTACTGCTGTTACTTTGCTATTCCTACTACAAAACTGTTGCTACTGATAAAGTGCTGTGAGCAAGATTGTTTCCAGGTGCAGCTGAATTGACAACTCAATTCTTAAGGATTATAAATATTCTTTGGCTCCCCTTGTGTCAAATCAATAAATTGGGTTTTACTTCCCTCGAAAATACTGCGATACACCCCCTATACTTGTGGGTCATCAAGACTATTTTCTGGCGCCGTTGCCGGGGAGCATAGCTTTATTTATCAAGTTCACTTGGATTCTCTATTGTTCACTGCTATCCTTCCATCATGGGTAAGTCTCGTGATGGCAAGTTTCCTATTTTACCATCCACTACAAGAAGATGTACGGTTCTGAACACCTCTGCTGCTCTTGATTCACCATCTGTTATAAGTAAGCTCATTACACCATCACATACACATGCTACACACACTGCTACTACTGCTGAATCTGAAACTTCTGATGCTTATGATGTTGCATCTACTTTGCTTGATAAGAGTGGTTCATTAGGTCCTTTCCTAGATGCTACGATTGCTAGAACTATAGATGGAAATACTGAAACTCCTAATGAAGGCACTACTACACCTGTTAGTTCACCTGAGTCTAGTGAAAGTTATGATATTGAAGATGGTTATGTTGAGATGACTGATGAATTTATTAAAGAATGTAAAAACACTCATGATAGGAGCGCTGCTAAGAGTCTCCTTGAGAGGCGTACTATTAGACCCAAATTGTCTCCTATTGCTAAGTTTGCTGCTTCTCCCATAAACATTATAGATAAAGATTATAATTTCTCTCTCGATCTATCTTACATAGCTTTTGTTGAGAAAGAACCTTTTTGTGGGACTAAGAATGAAAGTGCGGTAGCACATATGAATGAACTTTCTACCATGAGTGGCTTGTTTTCTGATGATATTAAGATGCGTACTTAATTTGTTGATAAGATTTTCCCCTTTTCGCTGAAAGGAGAAGCTAAAACTTGGTTTAGTAATTTACCTCCTGGATATATTGATAGCCCTGATTGCTTGATTAGTACTTTCCTGCAGAAATATTTTCCTTCTAGTGCTAGACATGCTATTTTGCAGGAACTTTTTGATTTTAAACAGGGAGAAAAAGAGATATTGCCCGAATCTTGGGCAAGGTTTTATGCATTGATTCATGCACAAGCTGGAATCCATTACCTAAGAATGAGCTTCTTGATATATTTTATAATGGACTAACTGAAGAATCTAGGACATACCTAGATAGTTGTGCTGATTGTGTTTTCAGGAATAGGACTCCTAAGGAAGCTAAGGAATTAATGGCTAAAATAAGCAAGAACTATGAAGATTGGACTCCTCCTGAACAAGCTATACCTGAAGTAATTGTACCTGAACCTATTATACTTGTGCCTATTCCATCACCTAAGAAGAGGGAATTATTGAATTGAATGATGAAGTAATGAAGGAAGCTAAGAAATGTCTTAAGGAGAAGGGAATTAAAGCTGTAGATGTCAAGAATTTACCTCCTATAGAAGAATTATGTAAGCCTATTCCCTACTCACCCACTATTTAGGTACACTCTCTCCAAAACTTTGATGAAGGTGATATCCCTTACTCTAAACCTCCTAATCAATGCTTAGAAGAATTTGATATCTTTATTGTTAAGCAAGATAATTTTAATAAAGGGTGCAAAATCATCTAATGGAAAACACTAGAGCTATTGTTGAGTTGAAGGATATTGTGGAAAGAACCTCTAATGATGTTAAAATGATTGTTAAACACTTTCAAATGGTTCAAACTCAAATAGATCAACTCATTAAAGTGCAAAAAGACTTGCTAGTTAATGCTGCTAAAGAAAAACATGCCTATGAAATTAGAACTAGAAGTGGTGCTGCTACCCAGGATCCTCTATATCCTGAGGGGCATCCCAAAAGAATTGAGCAGGATTCTCAACAA
Organism: Avena eriantha; assembly: GCA_910589775.1. NCBI lineage: Eukaryota > Viridiplantae > Streptophyta > Magnoliopsida > Poales > Poaceae > Avena > Avena eriantha. The sequence goes on from OU342746.1 coordinate 201,105,199, forward strand.
GCTGAAAATAGTGGTTCTACTCATAAGAAAAGGAAAAAGAAACATAAAGAACCTGCTATAGATTCTAATAGTATATATGTCTCTGATGCTGAAACTAAAAGTGGTAATGAAGAAAACGAAGTTCCTAATGAAGAAAAAGTTGAAGAAGAACCTGAAAACCACACTAAGAATACTAAATACACCAAAGAAGATTTTATTGCTAAGAAACATGGTAGTGAAAGAGAGCCCTGGTTCCAAAAACCTATGCATTTCCCTAGTAAGAAACACAAGTCAAAGGAAGATGAACACTATAATAAGTTTTGTGAGTGGATGAAACCTTTATTCTTGCAAATTCCTTTGACTGATGCTATTAAATTGCCTCCTTACTCAAAGTATATGAAGGATATTGTCTCGAATAAAAGGAAGATCCCTAATGAAGAAATTTCTACTTTTCTTGCTAGTTATTCCTTTAATGGTAAGGTTCCTAAGAAACTTGGAGACCCGGGGATTCCAACTATCCCTTGCTCTATTAAAAATAGTTATGTTAGAACTGCTTTGTGTGATTTGGGAGCTGGAGTTAGTGTTATGCCTTTCTCTCTCTATAAGAGGCTTGAACTAGAAAAAGTGATACCAACTGATATATCTTTGCAAATGGCTGATAAATCTACCACTATTCATGTTGGTATATGTGAGGATGTACCTGTTCAAGTGGCTCATAATTGCTTGATATTAACTGATTCTGTTGTGCTTGAAATGCTTGAAGATGATAATATGTCTATTATTCTTTGGAGACCTTTTCTTAATACTGCAGGAGCTGTTATTAATTGTAATCAAGGAAAGGTGACCTTTAATGTTAATGACAAGGAACATACTATCTATTTCCCTAAGAAGATTGAAAGGACTTATGGTTTGAATTCAATTGAACATGTTGAGGGCATTCAAGTTGGAGAAATATATTTTCCCATACCAAGAGAAAAAATTGAAACTATTATGATTGGGACCATTGCTATCAAGGTTGAGGTAACATAATCATTAGCGGAATACAACGTTTTGCCTCATATGTAATTGTTTTGGTAGCAAGACCTGATCAACCTTGTTAACAAAAGGATTTCATTGAACAAAACAATGTTTTCACCGTGGTTATCTTTGTTTACTTCTATTGCTATCCATTTTAGTTTTTGTCTTTGTTTAGTTTTCCTTGTTGTTAGTTGCTTGCATTTTAGAGTGTCCTAGAACTTCTGTAGTTCTAGCTTGGTTTTGTCCTTGCATCATTTCCAAAAAAAAATCTGTCTGGGAGAAAATCATTCTTCTATTCCTGAAAATTGCCCAAAAATAAAGTGTCTCGAAAAATTCCAAAAAATTCATATTAAAATTTTACGTGAAAAAAGGGAAAGAGGAGTGCCTGGGAGGTACTAGGGGGACCCACCAGGCAGGCACACCACCTGGTGGCGCGGTCTGCCCTAGGTGGCGCCATGCCCTGGTGTGGGCCACCCCTGGCCCTCCACTAACTCTCTCACCTGCCACTTTCTTCTCTCTCCCGAGTAAGCTCCAGTTCATTGCTCAAAATTGCGTTCTTGCTGTGCTTGCTCTCGATTTTTTAGATCTCCTTGCTCAGCCCATCTTTCTTGCTGAAATTTGGAGCATTTGTTCCTTGGTATGTGAATCCTCCCCTTTGATACATTGCAAATGTATCCATAATTTTTGATGTTCCATGCTTGGTTTTATCTACTTTCTTATGTTTTGTCCACACTTTGGAGTACTTTTCATATGATTTCTTGGACTAACCTATTAACAAGATGGCATAGTGCCAGTTGCCTTTTTTCTGCTGTTTTTGGTTCCAGGAAAGTCAGAAAATGAATGTTCTCGGAATTGGACGGGACAAAAGCCAAAGTTGATATTTTACCGGAAGACTCACGGAGCCAGAAGACGAGACGGAGAGGGGCCACAAGGCAACCACACCATGTGGTGGCGCGGGCTAGCCCTGGCCGTGCCACCAGGTGGTGTGGGCCCCTGGCCGCCCACCGACCTTGCCTCTTCGCCTATAAGAAGCCTCCCGATGCATAAACCCTAAATAGTCAAGCCTGCGGCCACGAAAAGTTCCATAGCGCCGCTGCCACCAAAGGGAAGATTCGGGGACAAAAAAGTCTTTGTTCCGGCACCCTGCCGGGACGGGGAAGTGCCCCGGAGCCATCTCCATCGATCTCCACCACCATCTCCATCACCATTGCTGATTCCCATGATGAGGAGGGAGTAGTTCTCTCTCGAGGCTAAGGGTTCTACCGGTAGCTATGTTTTCATCTCTCTATCTATGCATGATCTTGTTGTGGTCATGAGCCTTGTAATCAATTAGATCTACCTTGCTACTCAAGTGCTTTTTTGAATCTCTGCTCTCCCCATGTGTGTGAAAGTGACAGCGTGCTCACCATGGTGGCACTTAGGCTAGAGATTACAAATACTTGTTATGAGTTATATTTGGAGTTCGATGTCTTTATGAAATTGTGGTGTTTGTTGGAACCATCTAGTTCTCAAGGTGACAGTGTGGGGTTATCTAGATGCGGAAAGCGAACTTTGAGGTGTGCTGTTATAGCCCTACCATCGATTAGAGTGTTCAACCGGAGAGCAGTTAAGATTAGTATCATAAAGAGAATATATTTATATGAGAGTGTTCACTAGTGAAAGTATGATCCATAGGCCTTGTTTCTAAGCATTGAAACTTCGTTTGCAATTAGATCTATTACATGTTTGCTTGCTTCCATCTTTATTTCAGTTTGCCTTTAGTCTTTTCCACGCCATCAAGCTATTTTCTAGCACTGTTACCACTTATAATTATCCATACCACTTGTATTTTACTATCTCTTCACCGAACTAGTGCACCTATACACCTGACAAGTGTATTGGGTGTGTTGGGGACACAAGAGACTTCTTGTATCTTGATTGTAGGGTTGCTTGAGAGGGAATACCTCTGACCACTTCCTCCCTGAGTTCGATAAACCTTGGGTGATCCACTTACGGGAAAACTTGCTGCTGTTCTACAAACCTCTGCACTTGGAGGCCCACCAACTGTGTAACATCCCAAAACTTTAATCCAAGGTTATTAAGATCCAAATCATCAAATTTAGGGTTAACAAAAACTTTTCCAATTAAAATTATTAAAGCATTCATATGTGTGTGCATTTAAAATAGGAGTTGATTTGAATTTCCATGATTAAGTGATCCATTGCTAGTAAAATGATTCTTAGGTGAAATAAACATCATCTAGATCATTCCCAAACAAATCCCAAAGAAAAACAAATCAAAATAAATAAAAGAAGAGAATGGTCATTTGTGCCATTTTAATCAACATGCCTACTTTGGCTATTCCTAGGATTCCAATCCTAACAGAGACAATTGTGGATCTTTGCACCCCTTGCTAGTACACATAATGATGTACCAAGGACCACTTTGTGATCTACCAAAAACTTTCAAACACTATTTTTAAATGGCTTTGGAAAATTGGATCTAGTTCATATGGGAAGATCACCCTATTTCAAAAATCCCTAAAATGAGCTCAATTTTCAAAACCCAAGCACCCACAAAGTCTCAAGCTTATGCCTAACACACCCACCAAAAATCTTTTCAAAATTCAAAAGTAAAGTTCTTGCGGCCATTTTCACAAATACTTGGCAGGCAAGAATCTAAGTGTAAACCTAGCTCACTGTTTACAACTAGGTTTTGCCCCCAATTGACCTCCGTTTGCTCCCTCTATCTCCACTTGATCAAACCAAGCAATAAAACACCCCATCCCCTACCCCTAGCAGCAGTGCCATGCCACCCCGAGCACCATGTCGCCAGCCAACCTTGCCAACGCCGCAGCAGACCGCCCCTCTCTCTCGCCATGTCTATGAGCTAGCCCATACCTCACCGCCACTCTCTGTCCCCTCACCGCGCACTGCCAACCCCTAGACCACCGAGGAACCGCCGCGCACTGAGTGTCTGCGCCATGCAGAGCACGCGCCAGAGCGCCATGCCCGACACGCGTGCACACGCCGCCCCTCGACCACAACCCATGTCCACCGCGTCGTCACGACCCAAGGAACACCCGAGACATGCCCGTTCGCCGCCCATCGCACCACAGCCACCACCTGCCCTGGAGATCATCACCTCTACCGCTCAGAGCGTGAGCACCGCCTGAAGAAACGCGACCGCCCCTAAGCCCGCATTTAAGCCCTAGAGCACCGCCAAGAGACCAGCCACCGTCCCCTACCTCGAGCCACGCCGCTAGCATGCTGTGCATCCCTCGCCAGAGTCGCCCGCCCATCCCTCTCGGTCGCCTCATCGAGCTATAAATTGAGGCCACCCCAGCACAATCCACTCACACCATTCCACTCCCCTCACCTCACTGGTCCTTCCCTACCTCTAGCCGGAGTAGTGCAAGCACTTGTTTACCAGAATTTGGTGGGAGGAGCCCGCGGCAGAGGAGGAGAAGGCGACATCGATTCTGTCCACCCCAGGAGCTGCCTCGACCGTCCCTGAGTTCGCCGTCGTCCACCAATTCGTTTGCCCGCCTCGCCATCGCCGTTGGACCCTGGTATGCCCCCTGAGCACCCCCACTGAGCCACTAGGGTTAGACCTCGCCGGCGACTTGTCCGTCGTCGATGACGAGCCCCAGCATTCGATCTTAGTTCTAATCTAACGGCCCACATCGCCATGTACCGCTTTGCGTGTAATGAGCCTCTGACCAGTGGACCCCCTGTCAGCTGTGCCCCGTGCTGCGGAGTGTCACTGGGCCGACCCGTTAGCGTTCCCGCGTGACCCATTTAATTAAAATTAGGATTTTCCTATTTAGTTTAAACTTAGTTCTGTCCCCTAGTTTAAAATTCAATTTAGTGAGATTTACAAATCCAAATGGAGTGATTCCAATTTTTTTTGAAAGCTACTGAAAAGATCTACCCAAGCCCGTTGGATTTAATTCAATTAGAGTTAGATATCTCTCCTAGTAAATATAACAAAACAGAAGCATTTGCACCTTGCAACATTTTTATAAAATAAACCATGATAGCTTTTGAGTTGATTCCAACTCTCAAAAATCACATTTCACCATACTATCTGAATATGTAATAATATTAAGGTTTAGACATAGTGACTTTGGACTAGTACCAAAATAATGCTATATAGGCATTTCTAGTCACTTTAAATCATTAAATAATGAACTTAAACCAAAGTAACTATGATCCCACCTTTAAATCACATTCCCACATGTTAGAATATGTGGTGATGACATGTGTCCACATGATCCCATATTTTAAGTGGTGAATATTAAATCTTAGTTAATTTTTCAATGAGTATAAATTACTTTTCTTAAATAAAAAGAATGAAACTAGTAATAAAACTTGTGATGCTTGTGATGATAATAGATCATCAAATGTGTGCCTTATAGTGCTAATTAGACTAGTTAAGTATTGTCTGGTGATTGTGTACTCCGTATGTATTTATAGACGATAGTACCGACCAAGCTTTCGAGGAGGAGGAGTTCTATCAAGAAGAGGAAGAACACTTCAACCACTGCACTGCACAAGGCAAGCCACCATTAACAATGCAAGCTAACACTTGCAAGTATACTGATTAACAAGCTAGGATTAAGCTAGATGATTGAGCAAAGATGCTTTAGGCATGCTTTGGTTATACCCCTTTAACTATTACTTACCCCAAGTATTATTTTCCAAGCTTTACTTCTACTTTACCCAAAGTCCTTTACTTGTTTTGAAGGTAGCATAAAGTGATGGGTTCGTAGCATGGAAAACAAAAAATTTCTACCGCAAGAACGAACAAAACCTAGATCCAATCTAGATAAAAGCCAAGATCTAATCTATTAGATATGAGCAACGAGATAGATGGGAACTAACCCTCGTAGATCCGAAAGTGTTAACGAGATTAGATCTCGTGGTTGATGTAGTCGATCACTTGCCGATCTCAAGATCGTGTGGACGATCCTTCCGGCGTCGCGTTTCAGCAGCGCTTCCGCCTTCGGTCAAGTAGACGATCCTTCCGGCGCCACGATTCGGCAGCGCTTCCGCAGTCGGTCACACGTGCGGAGTCGAAGCAGACCTTCCTCTCCCCGTTCCAGCGAGCAGCGGAGGTAGTAGATCTTCTCCACGGAATCCCAGCAGCACGACGGCGTGGTGGTGGTGGTGGAGTAGAGAATTCTACAGGGCTTCGCCTATGCCTGTGCAGAATATGGTGGAGGAGAGAGGCGGCAGAGATTGGACGTTATGAGAGCGTTAGAGGAGGGGGCGCCCCTGCCCCTCTATTTAAAGAGGGGAGGGCGCGCCAGGGAAGGGGAGTCCTTGTAGGACTCCCCTCCTATGGGGCCGGCGGGTTGGGGAGGTGGGGAGGAATCCTCCTCCCCCACGACTCCTTATCTTGACCCAACATGACTCCTTGATCCCTATCTTGATTTTCAAGCAAACTCCAAGATATCTTCTAGAACCTTCCGGAACATTCCGAAACCTTCTAGAATCCTCATACAACCACTCCGGAACATTTCCTATCTCATAAAATGATCTCCTATATATGAATCTTATTCTCCGGGCCATTCCGGATCTCCTCGTGATGTCCCGAATCCAATCCGAGACTCCGAACAACATTCGGTCTCCAACGCACATTCCATATCTACTCAAAACAACTTCGAACCTTAAGTGTGTCACCCTACAGTTCGTGAATATGCAGACATGACAGAGACACATCTCCTATCAATAACCATCAGCGGGACCTGGAGATCCGTAATGGCTCCCACATACTCAACGATGACTTTGCGATCGATTGAACCATTTACATACGAAACTAATTCCCTTTGTCTCACGATATTATACTTATCCGAGGTTTGATCGTCGGTATCTCCATACCTAGTTCTACCTCGTTACTGTTAAGTACTCTTTACTCGTTCCGTGATATGTCATCCCTTGTGACCCAGTCACATGCTTGCAAGCTAACTAGATGATATTCCACCGAGAGGGCCCAGAGCATATCTATCCGTCATATGGATGGACAAATCCCAATCTTGGTTCATGCGCTTCAACACATACTTTCAGAATACCCAATGACACTTTTATAACCACCCAGTTACGAAGCGGCGTTTGATGTCATAAAAGTATCCATCCGGTGATGGTGATTAACATAACCTCATGGTCAAAGGAATAGGTTACTATGTGTTGGAAAGCTTACAACAATACGAACTTAATGACTTGATCTTATGCTACGCTTACTATGGGTGTGTGTCCATCACATCATTCTCCTAATGATATAACCTTGTTATTAATCACATCCAATGTCCATGATCAGGAAACCATGATCATCAATTAATCAACAAGCTAGTTCAACAAGAGGCTTACTAGGGACTCTTATATGTTTACAAAACACACATGTATTAGTGTTTCCTAATAATACAATTATAGCATGGCATGTAAACATTCATCATAAACACAAAGATATAATAATAATCACTTTTATTATTGCCTCTTGGGCATATCTCCAACATAAAGAGTATAAAACTTGACCTAGTTAGATAACGTTAGATGTCATTCTATGGCATGAGATTGATCCCATCATTTCCACCTCAGTGAACACTCTTAACTTAGTAGTTTAGAGTAGATAAAAACTTGAGTCCCTTTAGATGGGAACACTTGGTGAAAATGAATTATGAAAACCTTGGAATGATGAGTCATTCTATTGAGATGTTTTGACATGTGTTGAGAAACACAAATGGTTTATGATGGTGAAAATTTTGAGGCATGAGCCTTGACCCTTTTACAAAAACTGTTTGTTGGATTCGGATGCGATACCATTCCAAATTTACCGTACAACCACAATACCTGAATTGGGTAAGGCTTAGCCGGAAGTTTATATGCATTAGTATTAGTTCCCTCGCGGGAGAGGTTTGAGCTGAGGCTACCTCTCAATGTTCTCCACCTATGCAGTGCCCAAGAGGACAAATGGTCATGGTTGGGAGGCCATGCTCATAGGAGAGGTGCTTATACTAGGGTGTGTAAAGGAAAGGTTATGTTTGATTATCTGCATACTAAGTATGATGATTCAGGGTTATCCCTGACAGATGTATCAAATCTTGTGGTGAAAGTGTACCACCTCTGTAGAGTGGCAAACTATTCGAATAGCCGTGTCCACGGTTATGGACAGTTGGAATGGCCATACTGTTTCGTTGTCAGATGTTTTCAAAATGACTTATGAAAAGAATGATGAATCTTGACTTGACCACAACAGGGTTGTGACTATGACACTAGCTTCCCAACTTAAGTGATTCTAGAACTTTATTTTAATTTTCTTTGCTTCTGAACTCAGCTTAGGTTTCAAACTTAACTTGATAGTTAAACTTAGGGTTAGCACTTTAACTTAGAACTATACTACTTGTTAGTGGTAGTTTGCGAGTACTTAAAGAGTACTCATGGCTTTTGTCCCTGGCTATTCTCATGGCTAGACTATGAAGGAGACTACCAAGATGATGGCCAGCAGGACGGCTATGATAACTAGGACTATCTGCCTTCGTCAGCATTGCCTGTGCCCCTGAAGATGGACCCCACCGCTACGCTTATCTTTTATTCTGCTGCTTGTTGTATTAAGACTAGATCAAGAGATCCTTATTTGTGTAAGACCTTATGTATGGTTTGCAATGGATGATGTACTGTGATATCCAATCTGTTATGTCTCACAAAAATGGTAATCCTGGGATTGCGAGGTATGGCATAATAGGCATCTGGGATTAAAAATCCGGGTGTTGACAAGTTGGTATCAGAGCCATCCTGACCATAGGAGACCCTCGTTAGAATGGACGTCCAAAAAAAAACTTAGTTTCAAAACCAAAGTGAGTATTTATGAAAAACTATTTCCTCTCTTATCCTTGAGAATTCATTCTTTCTCAAAAATTCATGTTCATAAAAATTCTTACATTACTACTTAAAATTTGACACACTTGATCACTTCACTAATTTCCTCATCCCTAATTCTTGTAGATGGAGACTTAGTTCAGCAAGTTCTACCAGTTCGGAAACGGAGGTCAACTGATCTTCGAGAGGGATCTGGATTCACTGTCAGAGTTACTAGGACGCCCACATCCGGAGTTTCTTGGAGCTCAACTTCCAAGACCCCTAGGAGGAGATTTATAGTGGCTAGTCACCGCTGATCTTAGAGGAAGCATAGAAGCACCAACGTCCGGGAGAATCCAGTTCTCCATGAGAGAGAACAACGGGCTAGATGGATTAGCCAGGACAATGCATGAAGCTCTTGCACGTCTATGTGCCCTCAGCGTCAACCAAATCCAAGGGACCCGTTTTGCTCACTATGCATGGCGTGACTTCATGGGAATGCCGATGGAGATGCCAAGTCATCCAGCACTGAAGCGCCAAGTGGAGAACCTCGACTTCCTATTGTAAGATCGTCAGAAGGAGTTGGACAATTCTAGGGAGTTAGCCAACCACAACCATGCCATTGCCGACCAGAAGGCCCAGACTTTCTCACTGCTTGTCAAGGATCATCCGTCTCTTCACCTCCAGCGCGAGAAGAAGGATCGCACCATCGCCTATCTTCGCAAGAAGGTGGCCGACCTCGAGAAGACCATCAAGGAGCAGGAAGCTCAGCTTGCCGCGAAGGAGGAAGAAGGGGAAGGTGAAGACATCCAGGGAGACATGGATTCTTACCTCAGCAATGATGATGACTTTCTGGAGGAAGATGCTGTGGACTTCTACACTGACGATGAGGACTCTGACTTCATCGTCGATGAGTAGATGCACTACAACACTATCGTAGTATGAGATGTATCGGTCCCATTGTATCGTAGCTTGCAGAATGGTTCTTCAAACCATCTGTTTTCCTTTGTTGTTGTGGTGTGTGTTTGTATCGTGTGCTTGTTTGCATGAATGAAATGGAGTTAGTTGCAAAACCTGAGTTAAACTCAAAGTTTTAGCTTGAAACCAAAACCATGAACCTCAGAACTTTCCCTCTTACCCCCTTATCTACCTCAATCTTCAGATGACTCGTGGAAACCAAGGAGGGAGCAGCTCATCGCAAGACCCAATGCTGCAGATTATGCAGATGTTAGTTGCAGACCGTGAAGCAAGCAGGGCAGAGCACCAGGCTAACTTAGCAACATTGTAGCAGATAGCTCAGATGGCCCAAAACAACCAAGGGCATGGAAACCAGGATCACCATGGATCCAAACTCAAAAACTTCCAGAATACCAATCCCCCAATCTTTAGTACTTCAGAGAATCCACTAGATCTTGATGACTGGTTGCAGACTATGGAAAATAACTTAGAAGTTGCAGGAGTTGATGAGAATGAGAAGGTTCTTTTTGCCACCCACTATCTGGCAGGAGATGCAAGAGCATGGTGGAACAATATCCACACCATGAACCATGGTCAAGTGATGACATGGGAAGCCTTCAAAATCAAGTTCAGCCGCACCCACGTGCCACAAGGTCTAGTCACCAGAATGAGGGATGAATTTCGAGAACTGGAGCAAGGAAGAATGACTGTGGTGGAATACCGTGATAGATTCCTGTCACTTGCCAGATATGCACCTGATGAGATCAACACGGAGGCCAAGAAGATGGAGAGATTCCTGAACGGACTGCATGACGAGATGCAGATTGTTCGTCAACATCCGCTTCCAGGATCTCGATGAGCTAGTTGACTCGGCCATTCAGATGGAAGGGAAGATTAACCAGGCAAACGACAACCGCAAACATCATATGATGCAGCAATCTGGATCAACAGTCACCAGAAGTACCGTCCCAACCCCTCACCAAGATATGCACTAAGGAACAATCGACCCCCAATGTCTCGCCCAAGCTACCCCAACCGTAGCGGAAACAATGTGAAGTCCGGAGGAAACAATCACAACTCTGGCAATGCCAACAACTTCAACCGTGCACCTCCCAAGAGCAACAACAACAACAACAACAACACTGCACCCAGAACTGGCAGCAATGTTGTGCCTGTCGCAGTAAAGGACAAGTCCCAGATCACTTGTTTCGAGTGTGGAGTAAAGGGTCACTATTCCAATGAGTGTCCCAAGAAGACTGTCGCCACTACCAATGTGAATGCCCCAGCTCAGCAGCAGCGTCGTGTTCAACCAGGGAGAAGATTTGCCCCAGGGAACCCTCACAACCGCAACGGTTGTCTCTTCCACATGAACGCCGAAGAAGCCGAAGAAGCGCCAGATGTAGTGCTGGGTATGTTTTCTGTCAACTCAGTTTTAGCAAGGGTATTGTTTGATTCGGGAGCATCACATTCATTTGTCACCAAAGAATTTGCATGCACTAGTAAGATTCACCCAACCAACCTGAAGCATGGCATGATAGTTCAAATCCCCGGTTCAACCACCAAAGCTAGAAAAATTTGCAAAGTTGTGCCTATCAGAATACATGGGATAGATTTTTATGCCAACCTAATTGTACTTGGAACCAAAGGATTGGAAGTAGTACTAGGTATGGACTGGATGTCAAGGCATAAAGGAATGATAGACTGTGCTAAAAAAGCCATCACCATGACCAGTAGCTCTGGAGTCACAGTAGAGCATATCTCTGAAACCTTACCCCGTCAATTCAAGTGCAACAAGAGTGTAGCCCTGCCCACCATCGACCAAGTCAGAGTAGTCTGTGAATACCCCGACGTATTCCCAGATGAATTGCCAGGTATTCCCCCGGATAGGGATATTGAGTTCATTATCAAACTAATCCCTGGAACCGGACCCATAGCCTAGAGACCCTATAGCATGAACCCCTCAGAGTTAGTGGAACTGAAGAAGCACTTGGATGCCATGTTAGAAAAAGGCTTGATTCAACCAAGCGCATCGCCATGGAGATCACCAGTGTTATTCGTCGACAAGAAAGATGGAGGCAATCGTTTGTGCATAGATTACATAAAGTTGAATGACGTCACCATCAAGAACAAGTACCCCTTGCCAAAGATAGAGGATCTATTTGATCAGTTGACTGGAGCTCAGGTATTCTCAAAGATTGATTTTAGGACTGGTTATCACCAACTTAAGATTCATGCAACGGATGTTCCAAAGACCGCCTTTACTACTCGCTATGGTTTATACGAGTATACGGTTATATCTTTTGGATTAACCAATGCCCCTGCTTATTTCATGAATCTCATGAATAAGATCTTTATGAATTTCCTAGATAAGTTTGTTGTTGTGTTTATCGACGACATCCTTATCTACTCCAAGTCAGAAGAAGAGCATGAGCAACATCTGAGAATCATCCTAGAAACCCTGAGAGAGCATCGGTTATATGCCAAGTTCAGCAAGTGTGAGTTTTGGCTGAAAGAAGTAGGATTCCTAGGACATATTGTGTCTGCTGGAGGAGTCTCTGTTGACCCCGCCAAGATCAAAGATGTAGAAGAATGGGAAGCCCCAACCACTCAAACCCAAGTCCGTGCATTTCTTGGATTAGCGGGATACTACCGCATGTTCATAGAAGGATTCTCGAGCATCGCCAGACCCATGACCCAATTGCTGAAAAAGGACAGGAAGTTTGAATAGATTGACAAATGTGAAGCCAGTTTCCAGGAGCTGAAGAAGAGATTGATATCAGCCCCAATATTGATCATGCCAGACATCAAGAAGCCGTTTGATGTATTTTGTGACGCATCCAAGATTGGTCTCGGATGTGTGTTGATGCAAGAAGGCAAAGTCATCGCCTATCTGTCTCGACAACTGAAGCAGCATGAGCAGAACTATCCGACCCATGATCTTGAATTAGCAGCCATAGTTTTGGCATTGAAGACATGGCGTCATTATCTGATGGTAGTCGTTGTGAGATTTACTCAGATCACAAGAGCTTGAAATATATTTTCACCCAGAAGGAGCTGAATATGATACAAAGGAGATGGATAGAGTTAATCAAGGATTATGACCTTGACATTCATTATCACCCCGGCAAAGCCAATGTGGTAGCGGATGCTCTTAGCAGATTGCCATGTAGACTAAACACCATGATCAAGGAGAAGCAGCCAAGTTTGTATGAGGAGTTGGAGCAGTTCAAAACTGAATTAGTTAGCAACGAAGTCTTAGCTAGCATTGAACTTCAACCCACTTTGATTAGCCAAATCAAGGAAGCCCAGAAGGGAAATGAAAGTATCGACGGAATCAAACGTCGTATTGGTACAGGAAAGGTACCTGGATTCACTGAAGACGAAGAAGGAGTGTTGTGGTACAAAGACGTATCTGTGTGCTAGCAGATTCGGAGCTGAAACAAGTTATCATGCAGGAAGCTCATGATACTGTTCATTCTATCCACCCCAGAGGAACAAAGATGTATCAGGATTTGAAAGAGAAATTTTGGTGGCACAAGATGAAGAGAGAAATTGGAAGCTACATCGCCAAGTGTGACATCTGTCAAAGAGTCAAAGCAGAGCATCAGAGACCCACAGGACTGTTGCAACCTTTGCAGATTCCGGAATGGAAATGGGATTCCGTCGGAATGGACTTTATCACTGGTTTGCCTACTTCTAGTAGGGGAAATGACTCAATCTGGGTCATAGTTGATAGACTGTCCAAGGTAGCTCACTTTATCCCTGTCAAGACAACCTACCAGAGTTCGAAGCTAGCAGAACTGTATATTGCTAGGATTGTTAGTCTGCATGGAACCCCCAAGACCATAGTATCAGATCGAGGAACCCAGTTTACCTCGAGATTTTGGCAGAAAGTTCAGGAAGGATTGGGACCCAAGTTGAATTTCAGCACCGCTTATCACCCGCAAACCGATGGACAGACTAAAAGAGTCACCCAGATCCTAGAGGATATGTTAAGAGCTTGTGTGTTAGAGTATGGATCAAAATGGGAAGACTGTCTGCCTTTCGTAGAATTCTCATATAACAACAGTTATCAAGCTAGTTTGCAGATGGCACCCTTTGAATTCCTATACGGAAGAAAGTGCCATACCCCTTTGAATTGGTCGCAAGTAGGAGAGAGTCAGATATTTGGACCCGACGTTCTCCGAGAAGCCGAAGAGAAGGTTCACAAAGTCCGTGAGCACCTCAAGACGGCCCAATCCAAACAGAAGAGTTATGTTGACAAGAGAAGGAGAGACCTGACTTTCAATGTATATCTCAAGGTTTCACCATTGAAAGGAACCCAGCGCTTTAGTCTGAAAGGAAAGTTAGCACCCAGATATATCGGGCCTTCAAAATTCTGAACCACCGAGGAGAAGTATCGTATCAACTGGAACTGCCAGAAGAGATGTCATGCATCCACAATGTGTTCCATATCTCGTTACTTCGCAAATGCCTGGAAGTGCCGGAGAAGACGGAAGTTTTCAAGAACATCGATCACAAAGCTGTAGAGATCAACAATGACCTGACGTATCGTGAAGTGCCCATCCGTATCTTGGAAGAAGCTTATAGGACCACCAGGACTAGGAGTATCAAGTTTCTCAAGATTCAATGGAGCAACCATACCGAAGACGAAGCCACTTGGGAGCGAGAAGATTACATTAGGACAGAGTTCCCAGATCTCTTCAGTTCCTAGTTTTCTTGGTAAATCTTAGGACGAGATTTTGTTTAAGGGGGGAAGGTTTGTAACATCCCAAAACTTTAATCCAAGGTTATTAAGATCCATATCATCAAATTTAGGGTTAACAAAAACTTTTCCAATTAAAATTATTAAAGCATTCATATGAGTGTGCATTTAAAATAGGAGTTGATTTGAATTGCCATGATTAAGTGATCCATTGCCTGTAAAATGATTCTTAGGTGAAATAAAAATCATCTAGATCATTCCCAAACAAATCCCAAAGAAAAACAAATCAAAATAAATAAAAGAAGAGAATGGTCATTTGTGCCATTTTAATCAACATGCCTACTTTGGATATTCCCAGGACTCAAAACCTAACAGAGACTGTTGGGTCCGCAGCATAGAAAACAAAATTTCCTACGGTGTGAACTACACGCCAAGATCTATCTACTAGGTACAAAGCAATGGGTGGACATACATCCAACGAGAACTTACCCTCGAAGACAACGAGTTTTGTTAACGAGTAGGAACTCGTGGTTGATGTAGTTGTACACTTGCCAATCTCAAGATCGTGAGGAAGTCCGAGCACCGCAACTCAGCAGCGCATCCACACTCGCACACACGTTCAAGCCACCGGACAACCTCCACCTCCTCGCTCCAGCGATCCAGCGGAAGCAGCAACTCCTTCCAGACGAAATGCCACCGGGAACATGTATCTCGCTAATCCGAGACCATGGGGGAATAATTCTAGAGGGGGAGAGAGATCCTTCACAAGGAGGTGTGAGGATGAAGGAGGGAATGGGTGGCCTTTTATAGGAGGAGGGGGGTGCCCCCTCTCTCCATGGCCGGCGCATGGGGGGTGACCCCTCATCTCCCCCATTCATGTGGTGGTAACCCCTCCACATTAAAATGCCTCTTCACATTCCCTTTTAAAGTCTCCACTTTAAATGCATTAAATTTCTCCAAATTTAATGCTCTCTCATTTAATAAAACTCTTTTTATTAAATTTATTCAAATTTTTGTTAATTACTTTAATTAACAAACATTCACATATAGCCCCTTGCAATATTTCAATATCACATGCAGAACCACTTTCTGCAATTTCACCCGAAACAATTTCCGGTTTCTATTGAAACAATTCCTGCGCTTTGCAATTCTTTCGTCTGAAACATATGTGCTCCAAAATGGTGTCCGGTAACTCTTAAGTGTGCCACCCTATGGTTCGCGAATAATGTAGACATGATCGAGACCCTTCTCCGATCAATAATCAGCAGCGGGACCTGGAGATCTGTACTGACTCCTACACATTCAACGATGACTTCTGTGATCGTGAGAACCTTTAACGCTTGTAACTAAATCCCTTTGTCTCTCGATATATTACATGTCCGAGATTCGATCATCAGTATCTCCATATCTAGTTTGATCTCGTTACCGACATGCACTCTTTTCTTGTTCCCGTGATATAACACTTGCTTGCAAGCTATCTTAATGTGATATCACTGAGAGGGCCCAGCGTATATCTATCTGTCATCTGGATTGACAAATTCCACTCTTGATCCATGAGCCTCAACATAACACCTTCATAGTACTGAACCCATCTTTATAGTCACCCTGTTACGGTGTGACGTTTGATGTTATCAAGATACTCTTCCGGTGTTAGCAATTAACATGATCTCATGGTCTAAGGATAAAGATTACTTCGTATGATGTTATAGCAATATAAACATAATGACTTGATCGTAATGCTATACTTCGGATGAATGTTCATCACATCATTCCACCAATGGTGTGACCTTGTTATTAAAAACATCCAATGTCCATGATCAGGAAACCTTGATCATCTTGTTAATCAACAAGCTAGTCTATAAGAGAGGCATAACTAGGAACCCTTTTTGTTTATTAAACACACATGTATTGATGTTTCCGATCAATACAATTCTAGCATGTAAAATAAAAATCTATCATATATAAGGAATATATAATAACAACTTTATTATTGCCTCTCAGGGCATATTTCCTTCAGAGACAATTGTGGATCTTTGCACCCCTTGCTAGTACACATAATGATGTACGAAGGCCCACTTTGTGATCTGCCAAAAACTTTCAAACACTATTTTTAAATGGCTTTGGAAAATTGAATCTAGTTCATATGGGAAGATCACCCTATTTCAAAAATCCCTCAAATGAGCTCAATTTTCAAAACCCAAGCACCCACAGAGTCTCAAGCTTATGCCTAACACACCCAACAAAAATCTTTTCAAAATTCAAAAGTAAAGTTCTTGCGGCCATTTTCAAACACTAAGTCTAAACCTAGCTCATTGTTTACAACAGGGTTTTGCCCCCAATTGACCTCCATTTGCTCCCTCTATCTCCACTTGATCAAACCAAGCAATAAACACCCCATCCCCTACCCCCTAGTAGCAGTGCCATGCCACCCCGAGCACCATGTCGCCGGCCAACCTTGCCATCGCCGCAACAGACCGCCCCTCTCTCTCTCGCCATGTCTATGAGCTAGCCCAGACCTCACCGCCACTCTCTGTCCCCTCACCGCGCACTGCCAACCCCTGGACCACCGAGGAACCGCCGCACACTGAGTGTCTGCGCCATGCCGATCACGCGCCAGAGCGCCGAGCCCGACATGCGTACACACACCGCCCCTCGACCACATCCCGCGTCCACCGCGTCGCCACGACCCAGGGAACACCCCAGACATGCCCGTTCGTTGCCCATCGCACCACAGCCACCGCCCGCCATGGAGACCGCCGCCTCTGCCGCTCAGAGCGTGAGCACCGCCCGACCAATCTCCACCGCCCCTAAGCCCGCATTTAAGCCCTATAGCACCGCCAGGAGACCAGCCACCGTCTCCTACCTCAAGCCACGCCGCTAGCACGTGTGCAACCCTCGCCGGAGTCGCCCGCCCATCCCTCTCGGTCGCCTCATCGAGCTATAAATAGAGGCCACCCCAGCACAATCCACTCACACCATTCCACTCCCCTCACCTCACTGGTCCTTCCCCACCTCTAGTCGGAGCAGCGCGAGCACTTGTTCGCCGGAATTTGGCCGGAGGAGCCCGCGGCAGAGGAGGAGAAGGCGACATCGATTCCGTCCACCCCCGGAGCTGCCTCGACCATCCCTGAGTTCGCCATCGTCCACCAATTCGTTTGCCTGCCTCGCCGTTGTCGCTGGAGCCCTGGTACGCACCCTGAGCACCCCCACTGAGCCGCTAGGGTTAGACCTCGCTGGCGACCTGTCCGTCGTCGACGACGAGCCCCAGCCGTCGATCTCAGTTCTAATCTAACAGCCAACATCGCCACGTACCGCTTCGCGTGTAATGAGCCTCTGATCGGTGGACCCCCTGTCAGCTGTGCCCCACGCCGCGGAGTGTCACTGGGCCGGCCGTTAGCATTCCTGCGCGACCCATTTAATTGAAATTAGGATTTTCCTATTTAGTTTAAACTTAGTTCTGTCCCCTAGTTTAAAATTCAATTCAGAGAGATTTACAAATCCAAATAGAGTGATTCCAATTTTGTTAGAAAGCTACTGAAAAGATCTACCCAAGCCCGTTGGATTTAATTCAATTAGAGTTAGAGATCTCTCCTAGTAAAAATAACAAAACAGAAGTATTTGCACCTTGCAACATTTTTATAAAATCAACCATGATAGCTTTTGAGTTGATTCCAACTCTCAAAAATCACATTTTACCATACCTATCTGAATATGTAATAATATTAAGGTTTACATGCAGTGACTTTGGACTAGTATCAAAATAATGCTATATAGGCATTTCTAGTCACTTTAAATCATTAAATAATGAACTTAAACCAAAGTAACTATGATCCCACCTTTAAATCACATTCCCACATGTTAGAATATGTGGTGATGACATGTGTCCACATGATCCCATATTTTAAGTGGTGAATATTAAATCTTAGTTAATTTTTCAATGAGTATAAATTACTTTTCTTAAATAAAAAGAATGAAACTAGTAATAAAACTTGTGATGCTTGTGATGATAATAGATCATCAAATGTGTGCCTTATAGTGCTAATTAGACTAGTTAAGTATTGTTTGGTGATTATGTACTCCGTATGTATTTATAGACGATAGTACCGACCAAGCTTTCGAGGAGGAGGAGTTCTATCAAGAGGAGGAAGAACACTTCAACCACTACACTGCAGAAGGCAAGCCACCATTAACAATGCAAGCTAACACTTGCAAGTATACTGATTAACAAGCTAGGATTAAACTAGATGATTGAGCAAAGATGCTTTAGGCATGCTTTGGTTATACCCCTTTGACTATTACTTACCCCAAGTATTATTTTCCAAGCATTACTTCCTTTACTTTACCCAAAGTCCTTTACTTGTTTTGAAGGTATCATAAAGAGTATAAAACTTGACCTAGTTAGATAACGTTAGATTTCATTCTATGGCATGAGATTGATCCCATCGTTTCCACCTTAGTGAACACTCTTAACTTAGTAGTTTAGAGTAGATAAAAACTTGAGTCCCTTTAGATGGGAACACTTGGTGAAAATGAATTATGAAAACCTTGGAATGATGAGTCATTCTATTGAGATGTTTTGAGATGTGTTGAGAAACACAAATGGTTTATGATGGTGAAAATGTTGAGGCATGAGCCTTAACCCTTTTACAAAAACTGATGGTTGGATTCATATGCGATACCATTCCAAATTTACCGTACAACCATAATACCTGAATTGGGTAAGGCTTAGCCGGAAGTTTATATGCATTAGTATTAGTTCCCTTGCGGGAGAGGTTTGAGCTGAGGCTACGTCTCAATGTTGTCCACCTATGCAGTGCCCAAGAGGACAAATGGTCATGGTTGGGAGGCCATGCTCATAGGAGAGGTGCTTATACTAGGGTCTGTAAAGGAAAGGTTATGTTTGATTATCTGCATACTAAGTATGATGATTCAGGGTTATCCCTGACACATGTATCGAATCTTGTGGTGAAAGTGTACCACCTCTGCAGAGTGTCAAACTATTTGAATAGCCGCGTCCACGGTTATGGACAGTTGGAATGGCCATACTGTTTCGTTGTCAGATGTTTTCAAAATGACTTATGAAAAGAATGATGGATCTTGACTTGACCACAACATGGTTGTGACTATGACACTAGCTTCCCAACTTAAGTGATTCTAGAACTTTATTTTATCTTTCTTTGCTTCTGAACTCAGCTTAGGTTTCAAACTTAACTTGATAGTTAAACTTAGAGTTAGCACTTTAACTTAGAACTATACTACTTGTTAGTGGTAGTTTGCGAGTACTTAAAGAGTACTCATGGCTTTTGTCCCTGGCTATTCTCATGGCCAGACTATGAAGGAGACTACCAAGATGATGGCCAGCAGGATGGCTATGATAACTAGGACTATCTGCCTTCGTCAGCATTGCATGTGCCCCTGAAGATGGTCCCCACCGCTACGCTTATCTTTTATTCCGCTTGTTGTTATATTAAGACTGGATCATGAGATTCTTATTTGTGTAAGACCTTAAATATGGTTTGTAATGGATGATGTACTGTCATATCCAATCTGTTATGTCTCGCAAAAATGGTAATCATGGGATTGCGAGGTATGGCATAACAGGCATCTGGGATTAAAAATCCGGGTGTTGACAAACTGTCTACAAGAATAGAAGTGTGTAGACATCAAGCTATTTTCTGGCGCCGTTGCCGGGGAGGTAAGGTAAAAGGTATTCACACTAGAGGATTAAAGAAGAAGAACCTCCCACGGCAAACGCCTATTTTCTGGCGCCATTGCCGGGAGGTAAGGTAAAAGGTACTCACATCCTCCGGTGTGAGTGCTCGAAGTTATTTCCTTTAGATTCTGCAATTTTGTCTTTTTGTTTCTTGTTTTCACTAGTTAGGCTTAAATGGAAAACAACAAAAAAATTAGAGAGCTTTATAGTATTTATCTTGAGTTAGGACATGAAGTGTTTGAAGAGAAAATTAAAAAACCTATGGAACTTTATTTGCATGATAATAGCAATGTTATTAGTATCAAATTCTTTGGACACCATTATTGCTAATGCTACGGAAATGTCTAAGCTTGGGGAAGCTAGTTTTTATGAAAAATGATCTTTTTAGTTCCCCAGCTTTGGAAGATAGCTATTCTATTGCTTATGATGATACCAAACCTCCAATATATGATGATTACAATGATGAATATGATATTTTCAGTCCACCTACTATTGAGGAGAAAATTAATTATGACTACAACATGCCTCCTATATTTGATGATTATGGTGATGAGAATAATAATGATAGCTATTTTGTTGAATTTGCTCCCACCACAATTAATAAGAATGACTATGCTTATGTGGAGAGTAATAATTGTTATATGCATGTGGCTCATGATAAGAATTTTTTATGTGATAGTTATATTGTTAATTTTATTCATGATGCTACTGAAAGTTATTATGAGAGAGGGAAACATGGTTTTATGTATCTCAACAATATTAAGTTTCCCCTCTTTATGTTGAAAATTTCGAAGTTGCACTTGTTTTGCTTTACTATGGTTATTGCTTTGTGCTTTCATGACTTGTTTCTTTACAAGATTCCTATGCATAGGAAGTGGGTTAGACTTAAATGTGCTTTGAATTTGCTTCTTGATGCTCTCTTTTACTTCAATTCATATTTCTTATGTGAGCATCTTCTCAAACTATCATGCCTCACTTAAAGGCATTAAACAAAAGTACTTATTGGGAGATAACCCAAAAGTTTTAGTTGAGTCTTGAAAGTTTTTACTTCAGTAATAACCGCTCCTTATCCTTTTTATTTGCTTTTTGTGCCAAGAGTAACCTCTAATGAGAGAGAAGTAATGACTGGGAAAGTTGTTGTCCCGAAACAGATTTCTGTGCGTCACCGTAAAAATTCGTGTAAAATCTTTGTACGTCCTGTTGAGGCGTGAAGTTTTGTGCTTCTTCCCCAGGTTGTTATCTAACTTTCGTTAGTTCAACACTTTTCGATTTGAGCAACAGAAGCTCTTCGAAAAAATTCGTCTTTACCTGCTGATCTGTTTTGACAGATTTCTGCCATTATTTGCATTTGCCTCTTGTTGGTTCCTTTTTTAGTTCTTTTGGGGAATTGAGATTTTTGAGGGAAGTGCTACAGTAGCTAGTGTTTTCATGGAAGTTTTATTGGTGTTGAAACTGAACTCTAAAGACCTATTATCTTGAGTGCACTAATGTTGCTAATAAAGATTGTGTGAAGTTTTGTATGAAGGAAAAATTTTAGGTGTATGGAAGGAATGAGTAATGAGATGAAGGATGGACTAAAGCTCAAGCTTGGGGATGCCATGCGTGTCACCCCAAGAAATATCCAAGAAGTACAAGCGTCAAAGCTTGGGGATGCCCAAGGCATCCCCTTCTTCATCAATAAAAATTCCAGATTTCTTCCAAGCACTTCATTTTTATTGTTTCATACACAGTTGTGTTGTTCTTGGAGCGTCTTCTTTTTCGTTTTCGTTTTGGTTTTTCGATTGCTTTTTTTTCTTTGTTTGCTGAATAAATTGGTTGGACCCCCTCTTTCATGCATTGGTTTTCAAATAGTTTGGTTTGGTTTGGAAAAGAGTAGGAAAGCTCATGCTTAAGTGGTAAAGAGAGATTGTTTTTGACTATGGCCTATGCTTTGTCATGCCATGCTTGATATTGTTTTGGATTTATGCTTAGTATTCTTTGCTCTAGCATGACTTGTCATAAACAATTGAGATTGCTTAATGTGCCTTGGATGAATCATGCGTTGTTTTAGCATATTAAAGCATAGTATAGTGGTATTCTCCTTTGATGCTTTATTTGGGTTCACTTGGCGCATGCTCACACCATGTTATGACTATCTCAAGTCACCATAGCCTTTATGGTCCTTTAGTTTTCAACTTGTAGTATCACTTTATGCTTTGATCAATGATGTTTTGTCGCTCTGCATGATTATGGCCATTATTGCTCTCTTAGTTTGTCGCTCCCAGTCTTTTGCTAGCCTCCACAACCAAGTATGAGTTCCACTCATGCATCCAACTCTCTAAACCAAGTTATTCCAAAGAGTCCACCATACCTACCTACTAGCATATGCTATTCCAAGTATATTCATGCTTTTGTTTACCTTCTGAATTAAACTTGTTATGAGAAAACTAGTGATTAAAGCTCTCACGAACTTGATGGCACACTTTACTTTTCTTGCCCTTAATAAATTTGAACCATTGTATCGTCTAAGTTGTATATGCTTGCACTTATTTGTTGGAGATTAGCAGAACCAAGCTGTCATGGGGAACGATTTCAGCATTGCACTTGTACTTTGTACCTAGTTGATATCATGCTCTTCTGTCTATGGATGTTGTCGGTGTGAAATGAAAGGGGAGCTTGTAAGTCCATGGAGTTATGTATGTGTGTTAGAGAAACGCCTGGGCCGCTGGTCTAATCCATGCTGTCATGGTGGAAACCTGTAGCGTAACCATAATAAGTTTTCTATGAAGCATTCTTCTTATAAAAAAAGAGTTGGATATTGAGAAAAAAGAGATATGAGAAAAGAGGAAAGAGAGAAAAAAGCACCATTTTCCCATGGTAAATAAGAAGATTGCTGAGATGCTCGTTGTCTGCTTGCCTTGTCATTTTGATATGGGGATTCTTTCGTATCATCGGGCAAGGGGTGCCCTGTTGGTGGTTCTCTATGATACACATGTATTTACGATGACAAGAACTTACCGGTGACTAAACTTGAGTAGCATGAGGAGTGGCCCTCATATTCAAGGGACATGAGATTTCTAACTTATACTTCATCAAGCATGTACACCATAGTTTGTCCACTTTAACCTTAATCACTTCAAGATGCTTATGATAGGGGCAATGAGAGCTGAAAGCTATTAAGTACCATAATTTTTGGAAGCTCTTTATGAGACTTGAATCCCTACTTCCTTCTATGAAGGCCTTTCTTCCACTTTTATATTGAGTCTCCACCTTCTAACTTTATGCACCTACTTTGAGAGCATAGTGGCCATTCTTAGTTCTATGTGCATTGTCCCATGACTTATTGATTGATGCATGCCTTGATATTGCTTGTTTTAAACTATTTGTATCTAGTCACTCTTATAAACTTTGAAGGTGTCCTATGCATTTATGTTTGCTACTCTATGAGGGACAAGCTTAATGCCATTATGCTATGTTTTCATTATGTGAAACAAACAAACGTCTTACAAAGCATTGTTATTCATGAATCTTTTGTTTGTACCTTTTCATGTTGCAACATAGTTGCTATGTTTTATTGCTAGAACTTTATCTTTCGTGATATGATTGAAGTACTTTGATCCCAGCTTTGAATGTTTTACAAATACTTTGATCAAGTCATTGATGGTGCATGTCTCCTCAAAAATTATTATTTCTTTTTATCACTTACCTACTCGAGGACGAGCAGGAGTTAAGCTTGGGGATGTTGATACATTGCAAATGTATCCATAATTTTTGATGTTCCATGCTTGGTTTTATCTACTTTCTTATGTTTTGTCCACACTTTGTGTGTGGCCCCCGGATTAATCCTCCGAGAATCCCTGTTATGCATACAACCACGATCCCATGATCAGTTAGTCGTGGAACATAACCGACAAGTATCATTACAACATCTAAGAATATACCAATTACAATACTTACATAAATGTCGTTATGGCTACATCAATAGTCATCAGCGGAATGTCATGAAGCGTAGAGCCCGAGCCATGCCTTAACCTACAGGCAACTGGCTGGGAGAACGTCCTAGCTCGCATAGTCGCCAATGCCATCGTCTTCTTGAGATCTGGCCAAGTTAATAGCCAGGGACAATGCCGGTGAGTACTTTGAATGTACTCGCAAACCACCTTAAGGGAATAGTAATAACAAGGAGATATGCAGTATGGCTGTAATAGTAGGAGGGCTCCAAGAGGGGGTTCTTCTCTAAATAGTTTCTCTTGTAGATATAGCATCTACTTATCTTTGTTGAAAACTTTTGTAAAACGTTTTGGAAGCCTTTTTGAAAACATTAGGACTGGGTCACCCATTTGTTCCTCCTTCGGGTCATCCCATGACCAAACTCCTTCCACTCCGTTCTGACCATCCCATGGTCAAAACAGGAATCCTTTCCGACCATCCCATGGACAAAACATTTTCAAAACCATTTCCTTTTAGGAAATCCTTTTTGAAAACAAAACCAGCACCGCTCTACAGAAGTTTTTCTAACCCATCCTTAACTGTGGACACGGCTATTCGAATAGATTTACACTCTGTAGAGGTTGTACACTTTACCCACACCATTCGGGTACACTACCCTGATCTTCACCGATCGTGGGTCGAGTAACCGATCAAGACTCTCCAGATGCCCACTCCAATATAAGTGCCTACCCTATGAGTGTTAATCCCCTCAACACCGGGACGTCGGGCGAGGACCAACCGGAGCGCTTATTGCACGTCCCACGTGCACGCTTTCAATGAGGGGCTCATAGTAACGTGTGGAGGCCTACCGACCCTTCGTTCCTTCTCCAGGTCAATGGACCTATATCGGAGAAGGCCCACCCTCCAGGGATCCCCGATCCCCTGTAGTAGTTGCGAGGCAGCTCATACCAGAATAGACAAACATCAAATCCAGCCCTATCCCATACCAGAGTAATGTGCTTGCACGGGTTAAGTTGTTATAGCTAGACTGCAAAGAACCAGGTGCGTTTTTGTAAACCTTTTTCCTCCGGTATTTTGTAAAACAAAACATTTGTTTTTTCTCAACAACTCTTGGGAGGTCCCACCTCACCAAGGTTTTATCAAAAAACATTTGGTAAAACTTTTTCCGGGGTCTTCCCATCCTCTAGCTTTTGCTTCGGCTGAATCGGGGTCTCCAAAGGGGTATGGTGGATATGCACCATCTATTCTACTAGGGACAGGTAGGTGTCACCAAGGGGGTTGTACTTAATAGTACAAAGGTATAATGGTTCGGAGGAGACAAACCACTATCATATATATATATACGTCAACAAAAGTAAACCAATGTAGTTTTCATAAAACTATAAGTAAAACATGCATAAGTAAAACAATAGGACGAGGCTTATGAGCAAGAAGGTGGCTTGCCTGAGGATCAGCAATATGGCATAAATGTTCCTGGACTTCTTCTTTAGATAACCTAGAATACCAACGCCAATAATAAATACCACTTCTTCTGCTCTCCGATATAATCGCAACTATCGTCGATAGGGGCACACATGCAAACAAACAAAAGGGCACAATCAATACAAGGCATACACTCACCAATACATACAGCAAGCAGGGAACAAAACAAGTTTACAAATCTGAAGGTCTTAGGAAGAATGGGTTTAAGAAGATTGGCCTTGTCTTGAAGAGTGGAAGAAAATCCCTTAGGATTTATAGTCTAGAAACTACCTAAGGGATGGATTTTAAAACAAGAGCATATTCTTTATGGTACCATTGTAAAAACATGATGCCAGCAGATAGGTATTGATAATATGAAACCAAAAAAAGTAGTTTCAATATTTTATCAATTACCAAAGATTTATAGTGATTTTTATAGTGAATAATACTCTAGTTTTAGGAAATAATTCACCAGAGAAGTTATGGAGCTCCAAACATTATTTCCTTGGATAGTTAGGTAGGCCTTGATGTTCTTTTTCACTGAGAGTTGGAATCATTCCAAAAGAATTACCAGAATGCCCTCAGGAAATTCCCAAAGGCATTTCTGTAGACAACTTGTCTTTTTGACCAAACTAAATCTACAGAAGCTTTTGATCGGATTCCAAGGACACATGGTAGGTATATATAATACCTTTACGAAGAAATTGGAATCAACCTTTTTGGAGTTGTGGAACTCCAGTAGTGATTTTTCTACTGAAAATACCCTAGCCAGAGATGATTAATTCACCAAAGTGGGACAGAGCATCAATAAAATTTGATCTCCTGGGTTTTGATAGAAATTAATGTACCACATCACAAGGAGTTGGAATTGGGTCAATACCTCGGGTGGTTTGACCTAGAGCAATTCCTAAAGTCGGATCAGAGCTATTTTTGTTATTTTTACTAAAGACAAACTACTAGTCACCTTGGTATGGGACCAAGGTGCAAAGATAGGTATGTTTCAAAGCTACCAAGGGCAGTTGGTTTCACTCCAATTGGATATGTGAAGCTCACAGAGGGTTTTATTTAGTGAAAAGGACATGTGCTAGCATTTTAATTTCCACACAAATTGGAAATAATATTAGGCTGGGACTTTGGTTCAGCAGGTTGGGAAAAACATACAGGAACCTATCAAAATTTTAATCTGGGCGAAATGTGGTATTTTCCATTTTTATTTCGATTTAAACCAAACAGGGTAATAAGCCGATTTGTAAAATTCGAAATAATGAAAAAAAAGAGAAGAAGTTCGGGGCTCACTGGGCCGCTTACAGAGGAGATGTGGGCCGCTGCAGTAGCCGGCCCACTGGCGCCGGATCAGTGGGCAGGAGCCAGGAAAATTCAAACCCGGGGCGGTGCCCGCCCGTCGGTGGGAGAGAGGCGACGAAGCGGTATGGGGAGCTATGGGCCGTCCGATCAAGCAGATCGATGGACGTGCTCCCGTCTCCTTCCTCGCGAAAGGCACGGTAGCGGGACCCTAGCCCAGCGTCGGGGATACGCGGGGGAGGCTCACCGGAGCATCGTCGGTGGCGGGAAGACGGCGGGGATGAAGCGGCGCTCGATGGCGAGTCTGGGAAGGGGTGGCACGCGGTGGTCCGCCGTCGGTGCGGGGCTCGCGCGAGGACGCCCGAACGAGGCTCGCCGGAGCTCGCCAGAAAGGCCTCGGGGAGGCATGCATGTCGACGGCGAGAGTGCTGGGCAATGCAGGGGTCGCGGCGGTTCTGGCAACGGGCAACAGAGGATGGTTTGGCGACCGGAGACGTTCCCCGCAGTGGCGCCGACGGAGGAGCTCGGACGCTCGCCGGAGCACGCCTAGAGGTGGCTGCATGTCGGAGTAGAGGCAGCCGCGCGAATCTAGGAGGAGTATGAGGCCCTAGGGCATCCTTTGACGAGGTATCTGGGGCTCGGACACGTCGGGCTCGACGGGGAGCTTCTCATCGGACAAGCACGACGGCGGCGGCTCCGGTGTACCTAGGACAGAAAGGAGGGCACAGGGGAGTAGATTTGAGTGAGAGTGGTGGATAAAAGTGTATAGGAGGGACGAAGGTGGCCTGGTTCGAAGGCATGCTTGCCTTTTTAGAGCTAGACCGAGAGGAGAGGTTCCTCTCTTTCCATGGCGTGGGAGGGCAGAGGAGGCGAGAGGGAGCTGGCGGGGTGGTGTTGTGCCAGCCAGGGAGTGAAATGAGGGCACATGGGAGGGGTGGAAGATCTCTGGCCTCTTTAACAAGGAGGGGGTTTGGTGTAGGGTGCACCAAGTGCACACATGGTCATGTTTTGGTCCATGGCCTTCCAATGGCTGCTAGGGGCAGTGGGTGGTCGTGCTAGAGCCTGGTTACTGCTGGGAGACAGAGAGGGAAGGGTTTCTGTAGCAGCATTGAAGAGGTTTTGGCATGATATGCTTGTCTCCCCTTCTTGCCTTGCTTCCAAGCATTACAAAACAAAGGCTAGAGTTTTGCTACAGTGGATGCTACAGTGTAGCACGACCGGAAGGGATGAAGGGTGCTGTGCAAGCTTTCTTGGCAAGATTGGTGGGATTTGATTTGGTTTTTGGGTAAAAAGAGGTTAAATGATCAATCATCCATAAAGGATGATCATGGTTTATTTCTTGATTTTTGATATTGACCGAGCGAAATAAGGATGCTGGTTGATGGGTAGGGTTAGGATGCCTCTTGAGGATTTATTTGAGATTTTTCTAAAGATTTAAAGTCCACTTAAATCCATTTATTCAAAAACTGCAGAACTGGTTTCGGAAGATCATTTTATAAATTTACATTGGACAAGTGGAGTTTTTGAGGTGGGATGATCCCAAATGGGAATACACACTTAGGGAATTTTCCCAAGATTTATTGGGACTAAAAAGTATTTAACACATTTATTATTCCAATTCAGCCATTTAAGAAAGTGGGCAAAAAGAAATAATAAAGTTCTTAAAAAATATTTATTTTTGAAGTGGGAAGATGGGGTATGATATGTGGGTCTTAATTGAGACAAAATTTGGGGAAGTGCTTTGGAAAAATCCAAACTTTCCCTTATTGAAGAGGTTTTGAAGAATTTGTCTATTAAAGAAATAAATTGATTTGGAGCCAAAATAATTATGGGTAAAATCTGATAAATCTTGATGATCAAGGTAGATGATGTAGACAAGGTGTAGCAAGCATTTTCAACCTTGGGATTAGAGAATCCAAGTTGATTTTGGTGGAATACCCTAGATTAAGGATCTAGGGTGAGGTTAATTTCATACTATCAAAACCATGTTGGATCTTGGATCTTGGAGCTCCCCTTGGGGCATGGGGTATATGTATGGATAGAACAATTGATATACACCAACATGGTATAGGGGTTTGAGCTTGATCCTGCTTGAGCTCACCAGGACAAGCTTTCAAACTTTGAATAAAATAAGCCTGCCAAAGTAGATTATCAACTAGACTTCAAAACCTTGTGGCTTTAGGCAGCACAAGGATCCACTTGGAACAAGTGAAGTAGATGTGGGTAGACCTATATGAGTATAACAGAACCATGCAAAGATTTGGTTCATAGAGGTTTGGATGGTGGTGTGAGCTTCTAGCAAAGTTGGCATGATGACTAGATTTGCAGGAAAAGTTATTTTCTTGCCTGCAAAACCATCAAGAACTAGTGGGTTGAAGGGTGATCTAACCAAGGGCAATAGTGGGACTTGGTATACCATATGATGGTTAACAAGATGGTTTAAGTGCATTTCCAATAATGCACAAGGGTTGGGAAAAGGAGGCATTCAAAAAGGTGATGCTGGAAACAGATTTCCAGACATGTTGAGGTAAGGAGTGTATTATATAATACCTATTCATATGCATAAGCATATTCAAACAACAAGCAAACACTTCAGCATTAAACAAGAAAAAGTCAAGCCTCTAGCCACGAAAAGTTCCGCAGCGCCACCGCCACCGAAGGGGAGATTCGAGGGACAAAAAGTCTCTGTTCCGACACCCTGCCGGGACGGGGAAGTGCCCCCGGAGCCATCTCCATCGATCTCCACCACCATCTCCATCACCATTGCTGATTCCCATGATGAGGAGGGAGTAGTTCTCTCTCGAGGCTAATGGTTCTACCGGTAGCTATGTGTTCATCTCTCTATCTATGCATGATGTTGTTGTGGTCATGAGCTTTATAATAAATTAGACCTACCTTGCTACTCAAGTGCTTTAATAGATCGCTGCTCTCCCCATGTGTGTGAAGTTGACAGTGTGCACACCATGGTGGCACTTAGGCTAGAGATTACAAATACTTGCTATGAGTTATATTTGGAGTTGGATGTCTTTATGAAATTGTGGTGTTTGTTGGAACCATCTAGTTCTCAAGGTGACAGTGTGGGGTTATCTAGATGCGAAAAGCGAACTTTGAGGTGTGTTGTTATAGCCCTACCATCGATTAGAGTGTTCAACCGGAGAGTAGTTAAGAGTAGTATCATAAAGAGAATATATTTATATGAGAGTGTTCACTAGTGAAAGCATAGGCCTTGTTTCTAAGCATTGAAATTTTGTTTGCAATTAGATCTATTACATGTTTGCTTGCTTCCATCTTTATTTTAGTTTGCCTTTAGTCTTTTCCACGCCATCAAGCTATTTTCTAGCATCGTTACCACTTATAATTATCCATACCACTTCTATTTCACTATCTCTTCGCCGAATTAGTGCACCTATACACTTGGCAAGTGTATTGGGTGTGTTGGGGACACAAGAGACTTCTTGTATCTTGATTGCAGGGTTGCTTGAGACGGAATCCCTTTGACCACTTCCTCCCTGAGTTTGATAAACCTTGGGTGATCCACTTAAGGGAAAACTTGCTGCTGTTCTACAAACCTCTGCACTTGGAGGCCCAACAACTGTCTACAAGAATAGAAGTACGTAGATATCACCCTTGTCCAAGTAGATTTGTGTTTAGTGGATTATATCTTGAGTATTTTGCTGCTGTAGGTGAAAGGTTTTGAGGGCTTGTAAGCTTGTTTGATGCTTAGAGATATAGTTTTGATGCATGTTTAGGCCTCTTACAAGTCCATATGAGTAGAATCCTTCATTATATTTACTTTGCAATCACTTGTTTAATAGGTGTTTAAATTTCAGAATAGAAGATGAGTGAGCACCACCTAAACCAACATGAACTATGGGTGCCTGAGATCATGAAAGTCCACCGGGAGGAGGAAGTTTTTCCTTCCATTTATCCTTGTTCTGAGTTCATGAGAGCTGCGGGAATTCTCCAAGATTTCCACACTTTGGTTTCTAATGCAGGGTTGGAGCACTTTTTGGAAGATGAGACTTGTCAATTTGTGAAGCTAACCATGTCTGTGGTGCATGTCTTTCAATTTAGTCACTCATTGCCTAACCCCACGGTCCACTATAAAATTTACAATATTGTTGTCAACCTTTCTCTTGATGATTTTTGTGCAGCTATTAAGGTACCTCAATGGGGATCATGTAGAAGGATTAAGAAGCGACCTGAACCACTCATGGATTTATATGCAGAAATTTGCCAAGGGAGCAGCTTCTCGAAGGAGAATGGAAAAATCCGTAACATTCATCTCCCTTCCATTCGTTACTTTGCCTACTTTGTCGCCAAGTGCGTTCTTGCTAAGAAAACTGCCAATAAATTATCTTCATATGATCTAGCATTTATCTCTGCCGCTCTTAAACGAGATAGGTCTTACAACTTAGGTGCTTTGATAGCTTTCCGTCTTGCTGCTAACCGTGAGAAAGGTGGAATTTGTGGAGGCCTCATTTCTTCTCGTTTACTAGCATTGCATGGTTTAGTGCCTCATCATCTAGACCTACAGTTTCCCATAGAAAGGCTTGATCTTAATTCCATGATACAACATAAATTTGTTTCCTCGTGGGCTAGTGTGAATGAAATAACCTTTCTCAAAGCTAGTTGGAGAAAGAGCAAGTCCGAGCGTGTTGTTCTTTTGCCTGCACCTGTTTTGTTTAACCTTGATAACAGGGAAGGATGGTCCCTCACTGAGGAGGAGCTTGACATGTACTTGGGGGAGCTCTCCCAACAGGAGCAGGACACTAGAAGGGAGGTCACGGATGATTCGGTCTAGCCCTCGAATGAGGGGAGGTCTTCATATCAGCAGCCTGCTTATGATTGGGGAGCTTCTTCTTCCCACGGGCCCAACTACGACCATTCCTATCATGATCCTCCTGCTTGGAACCCTTACCCGTATCTGGATTGATACCCACTTAGGCCAAAAGCCTAAGCTTGGGGGGAGGTACGCCGACACCGCACTCATCTCCATATCATTTTGCGTCGATACTTTGTATATTCATGTTTCGTTCTCTTTTTAGTTTTCGTTCTTTCTTTGTTTTTGCTTTCTAAAAACACAAAAAGACCAAAAATATTTCTGTTGTTTCTCTTTGGTTTGTTTCTTCTTCTTTTGCCTTGGTTTGCTTTTCCCTTTTTGCTTTGTTTGAACTATTCAAAAAACCCAAAAAGATTTTGCTTTGTTTGTTTTTCCTTTTTGGTTCTTGCTTTAAAAAATCAAAAACACAACAAATATTTGTTGTTCTTCTTTGGCTTTGTGAGTTTGTTGCAGGGTTCAGCAGTCCTCAGTGGATATTGGTTTCATATTATTATTCAAGCCACACAAGTGAAGAGCAATAATGAGGATTAATGACAACTTGAGGCGTGGTAAGAGGCTAGTAACGAACTCTATTTGTTTTCACTTTTGTGTATATACTCATCACTATGGGCATGCTTAGTCTATTCATGTAGGGTGTATGTTATCTTTGGATGCTTATTAGTTCTTTCTTTCGTACAATTAGTTCCAGCTTGCTAATAGTTTGTAGCATGTCTTATGAATGTTTGCTTGCATTATTCTATTCATAACTTGGTATGACACTGTGGTATCCTCCTCTGAATGTTTCATTTGAATTGACTTGGCACATGCTCAAGCATGCATATGACTGTAATAATCAGTTAAGCCTCGATTAATTATTTTTCCTTGAGGATCTTGAATCACTTTCATGCCATGAGTAGTCCTGTTTTGTTGCAAGCATGATTATGACAGCTATTTCTCTCTCGTTTTCGCTCCCTTACTATTGCTAGCTTTCACTTACACTGAGTTTTACTCAAGTTCCAACTCCCTAAACCAAATAGTTCCAAAGTGTCCACCATACTTACCTATTAGCATCATTTGCTACTTCCATGCATATTCAATATGCCTTGTTTTCTTCCGAATAAAATGTTTGCTTGTTATTAGAAATTTACTTAGTAAAGCTCTCACGAACTTGATGGCACACTTTATTTTTTGCACTTAATAAACCTGAACCATTGTGACTGTCCATGAAAGTTATATGCTTGCAAATTATAGGCCGGAGATTAGCAGAACCGTGCTGTCATGGGGAACGCTTTCAACACTTGTAAATATATACCCATTTGATACCATGCTCTTTTGTTTGCGGATGTCGTCGGTGTGAAATAAAAGGGGAGGTTGTAAGTCCATGGAGTTATGTATGTGTGTTAGAGAAACGCCTGTGCCGCTGGTCTAATCCATGCTGACATGGTGGAAACATGCATGGTAACCATAATGATATCTATGAAGCATTCTTCTTATAAAAAAAGAGAGATAGCTATTGAGAAAAAGAAAAAAAGATATTTATGAAAAGAGGAAAGAGAGAAAAAAGCACCATTTTCCATGGTAAATAAGAAGATTGCGGAGATACTCATTGTCTGCTTGCCTTGTCATTTTGATATGGGGATTCTTTCGTATCATCGGGCAAGGGGTACCCCGTTGGCGTTTCTCTATGATACGCACATATTTATGATGACAAGAACTTACCGGTAACTAAAGTTGAGTAGCATGAGGAGCGGCCCTCGTACTCAAGGGACATGGGATTTTTGGATTATAGTCTGTCAAGCATATAACTCAGATTGGACCTCACTTTCACCTTAACCACATTAAAGATGCTTATGTTAGGGGCAATGAGAGCTCAAAGCTAATGAGTACCATACTTTTAGCATTTGTAAGCCTTTCAAATTATTCAAAACACTTTACTTTACTTGTTGAGTCTCCATATATTCCTTGAGCACCTTCTTGAGAGCATAGTTGTCATTCTTTGTGCTTGTCACATTACTTGATTATTTGTGTTATGACTTTGATGCTTCTATCTTTGATATCTTTACTTCTAGTCATCACTTGAACTTCAGAGGTGCCTTGACATTCATAATCAAAGACAAGCGAGATACCACTCTATCATACCTTTTTATGAGCATTGTAATGTTGCTTATGTTTATGCTTCGTGCTACTTATTATTTTTGAGTTGGAATCTCTTCTTAGCTTGCAATGACTATTAAATAGACTCAGTAGCATACTCTTTATTATGAATTGCCTAAGTAGTTGATCACATGCTGAGAATATATACATCATATGAAGCAAATGTGTTCGTGAAAGTTCTTTTATCGCACTCAGTTTTCAACTGAATTGCTTGAGGACAAGCAATAAGCTAAGCTTGGGGGGAGTTGATACGTCCAAAACGTATCTACTTTCCCGAACACTTTTGCTATTGTTTCTCCTCTAAACTTGTGTGATTTGGATGCAACTAACGAGGACTAATGCTGTTTTCAGCAGAATTGCATTGGTGTCTACTTTTTGTGCAAAAAATCAACTATTAGTAAAAATCCCAGAAAATATGCCAAAAATCCTATTTCACCAGAAGACTCCCAAAGCCAGAATACGAGACGGAGGGGGGGGGGATGCGCCCAGGCCACACAACCTGGCCTCGCGGGCAAGCCCAGGCCGCACCAGGGGGTGGTCTGGCCGCCCCAGACTGCCCCTCGGTCTCCCTCTTCACCTATAAGTTGCCTTCTGACCTAAAAACTCACGGGGTTCGACGTTTTTCCAGAAGGAGTTCCGCTCCGCCGCCACCACCAGATTCCATGAAATAGCACCAGAAACTCCGTTCTGGCACCCTGCCGGGACGGGGAATTGGAGGAGATCATCGCCATCATCATCACCATCGCTTCTCCATCGACCATCCATGTTTCCCCCATCTATGAGTGAGTAATCCCCCGTTGTAGGATATGGGGATGGTAGGGATTGGATGAGATCGTTCATGTAATGTCATCATATTGTTAGGGCATGGTGCCTAGTATCTTCTATTAGTGCTTTATGACTTTGTTGCGACTTGTTATGCTTAATGCTTGCCACTAGGGCCCGAGTGCCATGATTTCAGATCTGAACATGTTATTGATTCATTATGATAGTATTGTTTTTGGTCTTATCTGCAAGTTGTATACACACGTTGTTGTCCGGAACCAATGACCCCGAAGTGACAGAAATCGGGATACCCGGAAGGGAAAGGCTTTGATGTGAGGATCACATGTGTTCACGGAGTGTTAATGCTTTGCTCCGATGCTCTATTAAAAGGAGCACCTTAATTGCCAGTAGTTCCCTTGAGGCCCCGCTGCAAACGGGGTGGCAAGACAAAAGATGTTGTGCAAGTTCTCATTGAGTGTTAATGTGAATTGTCTTGTCCATGCAACGCCCATCCATCCATCCCTATGCCTACCGCACTCGAATCCTATTGTTTACTACTATTATTACTACTGTCTTTACTTTACTACTGTTGTTACTTTGCTATTCCTACTACAAAACTGTTGCTACTGATAAACTACTGTGAGCAAGATTGTTTCTAGGTGCAGCTGAATTGACAACTCAGTTGTTAAGGCTTATAAATATTCTTTGGCTCCCCTTGTGTCGAATCAATAAATTGGGTTTCACTTCCCTCGAAAATACTACGATACACCCCCTATACTTGTGGGTCATCAGTAAGCAATTATATCTACCTTGCTACTCAAGTGCTTTAATAGATCTCTGCTCTCCCCATGTGTGTGAAAGTGACAGCGTACACACCATGGTGGCACTTAGGCTAGAGATTACAAATACTTGTTATGAGTAATATTTGGAGTTGGATGTCTTTATGAAATTGTGGTGTTTGTTGGAACCATCTAGTACTCAAGGTGACAGTGTGGGGTTATCTAGATGGGAAAGGCTTACTTTGAGGTGTGCTGTTATAGCCCTACCATCGATTAGAGTGTCCAACCGGAGAGTAGTTCAGGGTAGTATCATGAAGATAATATATTTATATGAGAGCGTTCACTAGTGAAATTATGATCCCTAGGCCTTGTTTCTAAACATTGAAACACAATTTGCAACTAGATCTGTTACATGTTTGCTTGCTTCCATTTTTATTTCGGTTTGCCTTCAGTCTTTTCCCACGTCAACCACACGCCAGCAAGCTATTTTCTGGCACCGTTACCACCTATAATTATCCATACCACTTGTATTTCACTATCTCTTCGCCGAACTAGTGCACCTATACACCTGACAAGTGCATTGCGTGTGTTGGGTACACAATAGACTTCTTGTATCTTGATTGCAGGATTGCTTGAGAGGGAATACCTTTGACCACTTCCTCCCTGAGTTCGATAAACCTTGGGTGATCCACTTAAGGGAAAACTTGCTGTTGTTCTACAAACCTCTGCACTTGGAGGCCCAACAACTGTCTACAAGAATAGAAGTGTGTAGACATCACGGTGCTTTCGTACTACTCTGGTTGATTCATTGTGTTGTTTAGGTTATTTTCTTGACATACTCTGCTTTTTAGGCAGTTTTTCAGATGTTTGCAGTTTAGGAAATTTTGATGATAAATTTTCCTGTCAAATTGTATGATGCATTGTGGTGTTTACTTAATTCTTTTTTTAGGGTTGTGCATTGTGCATTGTGCTGTTTACTTAATTCTGATGATGCACTTGTGCTATTTTGCATCATCCTACCAGCTTCGATGGAAGAACATATGCAACAATCAACGACTTGCCAAGCGATG
Source organism: Avena eriantha (assembly GCA_910589775.1). Classification (NCBI taxonomy): domain Eukaryota; kingdom Viridiplantae; phylum Streptophyta; class Magnoliopsida; order Poales; family Poaceae; genus Avena; species Avena eriantha. Next base: position 201,141,685 of record OU342746.1, read on the forward strand.
TATTTGGTCAGATTCTTGTCAGGCTTCCTTCGAACCCATCCTGCATACTGAGGGCATCAGTCGCCCAAAAATATCGGATGGACTTCCTGGGAAGCAACGATTTCAAAAGGCTAACCCTGTCACACAACAGAGGAATGCCATTACTTGGGGTTTTCACCAACAGCTCCGAGGACGCTCGATTCTTAACAGATCATAATCTTGACCAATCCATCTTCCAGAAGCTGAACAGGCTGGTGGAAGTACATAAAGCCTACAAACCATATGTATTCGGATGTCGCAATGGTAGGGTGCTACTTCATTATCCGCAAGGGTCTAACATGATAAAGGCCTGGGATCCAATCAGTGGAAGTGAAACAGTGCTACCAGAACCACCAATTTGGCAGAGACGTGAGTATGATAGCGGCACAATTCTCTGTTCGAGAAATCATGAGCAATTGTCTTCACACTGTTGCAGCAATTTCTGGGTTATTTGGATAGTAACCAATGGTAACCAAGCGCTGGTGCAGAGGTACTCATCACATTTAGGAAAATGGGAGGACTGGATTGAACCAGTTCAGATGCTAGCTAAGATTGATCGCATGCCATCAACTATCATAGGGGACATTTTGTACTAGCCAACAATGAACTCCAGATATATAATTGCCTTCGATAACATGACAACAAAACTGTGTTATATTGAGTGCCCCCATGAGACACATGATATTTCTAAACGCAATTTTGTCTTCGCTAAGGGGCATAATGGAGATGTTGCCCTTGCGGTTATAAGATACTTCACTCTAAACACGTGGTCCAGTGCAAGATCATCAACAGGAAAATGGGAAGCTTGGGTGCCTCATATAAAGGTTGAGTTTGATACTCTCCTTGGCCTTCAAAAATCATTGGTGTGAAAGATGTAGTAAGGTTACTCTGTGCATTTTAGGATAGAGAAATGATGGTTATATGGGCGAAGGAGGGAGTATTCGAATTAGATCTCAGTAGCATGAAGTCTAAGAAGTTCAGATCTCGTAAACGTTGGTGTACTTTACGTCCCTACATTATGACACCTGGTTAGTGTAGTCATTCATGTGCAACCCTTGCATTTTTGTACACCTATGATTTTGCTGATCATTTTGTTCATTTCCTTCAGCAACCGACATGATTCAGAGTGCTAAATCAAAGAAAAGAAAAGGAAGTCCTGTCAGCAACATAGTTGATTCAGACTGCAACATCAAGGAGATGAAAATAACACTCAGATTAACAAGCAAGGCTTGTTTGGGCAAGCATGTGTTTGCTCAGGTTGTGTTATTTGGAGCTGCAGTTTGATATTTGTTTGTTTTGGTAGTTGATGGAACTGTGCCGGCACCTTTGTTTGTGCTGTAGTCACAGCGGCAGGGGCTGAAATATTAGAGTTGTTTGTTCGTTTTGGGGGCCTATATGTGTCTGATAAAACATTGTTTTATATGATGAAATGGTGTTCTCTATATAGTAGTGTATGCGTGATGAAATATTTTTTATTTGTTCTACATATACTTTAGCTGGTCTTTGTGTTTTGATAGTATGTTGTAGCAGGAGTATTTGTTTTGCAGCAGGCTTTTTATTTGATCTGAATTAGTACTACCATTTAGTTAGTGCTTCCTGTAGAAGAGTCTGTGCCGACACCTAAATAATAAGTAATCCTTGGTTACACACCATTTTCACATGCTTGAATCAGATCTACTTCAGACATTTGTTTGTTGTTATGTTAAACAAACATTCTTCTATCGGAGATCTGCATTTTCATACGTGTGGTAGATAATCACTCTCCCTGACTTGGATCCCTGAAATAGAGGGAGAACGACCAATTTTTTTAATTATTCTTTGGACAATCTCTAAATTCAAAATCACTGTCGACCGCCAAAACCTAACGCCTACCCCGTTTGAATAGAAGGCATCAGTTGATGTGAGTCTCGCCTTAAATTCCTGACCAGATAGCGTTCGACCTACACAAACTTTTTTCTAGTAATATAATAAAAACTTGGCCAGCAGCCAAATTCAAAATCGTAATCGAGCGGGAAAATAACCCACCGACCCTGAAGCATTTCGCACCCCTCTATTTCAAACATTTTCAGGCAAAATCACCCACCGAGGTAGTACCATTTTTATATTATTACATGGATGCTAGCAAAATTTAAAATCTAAGTTAAGCGGCAAAATTTACCACCTATGTTGTGTGAATGGCAGGTATCCAAGTTTCTGTGCAAAAAAATGTTTATGGATGATCAGTTGATGTGACTCTCAGCCTTGAATTCATGGACAGATAGCGTACGGTCTACTACATGTTTCTATTAGTAGATGGAGGCTAGCCAAATTCAAAATCTCAATCAAGCGGCAAAATCACCCACCTACCTTGAAGCATTTCCCACCCCACCGTTTCAAAAACTTTGAGACAAAATATCCCACCGACCGGGGAGTACCATTTTTCTATTATTATTATTAGATGGGCGCTAACCAAATTCAAATTCGCAATCGAGCAGCAAAACCACACACCGACCTTGAAGCATTCCGCGCCCTTCCGCTTCAAAACCTTTAGAATTTAAAATTCCAAATCTACCCATTGTTTAGATGACAAATGGGCATGCTAAAGTCGGTAGCTCGGGGGGGACGATCGTAATTATTTTTTATGCTCACCTCTATGGTCCCGATTCCCCCAGTTTTTCCCGCTGGCCCTCCCAAAAATCCCAAGCTACTCTGTCCCCTCCACCACCACCGCATGCACTGGCTTAAGCTGCGGTCTCGTGCACCGCCACGCAGCCGCTTCACCGATGCTCACTGATACGTCCAAAACATATCTACTTTCCCGAACACTTTTGCTATAGTTTCTCCTCTATACTTGTGTGATTTGGATACAACTAATGCGGACTGACGCGGTTTTCAGCAGAATTGCATTGTTGTCTACTTTTTGTGCAGAAAATCAACTATCAGGAAAAATCCCGGAAAATATGCCAAAAATCCTATTTCACCCAAAGACTCTAGGAGCCAGAATACGAGACGGAGAAGAGCCAGGGGGTGGCCACACCACCTGCTAGCGCGGGCCAGGCCAGGCCACACCAGGGGGTGGTGTGGGGCCCCCCAGGCACCCCCTTGGCCTCTCTCTTCGCCTATAAGGAGACTTCTGAACTAAAAACTTCGGGGGGTTCGACGTTTTTCCAGAAGGAGTTCCGCTCCGCCGCCACCACCAGATTCCACGAAATAGCACCAGAAACTCCGTTCTGGCACCCTGCCGGACGGGGAATTGGAGGAGATCCTCGCCATCATCATCACCACCGCTTCTCCATTGACCATCCATGTTTCCCCATCTATGAGTGAGTAATCCCCCGCTATAGGCTATGGGGATGGTAGGGATTGGATGAGATTGTCCATGTAATGGCATCAGATTGTTAGGGCATGGTGCCTACTATCTTTTATTAGTGCTTTATGACTTTGATGCAACTTGTTGTGCTTAATGCTTGTCACTAGGGCCCGAGTGCCATGATTTCAGATCTGAACATGTTATTGATTCACTATGATAGTATTGTTTTTGGTCTTATCTACAAGTTGTATACACACGTCGTTGTCCGGAACCAATGGCCCCGAAGTGACAGAAATCGGGATAACCGGAAGGGAAAGGCTTTGATGTGAGGATCACATGTGTTCATGGAGTGTTAATGCTTTGCTCCGGTGCTCTATTAAAAGGAGCACCTTAATTGCCAGTAGTTCCCTTGAGGCCCCGCTGCAAACGGGCTGGCAGGACAAAAGATGTTGTGCAAGTTCTCATTGCGAGCACGTATGACTATATATGGAACACATGCCTAGGATTGTCTAGTACTTGGATGCTTTATCTTATTTATCTGCAATTGCCCTATGTTCTGATTGCTATTTGAATTGTCTTGTCCATGCAACGCCCGTTGATACATTGCAAATGTATCTATAATTTTTGATGTTCCATGCTTGGTTTTATCCACTTTCTTGTGTTTTGTTCCAACTTTGGAGTTCTTTTCATATGATTTCTTGGACTAACCTATTAACAAGAGCCAAAGTGTCAGCTGCCTGTTTTCTGCTGTTTTTGGTTCCAGGAAAGTCAGAAAATGAATATTCTCGGAATTGGACGGGACAAAAGCCAAAGTGCCTATTTTTCCAGAAGGGATCAAGTGCTAGAATACGAGACGGAGAAGGACCAGGGAGCCACCACACCACCTAGCGGCGCGGCCAGGCCTGGCCCGCGCCAGGGGGTTGTGTGGCCGCTCCCGGCACCCCCTCGGCGTCCGCTTCCGACTATAAGTTGCCCTCGGGACGAAAACCCTAAGTACCCGATCAAAAATCCACGAAAGAGTCTGTAGCCGCCGTCATCTCCATCCCTAGATCGGGAGGGATCTGAAGCTCTTCCTGGCACCCTGTCGGAGAGGGGAATTCACCCTGGAGGCTTTCTTCATCACCATGCAAGCCTCCGGTGTGATGCGTGAGTAGTTCATCCTTGGACTATGGATCCATGTAGTAGCTAGATGGCTGGTTTCTCCTCCTTTGTGCTTTCATGTTTAGATCTTGTGAGCTCCGTTCATGATCAAGATCATCTATTTGTAATCCATACATGTTGTGTTTGCGGGGATACGATGGATATTGAGATGCTATTTCAGATTGATTGTTGATTCTATCATGTCTTTGTTATTTGAGATCTTGCATGCTTTCCGTTGTTAGTAGCTATCTTGGCCAAGTAGATGCTAGCAACTCCAAGAGTTAGTATTTATGCTCGATAGTGGGTTCATGCCTCTGGTAATCTGGGGAAGTGACAGAAATCTCTAAGGTACTAGATGTGTTGTTGCTACTAGGGAGAAAACAGCAATCCTTTGTTCATAAAACAATCGTATTGTTTACTTTACACGTAGTTCGTAAAGCAATAATCTGTTGCTTGCAACTTAATACTAGAGGGGGTTCAGATGATAACCTGAAGGTGGATTATTAGTCATAGATGCAGTTGGATGGCGGTCTATGTATTATGTTGTAATGCCCAATCAAGTCTCAGAGGAGTCAAGACGATTAGTATATGCATGTATTGCTTTCTCGGTGTTTGTCAATTGCCCCGTTGTAATTTGTTCACCCAGCATGTTATCTATCTAAGGAGAGCCACCTCTAGTGAACTATGGATCCCGGTCCTTTTTCTTTACATACAATCTACAACTGTTTACTTCTTTGTGTTTACTTTCTGCAAACTTTTACTTCTTTCCATTCGATACGTTTAATCCTTTGGTTTCCGCAAAACACGGTGAGATTGAAAACCTCATCGCAAGTTGGGGACAAAGTTCTGTGGTTGTGTTGTGCAGGTCTCCACGTTGCTACTAGCACCAGTAGTGCGCCCTGCCAAAGCTCAGCTAGTAACACCTTTGGGGTGTTTCCTTGCTCCTACTAGTTCTATTAAACCTTGGTTTCATAACTGAGGGAAGACTTGTTGCTGTATTCATCGTACCTTCCTCTTGGGGTTCCCAACGATCTCTACGTCAAAAGTCGAGCGGATCACCCGTCCATCCATCCCTATGCCTACCGCACTAGAATCCCACTGTTTACTGCTTTTGTTACTACTGTCTTTGCTTTACTACTGCTGTTACTTTACTATTCCTACTACAAAACTGTTGCTACTGATAAACTGCTGTGAGCAAGATTGTTTCCAGGTGCAGCTGAATTGACAACTCAGTTGTTAAGGCTTATAAATATTCTTTGGCTCCCCTTGTGTCGAATCAATAAATTGGGTTTCACTTCCCTCGAAAATACTGCGATACACCCCCTATACTTGTGGGTCATCAAGACTATTTTCTGGCGCCGTTGCCGGGGAGCATAGCTTTATTTATCAAGTTCACTTGGATTCTCTATTGTTCGCTGCTATCGATCCATCATGGGTAAGTCTCGGGATGGCAAGGTTCCTATTTTACCATCCACTACAAGAAGAGGTACGATTCTGAACACCTCTACTACTCTTGATTCACCGTCTGTTATGAGTAAGTTCCTTACACCACCACATACACATGCTACACACACTGCTACTAATGTTGAATCTGAAACGTCTGATGCTTATGATGCTACTTCTACTGTGCTTGATAAGAGTGGTTCATTATGTCCTTTCCTAGATGCTATGATTGCTAGAACTATAGCTGGAAATACTGAAACTCCTAATGAAGACACTACCACACCTGTTAGCTCACCTGAGTGCAGTGAGAGTTATGATATTGAAGATGGTTATGTTGAGATGACCGATGAGTTTATTAAAGAATGTAAGAACACCCATGATAGGAGCGCTGCTAAGAGTCTCCTTGAGAGGCGTACTATTATACCCAAGTTGTCTCCTATTGCTAAGTTTGCTGCTTCTCCCATAAACATTACAGATGAATATTATGATTTCTCTCTCGATCTATCTTACATAGTCATTGTCGAGAAAGAACCTTTTTGTGGTACTAAGAATGAAAGTGCGGTAGCACATATGAATGAACTTTCTACCATGAGTGGCTTGTTTTCTGATGATATTAAGATGCGTACTTACTTTGTTGCTAAGATTTTTCCCTTTTCACTAAAAGGAGAAGCTAAAACTTGGTTTAGTAATTTACCTCCTAGATCTATTGATAGCCCTGAGTGCTTGATTAGTACTTTCCTGCAGAAATATTTTCCTCCCAGTGCTAGACATGCTATTTTGCAGGAACTTTTTTATTTTAAACAGGGAGAAAAAGAGGTATTGCCCAATCTTGGGCAAGGTTTTGTGCTTTGATTCATGCACAGGCTAGAAGTCTATTACCTAAGAATGAGCTTCTTGATATATTTTATAATGGACTAGCCGAAGAATCTAGGACATACCTAGATAGTTGTGCTGATTGTGTTTTCAGGAATAGGACTCCTAAGGAAGCTGAGGAATTAATGGCCAAAATAAGCAAGAATTATGAAGATTGGACTCCTCCTAAACAAGCTATACCTGAAGTAATTGTACCTAAACCATCTATTCCCGTGCCTATTACAACATCAAAGAAGAGGGGAGTTATTGAATTAAATGATGAAGTGATGAAGGAAGCTAAGAAATGTCTTAAGGAGAAGGGAATTAAAGCTACAGATGTCAAGAATTTACCTCCTATAGAAGAATTATGTAAGCCTATTCCCTACTCATCCAGTATTGAGGTACGCTCTCTCCAACACTTTGATGAAGGTGATATCCCTTACTCTAAACCTCCTGATCAATGGTTAGAAGAATTTGATATCTTTATTGTTAAGCAAGATAACTTTAATAAAAGGGTGCAAAATCATCTAATGGAAAACACTAGAGTTATTGTTGAGTTGAAAGATATTGTGGAAAGAACCTCTAATGATGTTAAAATGAGAGCAAGATAACTTTAATAAAAGGGTGCAAAATCATCTAATGGAAAACACTAGAGTTATTGTTGAGTTGAAAGATATTGTGGAAAGAACCTCTAATGATGTTAAAATGATTGTTAAACACTTTCAAATGGTTCAAACTCAAATAGATCAACTCGTTAAAGTGCAAAACGACTTGCTAGTTAATGCTGCTAAAGAAAAACATGCTTATGAAATTCGAACTAGAAGTGGAGCTGCTACCCAGGATCCTCTATATCCTGAGGGGCATCCCAAAGAATTGAGCAGGATTCTCAACAAGCTGAAAATAGTGGTTCTACTCATAAGAAAAGGAAAAAAGAAACATAAAACTATTGTAGAACCCTCTGAACCTACTATAGATCCTAATAGTATATCTATCTCTGATGCTGAAACTGAAAGTGGTAATGAAGAAAATGTTGTTCCTAATGAAGAAAAAGTTGAAGAAGAACCTGAAAACCACACTAAGAATACTAAATACACCAAAGAAGATTTTATTGCTAAGAAACATGGTAGTGAAAGAGAGGTCCAAAAACCTATGCCTTTCCCTGATAAGAAACACAAGTCAAAGGAAGATGAACACTATAATAAGTTTTGTGAGTGGATGAAGCCTTTATTCTTGCAAATTCCTTTGCCTGATGCTATTAAATTGCCTCCTTACTCAAAGTATATGAAGGACATTGTCTCGAATAAAAGGAAGAACCCTAATGAAGAAATTTCTACTTTTCTTGCTAATTATTCCTTCAATGGTAAGGTTCCTAAGAAACTTGGAAACCCAGGGATTCCAACTATCCCTTGCTCTATTAAGAATAGTTATGTTAGAACTGCTTTGTGTGATTTGGGAGCTGGAGTTAGTGTTATGCCTTTCTCTCTCTATAAGAGGCTTCAACTTGAAAAATTAATACCAACTGATATATCTTTGCAAATGGCTGATAAATCTACCACTATTCTTGTGGGTATATGTGAGGATGTACCTGTTCAGGTGGCTCACAATTGCTTGATATTAACTGATTTTGTTGTGCTTGAAATGCCCGAAGATGATAATATGTCTATTATTCTTGGGAGACCTTTTCTTAATACTGCAGGAGCTGTTATTAATTGTAATCAAGGAAAGGTGACCTTCAATGTTAATGACAAGGAACATACTATCTATTTCCCCAAGAAGATTGAAAGGACTTATGGTTTGAATTCAATTGAACATGTTGAAGGCATTCAAGTTGGAGAAATATATTGTCCCATACCAAGAGAAAAAATTGAAACTATTATGATTGGGACCATTGCTATCAAGGTTGAGGTAACATAATCATTAGTGGAGTACAAAGTTTTGTCTCATATGCAATTGTTTTGGTAGCAAGACTTGATCAACCTTGTTAACACAAGGATTCCATTGAACAAAACAATGTTTTCATTATGATTATCTCCGTTTATTTCTATCCTTTGCATTTTAGTTTTTGCTTTCATTTAGTTTTCTTTTTGTTGTTAGTTGCTTGCATGTTAGAACTTCTGTAGTTCTAGCCTTGTTTTGTCCTTGCATCATGTTTCCAAAAGAAAAAATCTGTCTGTCAGAAAAATCATTCTTCTATTTCTGAAAAATGCCCAAAAATAAAGTGTCTCGAAAAATTCCAGAAAATTCATATTAAATTTTTACGTGAAAAAAGGGGCAGAGGAGTACCTGGGATGTACCGGGGGGGCCACCAGGAAGGCACACCACATGGTGGCGCGGCCAGCCTTGGGTGGCGCCATGCCCTGGTGTGGGCCACCCCTGGCCCCCCCACTAACTCTCTCACCTGCCACTTTCTTCTCTCTCCCGAGTAAGCTCCAGTTCATTGCTCAAAATCGTGTTCTTGCTGTGCTTGCTCTCGATTTTTTTCGATCTCCTTGCTCAGCCCATCTTTCTTGATGAAACTTGGAGCATTTGTTCCCTGGTATGTGACTCCTCTCCTTGTCCAAGTAGATTTGTGTTTAGTGGATTATATATTGAGTATTTTCATGTTGTAGGTGACTGGTTAAGAGAGCTTGTAAGCTTGTTTGATGCTTAGAGATATAGTTTTGATGCATGTTTAGGCCTCTTGCAAGTCCCTATGAGTAGAATCCTTCATTATATTTACTTTGCAATCACTTGTTTAATAGGTGTTTAAATTTCAGAATACCAAGCATGAACAATCATACTTTTGGAGAGATATTTGAGAGTGATGCACCTAGGAGGTCGAGGCCCTCGAGGACAGCCTCTCAAGCTAGGCCATCATACAATGAAGATCTCATTGCAACTCGTATTGGCAGTGAAAGGGATGATGGAGATGCTCACCCATCCTCTTTTCCTTGTTTTACTTTCTTACAAGCTGCAGGTATTCTTGATGATTTCTTGCTAATGATTGAGAGGGTTGGTTTGACCTCATATATGCAAGATGAGAGTGCGCAATACCGTATGCTCACCAAAACTTTGGTTGAGAGCTTCACGTTTACTAACACACCCTATTAGTCTACTGTCTCTTTTAAAATCTATGATCTGCCCTTCACCATTCCTTTGGAGAGATTTTGCAGTATTGTAGGTGTGCACATGACAGTGACCATGAAGAAAATTCAAGGGCGACCCGCTGATTTGTTGGAGCTTTACCGAGGGGTGACCAATGATGATGACCGCGTGGCGCAGCGCGGAAAGATAAGAAATATCCAACTCCCTGCTCTTAGATACTTTGCATATTATCTTGCTACTAGTGTACTGGGTAGGGAGAACACAAGTAATATCTCCAACTATCATTTAGCTTTCCTTGCTGCTGCGCTTAACAATGATACTCGGTACAATCTTGGCTCGCTTATTGCTCGCCGCCTAGCTGCTAGGAGGCATATCTATGGGGGCATCATTGCATCGCGTATAGTCAATGCATTAGGTCTTTCAGTGGATCCCTATGATGCTATGCTGGCACCACAGAGGCTTGACCTTGTTGCCATGAAAACTCATCACGTCATTGCTACTTCTGATTTGAACAATCCAGTATATAGGATGCTTTTCACTGATGGGGATGAAAGGGAGATCCTTTTGCCACAACCTGCTTTGTTTAGTGTTCACAGGAGACCGTGGTCGCGCTCCAAGGAGGAGGTGGATGAGCAGCTTCGCTTGCTGGGTTTCCACGAGCAGCACCAGGAGGATGTGCCCTCCTATGATTACTCCGCGCATTACGGAGGGACGTACTCGAGTTCGCACCAGGATGAGGGGACCTCTTCGTCGTACCAGGGTGACACTTCATCCTGGCCAACTTGGGATTGATACCCACTTAGGTAAAAGCCTAAGCTTGGGGGAGGTACGCCGACACCGCACTCATCTCCATATCATGTTGCGTCGGTACTTTGTATATTCATGTTTTCGTTCTCTTTTTAGTTTTCTTTCTCTTTCTTTGCTTTTGCTTTCTAAAAACACAAAAAGACCAAAAATATTTCTGTTGTTTCTCTTTGGTTTGCTTCTTCTTTTTGCCTTGGTTTACTTTTCCCTTTTTGCTTTGTTTGAACTATTCAAAAAACCCAAAAAGATTTTGCTTTGCTTGTTTTTCCCTTTTGGTTCTTGTTTAAAAAAATCGAAAACACCAAAAATATTTGTCGTTCTTCTTTGGTTTTGTGAGTTTGCTACAGGGTTCAGTAGTACTCAGTGGAATATTGGTTTCATATTATTATTCAAGCCACACAAGTGAAGAGCAATAATGAGGATTAATGACAACTTGAGGCGTGGTAAGAGGCTGGTAACGAACTCTATTTGTTTTCATTTTTGTACATATACTCATCACTGTGGGCTTGCTTAGTCCGTTCAAGTAGGGTGTATGTTATCTTTGGATTCTTATTAGTTCTTGCTTTCTTATGATTAGCTCCAGCTCGCTAATAGTTTGTAGCATGTCTTATGAATGTTTGCTTGCATTGCTCTATTCATAAATTGGTATGACACCGCGGTATCCTCCTCTGAATGTTTCATTTGAATTGACTTGGCACATGCTCACGCATGCACATGACTGTCATAATCAGTTAATCCTTGATGAATTATTTTGCCTTGAGGATCTTGAATCACTTTCATGCCATGAGTAGTCCTATTTTGTTGCAAGCATGATAATGACAGCTATTGCTCTCTCGTTTGTCGCTCCCTTACTATTGCTAGCCTTCACTTTCACTGAGTATGTTTTACTCAAGTTCCCAACTCCCTAAACCAAATATTTCCAAAGTGTCCACCATACCTACCCATTAGCATCATTTGCTACCTCCGTGCATATTCAATATGCCTTGTTTTCTTCCGAATAAAATGTTTTTGTTATGAGAAAGTTAGTTAGTAAACCTCTCACGAACTTGATGGCACACTTTATTTTCTTGCACTTAATAAACCTGAACCATTGCGTCCTTCTTTGTTGCGCATATGCTTGCGCTTTATGAGTTGAAGTTAGCAGAACCATGTATCATGGGGACCGCTTTCAATGCTTCATAGGTACTTTGTACCTAGTTGATATCATGTTATTTTGCTTATGGATCCCGACGGTGTGAAATAAAAGTGGAGCTTGTAAGATCATGGAGTTTGTATGTATGTTAGAGAAACGCCTGGGCCACTAGCCTAAGCCATGCCTAATCATGGTGGAAACTTGCAGCATAACCATAATGGGCATTCTATGAAGCATCCTCAATAAAAATCTATGCACATAGTAAATAAAAAGATCGCCGAGATGCTCATTGTCTGCTTGCGTTGTTATTTTGATTATGGGATAGCTCCCGTGTCATGTGCAATGGGTACCCCGTTGGCAGTTCTCTATGATACGTATATACTTACAATGTCAAGAGCTTACTTGTGACTGAAGTTGAGTAGCATGAGGATCGGTCTTCGTAAGTAAGGGGCATGAGACTTCGATTTATAACTTGTCAAGCATACCCTCTTAGTTGTGTCACTTCAACCTTAACCATTTAAAGATGCTTATGATAGGGGCAATGAGAGCTCAAAGCTAATGAGTACCATACTTTCAGCATTTGGAAGCTTTTCAAAATTATTCAAAACCTTTTTCTTTACTTGTTAAGTCTCCATTTATACTTTGAGCACCTTCTTGAGAGCATAGTTGTCATTCTTTGTGTTTGTTCCATTACTTGAATATTTGTGTTATGACGTTGATGCTTGTATCCTTGATATCTTTACTTCTAGTCATCACTTGAACTTTAGAGGTGCCTTGATATTCATAATCAAAGGCAAGCGAGATACCACTCTATCATACCTTTCTATGAGCATTATAATGTTGCTTATGTTTGTGCCTCATGCTACTTATTATTCTTGAGTTGGAATCTCTTCATAGCTTGCAATGACTATTAAGTAGACTCAGTTGCATACTCTTTATTATGAACTGTTTAAGTAGTTGATTGCATTGCCGAGAATATTTACATCTTATGAAGCAAATGTGTTCGTGAAAGTTCTTTTATCGCACTCAGTTTTCAACTGAATTACTTGAGGACAAGCAATAAGATAAGCTTGGGGGAGTTGATACGTCCAAAACGTATCTACTTTCCCGAACACTTTTACTATTGTTTCTCCTCTATACTTGTGTGATGTGGATACAACTAATGCGGACTGATGCTGTTTTTAGTAGAATTGCCTTGGTGTCTACTTTTTGTGGAGAAAATCAACTATCAGGAAAAATCCCAGAAAATATTCCAAAAATCCTATTTCACCCGAAGACTCCAAGAGCCAGAATACGAGACGGAGAAGAGCCAGGGGGTGGCCACACCACCTGCTAGCGCGGGTCAGGCCAGGCCGCGCCAGGGTGTGGTGTGGGCCCCCTAGGCACCCCCTCGGCCTCTCTCTTCGCCTATAAGGAGCCTTCTGACCTAAAAACTTTGGGGGGTTCGACGTTTTTCCAAAAGGAGTTCCGCTCCGCCGCCACCACCAGATTCCACAAAACAGCACCAGAAACTCTGTTCTGGCACCCTGTCGGGACAGGGAATTGGAGGAGATCATCGCCATCATCATCACCATCGCTTCTCCATCAACCATCCATGTTTCCCCCATCTATGAGTGAGTAATCCCCTGCTGTAGGCTATGGGGATGGTAGGGATTGGATGAGATCGTTCATGTAATGGCATCAGATTGTTAGGGCATGGTGCCTAGTATCTTTTATTAGTGATTTATGACTTCGTTGCAACTTGTTGTGCTTAATGCTTGTCACTAGGGCCCGAGTGCCATGATTTCAGATCTGAACATGTTATTGATTCATTATGATAGTATTGTTTTTGGTCTTATCTACAAGTTGTATACACACGTTGTTGTCCGGAACCAATGGCCCCGAAGTGACAGAAATCGGGATAACCTGAAGGGAAAGGCTTTGATGTGAGGATCACATGTATTCACGGAGTGTTAATGCTTTGCTCCGGTGCTCTATTAAAAGGAGCACCTTAATTGCCAGTAGTTCCCTTGAGACCCCGCTGCAAACGGGCTGGCAGGACAAAATATGTTGTGCAAGTTCTCATTGCGAGCATGTACGACTATATATGGAACACATGCCTAGGATTGTCTAGTACTTGGATGCTTTATCTTATTTATCTGCAATTGCCCTATGTTCTGATTGCTATTTGAATTGTCTTGTCCATGCAACGCCCGTCCATCCATCCCTATGCCTACCGCACTCGAATCCCACTGCTTACTGCTTTTGTTACTACTGTCTTTGCTTTAGTACTGCTGTTACTTTACTATTCCTACTACAAAACTGTTGCTACTGATAAACTGCTGTGAGAAAGATTGTTTCCAGGTGCAGCTGAATTGACAACTCAGTTGTTAAGGCTTATAAATATTCTTTGGCTCCCCTTGTGTCGCATCAATAAATTGGGTTTCACTTCCCTCGAAAATACTGTGATACACCCCTATACTTGTGGGTCATCACTCACCCACCAGATCTAGGAGCTGTGGTGTCGTTCACCATGCCGATGGCATCATCGACCGCCCAAGCTCTACTTCCTCATCGCCGAAAGTTACCCAACCATACCGGATCCGCTTCACCGGTGTTCACCGGGCATGATCTAGTTCAAAGAGTACCATGTCCACCGCTCCATACCAGCTGCACGGCCGTCGCCATTCAATGCACCGGATCTGCCTCAGTGACGCTCTCGTCCACCGCTTTCAAGCTGGCATCGACCGCCCAAGATCTACTTCCCTGACGCCAACAGCCACCGCAACCACAGCACCCTCGGTGACCTGGACATCACTCGCACGGTACCGACCATGCTTAGACGCCTCTCCGACCAAAGTTAACCAAATCTCCAACCCGTTTCTATTTTGTCAGCGGTATAGCAGGTTTAAGCCTATCGCAGTGAACTGCATTTTTGTAATCATGCTACTACATACAAGTCACTGGGCATGCATGTTCTTCGTGCTAGTACATGCAAGGTCGTTAGACATGTTGGTTTGCATTCGCTGCTCTACAAATTTCAAGTCATGCACATGTTTGTTATTTTGTCATGCACATGTTCTTAGCTACTCCATACAATAATAATTGCCTGCTACCATGTAATTCTTGCAAAATATATAGTCAATGGAAAATATTAGTGTGGATTCCCTGCTCTATAGTTGTTGAATCTATCTGGTTCGTCCTGAGATTAGTTCCTGCTATTATTTCCTCCTTGGCATCGTTCTGCTATGCTGTAGTAGCCACTTAAAATCTTCGTACTAATTCGATTATAATTTTGTTGTTGCCATAATGCCATCTGTTTCTTCAAAAGCTGCATCACTAACTATTTCATTTTTCTTGCATAGAGCTCAAAATGGAACAATGAGCATGTTGGTTTGCATAGCCTATTCTACAGGTTCACAAGGAATGCCCTTACTTCCTTATCTGGTGCTGGTCCGTCCTAAGCAACGGCATAAATGTCCTCTACTATGTAGTTCACTCGTGGTTTACATTCCTGCTCTAGAATTTCTCTTATGATGCCATTATAATTTCTATCTGGTTGATTTTTAGCTATGACAGTAACTACATGCCATTGTGTAGCTCACCGCAAATTCTAAGTCACCCAACGACTCTATGCATTCTAGGAGATGCCACTGCTTCTAGATACATTTGCTGAAATTCTAAGAAACACTTTGTTTGATTGCTCATTTCATTTTAGGCACACTTGTCTAATGCTTGTTTGTCCTATTTTACAGGTTCACGAGTGATGCCATTATATCTCGCATCTGGTTCTGGGTCTGGTTCGTCCTAAGTCATGACATAACTATCCTCTACAATACATAGTTCATTCGTGGTTTGCATTCCTGCTCTACAAGTTCTCGTATGATGCAGTTATAATTTCTATTTGGTTCATTCTTCGGTATGATAGTAACTACATGCAATTTTGTGGCTCAGCGCAAATTCTGAGTCTCCCAACGTCTCTTGAATTTTAGGGTATAGAAATTCTTCCATATATATTTGTTCAAAATGACCTAGCTAGTTTATATCTGCTGAAATTCTAAGCCACACACACACATTTTTTGATTGCTCATTTCACGGTAGTCACACTTGTTTAATCTATTCTTGCTTGTCATGTTTGTTTGACGTGTTGGTCAATAATTGAACCATTGACCAGTTGTAAACTCCAGTTCATAGCTCTTGTCATATCAGTCAAATGAGTAGTTTGTCTTGTTTAATATATTAACTTGTTATTACTTAGTTTCATACTGCAATTATTGCTAGCCCCACCAAAGAGGGGGCTGCAAGATCATGTCTCCTCCAATGTAGCTGTCACACTCAATGGAAGATGCAGGTGATTGATTGAGAAAGCAAATTGAGGACTCAACTATCAACTTGATTGTCAACTAAAATGCTGATTTTTCTTTCCCCTGAGTTGATAATATGTAATAATTTTAAGAAGTTTGTAGCTGATGTAATATCTAGATAACTCGCGTAGGCCATGTAGGCATTTAGTTGACGCCGTACACACATTGCGGTAGTTGTTACGGTAACTACGCCAAGCATGTCGATTAGGGAACAATATCGTGCTTTGTTATTGGCCCGTCGTGTATTCAGCCGATGACGAACAGTAAAAAATGCTAGATTATTATACACGTTTTATGATATTGGCATGGGCTTCAGAAATGACGAAACTGTAAAAGGCCGTAAACATAATGGGCCAATCCGCATGTGGCAACAGGCCATAACAGTAACATGCTGTAAATGTAATAGGCCTAACATGCCGTAACAGTAACAAGCTATAACAGTAACAGACTGTAACAGTAACATGCCGTAACAGTAGCAGGCCAGAACAGAAATAGCCCATTACAGTAACAAGCAAGAAACTGCAAAAATCACAGAACAGTAATAGGCCAAAACTGTAGTGGGCCACAACAGTAAAGGTCGCAACAGTAAAAGGTCAGAACAATGATGAGCCTGAACAGTATGGGCCGAGAAATTTCTGGACGAGGGTAGTAATAGGTCGACAAATTTACCAGGCTAGAATAGTAAAGGGCTGTTTGTGGGCCTAAACGGCTAAAGACCAGAACAGTAAAAGGCCAGAACAATAACAGGCCAGAATAATAACGGACCATCTTAGAGAAGGGTTGTTAGTAGGCGGTCGATGATGGGCTGCGATAACAGTGATGGGCTGACCACAGGCCTTGTGTTTACAGGAGCGACTTGCCGCATGCTGCTAATAGGCCGCACAGTGTTGGACTAACATGGGCCTTCTTTAGGCCGAAATAGAATCAGGCCCAAAAGTTCGCGGGCCGTTGCTGGCTGCATTTTTGGGCCCATTTCAAACAGTGCAAGACAAAACAGTAACGGGCCATCTTCTTATTGGGCTCCCCTGATGGGCCGGCCCAGTTAGTATTTAGCAGGCCTTGGCTGGCCATGGCTTCTGCCACGGTTTCTATGGTCGTTAACGGCGGTAACCGCACGCTAATGGCGGCTACCACCTAGCAGTTTGCATGACGTCAGCAGTTAGCGTGGTTGGCGAATAGATCTATGACAGAACAAGTTTTTGTGGCTGAAGGGTGTGATCTGCCACGGTCAGAAAAAACCGTGGTTAATTCATTTGTGACGGGGCTTTTGCCATGAAGGCCATCTGTCACAGAAGAGTTTTGTCCATGAAAAACGGGCCTTCAACTACGAAAATCTTCCGTGGAAAAGCCAACTTTTCTTGTAGTGATTATTGCCTCTCGGGCATATTCCCTTCAGTCTCCCACTTGCACTAGAGTCAATAATCTAGTCTATAAACTTACGCATTCAGCACCTATGGCTTTTTGGTGTTGTATATACGCGTTTAATAGTGGTTAGCATAATCTCCGGATTTTACAATTTCAGGTCCGCGTGTATTTGCATGTCTTTGCGTCTCTATGCATCACTCATTCTCTCATGAGATGGCATTGTATAAATTTAGTCCTTTGGTGAGACCTTTAGTTCCTTTGGGTTAAAACATGTTGATATAATTGTCGTATAATATATCTTCATAGTATTATCCACTGTGAACCACACCTAGTTTGATAACAAACTACTTAACCAAATTCTCTCCTTTGCTACTACTATAGCAGTCATATACTTAGCCTTTTGTTTTAGTATCTGTCACAATGTATCAACTTGGGAACTCATCCAAATCCATCATGGAACCTCCTTTCCATTACATTGTGCCACCAATAGTTTAAATTGAGATAAATTTAATTTGTATCTTGTGACAAATTAGTATCAATGTAACATTTTACAATGAACTACTTTTAGCTATTTGTCACTTATACATGATATATTCTTAGTTCTTCAAAAGCTCATAAGAATATATTTACTATCGTCCAATGATCATCTTATGAATCATTCTGGTATATGCTCACAATATTTAGAGCACAAGACATATCTGGATATGTACATATCACGGTATTATTGATCAAAATATTCATGTAATTTTACTCACCAAGTGTCGATACAGTTGAATCTCGATTCAATACTTTCCATGCAGCAAGAACCTTTCTTGGTGTTTCCCTATTGAACTCATTCAATATCTCATATATGTACGTCTAGCACAACCATATTAGCGCCTCGATCTATCCATATAGACATTGATGCCTAATATTCCGGTTTTGTCTAAATCTTTCATTGAAATCCAATTTTAATGAAATTCTTAACTTGTGTCAATAAAAGATACATCATTTCCAATCAACACCATGTCTTATACATAATGTATTAGAAATATGTCTCAGCGCTCCCACTTAATTTCTTGCAAATGCAAGCATCTTCATCATCTCCGATGAAATTAAACTCTTTTAACATTTTCATCACGGTGAAGATTCCAACTCTGCTATGCTCACTTCAACCATTGAACTTTGCATACCTTTATAGCATCCTTTGAATTAACGAAACCCTTCGGGCTATCTCATGTTCACGTTCTAGGTAACCATTCTATTAGAAGAATATTGTTTTGTTTGTTCAACTACCATGTACCGAATTATATGTAGTGGTTGCTACATTAATCCATCAAGACTAAATATCGCTATGAAAGATCAAATCTTATCATAGTCAACTCCTTGAACATTATCGTAAACTCCTTTCTTTGTATGGTCAAACATCCATGTCTATTTCTTTGTAGATCCAAATACGATCGATAGGCTTCATGCCTCTTCGGAGGGTCTTCCACAAGTTCAAAAACTTAATTTCTCGTGTATGGAAACTATCATGGATTTTATGACTTCTAGTCATTTTATGGAGTCAGGGCCCATCGTCGCTTCTTTGCATGCACTCGGTTCATCATTGTCAAAACAATAACAACTTTTTTTTATCAAATCTCACTATTTGATTGTTAGCCGATGCATACGGTTCAAATAGGAACTGTAATCTCCGAGATCATAACCTTTGTAATCACGGGAGCCATGAGCATTTTAGCCACCTCCGGGAAACATTCTGGCGCTGTGCTACTTAGCACATGTTGCTTAGGTTCATCAACCTAATCAAAGTTCTATTGTCCTCCCACTTAAACTTTTGTGAAAAAATTCTTCTTTAAGAAATTTCATGTTCCAAGCGACAAACTCTTTTGTCTTCGGTGTTATGGAGGAATATCCAATAAATTCTTTGGGATAACCTACAAAGACGTGCTTATCCGACTTTGGTTGTAAATATTTTACTTATGCATAGCATACCAAAATTTAAGAAAAGACAACACGTGTTTTATCCCAAACCATAACGTTTATGGTATCATTTCAACGGATCACGATGGTGCTCTTTTCAGTGTAAAAGCGGTAGTCTCTAAAGAATTAATCCTTAAAACATAATGGAAGTTTTATAAATGACACCTTTGATCTTACCATGTAAAACAAGGTTCCATTTGATCTCTCGAACATACCATGGAAATGCAAATCCATGGAACAATTCCTCAAATCTTAGGTGTTTTGCTAAACATGTAAATCAAATATCATCCTTTATGATCGAATCATAAATTCCTCATTTTATCATTACAATGATTTTCCACTTCATCTTGAAAGTCTTTGAATAATTTTGAAATGTTTCATACTTCTTCCCTATTAAGTAAATATACAGATATAATCACTCAAATTTTCAGAGAAAGCATTTGAAGTTGAAATATCCACCACACATGGCTACATATAATGGACTATATACATCAGTATGCATAATTTCTAATAATTTAGTCACCCGTTCCCTTTTGGCCTGTGAACGGAGTTTCAATTATCTCGAGGAAAGTCTCATAAGCATCGTTTGATCAAAATCAAAGACTTCAAAAATCCATCAACATGAAGTTTCTTCATGTTTTCTTTCCAATATAATTTAAACAACGATGTCACTTTATAAGTGATCTTTCAATCGTTTGTCTTGCAACATTTTAGCATTAGTTTTATGGACGTGATTTCTCCAACTAGACTTGTAAAAGTTCATCCATCTTCTATGGAATACGGTAATTATTTGAACAACCATTGCTCTCATAATATCAAAACAAAATAACAATTATTTAAACAAATCTTGAAGGCAAGCTTTGATGTCAACTATGAACACAATAACACTTTATTTGTTTTCGATGAACATCATCACATATTCTCTTGCTAGTTACTTAGGCCATTGTAGTTCATGAAATGTATTGTTCTGTATGACATTTCATACCAACCAATTAAGTATCCAATACCCAAGAACCACATTGTTTAATAAGCAAAGAATATAACTATAACATGTATATCATCTATATACCTTTGCTGGACATTTCCAGTCTTTTCTTTCTGCCAAATATTTTATAGATTCTCTTTTAGCATTTTCTTTTCTTTTTAAAAAGAATCTATCAACATCAACAGTGGGGCCATACATATGACACATAATCCAAAACGTGTATAGTCAAATACTAATACCTTTGGACTTGTACTTTGAAGTTGATCACCATCATCAAATGTTTGGCATTCTTTCAAAAATTCATTCTTTAGTAATCTATTAGCATAGTAAACATTTTACCTACATATTCTATTCATCTTTATCATGACAACTTTCATGATCAAGCTACTATAGCCTATCAGGATGAATCGTGAGTATAATGCTAGTTCCCAAAACCTTTTTGGGAGATTAGGATGCCTAGCATCCCCAACCTTCGCAAATTCTCATACAATATGAGAACGTGTATTCTACCAAATTATACTCTATCATATTGCAACCATAAACATTGTTTCAGATATCACAACATCTTCCACACATGATGGTTGCTGAAAAATTCTTTTAGCTCCCAGATAACCTCAATATTAAAACAATATTTGAATATCAAGAATCATGGAGGCAAACATGATACTTCGGATACTAACACTGGAATTATTACTCTTGGTTTAATACTACTTATTAAACTTCATAGAGTAAATAGAGTTTGCTAAAAGTTTGCAATAGGACTTATAAACTTTAAATTGACATTCAAAACAATACGATACCAGTTCGTAAAGTAGATATCTATAATTCTATAGTTCTATTATCTCAATTAAAACTAAGCGCAAGGTGGTAGTAAACGGATGCCAATGACTACAAAAAATTATGCAAATTCACTTTGATTTTAGTTTATGATAAATTGAGTTCTACTAATCCAAATTCCAAATGAACTCCCACTCAAAACCAACATCCCTCGAGTTGTTTTGGTGATTACATGAACCAAATTCACTACACCAAGTCCGGTCATCACGTGAGTCGGTGTAGCTTCAAAGGCGAGTATCTATATGGGCATCATATCTACCATATGATTCATGCTTAACCTTTCGGTCCGTGTTCCGAGGCCATGTCTGTACATGCTAGGCTCGCTAAGTAAGAACCTTAGTACTCGCGTGTGTAAAATAGTCTTACACCCATTGTATGAAAGCATAGAGTCAAGTACACCCAATCATCACGTGATGTCTCGAAACACGATCCATAGAACACTGCATACTTAAGGAAGAACACATTTTATCTTGATATCTAAAAGAGGGATCATCTTATAATGCTACTAAAATGGCAAACGAGCAATATAAGATGCAAACATCATATGCATAAAGTGAAATGATATGGTTCTTTCACTTGATCACTATCATGTGCATCATGGTATGATCTTTATCATTCCTTTGTGAGTAAGGCCAAGGTCTATGGAACTTACACGTTAGGTGTGTTGTAAGAGTATCAACTATACATCAACTTACAACATTACCATATCATGACACCAGCCCAGCAAAAATCTAAACTAGATGCTTCTAATTTATCCATTGCAAGTTTTACGTGGCTTAGGGCTTTCGAAGATAGAACCGGTCTTACCTACGAACATGGAACCACAACGATGATAACCAAATTATTAGCAACTCGTTGTAAATCAGATATTGACTATAGTAGGAGAGACAGACACCCGCTAGCCACTTATGCAAAACTTGCATGTCAAGCGTGGAACAGGTCTCATGTGCGAGGACATGTAAAGTTAGTCTGGGTCGCTTCATCCCACTATGCCACCAATATCCAAAATACATAGAAGATGCAATAAAATGATCATCATCGCCCACATACTCTTATGTGTACTACCCGTGCAAAGCATCTACGCATAGATCAGGCTCTGGTACCACTGTTGGGTTCGCAACATAGAAACCAAAAAATCTCCTATGATGTGAACATCTAAGAATCAAGATCTATCTATCTAGATACAATCAACAGGTGGATATACATCCATAGAGAACATACCCTTCAAGATCGACAAAGCATTGTTAATGAAACTGATTTTGTGGTTGATGTAGTCGTACACTTGCCGATCTCAAGATTTTGATGAAGTCCAGCGAGTCCAGCAGGTCCAGCACCCGCAAGTCCATCAGGTCCAGCACCAGCAAGTCCAGCACCGCAAAGCAGCAGTACATCCGTGATCGCACACACGTCCGGTACCCCGACAACATCCGGCCCTCGCTCCAGCAAAGCAGCGGAAGCAGCAACTCCTTTCTAGATAAAGCCACCAGGAACATGTATCTCGCTAATCCGAGATCACGGGGAATAATTTCTAGAGGGGGAGAGAGATCCTTGATGACCCACAAGTATAGGGGGTGTATCGCGGTATTTTTGATAAGTAAGAGTGTCGAACCCACGAGGAGCAGAAGGTGCTGGCTAGTGGTATGGATCAGAAATTCTCTGCAAATACTTAGCAAACGGATTTTTAGGGGTTTTTGATAAAGCAAGTAAACAAAGTACGAGTAAATAAAAGATAGTAGGAATAAATGCAGCAAGTGGCCCAATCCTTTATGCAGCAAAGGACAAGTCGGTTGTATTACTTAAGATGACCAAACGTTCTCGAGGACACATGTGAAGACTGTCAAGTGCTTTCGCTTCATATAGTCAATTAATCTTCCTTAGCTTGCTAAGTGTTGTGTGGGTGAACCTGTGCCAATGTACCGCCCCATCCAAGACTAATACATACTTTTGATTATACCCCTTGCAAACATATGTAAGTACAAGAAAGTAATTAAGGTAGAAACCTAACCACAGCTTTAAACTCTAAGATCCTTACGTCCCTTGTGCAATGGTTTCCTAACGAGGGTTTAGGTCTCTGTCACACTGGCAACCCCTACGATTAGTAGCCAAATACACAATGCATTCTGCTAGGCCCATATAGGTGAAATGTCATGTAGTCGATGTTCACATGACACCACTAGAAGAAGTACACCACAACTTAAATAACAATCTATTGAATCTTTCTCAACGCAACTCCACTACTAACAACAAGACTTCTCCCATGTCCTCAAGAACAAAACGAACTACTCACAAGACATCATATGGATCATGATTAGAGATGGAATAATGATGTATAACAATCTGAATATAAACAATAATTCAATGGTTCACTCAATAGCATCAACTACAAAGAGTAATCAACACCGGGAAAGTTTCCCCTATGAACTATAGCAAGATTCAACGCAATTGTTACAGCAATATGGAGATGGTGATGAGGGTGCTGATGATGATGATGGTGGTGATGATGATGATGATCCCGATGAATTCCAGCTTGATGGTGGTGTTGATGGCGACGATCTCCCCTCTCCGGGAAGGAATTCCCCCAGCAGAAATCTGTCTGCCGGAGAGATCTTTCACTCTCGGTGTTTTCTGCCCCGCAGAGGCGGCGGAATCTTTCTGTGGTCGCTCACTGAGTCTTAGGGTTTCGGGAGGATGATATACGCCAGAGGGGAGAGGCTGTAGTGGGCCAGGGCAGCCACACCACCTCTAGGCGCGGCCTAGGCCTGCCCGCGCCATGGGGTGGTGTGGGCCCCCCTGTGGCCCACCTCCACTCCATCTTCTGGCATCCTTGGTCTTCTGGAAAAATAGGATTTTTCGTATATTTTCCCGGATTTTCTGATCTTCGCGAATTTTGCCTCCAAACAGCACATTTTCCATCAGAATCCTGACTGCAGCGGTCCATGCTCCAAAAGTCATCAACCATGCAAAAATAGATGAAATAACATAAGTATCACCTCTCAATACGAAATATAGCAATGAATAATAGTGAATTAAGACATAGAATAGTGATGCAAAATGGACGTATCAACTCCCCCCAAGCTTAGACTTCGCTTCTCCCCAAGCGAAACTGGGCTCAATAAATATGACCTCAGGTTTATGGAGTGAAGAGTCGATAAAAAAATACGGACAAGAAGCATCACATTCATCAAATACATAGATCATAATAGAAGACAACTCACTATTATACAACTCAACTTGCAATGAGTAAAGAAAACACAATAAATATACATAAAGTGAATCATAATTGGTAATGGAAAACTTAGCTCTTGGTCGAAGAATAGTTGATAATTTGCTGGAGTTCACAAATAGCTGGTTTTCAAAGAAAGCTTTCAAAGTAGTAAACATCAAGATAAGAGCAATGTGCAAAACAAGGAACATAAGAGACATGATTGAATAAATCATCATATGAATGAATGAAACACATCAACTCAAAATACTTGCTGAGATAGAAGGGAGTAGGTTTACTGACTCAACTACAAAGTAAAAGAAAGGCCCTTCAAAGAGGTAAGCAGGGATTACAAGTCTCATAAAGAGCTCCCAAAAATTATGATACTTACTAGCTTTCAGCTCTCATTGCCCCTATCATAGGCATCTTTAGGTGATTAAGGTTAAAGTGATCAAAAATGAGGATATGCATTGACAAGTTGTCAATTGAGAATCTCATGTCCCTTGAATACGAGGGCCGCTCCTCATGCTACTCAAGTTTAGTCACCGGTAAGTTCTTGTCATCGTAAGCATATGTGTATCATTGAGAACCGCCAACGGGGTACCCCTTGCCCGATGATACGGAAGAATCCCCATATCAAAATGACAAGGCAAGCAGACAACAAGTATCTCAGTAATCTTTTTATTTACCATGGGAATATGGTGCTTTTTTCTCTCTTTCCTCTTTTCATAATCTATTTTTCTTTTCTTTTTCTCTTTTTTTCTCAATCTCTTTTTTTATAAGAAGAATGCTTCATAGATACTCGTTATGGTTATGCTGCAGGTTTCCACCATGTCAGCATGGATTAGACCAGTGGCCCAGGCGTTTCTCTAACACATATGCATAACTCCATTGACTTACAAGCTCCCCTTTCATTTCACACCGACGACATCCATAGACAAAAGAACATGATATCAACTTGGTACAAAGTACCAGTGCACTGTTGAAAGCATTCCCCATGATAGCATGGTTCTGCTAATTCACAACTTACAAAGCGCAAGCATATACACAACATAGGTGAGCACAATGGTTCAAGTTTATTAAATGCAAGAAAGTAAAGTGTGCCATCAAGTTCATGAGAGCTTTAATCACTAATTTTCGCATAACAAGTTTAATTTGGGAGGTAGACAAAACAAGAATTTACTTGGAATGGCAATAATGCTACTAGGTAGGTATGGTGGACGCAAATGGCAAAGGTTTTGGTTTAAAGGAGTGGATGCACGAGAAGAATTCCCTCTCAGTACAGGTTTTTGGCTAGCAAGTATAAGAGTTGAAGGAAACAAACAAACATACAAGTGATAAAAACAAACATGCAATCTTCCTTGGAAGCACAAAAGATCTTAACTAGAGAATACTAGACTTATTAGCAAATCAAGAAAGAAAGATGATGAAATTATTTTCCTCTAGAGTACTCCTATCTTTTTCTTTTCAACTCTCAAAAAGGTGTTGCTACTGACCAAGCCAGGTTTGCCAAAACCAACTAAATTAACTCAATGATCCCAAAGTGATACCAATACTAACAACAAGATCAATCATATAACCACGAATTGAAAACTAACATAAGCTATGCAAAAGAGTGGATGATAGAACTTCTCATTAATAATCCATAACGGAAACTCACACCAAGGGATACATATCTAACGAGAGAGGGGACACTTCCATAATGCAAACCATACTACATAATAACTCCTCTATTCATGATATGACTCTACTAATAAGGTAAAAAGATAGAAGATAGTGATATGATACCGCGGCACTCCCCCAAGCTTGGAACAAACCAAGGGGATGCCAAACCTGATAATGAATTACTCCTTAGGTGGTGGTGGTATCCTCTTGATGAGCTATTTGATCAGTTTCCCCAAGTCCTCAATCTCGAAGGTGAGATTACGAATCAGCTATGAGTTTTGCTCAATGCGGCTCATGATCATGTCGTGTTGAGAATTCCAGCTCTTGCTATTCTTTCCCCACTCTTCAAACTTGAAGTCTTCTTTTCCTGCATGGCTAGAATGAGGCAAATCCCAACTGGAGGGTAATTTCCCCTTGGGCATATTCTGGTATTAATGCTCATGGATAAGGGTATGGAAAGGATTCTTGGTGCGTGGAGGAAGTGACCAGGGATCTGAACGGTGATGAGGAGGCTTCCCTCCAATGGCTGGGTTTGCCACCACTCCAATGCTTGCAATGGTAGTGCCGGTATGCGGATGTTGGCTTTGCTCCTCTTCACCTTCACTCTGATCTCCTTCTCTTTCCCAGGGTCTTGGAGGTCTTCCTCCATGGGCTCCTTCCCTTTATCCTTGGCAGACACCATTGTGCTTCTAAACTTTCAAAGAGTATGTCCTGGCAGAAATAGATCGAAACAAAAACACGACGAAAACACGATATACGAACCTCGGGGGATCCGGGAGGGGTTATATATTACGAAGTTTCATATCAAAAGGAAGGTACTGGGAGAAAACGAGTCGGAGGCGGAGTCCTGGGTGGCCTCACCACCTGGTGGCGCGGCCAGGGGTGGGCCCGCGCCATGATGCACACGACTTTCAATGTAGAGCTCGTTGGGAACCCCAAGAGGAAGGTATGATGAGCACAACAGTAAGTTTTCCCTCAATTATGAAACCAAGGTTTAATCGAACCAGTAGGAGCAAGGAAACACCCCAAAGGTGTTACTAGCTGAGCTTTGGCAGGGCGCACTACCGGTGCTAGTAGCAACGTGGAGACCTGCACAACACAACCATAGAACTTTGTCCCCAACTTGCGATGAGGTTGTCGATCTGACCGTGTTTTGCGGAAAACAAAGGATTAAATGTATCGAATGGAAAGAAGTAAAAGTTTGCAGAAAGTAAACACAAAGCAGTAAACAGTTGTAGATTGTATGTAAAGAAAAAGGACCAGGATCCATAGTTCACTAGAGGTGGCTCTCCTTAGATAGATAACATGCTAGGTGAAAAAATTACAGCGGGGCAATTGACAAACGCCGAGAAAGCAATACATGCATATACTAATCATCTTGACTCCTCTGAGACTTGATTGGGCATTACAACATAATACATATACCGCCATCCAACCGCATCTATGACTAATAATCCACCTTCAGGTTATCATGCGAACCCCCTCTAGTATTAAGTTGCAAGCAACATATTATTGCTTTACGAACTGCGTGTAAAGTAAACAATACAATTGTTCTATGAACAAAGGATTGTTGTTTTCTCCCTAGTAGCAACAGCACATCTAGTACCTTAGAGATTTCTGTTATTTCCCTAGATTACCAGAGGCATGAAACCACTATCGAGCATAAATACTAACCTTGGAGTTGCTAGCATCTACTTGGCCAAGATAGCTACTAACAACGGAAAGCATGCAAGATCTCAAATAACAAAGACATGATAGAATCAACAATCAATCTGAAATAGCATCTCAATATCCATCGTATCCTCGCAAACACAACATGTATGGATTACAAATAGATGATCTTGATCATGAACGGAGCTCACAAGATCTAAACATGAAAGCACAAAGGAGGAGAAACCAGCCATCTAGCAACTACATGGATCCGTAGTCCAAGGATGAACTACTCACGCATCACACCGGAGGCTTGCATGGTGATGAAGAAAGCCTCTAGGGTGAATTCCCCTCTCCGGCAAGGTGTCGGGAAGAGCTTCAGATCCCTCCCGATCTAGGGATGGAGATGACGGCGGCTACAGACTCTTTCGTGGATTTTTGATCGGGTACTTAGGGTTTACGTCCAGAGGGCATCTTATAGTCGGAAGGGGAGGCCAAGGGGGTGCCAGGGCTGGCCTCACCACCCCCTGGCATGGGCCTGGCTGGGCCGTGCGGCCAGGTGGTGTGGTGGCCCCCTAGTCCCTCTCTGTCTCGTATTCTGGCACTTGATCACTTCCAAAAAAAATAGGCACTTTGGCTTTTGTCCCGTCCAATTCCAAGAATATTCATTTTCTGACTTTCCTAGAAGCAAAAACAGCAGAAAACAGGCAGCTGGCACTGTGGCTCTTGTTAATAGGTTAGTCCAAGAAATCATATGAAAAGTACTCCAAAGTTGGAACAAAACACAAGAAAGTGGATAAAACCAAGCATGGAACATCAAAAATTATAGATACATTTGCAATGTATCAACATCCCCAAGCTTAACTCCTGCTCGTCCTCGAGTAGGTAAGTGATAAAAAGAAAGAATAATTTTTGAGGTGACATGCACCATCAAAGACTTGATCAAGGTATTTGCAAAACATTCAAAGCTAGGAGCATAGTACTTTAATCATAACATGAAAGACAAAGTTTTAGCAATAAGCAAAGAAACTATGATGCAACATGAAAAGGCACAAACAAAAGATTCATGAATAGCAATGCTTTGCAAGACGTTTGTTTGTTTCACATAAAGAAAACATAGCATAGTAGTATTCAGCTTGTCCTCAATAGAGTAGCAAATGTAAATGCACAGGACACCTTCAAAGTTCATAAGAGTGACTAGATACAATAGTTTCAAACAAGCAATAACAAGTTATGCATCAATAAACTAGTCTTGGGACAATGCACATAGAACTAAAAATGGCCACTATGCTCTCAAAGTAGGTTCATAAAGATAGAAGGTGGAGACTCAATATAATGGTGGAAGAAAAGCCTTTTGTAAAAGGAAGTAGGGATTCAAGTCTCATAAAGAGCTTCCGAAAATTATGGTACTTGTAGCTTTCAGCTCTCATTGCCCCTATCATAAGCATTTTGAAGTGATTAAGGTTAAAGTGAACAAACTATGGTGTACATGCTTGACGAAGTATAAGTCAGAAATCTCATGTCCCTTGTATACGAGGGCCGCTCCTCATGCTACTCAAGTTTAGTCACCGGCAAGTTCTTGTCATCGTAAGTACATGTGTATCATTGAGAACCGCCAACGGGGTACCCCTTGCCCGATGATACGAAAGAATCCCCATATCAAAATGACAAGGCAAGCAGACAACAAGCATCTCAGCATTCTTCTTATTTACCATGGGAATATGGTGCTTTTTTCTCTCTTTCCTCTTTTCATAGTATCTCTTTTTTTCTCAATATAGGACTCTTTTTTTATAAGAAGAATGCTTCATAGACAGCTCATTATGGTTACACTGCAGGTTTCCACCATGTCAGCATGGATTAGACCAGTGGCCCAGGCGTTTCTCTAACACATATACATAACTCCATGGACTTACAAGCTCCCCTTTCATTTCACACCGACGACATCCATATACAAAAGAGCATGATATCAACTAGGTACAAGTACCAAGTGCAATGTTGAACGCGTTCCCCATGAAAGCATGGTTCTGCTAATTCCCGACAAATAAGTGCAAGCATATACAACATAGAAGACACAATGGTTCAAGTTTATTAAGGGCAAGGAAAGTAAAGTGTGCCATCAAGTTCGTGAGAGCTTTAATCACTAGTTTTCTCATAACAAGTGGAAGGTAAACAAAAGCATGAATGTACATGGAATAGCATAAGCTAGTAGGTAGGTATGGTGGAATCTTTGGAATAACTTGGTTTAGGGAGTTGGATGCATGAGTGGAACTCATACTTTGTTGTGGAGGCTAGCAAAAGACTGGGAGCGACAAACTAAGAGAGCAATAATGGCCATAATCATGCAGAGCGACAAAACATCATTGATCAAAGCATAAAGTGATACTACAAGTTGAAAACTAAAGGATCATAAAGGCTATGGTGACTTGAGATAGTCATAACATGGTGTGAGCATGTGCCAAGTCAACCCAAATAAAGCATCAAATGAGAATACCACTATACTATGCTTTAATATGCTAAAACAACGCATGATTCATCCAAGGCACATTAAGCAATCTCAATTGTTTATATCAAATCATGATACAGCAAAGAATACTAAGAATAAAGCCAAAAAAAATATCAAGCATGGCATGACAAAGCATAGGCCACAGTCAAAGACGAGCTCTTTTTACCACATAAGTATGAACTTTCCTACTCTTTTCCAAACCAAACAAAACTATTTGCAAACCAAATGTATGAAAGAGGGGGTCCAACCAATTTATTCAGAAAACCAATCAAACTAAAAACCAAAACAAAAACTAAAAAGAAGGAGCTCCAAGAAAAACACAATTGTGTATGAAACAATAAAAATGAAGCGTTTGGAAGAAACCTTGGATTTTTATTGATGAAGAAGGGGGATGCCTTGGGCATCCCCAAGCTTTGACGCTTGTACTTCTTGGATGTTTCTTGGGGTGACACACGTGGCATCCCCAATCTTGAGCTTTAGTCCATCCTTCATCTCATTACTCACTCCTTCCATACACCTGAAATTTTTCCTTCATACAAAACTTCACACAATCTCATTAGCAACATTAGTGCACTTAAGATAAATAAGTCTCAAGGTTCAGTTCTAACACCAAATAAACTTTCATTAGAACACTATCTACTGTAGCACTTCCCTCGAAAAGCTAAATTCCCCAAAAGAACTCAAGAAGGAACTAACAAGAAGCAAATGCAGAAAATGGCAGAAATCTGTCAAAACAGACCAGCAGGTAAATACGAATTTTTTCAAAGACTTTATGTTGCTCAAATCAAAAAGTGTTGAACTAACGCAAGTTAGATAACAACCTGGGTCAGAAGCACAAAAAATTACAGATCAATACGACATACAGAGCTCTCTCACGAATTTTTACGGTGAAGCATAGAAATCTGTTTCGGGACAGCAACTTTCCTAATCATTACTTCACTCTAATTAGAGATTATTCTTGGCACAAAAAGCAAATAAAAAGGATAAGGAGAGGTTATTACAGAGGTAATAACTTCCAAGACTCATCTAAAACTCTTGGGTTATCTCCCAACAAGTACTTTCTTTAACGCCTTTAAGTTAGGCATAAGAAGCAAAGAAAGAATCAAGTGTTCTCAAATGAAGAAGCATTAAAACCAACTTTCTTGCCCTTACCTCTCTTACTTTTGTTCTTAACCTTGGGGAAAATATGATTGTTTGGTGGAGAAGAAAGGTGAATGGTCCCCTTGCCCACATCTATTATTGCTCCAAGGAGTTCTAATAGGGACCTTCCAAGTGTAATTTGTCCCTTTCCTGCACATTCAATAACAAGATAATCAGTAGAAATCGTTTTCCCAAGGATCTTTGTAAACACTCCTTCAGCTATTCCAAGAGGTAATATGGTAGTATTATTAGTAAGAGATATTTCTTTTCCTCCTTCAATGAGCCCCCAAGTATTTAGAAATTTATAAATATCTTTGGGCATAAGGCAAAATTCAGACATGATATCACAGCGAGTTTGAAAAGTTTCAGTGTTCATCTCAATCTTAACTGTAGGGAACCACTTTTATGGTTTAGAGCTTTTTGGAACATAATCGTGATGCTCCCTAAGCGTATTATAGCAACTTTCTACTTTAGTAATGCTAGCCTCAAGAGTGTCCAACCTAGCAAATATTTTTGCGAAAGAAGTATCAGTTTGGCTAGGCAAGTTGTAAGTGAGGATCAATTTCTTTATAGCATTAATAGCATCATCCTCATTACAATGGAGGAAATCTCCTCCCACAACAGCATCCAAAGCATATCTATAGAAAAGAGCAATTCCAAGGTAAAAACTACTAAGGAACAAGCTTTGAGTCATTTTAGGCTCAGTTTTTTCATGTAGATCGGAGATTCTAGACCAAGCTTCCTTAAAACTTTCCTCAATTCCTTGTTTAAAAGTGAAAATCATATCCTCGGGTGACATAGTGATTGGAGCAAGGCTAGACATAGTGACAACTAAAGGAGACTTAATTTTTTTGTGTTTTTGAAATAAGAAAGCAAAACAAGTAAAACTAATTTTTTTGTGTTTTTTGAAGAACAAAACAAGCAAACAAAGCAAAAGAAACTAAGCAAAACAAAAACAACAAAGTAAAGAGATTGGTTATGAGGGACTCCCCTTGTGAACATGTCCTTGACTCCCTGGCAACGGCGCTAGAAAAGATCTTGATGCACTCGACTTTCAACGTAGAGCTCGTTGGGAACCCCAAGATGAAGGTATGATGAGCACAGCAGTAAGTTTTCCCTCAGTTATGAAACCAAGGTTTAATCGAACCAGTAGGAGCAAGGAAACACCCCAAAGGTGTTACTAGCTGAGCTTTGGCAGGGCGCACTACCGGTGCTAGTAGCAACGTGGAGACCTGCACAACACAACCACGGAACTTTGTCCCCAACTTGCGATGAGGTTGTCAATCTCACGTGTTTCGCAGAAAACAAAGGACTAAACGTATCGAATGGAAAGAAGTAAAAGTTTGCAGAAAGTAAACACAAAGCAGTAAACAGTTTATAGATTGTATGTAAAATACAAGGACCGGGATCCATAGTTCACTAGAGGTGGCTCTCCTTAGATATATAACATGCTGGGTGAACAAATTACATCGGGGCAATTGACAAACACCGAGAAAACAATACATGCATATACTAATCATATTGACTCCTCTGAGACTTGATTGGGCATTACAACATAATACATAGACCGCCATCCAACTGCATCTATGACTAATAATCCACCTTCAGGTTATCATCTGAACCCCCTCCAGTATTAAGTTGCAAGCAACATATTATTGCTTTACGAACTGCGTGTAAAGTAAACAATACAATTATTCTATGAACAAAGGATTGTTG
The DNA here is from genome assembly GCA_910589775.1 of Avena eriantha. Classification (NCBI taxonomy): domain Eukaryota; kingdom Viridiplantae; phylum Streptophyta; class Magnoliopsida; order Poales; family Poaceae; genus Avena; species Avena eriantha. Next base: position 201,174,815 of record OU342746.1, read on the forward strand.
TTTTCTCCCTAGTAGCAACAGCACATCTAGTACCTTAGAGATTTCTGTTATTTCCCCAGATTACCAGAGGCATGAACCCACTATCGAGCATAAATACTAACTCTTGGAGTTGCTAGCATCTACTTGGCCAAGATAGCTACTAACAACGGAAAGCATGCAAGATCTCAAATAACAAAGACATGATAGAATCAATAATCAATCTGAAATAGCATCTCAATATCCATCGGATCCCCGCAAACACAACATGTATGGATTACAAATAGATGATCTTGATCATGAACGGAGCTCACAAGATCTAAACATGAAAGCACAAAGGAGGAGAAACCAGCCATCTAGCTACTACATGGATCCGTAGTCCAAGGATGAACTACTCACGCATCACACCGAAGGCTTGCATGGTGATCAAGAAGGCCTCCAGGGTGAATTCCCCTCTCCGGCAGGGTGCCGGGAAGAGCTTCAGATCCCTCCCAATCTAGGGTTGGAGATGACGGCGGCTACAGACTCTTTCATGGATTTTTGATCGGGTACTTAGGGTTTACGTCCCGAGGGATTCTTATAGTCGAAAGGGGAGGCCGAGGGGTGCCAGGGCTGGCCTCACCACCCCCTAGCGCGGGCCAGGCTAGGCCGCGCGACCAGGTGGTGTGGTGGCCCCCTGGTCCCTCTCCGTCTCGTATTCTGGGACTTGATCACTTCCTGAAAAATAGGCACTTTGGCTTTTGTCCTGTCCAATTCCGAGAATATTCATTTTCTGACTTTCCTGGAACCAAAAACAGCAGAAAACAGGCAGCTGGCACTGTGGCTCTTGTTAATAGGTTAGTCCAAGAAATCATATGAAAAGTACTCCAAAGTTGGAACAAAACACAAGAAAGTGGATAAAACCAAGCATGGAACATCAAAAGTTATAGATACATTTGCAGTGTATCACGCCACAGGGTGGTCTGAGCCACCTTGGCTCCGTTTCCGTCCCTTTTTCGCTTCGTAGCTTTCCTTATTGACTGAAAACTACAAAAATATAGTTGGATTGTGTCTTCGCGGAACTTTTCTTACCAGAACTGTTACCTATTTGAAAACAGACTCTGCAGGTCTCTGAATTTGGTATCTAGTAGATTCTTCCGGATTCATCGCTTGAATCATCAATATCTTCATCTTCATACACTTATTATTGGAGTCATAAAACCTTTCTCTTCCTTATTACACCATTATCTCCACTTTCTGGAAATTTCTTTCACACAAAACTTCACACAGTTCTCATTAGCAACATTAGTATAAGTGAAGTGATAAAACCTTTTGAGTCCAACTTCAACTGAAAACCATGAAAACAAAGCTACTGTAGCAAATCCTTCCAAAGACCCAAAAAGAATTCAAGAAGGAAATCAAATAAAGAAGCAGATGCAAGATTGGCAAAATCTGTCAAAACAGACCAGTAGGTAAAGATCATTTTTTTAGAAAATCTTCTGTTGCTCAAATCAAAAAGTGAAAAACTAACGAAAGTTAAATAACAAACTAGGGCAAAAGCACAAAAAATTACAGCTCAAACCGACATACAGAGATCTCTCACGAATTTTTACGGTGAAGCACAAAAATCTGTTTTGGGACCGCAACTTCCCCAAATCTTACTTCTCTCTCATTAGAGGTTGATCTTGACACAAAAATCAAAAAAAACGCATAAGGAGCGGTTATTACCAAAGTAATAACTTCCAAGACTCAAAGAAACAAAAACAAACTAAAAGCAAAAACAAATTGGGTTGTCTCCCATAAAGCTCTTTCTTTATAACCATTAAGATGGGCATGATAATTTTGAAGAAGCTCTCATAGGGATATGGATTGAAGTGAAAGAGAGAATTAAGAAGAAAATACACACACATTTAAGTCTAACCCACTTCCTATGCAAGGGAATTTTGTAAACAAACAAGTTGTTGAAACCAGAGGCAACTTGCATAAGAAGGCAAAAGATGTGCAACATAAAAACTTTCAGCATAAAACGAGGAAACTTGATATTATTGAGATGCATACGAACACTTTTCCCTCTCTCATATAACTTTCAATATCATGCATAAACTTAACAATATAGCTATCACAAGGACCATCATAGCAATGATCACTTATTCTAACAGAAAACACGAGAATACTAGCTCTCATAGCACTACTTTATGAAACAATATTAGAGGTATCCTTACAAAGGATAGGGTGTCCCTCTTTTCATATTTAGTAACAAAGTCTTTCACATTTGCTATTATAGGTTCATCAACCATTTGTTTATCAGGTTTAACAGCTTTATTTGTACTTTCATTAACCATACTAGCTATCATAGAATGTTCCTTTACCTTAACTGGGAAATGCATTTTCTCAATATAAGGTTCAGGTAAAACATGATTAGCAGTATAATCTTCAGTATTTCTTGCAGGAACACTCTTAGCAATATCTTTATAAGGTTCATGATACTTATTCCACTTCTTTTTAGGCACTTCAATATAGGAAGCAAAAGCCTTAAAATAAGAAGCAATAGCTTGAGAGTCTAGACCATAAGCATTTTTAATATTTTGAAAGTCATCAGTTCCCATAAAAGATTCAATGCATTCATAATCATAATTTATACCTGACTTTCTACCTTTGTCATTCTCCCAAGCTTCAACATTGTCTTGAATACGGTCTAGAAGGTCCCATTTAGCTTCTTCTTTCATGCGAGTGAATGATCCAGCACAAGAAGCATCCAATAAATCCTTGTCATGTAGAGGGAGCCTTGCATAAAAGTTGTTGATAATAATATTGTTGGGGAGCTCATGAATGGGACACTTCAGCATTAGTAACTTCAATCTCCCCCAAGCTTGAGCTGTACTCTCTCCATCAAGAGGCCAAAAGTTGTATATTTGATTCCGATCTTTATGAATCTCACTAGGAGGATAAAACTTTGAATAAAAGAGAGGCACTATTTCCTCCCATTCCAGAGCTTAACCATTCTTCAACAGCTTATACCATTCCTCAGCTCTTCCTTTCAGCGGCAATGAGAATAACTTCTTCTTAACTTGATTTGTAGTAATACCTGCACACTTGAACAGCTCACATAATTCGTGTATATAGAGTAAATGATCACCGGGATGGACAGTTCCATCCCCAACATAGTAGTTATCCATAACACGATCAATAATTCTTGTAGGTATTTTGAAAACATCATTCTCAGCAGGTGGTGGCTTATCTACTACCTTAGCAGTGGTAGTAGCATTACCAAATAAGAAAATCAGCGAATTATCCATAACGAAAATAAAGCAACTAGTAGAAGTAAACAATACTCACAGTAGAAGTTTCCTTTACCAGTTCCACTCTCCAATAGCGCTTCACTCCCCGGCAACGGCGCTAGAAAATAGACTTGATGACCCACAAGTATAGGGGGTGTATCGCAGTATTTTCGATAAGTAAGAGTGTTGAACTCAACGAGGAGCAGAAGGTGCTGGCTAGTGGTATGGATCAGGAATTCTCTACAAATACTTAGCAAACGGATTTTTAGGGTTTTCTTGATAAAGCAAGTAAACAAAGTACGAGTAAATAAAAGACAGTAGGAATAAATGCAGTAAGTGGCCCAATCTTTTATGCAGCAAAGGACAAGCCGGTTGTATTACTTAAGATGACCAAACGTTCTCGAGGACACATGGGAAGACCGTCAAGTGCTTTCGATTCATATAGTCGATTAATCTTCTTTAGCTTGCTAAGTGTTGTGTGGGTGAACCTATGCTAATGTACCGCCCCATCCAAGACTAATACATACTTGTGATTATACCCCTCGCAAACATCCGTAAGTACAAGAAATTAATTAAGATAGAAACCTAACCACAGCTTTAAACTCTAAGACCCTTACATCCCTTGTGCAATGGTTTCCTAACGAGGGTTCAGGTTTCTATCACTCCGGCAACCCCTACGATTAGTAGCCAAATACACAATGCATTGCCCTAGGCCCATATAGGTGAAGTGTCATGTAGTCGACGTTCACATGAAACCACTAGAAGAAGTACACCACAACTTAAATAACAATCTATTGAATCTTTCTCAACGCTACTCCACTACTAACAACAAGACTTCTCCCATGTCCTCAAGAACAAAACGAACTACTCACAAGACATCATATGGATTATGATCAGAGATGGAATAATGATGTATAACAATCTGAACATAAACAATAATTCAATGGTTCACTCAATAGCATCTACTACAAAGAGTAATCAACACCGGGAAAGTTTCCCCTATGAACTATAGCAAGATTCAACGCAATTGTTACAGCAATATGGAGATGGTGATGAGGGTGGTGATGATGATGATGGTGGTGGTGATGATGATGATGATGATCCCGATGAAGTCCAGCTTGATGGTGGTGTTGATGGCGACGATCTCCCCTCTCCGGGAAGGAATTCCCCCGGCAGAAATATGTCTGCCGGAGAGATCTTTCTCTCTCGGTGTTTTCCGCCCCGCAGAGGCGGTGGAATCTTTCTGTGGTCGCTCTCCGAGTCTTAGGGTTTCAGGAGGATGATATACGCCAGAGGGGAGAGGCTGTAGTGGGCCAGGCGCGGCCTAGGCCTGCCCGCGCCATGGGGTGGTGTGGGCCCCCTGTGGCCCACCTCCACTCCATCTTCTAGCATCCTTAGTCTTCTGGAAAAATAGGATTTTTCGTATATTTTCCTGGATTTTCTGATCTTCACGAATTTTTCCTCCAAACAGCACCTTTTCCATCAGAATACTGACTGCAGCGGTCCATGCTCCAAAAGTCATCAACCATGCAAAAATAGATGAAATAACATAAGTATCACCTCTCAATACGAAATATATCAATGAATAATAGTGAATTAAGACATAGAATAATGATGCAAAATGGACGTATCAATCCTTCATGAGGTGTGAGAGTGGAGGAGGAGGAGGTGCTCCTTTTATAGGGGAGGGGCTGCCCAAGGGGCATGGCCGCCGGCCATGGTGGGTGCCCCCACCTCTCCCTCATTCATGTGGGTGGAGCTCCCACTCACATGCATTAAATTTCCACCAAATTTAATGCAAGCTCTCATTTAATTAAACTATTTTTATTTCATTTAGAATTTTGTTAATTACTTTAATTAACAAACATTCACATAAAACCCCTGCAACATTTCAATATCACATGCAGAACCAGTTTCTCCAATTTCACCCGAAACAATTCTGGTTTCCATCGAAATGATTCTAGCGCTTTCTTAAATCTTTATCTGAAACATATTTGCTCCAAACGGTGTCAGTATCCCTTAAGTGTGTCTCCCTACGGTTCGCAAATTATGCAGACATTTGTCTCGCGATATATTACATGTCCAAGATTCGATCATTGGTATCTCCATACCTAGTTTGATCTCGTTACCGACATGCACTCTTTTCTCGTTCTCGTGATATAACATTCTAGTGATCACATCACTTGCTTGCAAGCTATCTCAATGTGATATCACTGAGAGGAACCAGAGTATATCTATCCGTCATCGGGATGGACAAATCCCACTCTTGATCCATGAGCCTCAACATAACACCTTCGGAGTATCTGAACCCACCTTTATAATCACCATGTTACGGTGTGACGTTTGATGTTATCAAGTTACTCTTCTAGTGTTAGCAATTAACATGATCTCACAGTCTAAGGACTAAGATTACTTCGTATGATGTTATAGCAATTTAAACACAATGACTTTGATCGTAATGCTATACTTCGGATGAATATTCATCACATCATTCACCAATGTTGTGACCTCGTTATTAACAACATCCAATGTCCATGATCAGAAAAACTTGATCATCTTGTTAATCAACGAGCTAGTTTATAAGAGAGGCATTTACTAGGAACCCTTTATTTTTTTATTAAACACACATGTATTAATGTTTCCAATTAATACAATTATAGCATGCAAAATAAACATTTATCATAAACAAGGAATAAGCTAATAACCACTTTAATATTGCCTCTCATGCATATTCCCTTCAGAAAGCCGGTAGCATGGACCAAAGGCGGCGGCGCTGTGGCCCGAAGGGGCGACGTAGCGGCAGCCCGTAGCTCCATCGGTGGTAGGCACGTGCTCGGGGATGTGCTTGACGTAGACATGTGCGGGATCAGTTGATCAAACCGATGGTGCACCATGGCATGGATGACCCGTAGATCGAAGTCGATGGCGGTGTTGTCAGTGAAGTCCCGAGCGATGACGACGAAGACAATCCGAGGGGGGGCGGCAGCCTTCGAAGGAAGGCATAGCAGCCATCCGCAGTGCACGGCAGCCTGCCAAGGAAAACTGGACCCATATTCTCTTTTACCGGCTCTGTTCTGCGCCGCGTGTTTTCAACCCGTAAAAACAGTTTCTAAACTGAAAACGGCTTTTACAATCCATGCAAAACGTGTTTTTGAGACAGAAATAGACACCCAGGAGAACAGACACCGTAAGTAGCCACTTTTCTGGGGTCAGCCTCGCAACCTGTCTATATGGGGTGCGGATGCGAATTTCAAGGGCACTGGAACAAAATTCCAGCCCAAACCCCCCTTTACGGTCTCTATTCAGGTCACCTTGTTTTGGCTCAAAACCGAAACATGATGGTTATTTTTCAGGTTGGACTGTTTTACGGTGTCTCCTAGAATGCTCTTATAGACGAAACCGAATTGTGAACTGCTAGAATGCTCGAATATTTCACATTTTGTGAATGGGCGACTAACGCCAGCACAAGGACAGGAACTGTAAACAGCAGCTTTATTTCCAGAACGCTGGTTGTTGTACATAATCGCACAGTTTATAAAATACAACAGCTTATCAAAGTTCCATACAACATGTTTCCAATCATCATGTGTGCAAGAACTGGTACAGGGATATCGTTCATCGTATGCATCTTTCGTTGTCGCTAAAAGCGTATGCTAAATCCCTTGTCGGTCTTGGTGACATCCATGGAACCGAATTCGTCAACGTCCGAATCCGAATTGCCGTCTCTGTAATTACCCCATTCTTCCGCAGAGTCGTCGTCATCCTCGCCCTTCGACGCCGGTACTTGTAGTCCAGCAATAGGCACGGGTAAGGGTTCTTCAGTGAAGTATGGGTCGCTCAGCAAGTCAGAAGCAAAGGCCCTCTTTGCTGGGTCATAATAAAGTAGCCGCTTTATCATGCTGACCTCAGAAGCAGATCTGCTAGGAAGTAACGCTTCCAGGCCCATAGGCTTTTCAACCTTGTTGAAGAAAATCTTGTTGTAATCGGGTAAATTTGAGCAGCCTGGGAAGGACTCTTCTGTGATATTGCCCAGGACCCCAATGATTCTACCAATCTGGTCAATGTCGGATTGGCCTGGGAATATAGGCTCTAAGTTGAGAAGCTCAGCCAAAATGCATCCTAGTGACCAGAGGTCGATCTCTTGGCCGTAGTTGGTTGAACCGTACAGGAGCTCGGGAGCTCTAAACCACCGTGTTCCGACGCAAGAAGTGAAGGCGCCAGACTCTTCATCCCCCATGTCTTCTTCAGCATCATATGAATAGGAGGCTCTAAATGGATCATCGTCGATGTCTGCTGTGCTGCAAGTGGCAAGACAGGAGGTGTTTCCATCCTGAAGGCTCATTCTGTCGACATCTCCATAAGTGGACTTGGCCCGGACTTGGTCAATCTCATGTAGGTAGTCAGCTGCAGTGAGTCTCTCTGGCTCCTGAGCAGCAGGAATTTCCGGTTCATTAGATGGCTGTTCCTGAATAAACCTGGCCTGAGGGAGAACAAAGAGGAAAACAAGTTCTCAGAATCAAACCAACTGATACAAACAATTGGAAAGCAGTGCAGAGGTATAGCATACAGATATACCACAACAAGAAAAACTTGATCAACTATATGATACACCACATGCATGATTCATGTGTTCATTTGCAAGAAATAATAAGTATGCCCTTGACAGATGATTTTACTGCTGTAATACTCCCTCCGTTCCAAAATATAAGATGTTTTAGCCTTTTTCGAAACATATGTATCTAGATGCCATTTAGTGTGTAGTTCCACTTGTTTTGCTCCGAACGTACACACTAGAAGGCATCTAGATACATGCATTTCAGAAAAAGACAAAAACATCTTATATTGTGGAACGGAGGGAGTACAATAATTTATTTTCGGTAAATCTTTATATTTAAATTGTGAATATAAATCAGTATGTAATTTCAGGAAATTATATGATACGAAGAAATTAATTAACACAGAAAGACTAAAACCCTACGAAAATGGAAATGGTAAAATAAGAACATTTTAATGAAAGCTTGATCCCAGTCCATGAATTTTAAATGGTATTTGTATATAAACAAGGGTACTTTTCATAGATTCATTCAAGGAATTTTGTTTAACAATGTTGAAAATGCTCTACTTTAACTAATGCAAGTTATTTTGATCATGTATCTGCTCAGCCCCCCGGGAAAAAAAAATGTATCTGCTTAGCCGCTGGAACTGAAGATGGTGACCTATAAAGAGTATTTTGCCAACTTCCAACACTATAAGCGACAACAAACAATCCATGAACAGGAACGTCACCAGCTTCTGAGCTAACTCTAGTATCTTAGGAATCTCGAATTTCTTATTGAAGCCAGGGCATCAGTGTTTGGTATGAGAATTTATTCCACAAAGATAAATAAATTTCTGATTCAACTAGATTTTTATGAACAGCAACATCGTAGAGTATTTGAAAAATCAAAATGCAAGCGCGTAAGACTGAGGAAGATCAATGAAAGAAACTGTAAGCATGAGATGCGCAATCCAAGATCTATAGGTATAGTTTCTTTTCGTACACACACATTGAAACATGTCTCATAAGTAAAGATATAGTTTAGGAAAAATCAGCAATTATGTTTCCCCTACTTCTACTACCTTAATAGCAAGAGCACACCATACATTTTAACCAGAGTGCTGATCAACAACTGCTCATAACTTATCTATTTCTCCAATATCAGCCAGATTTTAATCCAAGGATATTAAACTTCCTTCTTGGAGCATAGACAATGCAAAGTCCACAGAAAGCACGTAGTTCTGAGGTCTATTCAGCACACATAGATTTTTGGAAATTCCTGAACAATAGTTCCAAGCTCTAGATGCACATGATCCTTCTACATGATCAAATCCTTCTGCACATAAAATGGTTCCTCAACAGTTATATCCCCAGAGAGTTAGAGACCATTAGGGCAAGTATAGTAAGCTGATGTAAGCCGGCTATAGGGAATTAAATAATATATACTTGTCTAGTTGGAGGAGAGATAAGATGAGAGAGAAGATGAGAGAGTGAGAGTGAAAGATGGGCCAAGCTTCTAATAAATTACTATAATTTATGTTTATCTATTGTATAAGCTGGCTGTTAGCTTGACTATAGATGACATGGACATGGCTTATAGCCAACAGCCGGCTCTACTATTTGTCCTTGCTCTAAACTACGATGCTGCAGCAGTAGCTCCTATTTCAGTATGACCACCAAAAGTAAAAAAATAAATGTGCACACAATCCAATATTCTGTATCAATTGAGGAAAGACTATGTTCAGACGTCCACGACTAATCATCCACCTACCAGTTTCAACATGCCACTACCGAAAGAGAACCAATTCGGTACGCCTAAACCCGTAAAAGAAACAGATCAGTCGAACTGAGAATTTTATTTTGAGGATTTTAACCTGACCAAAGTCGGCGACCTTGAGCACACCGTCCTCGGAGATGAGCAGGTTTCCGGGCTTGAGGTCGCGGTGGACGAGGCCGGCGCGGTGGCAGGTGGCGACGCCTTCGATGACCTGCAGCATCCATCGCTTGAGCTGTCCGGCAGGGAGGCCCCCCGCGCGCTTTCCGTCACGGACGACTGCGGCGAGATCGAGCGGGAGCCACTCGAGGACGAGGACGTCGTCGTCGTGGTCGCCGCCTGGGAAGTGGTCGAGGAGCGCGACTACGTGGGGGGAGGACTCGGATGCGACGGCGAGGAGGGCGTCGGCCTCGCGCTGGGCGCTGACAGCATCGTGGACCTCTTTGAGGGCGACAGCGGCGCCGTCGGAGCGGCGACGGCCGCGGTAGACGTCGGCGTAGGCGCCGGAGCCAGCACGCCCGAGGACCTCATAGCGGGAGGTGACGTCCGGGCGGCCGTGGATGCTCCAGCTCCCGCCGCCGCCGATCGCCATCGGGATAGGGGGACGGCTGGGGGAGGAGTTTTTTTTTTTCCTTTCCTCTTTGTTTTGAGTGGAAAGCTGGAAGAGGAGTGTGCAGGCCGACTGGGCTTTGTTTCCTGGGCCACGCGGTCTCAAACTGGCAACTCCTGGGTCAGGCAGCGTTTGTGTATGTCTATGATTTTCCTTTTTCCTTTTTCTTTTTGGCAAAGGTAGGCTTTATTTACACGTCAAGGCAATGAAGGTGCCTCATTCCTACCAAAAGGTAGGCAGAAGGTACATCTAAGGTCGTTTATTGCCTGCAACCTAGCAAACTTGTCCCTGAAATTACAAAGCTTGGTTCCAGTTGAGCAAAGAGAGGGAAATGACAGGTTTGATTTACACCTAATAAACATAGTACGGGCATCGGATTGATCCTGAAAGGCGCGTTTAGCTAGCGTGTGCGCCGTCTTATTCACGATGCAAGTTACTTTGAGTACCAGATCACCATTTGTCCTCCTGTGGTTCTGAATATCAGCAAGATAAGGTCTTAATAACGACAAGGGCTCAATCTCGAGAGCAGTTCATCAGCCGAACGAAGCCGCCTCGACCAACATCTTGTTGTTTGGGAGGGAGACAAAGCGCTTGGCTAGCCTAGCATTATCCACCTTGACATCCAGGAGCATGCCCTGAGCTTCAGCCCGCAAGACCGAAGAGATATTTGAAGCAACTGCACCGATAATAATAAAGAGTCTATCTTCCTAGCTGGATCGTGTACGTAATATAAGAAAATCCCAGACCCGCGGTTGTCGCATCTACCAGCGGGCTGTACGCCGCGTCCTTTGCCGAATTCAGCAGCGACGAGGCATTTCTAAGGAGGCAGCCCATTTATTTCTAACAAAATACACACGGCATCTCACTAGAACATCGTGCTGAAGATGGCACTCGTCATGCACAGTGTATACACACGTTTTTTTTCCTTCGAGAGAAAAAGAAATCTCTTTTTGTTTCCCTTGCCGATTGTCGAAAAAGGGTTTATGTACAGTACCATTTGTAGAAGCAATCATTTATGTACAGTACCATTTGTAGAAGCAATCACCACAGGCTGTATGTACGATCATCGAATCGATCTGTATGCAGTACGTCCGACAAGTTAATTGCGCGAGTACCCTAGCGGGTCATGAATGGCACCATTAGGGCGTGCGAAGCAGTTAGTAATACGATAGTAACACGATGCCATATTGCCATGCGTGACTACGTACGTACGTACGGCTCTGACTGCTTCGATGTACTTATGACGTACGTACTCTGTCCACTCCCATACATAACGTAGTATTCAGTTCGTTCCCGTACGTTAACGTATATACGTGCCACCCCTTTTAATTCTGGGGGGAAATCATACAAATGTACATTGTCGATCATGCGTGACCAACCCTGGAAAAAAAAACAAGGGACGTGGCGGAGGTTGTTAAACATATTCTGACAGCTATCATACTTTACTAGTAAAAAACGGGCCTTTCGTCCAGGCCTTTAGTTCCGGCTTTTGGCTGGGGCCACGACTAATGGTCCGGACCCCAATGGCCCGAAGCCAGGCCACCATTTGTTTCGGCCCGTTAGAGACCATTTGTCCTGGTTTGAGATACAAACCAAGAATAATGGGTCTGGTCCCTGTTGCGTGTCCTATCATACCCATTAGTCCCGGTTTGTATCTCAAACCGGGACAAATGGGATGACCCTGTATATATGGCATATCCCTTCTCTATTTTTTTAATGGAGGAAAGGTGGCATAGTTTGTATTAGGTTTTTTTCTCTTCATATGCACTAGAGGTGCTCGATGAAATGCCTCTGAGAGCGATGCCACTTGAGTTCATACAAGACAAACAGGATACGAGCCCGAGCCACACTTAAGGTTTCTCCTCTTTGTTTCGAAGTGTCCTAAAAGGTTAGCAACTATTTTCTCGTTTAGACCGCGTGATACTAATTTTAGCACCGTGATTGTGTTTGATATATATGGTTATATGATGCAGATGAACCATCCATGGATGTACGTTGACCGACGCTCTGACGCTTATAGAGAAGGCATGCGTTCTTTTCTCCTTGTGGCCGAGGCAAACAAGCGGCGGATGGTTTTATGTGTTGTCCATGTGTTGACTGTCAGAATGAGTAGGCTCACACTTCTTCAAGAGTCATTCAGAGCCACCTGTTTCGGTCCGGTTTTATGTACGACTATAATGTTTGGACCAAGCACGGAGAAAGAGGGGTTATGATGGAAGATGGCGATGAAGAAGAGAATGATGATGTCAACTACCGATCTATGTTCCCTGAATACGCTGATATCGCAATGGAAGACAATGAAGAAGAAGGAGGTAAAGAACATGAACCAGATGAGCCCGTTGATGATCTTGGTCGGGTCATTTCTGATGCAAAGTGAGACTGCCACAAAGAAAAGGAGAGGTTGTAGTTCGAGCAGATGTTACAAGACCACAACAAATTGTTATACCCAACTTGTGAAGATGGCCAGAAGAAGCTGGGTAACACATTGAAATTGCTGAAGTGGAAGGCAAAGACCGGTGTGACTGACTCTGGATTTGAAAAGATGCTGGTAATAATGAAAAAGTTGCTTCCAAGAAATAACGAATTGCCCTCCAGTACATACGAAGCAAAGAAGATTGTCTGCCCTCTAGGATTAGACGTGCAGAAGATACATGCATGCCCTAATGACTGCATCCTCTACCATGGTGAGAAGTACGAGAATATGGATAAATGCCCGGTATGCAGTACATTGCGGTATAAGATCAGAAAAGATGACCTTGGTGATGTTGAGGGCGAGCCACCCAGGAAGAGGGTTCCTGCCAAGGTGGTGTGGTATGCTCCTATAATACCACGGTTGAAACATTTGTTCATAAACAAAGAGCATGCCAAGTTGTTGCGATGGAAAATGGAAGAACGTAAGAAAGACAGGATGTTGAGGCACCCTGCTAATGGTCGGTAGTGGAGAAAAATCGAGAGAGACTTCCCGAACTTTGCTGGTGACGCAAGGAACTTATGGTTTGGTCTAAGTACAGATGGTATGAATCTTTTTGGAGAGAAGAGCTGCAGTCACAGTACATGGCCCGTGACTCTATGTATCTACAACCTTCCTCATTGGTTATGCATGAAGCGGAAGTTCATTATAATGCCAGTGCTCATCCAAGGCCCGAAGCAACCCGGCAACGACATTGATGTGTACCTAAGGCCATTAGTTGATGAACTTTTATAGTTGTGGGCCAAAGTAGGTGTACATGCGTGGGATGAGCACAAACAACAGGAATTTGACCTACAAGCATTGTTGTTCGTAACCATCAATGATTCGCCTGCTCTTAGTAACATTTCATGACAGACGAACAAAGAATACAATGCATGCACGCACTGTTTAGATGAGATTGAAAGTATATATCTTGATAATTGTAGAAAGAATGTGTACCCGTACAATCGTCATTTTCTTTCGCCTAGTCATCCCTTAAGGAAGAAATGCAACATTTCAATGGCAAGGCAGAAACCTGGACGAAGCCTGTCCCCCGTACTGGTGCTGATGTATTTGGTATGGTCAAGGATTTAAATGTAATCTTTGGAAAGGGTCCTAGGGGACAACCTATTCTGAAAGACGCCGACGGACACACACCCATGTGGAAGAAGAAATTTATACTTTGGGGGCTGCCCTATTGGGAAGTGCATAAGGTCTGCTCTGCAATCGACATGATGCATCTGACGAAGAATCTTTGCGTGAATATTCTAGGCTTCATGGGCTTGTATGGGAAGTCAAAAGATACCGCAGCAGCACGGGAGGACTAGCAACATCACAAAGGACAAGACGACAAGCATCCATGGAAGTTTCAAGGGCTTGCCAGCTACGCTCTTACCAAAGAAGAGAAGGAAATCTTTTTTGAAGTCCTTTTCAGTATCAAGGTCTGATGACTCACAAGTATAGGGGGTGTATCGCAGTATTTTCGAGGGAAGTGAAACCCAATTTATTGATTCGACACAAGGGGAGCCAAAGAATATTAATAAGCCTTAACAACTGAGTTGTCAATTCAGCTGCACCTGGAATCAATCTTGCTCACAGTAGTTTATCAGTAGCAACAGTTTTGTAGTAGGAATAGTAAAGTAGCACCAGTAGTAAAGTAAAGACAGCAGTAACAATAGCAGCAAACAGTAGGATTCGAGTGCGGTAGGCATAGGGATGGATGGACGGGCGTTGCATGGACAAGACAATTCACATAGCAATCAGAATATAGGGCAATTGCAGATAAATAAGATAAAGCATCCAAGTACTAGATAATCCTAGGCATGTGTTCCATATATAGTCATACGTGCTCGCAATGAGAACTTGCACAACATATTTTGTCCTGCCAACCCGTTTGCAGCGGGGCCTCAAGGGAACTACTGGCAATTAAGGTGCTCCTTTTAATAGAGCACCGGAGCAAAGCATTAACACTCCGTGAACACATGTGATCCTCACATCAAAGCCATTCCCTCCGGTTATCCCGATTTCTGTCACTTCGGGGCCATTGGTTCCGGACAATAACGTGTGTATACAACTTGCAGGTACGACCAAAAACAATACTATCATAATGAATCAATAACATGTTCAGATCTGAAATCATGGCACTCGGGCCCTAGTGACAAGCATTAAGCACAACAAGTCGCAACAAAGTCATAAAGCACTAATAAAAGATACTAGGCACCATGCCCTAACAATCGGATGCCATTACATGAACAATCTCATCCAATCCCTACCATCCCCATAGCCTACAGCGGGGGATTACTCACTCTTAGATGGGGGAAACATGGATGGTCGATGGAGAAGCGATGGTGATGATGATGGCGATGATCTCCTCCAATTCCCCGTCCCGGCAGGGTGCCAGAACGGAGTTTCTGGTGCTGTTTTGTGGAATCTGGTGGTGGCGGCAGAGCGGAACTCCTTCGGGAAAAACGTCGAACCCCCCTGAGTTTTTAGGTCAGAAGGCAACTTATAGGCGAAGAGGGAGACCGAGGGGGTGCCTAGGCTGGCCACACCATCCCCTGGCGCGGCCAGGCCTGACCCATGCGGCCAGGTGGTGTGGTGCCCCCCTAGCTCCTCTCCGTCTCGTATTCTGGCTCCAGATGACCTCCGGTAAAATAGGCACTTTGGCTTTTGTCCTGTCCAATTCCGAGAATATTCAGTTTCTGACTTTCCTGGAACCAAAAACAGCAGAAAATAGGCAGCTGACACTGTGGCTCTTGTTAATAGGTTAGTCCAAGAAATCATATGAAAAGTACTCCAAAGTGTGGACAAAACACAAGAAAGTGTATAAAACCAAGCATGGAACATCAAAAATTATAGATACATTTGCAATGTATCAACATCCCCAAGCTTAACTCCTGCTTGTCCTCGAGTAGGTAAGTGATAAAAAGAAAGAATAATTTTTGAGGTGGCATGCACCATCATAAACTTGATCAAAGCATTTGTAAAACATTCAAAGCTGGGATCATAGTACTTCAATCGTAACATGAAAGACAAAGTTCTAGCAATAAGACAAAGAAACTATGTTGCAACATGAAAAGGCACAAACAAAAGATTCATGAATAACAATGCTTTGCAAGACGTTTGTTTATTTCACATAAAGAAAACATAGCATAGTGGCATTCAGCTTGTCCCTCATAGAGTAGCAAACATAAATGCATAGGACACCTTCAAAGTTCATAAGAGTGACTAGATACAAATAGTTCAAAACAAGCAATATCAAGGTATGCATCAATCAACAAGTCTTGGGACAATGCACATAGAACTAAGAATGGCCACTATGCTCTCAAAGTAAGTACATAAAGGTAGAAGGTGGAGACTCAATATATATAGTGGAAGAAAGGCCTTTATAGAAGGAAGTAGGGATTCAAGTCTCATAAACAGCTTCCAAAAATTATGGTACTTAATAGCTTTCAGCTCTCATTGCCCCTATCATAAGCATCATGAAGTGATTAAGGTTAAAGTGAACAAACTATGGTGTACATGCTTGACGAAGTATAAGTTAGAAATCTCATGTCCGTTGAATACGAGGGCCGCTCCTCATGCTACTCAAGTTTAGTCACCGGTAAGTTCTTGTCATCGTAAGTACATGTGTATCATAGAGAACCGCCAACGGGGTACCCCTTGCCCGATGATACGGAAGAATCCCCATATCAAAATGACAAGGCAAGCAGACAACAAGCTTCTCATCAATCTTCTTATTTACCATGGGAATATGGTGGTTTTTTCTCTCTTTCCTCTTTTCATAATCTCTTTTTTGTTTTTCTCTTTTTCTCAATATAGGACTCATTTTTTATAAGAAGAATGCTTCATAGACAGCTCATTATGGTTATGCTGCAGGTTTCCACCATGTCAGCATGGATTAGACCAGCGACACAGGCGTTTCTCTAACACATATACATAACTCCATGGACTTACAAGCTCCCCTTTCATTTCACATCGACGACATCCATAGACAAAAGAGCATGATATCAACTAGGTACAGAGTACCAGTGCAATGTTGAAAGCGTTCCCCGTGACAACATGGTTATGCTAATCCCCAACAAATAAGTGCAAGCATATACAACATAGACGACACAATGGTTCAAGTTTATTAAGGGCAAGAAAAGTAAAGTGTGCCATCAAGTTCGTGAGAGCTTTAATCACTAGTTTGCTCATAACAAGTTTAATTTGGAAGGTAAACAAAAACATGAATATACTTGGAATAGCATATGCTAATAGGTAGGTATGGTGGACTCTTTGGAATAACTTGGTTTAGGGAGTTGGATGCATGAGTGGAACTCATACTTGGTTGTGGTGGCTAGCATAAGACTGGGAGCGACAAACTAAGAGAGCAATAATGGCCATAATCATGCAGAGCGAAAAAACATCATTTATCAAAGCATAAAGTGATACTACAAGTTGAAAACTAAAGGATCATAATGGCTTATGGTGACTTGAGATAGTCATAACATGGTGTGAGCATGCGCCAAGTCAACCCAAATAAAGCATCAAAGGAGAATACCACTATACTATGCTTTAATATGCTAAAACAACGCATGATTCATCCAAGGCAGATTATGCAATCTCAATTGTTTATAACAAGTCATGCTACAGCAAAAAATACTAAGCATAAAGCCAAAAAAATATCAAGCATGGCATGACAGAGCATAGGCCATAGTCAAAAACAAGCTCTTTTTACCACATAAGTATGAACGTTCCTACTCTTTTCCGATCCAAACCA
This sequence comes from Avena eriantha, assembly GCA_910589775.1. Classification (NCBI taxonomy): domain Eukaryota; kingdom Viridiplantae; phylum Streptophyta; class Magnoliopsida; order Poales; family Poaceae; genus Avena; species Avena eriantha. Next base: position 201,192,180 of record OU342746.1, read on the forward strand.
AACTATTTGCAAACCAATGTATGAAAGAGGGAGTCCAACCAATTTATTCAGAAAACTAATCAAACTAAGCAAACGAAAAACCAAAACGAAAACGAAAACGAAAAAAAGACGCTCCAAGAAGAACACAACTGTGCATGAAACAACAAAAATGAAGCGTTTGGAAGAAACCTGGGATTTTTATTGATGAAGGAGGGGATGTCTTGGGCATCCCCAAGCTTTGACGCTTGTACCTCTTGGATATTTCTTGGGGTGACACGCGTGGCATCCCCAGGCTTGAGATTTAGTCCATCCTTCATCTCATTACTCATTTCTTCCATACACCTGAAATTTTTCCTTCATACAAAACTTCACACATTCTTTATTAGCAACATTAGTGCACTCAAGATAATAGGTCTTAAGGTTCAGTTCTAACACCAAATAAACTTCCATTAGAACACTAGCTACTGTAGCACTTCCCTCAAAAAGCTCAATTCCCCAAAAGAACTCAAAAAGGAACCAACAAGAAGCAAATGCAGAAAATGGCAGAAATCTGTCAAAACAGACCAGCAGGTAAAGATGAATTTTTTCGAAGATATCCTATTGCTCAAATCAAAAAGTGTTGAACTAATGAAAGTCAGATAACAACCTGGGGCAGAAGCAAAAAAATTCACGCCTCAAAAAGACGTTTAGAGATTTTACACGAATTTTTACGGTGAAGCACAGAAATCTGTTTTGGGACAGCAAATTTCTCAATCATTACTTCTCTCTCATTAGAGGTTACTCTTGGCACAAAAAGCAAATAAAAAGGATAAGGAGCGGTTATTACAAAAGTAATAACTTCAAGACTCATCTAAAACTTTTGGGTTATCTCCCAATAAGTAATTTTCTTTAACGCCTTTAAGTTAGGCAAAACTAATCAACAGAAAAGAAAACTACACGAAAGCAAAAAACTAAAATGGATAGAATAGAAGTAAGCGGAGATAATCATGGTGAAAACATTGTTTTGTTCAATGAAATCCTTTTGTTAACAAGGTTGTTCAGGTCTTGTTACCAAAACAATTTCATATGAGACAAAACTTTGTATTCTACTAATGATTATGTTACCTCAACCTTGATAGCAATGGTCCCAATCATAATATTTTCAAATTTTTCTTTTGGTATGGGACAATATATTTCTCCAACTTGAATGCCCTCAACATGTTCAATTGAATTCAAACCATAAGTCCTTTCAATCTTCTTGGGGAAATAGATAGTGTGTTCCTTGTCATTCACATTGAAAGTCACCTTTCCTTGATTACAATTAATAACAACTCCTGTAGTATTAAGAAAAGATCTCCTAAGAATAATAGACATATTATCATCTTTAGGCATTTCAAGCACAACAAAATCAGTTAATATTAAGCAATTATGAGCCACTTGAACAGGTACATCCTCACATATACCAACAGGAATAGTGGTAGATTTATCAGCCATTTGCAAAGATATATCAGTTGGTATTAATTTTTCTAGTTGAAGCCTCTTATAGAGAGAGAAAGGCATAACACTAACTCCAGCTCCCAAATCACACAACGTAGTTCTAACGTAACTATTCTTAATAGAGCAAGGGATAGTTGGAATCCCTGGGTCTCCAAGTTTCTTTGGAACCTTGCCATTAATGGAATAATTAGCAAGAAAAGTAGAAATTTCTTCATTAGGGATCTTCCTTTTATTCGAGACAATATCCTTCATATACTTTGAGTAAGGAGGCAATTTAATAGCATCAGTCAAAGGAATTTGCAGGAATAAATGTTTCATCCACTCACAAAACTTATTATAGTGTTCATCTTCCTTTGACTTGTGTTTCTTATCAGGGAAAGGCATAGGTTTTTGGACCCAAGGTTCTCTTTCACTACCATGTTTCTTAGCAATAAAATCTTCTTTAGTGTATTTAGTATTCTTAGTGTGGTTTTCAGGTTCTTCTTCAACTTTTTCCTCATTAGGAACTTCATTTTCTTCATTACCACTTTCAGTTTCAGCATCAGAGATAGATATACTATTAGGATCTAAAGCAGGTTCAGAGGGTTCTACAACAGTTTTATGTTTGTTTTTCCTTTTCTTATGAGTAGAACCACTATTTTCAGCTTGTTGAGAATCCTGCTCAATTCTTTTGGGATGCCCCTCAGGATATAGAGGATCCTGGGTAGCAGCTCCACTTCTAGTTCTAATTTCATAAGCATGTTTTTCTTTAGCATCATTAACTAGCAAGTCGTTTTGCACTTTAACGAGTTGATCTATTTGATTTTGAACCATTTGAAAGTGTTTAACAATCATTTTAACATCATTAGAGGTTCTTTCCACAATATCTTTCAACTCAACAATAGCTCTAGTGTTTTCCATTAGATGATTTTGCACCCTTTTATTAAAATTATCTTGCTTAACAATAAAGATATCAAATTCTTCTAAGCATTGATCAGGAGGTTTAGAGTAGGGGATATCACCTTCATCAAAGTGTTGGAGAGAGTGTACCTCGATAGTGGATGAATAGGGAATAGGCTTACATAATTCTTCAATAGGAGGTAAATTCTTGACATCTATAGCTTTAATTCCCTTCTCCTTAAGACATTTCTTAGCTTCCTTCATCACTTCATCATTTAATTCAATAGCTCCCCTCTTCTTTGATGTTGGAATAGGCAATGGTATAGTAGGTTCAGGTACAATTAATTCAGGTATAGCTTGTTCATGAGGATTCCAATCTTCGTAGTTCTTGCTTATTTTAGCCATTAATTCCTCAGCTTCCTTGGGAGTCCTATTCCTGAAAACACAGTCAGCACAACTATCTAGGTATGTCCTAGATTCTTCAGTTAGTCCATTATAAAATATATCAAGAAGCTCATTCTTAGGTAATGGACTTCCAGCTTGTGCATGAATCAAAGCACAAAACCTTGCCCAATATCTAGGCAATATCTCTTTTTCTCCCTGTTTAAAATCAGAAAGTTCCTGCAAAATAGCATATCTAGCACTAGGAGGAAAATATTTCTGCAGGAAAGTACTAATCAAGCACTCTGGGCTATCAATAAATCCAGGAGGTAAATTACTAAACCAAGTTTTAGCTTCTCCTTTCAGTGAAAAGGGGAAAATCTTAGCAACAAAGTAAGTACGCATCTTAATATCATCAGAAAACAAGCCACTCATGGTAGAAAGTTCATTCATATGTGCCACCGCACTTTCATTCTTATTCCCACAAAAAGGTTCTTTCTCGACAATAGCTATGTAAGATAGATCGAGAGAGAAATCATAATCTTTATCTATAATGTCTATGGGAGAAGCAGCAAACTTAGCAACATGAGACAATTTGGGTCTAATAATACGCCTCTCAAGGAGACTCTTAGCAGCGCTCCTATCATGGGTGTTTTTACATTCTTTAATAAATTCTTCGGTCATCTCAACATAACCATCTTCAATATCATAACTCTCACTGCACTCAGGTGAGCTAACAGGTGTGGTAGTGTCTTCATTAGGAGTTTCAGTATTTCCAGCTATAGTTCTAGCAATCATAGCATCTAGGAAAGGACATAATGAACCACTCTTATCAAGCACAGTAGAAGTAGCATCATAAGCATCAGACGTTTCAGATTCAACATTAGTAGCAGTGTGTGTAGCATGTGTATGTGGTGGTGTAACGAGCTTACTTATAACAGACGGTGAATCAAGAGCAGCAGAGGTGTTCAGAACCGTACCTCTTCTTGTAGTGGATGGTACAATAGAAAACTTGCCATCACGAGACTTACCCATGATGGATGGATAGCAGCGAACAATAGAGAATCCAAGTGAACTTGATAAATAAAGCTATGCTTCCCGGCAACGGCGCTAGAAAATACTCTTGATGACCCACAAGAATAGGGGGTGTATCGCAGTAATTTCGAGGCAAGTGAAACCCAATTTATTGATTCGACACAAGGGGATCCAAAGAATATTTATAAGCCTTAACAACTGAGTTGTCAATTCAGCTGCACCTGGAATCAATCTTGCTCACAGTAGTTTATCAGTAGCAACAGTTTCGTAGTAGGAATAGTAAAGTAGCACCAGTAGTAAAGTAAAGACAACAGTAACAATAGCAGTAAACAGTAGGATTCGAGTGCGGTAGGCATAGAGATGGATGGACGGGCGTTGCATGGACAAGACAATTCACATAGCAATCAGAACATAGGGCAATTGCAGATAAATAAGATAAAGCATCCAAGTACTAGATAATCCTAGGCATGTGTTCCATATATAGTCATACGTGCTCACAATGAGAACTTGCACAACATATTTTGTCCTACCAGCCCGTTTGCAGCGGGGCCTCAAGGGAACTACTGGCAATTAAGGTGCTCCTTTTAATAGAGCACCGGAGCAAAGCACTAACACTCCGTGAACACATGTGATCCTCACATCAAAGCCATTCCCTCCGGTTATCCCGATTTCTGTCACTTCGGGGCCATTGGTTCCGGACAACAACGTGTGTATACAACTTGTAGGTACGACCAAAAACAATACTATCATAATGAATCAATAACATGTTCATATCTGAAATCATGGCAAATGTATCTATAATTGTTGATGTTCCATGCTTGGTTTTATCTACTTTCTTATGTTTTGTCCACACTTTGCAGTACTTTTCATATGATTTCTTGGACTAACCTATTAACAAGAGCACAGTGCCAGTTGCCTGTTTTCTGCTGTTTTTGGTTCCAGGAAAGTCAGAAAATCAATATTCTCGGAATTGGACGGGACAAAAGCCAAAGTCAATATTTCACCGAGGGGAACACGGAGCCAGAAGGAGAGTCGGAGAGGAGCCACAGAGTGGCCACACCACCCCATGGCACGGGTCCCCCCAGGTCACGCCAGGGCATGGTGTGGGCCCCCTGGCCGCCCATCGACCTTGCCTCTTCACCTATAAGAAGCCTCCCGATGCATAAACCCTAAATAATAAAGCCTCCATCCATGAAAAGTTCCGCAACACCGCCGCCACCAAAGGGGAGATTCGGGGGACAGAAAGTCTCTGTTCTGGCACCCTGCCGGGATGGGGAAGTTCCCTCGGAGCCATCTCCATCGATCTCCACCGCCATCCCCATCACCATTGCTGATTCCCATGATGAGGAGGGAGTAGTTCTCTCTCGAGGCTAAGGGTTCTACCAGTAGCTATGTGTTCATCTCTCTCTCTCTCTATGCATGATCTTATTGAGATCATGAGCTTGTAATCTATAGATCTATTCTGCTACTCAAGTGCTTTAATGAATCTCTGCTCTCCCCATGTGTGTGAAAGTGACATCGTGCTCACCAGGGTGGCACTTAGGCTAGAGATTACAAATACTTGTTATGAGTTATATTTGGAGTTGGATGTTTCTATGAAATTGTAGTGTTTGTTGGACTCATCTAGTGCTCAAGGTTACAGTGTGGGGTTTTCTAGATGGGAAAGGCTTACTTTGAGGTGTGCTGTTATAGCCCTACCAACGATTAGAGTGTTCAACCGTAGAGTAGTTAAGAGTAGTATCATAAAGAGAAGATATTTATATGAGAGTGTTCACTAGCGAAAGTATGATCCCTAGGCCTTGTTTCTAAGCATTGATACACCGTTTGTTACTAGATCTGTTACATGTTTGCTTGCTTCCTTCTTTATTTCAGTTTTCCTTTAGTCTTTTCCCACATTAACCACACGTCATCAAGCTATTTTCTATCACCGTTACCATTTATAATTGTCCATACCACTTGTATTTCACTATCTCTTTGCCGAACTAGTGCACCTATACACCTGACAAGTGTATTTGGTGTGTTGGGGACACAAGAGACTTCTTGTATCTTGATTGCAGGGTTGCTTGAGAGGGAATACCGTTGACCACTTCCTCCCTGAGTTCGATAAACCTTGGGTGATCCACTTAAGGGAAAACTTGCTTCTATTTTACAAACCTCTGCACTTGGAGGCCCAACAACTGTCTACAAGAATAGAAGTGCGTAGACATCAAGCTATTTTCTGGCGCCATTGCCGAGGAGGAAATGTAAAAGGTATTCACACCGGAGGATTAAAGAAGAAGAACCTCCCACGACAAACGCCTATTTTATGGCGCCGTTGCCGGGGAGGTAAGGTAAAAGGTACTCACATCCTCCGGTGTGAGTGCTCAAAGCTATTTCCTTTAGATTCTGCAATTTTGTCTTTTTGTTTCTTGTTTTCACTAGTTAGGATTAATGGAAAACAACAACAAAAATTAGAGAGCTTTATAGTATTTATCTTGAGTTAGGACATGAAGTGTTTGAAGAGAAAATTAAAAAACCTATGGAACTTTATTTGCATGCTAATAGCAAAGTTGTTAGTATGAATTCTTTGGACACCATTGTTGCTAATCCTATGGAAAAGTCTAAGCTTGGGGAAGCTAGTTTTTATGAAAATGATCTTTTTAGTTCCCCAGCTTCGGAAGATAGCTATTCTATTGCTTATGATGATACCAAACCTCCAATATATGATGATTACAATGATGAATATGATATTTTCAGTCCACCTACTATTGAGGAGAAAATTAGTTATGACTACAATATGCCTCCTATATTTGATGATTATGGTGATGAGAATAATAATGATAGCTATTTTGTTGAATTTGTTCCCACTACGATTACTAAGAATGACTATGTTTATGTGGAGAGTATTAATTATTTTATGCATGTGGCTCATGATAAGAATGTTTTATGTGATAGTTATATTGTTAATTTTATTCATGATGCTACTGAAAGTTATTATGAGAGAGGGAAACATGGTTTTATGCATCTCAATAATATTAAGTTTCCCCTCTTTATGTTGAAAGTCTTGAAGTTGCACTTGTTTTGCTTTCCTATGCTTGTTGCTTTGTGCTTTTGTGACTTGTTTCTTTACAAGATTATTTTTCATAGGAAGTGGGTTAGACTTAAATGTGCTTTGAATTTTCTTCTTGATGCTCTCTTTTACTTCAATTCATATTTCTGATGTGAGCATCTTCTCAAACTATCATGCCTAACTTAAAGGCGTTAAAGAAAAGTACTTATTGGGGGAAACCCAAAAGTATTAGATGAGGCTTGGAAGTTATTACCTCTGTAATAACCGCTCCTTATCCTTTTTATTTGCCTTTTTGTGCCCACAGTAAACTATAATGAGAGAGAAGTAATGATTGGGAAAGTTGCTGTCCCGAAACAGATTTATGTGCTTCACCGTAAAAATTCGTGTAAAATCTCTGTACGTCCTTTTGAGGCGTGAATTTTTTTTCTTCTGCCCCAGGTTGTTATCTAACTTTAGTTAGTTCAACACTTTTTTATTTGAGCAACAGAAGGTCTTCGAAAAAATTTGTCTTTACCTGCTGGTCTGTTTTGACAGATTTCTGCCATTATTTGCATTTGCTTCTTGTTGGTTCCTTTTTGAGTTCTTTTAGGGAAATGAGCTTTTTGAGGGAAGTGCTACAGTAGCTAGTGTTATAATGGAAGTTTATTTGGTGTTAGAACTGAACCTTAAGACTTATTTATCTTGAGTGCACTAATGTTGCTAATAAAGATTATGTGAAGTTTTGTATGAAGGAAAAATATCAGGTGTATGGAAGGAACGAGTAATGAGATGAAGGATGGACTAAAGCTCAAGCTTGGGGATGCCACGCGTGTCACCCCAAGAAATATCGAAGAAGTACAAGCGTCAAAGCTTGGGGATACCCAAGGCATCCCCCTCTTCATCAATAAAAATCCCAGGTTTCTTCCAAACGCTTCATTTTTATTATTTCATGCATAGTTGTGTTGTTCTTGGAGCGTCTTCTTTTTCGTTTTCGTTTTTGTTTTTTGTTTGCTTTTTTTGCTGAATAAATTGGTTGGACCCCCTCTTTCATACATTGGTTTTCAAATAATTTGGTATGGTTTGGAAAAGAGTAGGAAAGCTCATGCTTAAGTGGTAAAGAGAGCTTGTTTTTGACTGTGGCCTATGCTTTGTCATGCCATGCTTGATATTGTTTTGGATTTATGCTTAGTATTCTTTGTTGTAGCATGCCTTGTTATAAACAATTGAGATTGCTTAATGTGCCTTGGATGAATCATGTGTTGTTTTAGCATATTAAAGCATAGTATTGTGGTATTCTCCTTTGATGCTTTATTTGGGTTGACTTGGCGCATGCTCACACCATGTTATGACTATCCCAAGTCACCATAGCCTTGATGATCCTTTAGTTTTCAACTTGTAGTATCACTTTATGCTTTGATCAATGATGTTTTGTCGCTCTGCATGATTATGGCCATTATTGCTCTCTTAGTTTGTCGCTCCCAGTCTTTTGCTAGCCTCCACAACCAAGTATGAGTTCCACTAATGCATCAAAATCCCTAAACCAAGTTATTCCAAAGAGTCCACCATACCTACCTACTAGATTATTCTATTCCAAGTATATTCATGCTTTTGTTTACCTTCCGAATTAAACTTGTTATGAGAAGACTAGTGATTAAAGCCCTCACGAACTTGCTATCACACTTTAATTTTCTTGCCCTTAATAAACTTGAAACATTGTGTCGTCTATGTTGTATGTTCTTGCACTTATTTGTTGGGGATTAGCAGAACCATGCTGTCATGGGGAACGCTTTCAACATTGCACTTGGTACTTGTACCTAGTTGATATCATGCTCTTTTGTCTATGGATATCGTCGGTGTGAAATGAAAGGGGAGCTTGTAAGTCCATGGGGTTATGTATATGTGTTAGAGAAATGCCTGGGCCGTTAGTCTAATCCATGCTGACATGGTGGAAAGTTGCAGTGTAACCATAATGAGCTGTCTATGAAGCATTCTTCTTATAAAAAAAGAGTCCTATATTGAGAAAAAAGAGGAAAAGAGAAAACAAAAAAAGAGATTATGAAAAGAGGAAAGAGAGAAAAAAGCACCATATTCCCATGGTAAATAAGAAGATTGCTGAGATGCTTGTTATCTGCTTGCCTTGTCATTTTGATATGGGGATTCTTTCGTATCATCGGGCAAGGGGTACCCCGTTGGCGGTTCTCTATGATACACATGTACTTACGATGACAAGAACTTACCGGTGACTAAACTTGAGTAGCATGAGGAGCGGCCCTCGTATTCAAGGGACATGAGATTTCCAACTTATACTTCTTCAAGCATGTACACCATAGTTTGTTCACTTTAACCTTAATCACTTCAAGATGCTTATGATAGGGGCAATGAGAGCTGAAAGCTATAAGAACTATAATTTTTGGAAGCTCTTTATGAAACTTGAATCTCTACTTCCTTCTATGAAGGCCTTTCTTCCACCATTATATTGAGTCTCCACCTTCTATCTGTATGCACCTACTTTAAGAGCATAGTGGCCATTCTTAGTTCTATGTGCATTGTCCCAAGACTAGTTGATTGATGCATAACTTGATATTGCTTGTTTTAAACTATTTGTATCTAGTCACTCTTATGAACTTTGAAGGTGTCCTATGCATTTATATTTGCTACTCTATGAAGGACAAGGTGAATACCATTATGCTATGTTTTCTTTATGTGAAACAAACAAACGTCTTGCAAGGCATTGTTATTCATGAATCTTTTGTTTGTTCCTTTCGTGTTACAACATAGTTGCCATGTCTTATTGTTAGAACTTTGTCTTTCATGTTATGATTGAAGTACTATGATCCCAGCTTTTCATGTTTTACAAATACTTTGATCAAGTTTATGATGGTGCATGTCACCTCAAAAATTATTCTTTCTTTTTATCACTTACCTACTCGAGCACGAGCAAGAGTTAAGCTTGGGGATGTTGATACATTGCAAATGTATCTATAATTTTTGATGTTCCATGCTTGGTTTTATCTACTTTCTTATGTTTTGTCCACACTTTGGAGTACTTTTCATATGATTTGTTGGACTAACCTATTAACAAGAGCCACAGTGCCAGTTGCCTGTTTTCTGCTATTTTTGGTTCTAGGAAAGTCAGAAAATCAATATTCTCAGAATTGGACGGGACAAAAGCCTAAGTCAATATTTCACCGAGGGGAACACGGAGCCAGAAGGAGAGTCCGAGAGGGTCCATAGGGTGGCCACACCACCCCATGGCGCGGGTCCCCCAGGCCGCGCCAGGGCATGGTGTGGGCCCCTTGGCCGCCCACCGACCTTGCCTCTTCGCGTATAAGAAGCCTCCCGATGCATAAACCCTAAATAGTCAAGCCTCCAGCCACAAAAAGTTCTGCAGCACCACCACCACCAAAGGGGAGATTCGGGGGACAGAAAGTCTCTGGTCCGGCACCCTACCGAGACGGGGAAGTGCCCCCGGAGCCATCTCCATCGATCTCCACCGCCATCTCCATCACCATTGTTGATTCCCATGATGTGGAGGGAGTAGTTCTCTCTCGAGGCTAAGGGTTCTACCAGTAGCTATGTGTTCATCTCTCTCTCTCTATGCATGATCTTATTGAGATCATGAGCTTGTAATCTATAGATCTAATCTGCTACTCAAGTGCTTTAATGAATCTCTGCTCTCCCCATGTGTGTGAAACTGACAGCATGCTCACCATGGTGGCACTTAGGCTAGAGATTACAAATACTTGTTATGAGTTATATTTGGAGTTGGATGTTTCTATGAAATTGTGGTGTTTGTTGGACTCATCTAGTGCTCAAGGTGATAGTGTGGGGTTTTCTAGATGGGAAAGGCTTACTTTGAGGTGTGCTGTTATAGCCCTACCAACGATTAGAGTGTTCAACCGGAGAGTAGTTAAGAGTAGTATCATAAAGAGAAGATATTTATATGAGAGTGTTCACTAGTGAAAGTATGATCCCTAGGCCTTGTTTCTAAGCATTGATACACCGTTTGTTACTAGATCTGTTACATGTTTGCTTGCTTCCTTTATTATTTCAGTTTTCCTTTAGTCTTTTCCCACATCAACCACACGCCATCAAGCTATTTTATATCACCGTTACCACTTATAATTATCCATACCACTTGTATTTCACTATCTCTTCCCCGAACTAGTGCACCTATACACCTGACAAGTGTATTTGGTGTGTTGGGGACACAAAAGACTTCTTGTATCTTGATTGCAGGGTTGCTTCAGAGGGGATACCTTTGACCACTTCCTCCCTGAGTCCGATAAACCTTGGGTGATCCACTTAAGGGAAAACTTGCTGCTGTTCTACAAACCTCTGCACTTGGAGGCCCAACAACTGTCTACAAGAATAGAAGTGCGTAGACATCACTAGGCACCATGCCCTAACAATCTGATGCCATTACATGAACGATCTTATCCAATCCCTACCATACCCATAGCCTACAGCGGGGGATTACTCACTCATAGATGGGGGAAACATGGATGGTCGATGGAGAAGCGATGGTGATGATGATGGCGATGATCTCCTCCAATTCCCCGTCCCGGCAGGGTGCTAGAACGGAGTTTCTGGTGCTGTTTCGTGGAATCTGTTGGTGGTGGCGGAGCGGAACTCCTTCTAGAAAAACGTCGAACCCCCCCCTGAGTTTTTAGGTCAGAAGGCAACTTATAGGAAAAGAGGGAGACCGAGGGGGTGCCTGGGCTGGCCACACCACCCCCTGGCGCGACCAGGCCTGGCCCACGCGGCCAGGTGGTGTGGTGGCCCCCTGGCTCCTCTCCGTCTCGTATTCTGGATCCAGATGACTTCCGGTAAAATAGGCACTTTGGCTTTTGTCACGTCCAATTCCGAGAATATTCATTTTCTGACTTTCCTGGAACCAAAAACAGCAGAAAACAAGCAGTTGGCACTATGGCTCTTGTTAATAGGTTAGTCCAATAAATCATATGAAAAGTACTCCAAAGTGTGGACAAAACACAAGAAATTGTATAAAACCAAGCATGGAACATCAAAAATTATAGATATATTTGCAATGTATCAAGGTCCGTCTGGATTCTCGTCGAATATAAAGGGAAAAAATTCTCGTCGAATATAGTAAATATGAAAGAGAAAAAATTCCAAAACCTAAAGTCTCATGACTGTCACGTGCTTATGATGCAATTGCTTCCGGTTGCATTGAGGGGAATTCTACCAGAAAATGTTCGACAAGCCATTGTGAAGGTAAGTGCATTCCTCAATACAATTTCTTAGAAGGTAATCGATCAATAAAGTCTGTCAGGGTTACATATTGATGTGGTTCAATGTCTGGTTAGCTTTGAGTTATTGTTCCCACCATCCTTCTTCATATTATGATGGACCTCCTAGTTCACCTAGTCGAAGAGATTAGAATTCTTTGTCTTGTGTTTCTACATAATATGTTTCCCTTCGAGAGGTTCATGGGAGTCTTAAAGAAATATGTTCATAACCGCGCTAGGCCAGAAGGAAGCATCTCCAAGGGCTATGGAACCGAGGAGGTCATTGAGTTTTGTGTTGACTTTCTTGCTAGCCTTAAGCCGATTGGTGTTCCTGAATCTCGGTATGAGGGGAGGTGATGTCTACGCACTTCTATTCTTGTAGACAATTTTTGGGCCTCCAAGTGCAGAGGTTTGTAGAACAGCAACAAGTTTTCCCTTAAGTGGATTACCCAAGGTTTATCGAACTCAGGGAGGAAGTGGTCAAAGGTATTCCCTCTCAAGCAACCCGCAATCAAGATACAAGAAGTCTCTTGTGTCCCCAACACACCCAATACACTTGTCAGGTGTATAGGTGCACTAGTTCGGCGAAGAGATATTGAAATACAAGTGGTATGGATAATTATAAGTGGTAACGGTGCTAGAAAATAACTTGATGGCGTGGAAAAGACTAAATGCAAACTGAAATAAAGATGAAAGCAAGCAAACATGTAACAGATCTAATTGCAAACGGTGTATCAATGCTTAGAAACAAGGCCTAGGGATCATACTTTCACTAGTGAACACTCTCATATAAATATCTTCTCTTTATGATACTACTCTTAACTACTCTCCGGTTGGACACTCTAATCCATGGTAGTGCTATAACAGCACACCTCAAAGTTCATCTTTCCCATCTAGATAATCCCACACTGTCACCTTGAGTACTAGATGAGTCCAACAAACACCACAATTTCATAGAAACATCCAACTCCAAATATAACTCATAACAAGTACTTGTAATCTCTAGCCTAAGTGCCACCATGGTGTGCACGCTGTCACTTTCACACACATGGGGAGAGCAGAGATCTATTAAAACACTTGAGTAACAAGGTAGATCTATAGATTACAAGGTCATGATCACAATATGATCATGCATAGAGAGAGAGAGATGAACACATAGCTACCAGTAGAACCCTTAGCCTCGAGAGAGAACTACTCCCTCCTCATCATGGGAATCAGCAACGGTGATGGAGATGGTGGTGGAGATCGATGGAGATGGCTCCGGGGGCACTTCCCCATCTCAGCAGGGTGCCGAAACAGAGACTTTTTGTCCCCCGAATCCCTCCTTCGGTGGCGGCGGCACTGCGGAACTTTTCGTGGCTAGAGGCGTGACGATTTAGGGTTTATGCCTCGGGAGGCTTCTTATAGGCCAGAGGGCAAGGTCGATGGGCGGCCAGAGGGCCCACACCATACCCTGGCACGGCCTGGGGGTACCCGCGCCTAGGGGGGTGTGGCCACCATGTGGCCCCTCTCTGACTCTCCTTCTGGCTCCGTGAGTCTTCCGAGAAAATAGGAACTTTGGCTTTTGTCCCGTCTAATTCCGAGAATATTCATTTTTTGACTTTCCTGGAACCAAAAACAGCAGAAAACAGGCAACTGGCACTGTGGCTCTTGTTAATAGGTTAGTCCAAGAAATCATATGAAAAGTACTCCAAAGTGTGGACAAAACATAAGAAAGTAGATAAAACCAAGCAAGGAACATCAAAAATTATGGATACGTTAGCAACGTATCAACATCCCCAAGCTTAACTCCTGCTCATCCTCGAGTACGTAAGTGATAAAAAGAAAGAATAATTTTTGAGGTGACATGCACCATTAAAGACTTGATCAAAGTATTTGTAAAACATTCAGAGCTGGGATCATAGTACTTCAATCATAACATGAAAGACAAAGTTCTAGCAATAAGACAAAGAAACTATGATGCAACATGAAAGGGTACAAATAAAAGATTCATGAATAAAAATACTTTGCAAGACGTTTGTTTGTTTCACATAAAGAAGACATTGCATAGTAGCATTCAGCTTGTCCCTCATAGAGTAGCAAATATAAATGCATAGGACACCTTCAAAGTTCATAAGAGTGACTAGATACAAATAGTTTAAAACAAGCAATATCAAAGTTATGCATCAATCAACAAGTCTTGGGATAATGCACATAGAACTAAGAATGGCTACTATGCTCTGAAAGTAGGTGCGTAAAGATAGAAGGTGGAGAATCAATGTATAATTGGAAGAAAGGCCTTCATAGAAGGAAGCAGGGATTCAAGTCTAATAAAGAGCTTCCAAAAATTATGGTACGTATTAGCTTTCAGCTCTCATTGCCCCTATCATAAGCATCTTGAAGTGATTAAGGTTAAAGTGACACAACTAAGAGGATATGTTTGACAAGTTATAAGCTGAAATCTCATGCCCCTTACTTACGAAGACCGAACCTCATGCTACTCAACTTTAGTCACAAGTAAGCTCTTGTCATTGTAAGTACATATGTATCATAGAGAACCGCCAACAGGGTACCCCTTCCCCAATGATATGGAAGAATCCCCATATCAAAATGACAAGGCAAGCAGACAACGAGCATCTCAGCAATCTTCTTATTTACCATGGGAAAATGGTGCTTTTTCTCTCTTTCCTCTTTTCATAATCTCTTTTTTTTGCTTTTCTCTTTTCCTCTTTTTTCTCAATATAGGACTCTTTTTTTATAAGAAGAATGCTTCATAGACAACTCATTATGGTTACGCTGCAGGTTTCCACCATTACAGCATGGATTAGACCGGCGGCCCAAGCGTTTCTCTAACACACATACAAACTCCATGATCTTACAAGTTCCACTTTTATTTCACACCGTCGGGATCCATAAGCAAAAGAACATGATATCAACGGGGTACAAAGTACAAGTGCAATGTTGAAAGTGTTCCCCATGATACATGGTTCTACTAATTTTAACTTATAAAGCGCAAGCATATACGCAGCAAAGAAGGACACAATGGTTCAAGTTTATTAAGGGCAAGAAAAGTAAAGTGTGCCATCAAGTTTGTGAGAGCTTTAATCACTAATTTTCACATAACAAGTTTAATTTGGAAGGTAGATAAAAACATGAATATACTTGGAATAGCATATGCTAATAGGTAGGTATGGTGGACTCTTTGGAATAACTTGGTTTAAAGAGTTGGATGCATGAGTGGAACTCACACTTGGTTACGGAGGCTAGCAAAAGACTGGGAGCGACAAACTAAGAGAGCAATAATGGCCATAATCATGCAGAGCAACAAAACAATCATTGATAAAAGCATAAAGTGATACTACAAGTTGAAAACTAAAGGATCATCAAGGCTATGGTGACTTTGGAGAGTCATAACATGGTGTGAGCATGTGCCAAGTCAACCCAAATAAAGCATCAAAGGAGAACACAACTAAACTATGCTTTAATATGCTAAAACAACGCATGATTCATCTAAAGCACATTAAGCAATCTCAATTGTTTATAACAAGTCATGCTACAGAAATGAATACTAAGAATAAATCCAAAACAATATCAAGCATGGCATGACAGAGCATAGGCCACAGTCAAAAACAAGCTCTTTTTACCACATAAGTATGAACTTTCCTACTCTTTTCCAAACCAAACTATTTGCAAACCAATGTATGAAAGAGGGGGTCCAAACAATTTATTCAGAAAACTAAGCAGACAAAGCAAACGAAAAATCAAAACAAAAACGAAAAATAAGATGCTCCAAGAACAACACAACTGTGCATGAAACAATAAAAATGAAGCGTTTGGAAGAAACCTGGGATTTTTATTGATGAAGATGGGGATGCCTTGGGCATCCCCAAGATTTGAAGCTTGTACTTCTTGGATATTTCTTGGGGTGACACGCGTAGCATCCCCAAGCTTTAGCTTTAGTCCATTCTTCATCACATTACTCATTCCTTCCATACACCTGAAATTTTTCCTTCATACAAAATTTCACACAATCTTTATTAGCAACATTAGTGCACTCAAGATAAATAAGTCTTAAGGTTCAGTTCTAACACCAAATAAACTTCCATTAGAACACTAGCTACTGTATCACTTCCCTCAAAAAGCTCAATTCCCCAAATGAACTCAAAAAGGAACCAACAAGAAGCAAATGCAGAAAATGGCAGAAATCTGTCAAAACAGACCAGCAGGTAAAGACGAATTATTTCGAAGACCTTCTATTGCTCAAATCAAAACGTGTTGAACTAGCGAAAGTTAGATAACAACTTGGGGCAGAAGCACAAAAATTCCGCCTCAAAAGGACGTACAGAGATTTTACACGAATTTTTATGGTGAAGCACAGAAATCTGATTCGGGACAGCAACTTTCCAATCATTACTTCTCTCTCATTAGAGGTTACTCTTAGGACAAAAAGAAAATAAAAAGGATAAGGAGCGGTTATTACAGAAGTAATAACCTTCAAGACTCAACTAAGACTTTTGGGTTATCTCCCAATAAGTACTTTTCTTTAATGCCTTTAAGTTAGGCATGATAGTTTGAGAAGATGCTCACATAAAAAATATGAATTGAAGTAAAAGAGAGCATCAAGAAGCAAATTCAAAACACATTTAATTCTAACCCACTTCCTATGCATAGGAATCTTGTAAATAAACAAGTCATGAAAGCACAAAGCAACAAACATAGGAAAGCAAAACAAGTGCAACTTCAAGACTTTCAACATCAAGAGGGGAAACTTCATATTATTGAGATGCATAAAACCATATTTACCCCTCTCATAATAACTTTTAGTAGCATCATGAATAAAATTAACAATATAACTATCACATAAAACATTCTTATCATGAGCCACATGCATATAATCATTATTACTTTCCACATAAGCATAGTTATTCTTATTAATTATAGTGGGAGAAAATTCAACGAAATAGCTATCATTATTATTCTCATCACCATAATCATCAAATATAGGAGGCATATTGTAATCATTAATTTTCTCCTCAATAGTAGGTGGACTAAAAATATCATATTCATCATTGTAATAATCATATATTGGAGGTTTGGTATCATCATAAGAAATAGAATAGCTATCTTCCAAAGATGGGGAACTAAAAAGATCATTTTCATAAAAACTAGCTTCCCCAAGCTTAGACTTTTCCATAGCATTAGCAATAATGGTGTCCAAAGAATTCATACTAACAACATTGCTATTAGCATGCAAATAAAGTCCATAGGTTTTTTTAATTTTCTCTTGAAACACTTCATGCCCTAACTCAAGATAAATACTATAAAGCTCTCTAATTTTGTTGTTGTTTTCCATTAAGCCTAATTAGTGAAAACAAGAAACAAAAAGACAAAATTGCAGAATCTAAAGGAAATAACTTCGAGCACTCACACCGGAAAATAGGCGTTTGTCGTGGGAGGTTCTTCTTCTTTAATCCTCCGATGTGAATACCTTTTACCTTTCCTCCCCGGCAACGGTGCCAGAAAATAGCTTGATGTCTACGTACTTCTATTCTTGTAGACAGTTGTTGGGCCTCCAAGTGCAGAGGTTTGCAGAACAGCAGCAAGTTTTCCCTTAAGTGGATTACCCAAGGTTTATCGAACTCAGGGAGGAAGTGGTCAAAGGTATTCCCTCTCAAGCAACCCTGCAATCAAGATATAAGAAGTCTCTTGTGTCGCCAACACACCCAATACACTTGTCAGGTGTATAGGTGCACTAGTTCGGCAAAGAGATAGTGAAATACAAGTGGTATGGATAATTATAAGTGGTAACGGTGCTAGAAAATAACTTGATGGCGTGGAAAAGACTAAAGGAAAACTGAAATAAAGATGGAAGCAAGCAAACATGTAACATATCTAATTGCAAACGGTGTATCAATGCTTAGAAACAAGGCCTAGGGATCATACTTTCACTAGTGAACACTCTCATATAAATATCTTCTCTTTATGATACTACTCTTAACTACTCTCCGGTTGGACACCCTTATCCATGGTAGGGCTATAACAGCACTCCTCAAAGTTCATCTTTCCCATCTAGATAACCTCACACTGTCACCTTGAGTACTAGATGAGTCCAACAAACACCACGATTTCATAGAAACATCCAACTCCAAATATAACTCATAACAAGTATTTGTAATCTCTAGCCTAAGTGCCACCATGGTGTGCACGCTGTCACTTTCACACACATGGGGAGAGCAGAGATCTATTAAAGCACTTGAGTAACAAGGTAGATCTATAGATTACAAGCTCATGATCACAATATGATCATGCATAGAGAGAGAGATGAACACATAGCTACCGGTAGAACCCTTAGCCTCGAGAGAGAACTACTCCCTCCTCATCATGGGAATCAGCAACGGTGATGGAGATGGTGGTGGAGATCGATGGAGATGGCTCTGGGGGCACTTCCCCGTCTCGGCAGGGTGCCAAAACAGAGACTTTCTGTCCCCCAAATCCCCCCTTCGGTGGCGGCAGCGCTGCGGAACTTTTCGTGGCTGGAGGCTTGACGATTTAGGGTTTATGCCTTGGGAGGCTTCTTATAGGCCAGAGGGCAAGTTCGGTGGGCGGCCAGAGGGCCCACACCATGCAATGGCGCGGCCTGGGGGTACTCACACCTAGGGGGATGTGGCCACCCTGTGGCCCCTCTCCGACTCTCCTTCTGGCTCTGTGAGTCTTCCGGGAAAATAGGAACTTTGGCTTTTGTCCTGTCCAATTCCGAGAATATTCGTGTTCTGACTTTCCTGGAACCAAAAACAGCAGAAAACAGGCAACCGGCACTGTGGATCTTGTTAATAGGTTAGTCCAAGAAATCTTATGAAAATTACTCCAAAGTGTGGACAAAACATAAGAAAGTAGATAAAACCAAGCATGGAACATCAAAAATTATGGATACGTTAGCAACGTATCAGGAGGCTGACTAGAAAAGGCACACTAGGAAGGAAATCAATGGTATGCAGGGATGGGCATTCTTTCACTCAAGAACACTACACAGTTGTACACAATTCCACAGTGGTGGCTCCGTATATCGAGAAACACAAGAATATTCTACTCTCCGAAAACCCGGGGAAGCCTGACTCCTAGATTATAGGGGAACACGAGAAGAATTTTGGCAGTTGGTTGTAGACACATCTCATGAATAACACCACTATTGGAGATCAGTTGTACTCGTTGGCCAGGTTACCATCTTCAACTATATGTACTTTCCAAGGGTATGCAATAAATGGGAATACATTTTACACGATCGCACAAGATAAAAAGAGCACCAACCAAAACAATGGTGTCCGCTTTGATGCAACATATGACAGTGGGCAGAAGGTCTCATATTATGGGTACATAGAGGAGATATGGGAACTTTACTATGTACCTACTTTTAAGGTCCCTTTGTTTCGGTGCAAATGGGTCAAGCTGATAGGAGGCGGGGTACATGTAGTCCAAAAGTATGACATGACAATAATGGATCTCAACAATCTTGCATACATGGACGAACCATTCATCCTAGCCAACGATGTGGCTTAGGTTTTCTATGTGAGGGACATGTCTACCAAACTTAGAAAAAGGAAAGATCAGCAAAAGAACACAGAATACGATGAGCCAAAGTGCCACATAGTTCTTTCAGGGAAAAGAAACATCGTGGGAGTGGATGACAAGAAAGACATGTCAGAAGATTATAATAAGTTCCATAAAATTCCTCCCTTCAAAGTAAAAAACTGACACAAGCATCCTGTTAAATGATGAAGATTCTGCATGGCTACGGTGCAGAAGAAAATCAAAACACTAGATAGGGATGTTGGTGATGTGTTATAATGTATTAAACCTTTTATGTAATAAATCTATGTAATGTATTCCACCTTTTATGTCATTTTCTGAAGGTTTTTTGAGACATAAATCTATGTAATGTATTAAACCGATTCGACATCCTAAAGTAGGCAGCGGGAAATGTGTGGCGGGAAAACATGGCGGGAAGCGGAGGGAAAGGGCGGGAAAACGTGGCGGGAAACGAAGGGAAAGGGCGGGAAAACATGGTGGGAAATATGTTTATCCCCGGATGGTGTTTCCAACCAGGACTAAAGGTTCATATTTAGTCCCGATTGGAGACACCAACCGGTACTAAACATGGGTGGCGATACTATAAATAGGCATCCTAAAGTAGGCGGCGGGGAATGTGTGGCGGGAAGCGGAGGGAAAGGGCGGGAAAACGTGGCGAGAAACGAAGGAAAAGGGCAGGAAAACATCACGGGAAATATGTTTAGTCCCGGATGGTGTTTCCAACCGGAACTAAATGTTCATCTTTAGTCCCGGTTGGAGACACCAACCAGAACTAAACATGGGTGGCGACACTATAAATTAAGGGAATATGCCTTGAGAGGCAATAATAAAGTTGTTATTATATGTATTCCAAGTATATGATAGATGTTTATTTTGGATGATATAATTGTATTAATATGGAAACCTTAATACATATGTGTTTAATAAACAAATAGAAAGTCCCTAGTTATGCCTCTATATAAACTAGCTCGTTGATTAATAGGATGATCAAGGTTTCCTGATCATGGACATTGGATGTTGTTAATAACAAGGTCACAGAATTGGTGAATGATGTGATGAAAATTCATCTTAAGTATAGCATTACGATCAAATTCATTATGTTTATATTGCTATAGCATCATACAAAGTAATCTTTATCCTTAGACCATGAGATCATGTTAATTGCTAACACCAGAAGAATACTTTGATAACATCAAATGTCACACCGTAACAGGGTGACTATAAAGATGGGTTCGTGTATTCCGAATGTTATATGTTGAGGCTCATGGATCAAGAGCAGAATTTTTCAATCCCAATGATGGATAGATATACTTTGGGCCCTCTCGGTGATATCACATTAAGATAGCTTGCAAGCAAGTGATGTGATCACTAGGAAGTTATATCACGGGAACAAGAAAAGAGTGCATGTCAGTAACGAGATCAAACTAAGTATTGAGATACTGATAATCGAATCTCGGACACATAATATATCGCAAGACAAAGGGATTTAGTTACTATCGTTAAAGGTTCTCTCGATCACAGAAGTCATCGTTGAATATGTGGGAGTCAGTATGGATCTCCAGGTCCCACTTATGATTATTGATCTGAGAGGGGTCTCGATCATGTCTATGTTATTCGCGAACCATAGGGTGACACAGTTGAGGGTTGCCAAATACCATTTGGAGCAAATATGTTCTAGACGAAAGAATTGCAAAAGCGCTGGAATTATTTCAATAGACACCGAAATTGTTTCGGGTGAAATTGCTGAAATTGGTTCTACATGTGATATTGAAATGTTGTAGGGGGTTTTATGTGAATGTTTGTTAATTAAAGTAATTAACAAAATTCTAAATAAAATTAATAAAAGACTTTTATTAAATGAGAGAGCATTAAATTTGGAGAAATTCAATGCATTTAAAGTGGAGACTTTAAAAGAGAATGTGAAGGGGCAAATTTATGTGGAGGGGGATACCACCACATGAATGGGGGAGGTGAGGGATCATCCCCCATGGGGAGCTGGCCATGGGGAGGGGTACCCCCCTCCTCCTATAAAAGGCCCCCCTCTCACTCCTTCTTCCACACACCTCCTCGTGAATGATCTCTCTACCCCTCTAGAATTATTCCCCCATGGTCTCGGATTAGCGAGATACATTTTCCCGATGGCATTTCATATGGAAGGAGTTGCTGCTTCCACTGCATCGCTGGAGCGAGGAGGTGGAGGTTGTTCGGTGGCCTGAACGTGTGTGCGAGGACGGATGCGCTGCTGATTTGCGGCGCTAGGACTTCCACACGATCTTTGTTCGACTACATCATCCACGAGTTCCATCTTATTAACAAAGCTTTGTTGTTCTTCGAGGGTATGTTCTCTATGGATGTACATCCACCTATTTCTTGTATCTAGTAGATAGATCTTGGCGTATAATAGTTCCCATCGTACTAATTTTTTGTTTTCTATGCTGCAAACCCAACAGTGGTATCAGAGCCTGATCTATGCGTACATGCATTGCACGGGTAGTACACATATGAGTATGTGGGCAACGATGATCATGTTATTGCTTATTTCATGTATTTTGGATATTTGTGGCATAGTGGGATGAAGCGGCCCGAACTAACTTTACATGTCCTCGCACATGAGACATGTTCCACGCTTGACATGCAAATGGTTTTGCATAACTGGTTAGCGGGTGTCTGTCTCTCCTACTATAGTCAATATCTGATTTACAATGAGTTGCTAATAATTTGATTATCATTGTCGTGGTTCCATGTTCGTAGGTAAGAACGGTTCTATCTTCGAAAAATCTAAGCCATGTAAAACTTGCAATTGATAAATTAGAAGCGTCTAGTTTAGATCGTTGTTGGGCTGGTGTCATGATATGGTAATGTTGTAAGTTGATGTATAGTTGATACTCTTGCAACACACCTAACATTTAAGTTCCATAGACCTTGGCCTTAGACACAAAGGAATGATAAAGGTCATACCACAATGCACATGATAGTGATCAAGTGCAAGAACCATATCATTTCACTTTACACATTTGATGTTTGCATCTTATATTGCTTGTTTGGTGCTTTAGTAGCATTATAAGATGATCCCTCATTTAAATATCAAGATAAAAATTGTGTTCTTCCTTAAGTCTGCACCGTTCTATGAATCGTGTTTCGAGACATCACGTGATGATCGGGTGTACTCGATTCTGCGCTTTCATACAACGGGTGTAAGAGAGTTTTACACACGCGAGTACTAAGGTTCTTAATTAGCGAGCCTAGCATGTACGGACATGGCCTCGGAACACGGACTGAAAGGTTAAGCATGAGTCATATAGTTGATATGATGCCCATATAGATGCTCGCCTTTTAAGCTACACCGACTCACGTGATGATAGGACTTGGTGTAGTGGATTTGGTTCATGTAATCACCAAAAAGACACGAGGGGTGTTGTTTTGGAGTGGGAGTTCATTCATAATTTGATTAGTTGAACTCGATCTATCATAAACTTAGTCTAAACTTTACAAATTCGGTTGTAGATGGCACCACCTACTTTTAATTTCAATGTGTTCATAGAGAAAGAGAAACTTGCGACAAATGGTAGCAACTTTACCAATTGGGCCATGAATTTGAGGATTCTCCTCACTACTGCACAAAACCAGTATGTGCTAGAAGCGCCGCTAGGCCCCCCACCAGCTCCTGATGCCCCTAACGAGGAAAATAACGTCTATTTAACTCGTCAGGAGGACCACAACTTAGTTCATCATGGCATACTGTATGGGCTAGAGCCAAAACTTCGAAAGCGTTTCGAAAACGGCAATGCCTTTGATACCATGGGTGAATTGAATATGATTTTCGATACCCATGTTGCTGTAGAGAGTTATAATGCTTTAGAAAAGTTCTTTAGCTGCATGATGGAAGAGAACAACTCCGTTAGTGAGCACGTACTCAAAATGTCTAGGTACGCCGATAAGCTTGTGTCTTTGGGAATAATGATTCCCATTGACTTAGGCATACATCGTGTTCTCCAATCTTGCCACCTAGCTACAAGAGCTTCGTGATGAACTATAACATGGAGGGCATGAAGAAGTGTCTCCCCGAGCTTCTGTCAATGCTTAAGACTGCAGAAGTGGAGATTAGGAAAGAACATCAAGTGTTGATGATCAATAAGACCACCGATTTTAAGAAAGACAATAAGGGTAAATAAAAGGGAAAGAAGGGCGGCAAATCTGTTGCCACGCCTAAAAAGAAATAGCGGGTTGGCCCTAAGTCTGATACCGAGTGATACTATTGTAAGGGGACTGGACATTGGAAGCGCAACTGCCCCAAGTATTTGGCGGACAAGAAGGCCGACAAAGGCAAACAAAGGTATATATGATATACAGGTTATTGATGTGTACTTGATAGTACTCGTAGTAGCACATGAATATTTGATAATGGATCGGTTGCTAATATATGTAACTCGAATCAGGGGCTGCGGAACATGCGACCACTAGCCAGGGTGAGGTCAAGATGCGTGTTGGCAATGGATCAAGAGTTGATGTGATCGCCGTCGGAATGCTACCTCTCCACCTACCATCGAGATTAGTGATAAATCTAAATAATTCTTATTTGGTGCCTGCATTGAGCATGAACATTGTATCCAGATCGTGTTTGATGCGAAGTGGTTATTCATTTAAATCTGATTGGTTGTTCGATTTATATGAATAATATCTTTTATGGTCATGCACCTGTGATGAATGGTTTATTTCTGTTGGATCTCAATAATAGTGTTACGCATATTCATAATGTTGATGCTAAAAGGATTAAACTTGGTGATGTGGCACTGCCGTCTAGGTCATATTGGCGTTAAACGCATGAAGAAATTCCATTCTGATGGACTTTTGAAATCACTTGATTTTGAATCATTTGATACATGTGAGCCATGCCTTATGGGCAAGATGACTAGAACGCCGTTTTCGGTTCAATGGAACGGGTGACAGATTTATTGGAAATCATACATACATATGTATGTGGTCCAATGAGTGTGTCAGCGCGAGGTGGATATCGTTATTTTGTTACTTTCGTGGATGATTTGAGTAGATACGGGTATATCTATTTGATGAAACACAAGTCTAAAACCTTTGAAAAGTTCAAGGAATTTTAGAATGAAGTGGAAAATCATCATAATAGAAAGATTAAATTTCTGCGGTCTAACCGTGGAGGTGAATATCTTAGTTATGAGTTTAGCACACACATGAGAGATTGTGGAATAGTTTCACAACTCACACCTGCCGGAACACCACAACGTAATGGTGTGTCGAAACGTCTTAATCGTACTTTATTGGATATGGTTCGATCTATGATGTCTCTAACTGACTTGCCACTGTCATTTTGGGGTTATGCACTAGAAACCGCTGCATTCACTTTAAATCAGGCACCGTCTAAATCTGTTGAAATGACACCGTATGAATTATGGCTTGGAAACAAAGCTAAGCTATCATTTCTTAAAGTTTGGGGTTGCGATGTTTATGTGAAAAAACTTCAACCTGATAAACTCAAACCCAAAGCGAAAAAATGCGTCTTCATAGGATACCCTAAGGAAACAATTGGGTATTCCTTCTATCACAGATCCGAGGGCAAGGTTTTCGTTGCCAAGAATGGATCCTTTCTAGAGAAAAAATTTCTTGTGAAAGGCGAGTGTAGTCGGAAGGTAGAACTTGAAGAGGTTATTGAACCTTCTCTTAAAGAAACGGCAAGTGGCGCAGCGCCGGAAATTGTTCCGGAGTTGACTTCACTGAATGAAGAGGGAACTAATGATAATGATCATGTAACTCCAAAAGAGGACACTACCGAACCTCGCAGGTCAAGCAGGACACGTGAAACTCCTGAACTATACGGAAATCCTGTTATGAATTTCATGGTTGATGAAATAGATGACCCTGCAACGTATGAAGAAGCGATGATGAGCCCGGATTCCGACAAATGGCTAGAAGCCATGAAATCTGAGATGGAATCCTTATACGAAACCCAAGTTTGGACCTTGGTGAACTTACCTCATGACCGAAAGGCCGTTGAGAATAAATGGATTTTCAAAACAAAAACTGATGCTGACGGTAATGTTACCATCTATAAAGCTCGTCTTGTCGCAAAAGGGTTTGGAAAAATTCAAACAGTTGACTACGATGAGAAATTCTCTCCCAAAGCGATGCTAAAGCTGGTTAGGATTATGTTAGCAATTGTTGCATATTTTGATTATGAAATATGGCAGATGGATGTCAAAACTATGTTCCTCAATGGTAATATTAAGTAGAATTGTATATGATACAACCTAAGGGTTTTGTTGATCCTAAGGATTCTAATAAGGTATGCAAGCTTCAGCGATCCATCTATGGACTGAAGCAAGCATCCCGGAGTTGGAATCTCCGCTTTGATGAGGTGATTAAAGAGTTTGGATTTGTCCAAACTTATGGAGAGGCTTGTATTCACAAGAAAGTGAGTGGGAGCAATGTGGCATTTCTGATATGATATGTGGATGACATATTATTGATTGGAAATGATGTAGATCTTTTAAACTATTTTAAAAGTTATCTAAACCGCAAATTTTCGATGAAGGACCTTGGTGAAGCGTCATATATATTAGACATTAGGATATATAGAGATAGATCAAGGCGCCTAATTGGGCTATCGCAAAGTATATACCTTTATAAGATATTAAAGAAGTTTAATATGGACGGAAGTAAGAAGGGGTTCTTACCTATGTTGCAAGGAAAGACATTGAGTAAGACACGAAGTCCGGCTACGGTGGAAGAAAAAGAGGTAATGGATAAGATCCCCTATGCTTTAGCCATAGGCTCTATAATGTATGCCATGCTATGTACAAGACCGGATGTGGGACAGGCTATTAGTTTGACTAGTATATGCCAATCTAATCCAGGTTCGGAACACTAGATAGCGGTCAAGAATATCCTTAAGTACTTAAGAAGAACTAAGGATATGTTTCTTGTATACGGGGGTGAAGAAGAGCTGATCGCTAAGTGTTATGTCAACGCTAGCTTTGACACCGATCCGGATGACTCTAAGTATCAATCCAGATATGTATTTCTCTTGAATGGAGAAGCAGTTAGTTGGAGGAGTTCCAAACAACCTGTGGTAGATGGATCAATGACGGAGGCGGAATATGTTGCTGCTTCAGAAGCGGCACATGAAGCGGTTTGGATGAAGGAGTTCATAACAGAACTAGGTGTGGTTCCTAGTGCGTTGGACCCAATGGTGATCTATTGTGACAACAATGGAGCCATAGCCAACGCTAAGGAACCAAGGTCTCACAAGAATTCCAAGCATATTAAGCGCCAGTTTCACTCCATCCGTGAGCATGTCAAGGATGGAGATATAAAGATTTCTAAAGTACACATGGACCTAAATGTAGTAGATCCGTTGACTAAAGTTCTCCCTAGGGAAAAACATGATCAACACCAGAACTCCATAGGTGTTAGATTTATCACTATGTAAACTAGATTATTGTCTCTAGTGCAAGTGGGAGACTGAAGGGAATATGCCCTAAGAGGCAATAATAAAGTTGTTATTATATTTATTCCAAGTATATGATAGATGTTTATTTTGCATGCTATAATTATATTAATAAGGAAACCTTGATACATGTGTGTTTAATAAACAAATAGAAAGTTCCTAGTTATGCCTCTCTATAAACTATCTCGTTGATTAACAGGATGATCAAGGTTTCCTGATCATAGACATTGGATGTTGTTAATAACGAGGTCGCAGCAATGGTGAATGATGTGATGAACATTCATCCAAAGTATAGCATTACGATCAAAGTCATTATATTTATATTGCTATAGCATCATACGAAGTAATCTTTATATTTAGACCATGAGATCATGTTAATTGCTAACACCGGAAGAATACTCTGATAACATCAAACGTCACACCGTAACAGGGTGACTATAAAGATGGGTTCGGATATTCCGAAGGTGTTATGTTGAGGCTCATGGATAAAGAGTGGAATTTGTCAATCCCGATGATGGATAGATATACTCTGGGCCCTCACGGTGATATCACATTAAGATAGCTTGAAAGAAAGTGATGTGATCACTAAGATGTTATATCACGTGAACGAGAAAAGAGTGCATGTCGGTAACAAGATCAAACTAAGTATTGAGATACTCATGATCGAATCTCAGACATGTAATATATCGTAAGATAAAAGGATTTAGTTACTATCATTAAAGGTTCTCTCGATCATAGAAGTCATCGTTCAATATGTGGGAGTCAGTATGGATCTCCAGGTCTCGCTACTGATTATTGATGTGAGAGGGGTCTCGATCATGTCTATGTTATTCACGAACCATAGGGTGACACACTTAAGGGTTTCCAAACACCATTTGGAGAAAATATGTTCTAGACAAAAGAATTGCAAAGCGCTAGAATTATTTCAATAGACACCGAAATTGTTTTGGGTGAAATTGCTGAAATTGGTTTTGCATGTGATATTGAAATGTTGCAGGGGGTTTTATATGAATGTTTGTTAATTAAAGTAATTAACAAAATTCTGAATAAAATTTATAAAAGAGTTTTATTAAATGAGAGAGCATTAAATTTGGAGAAATTCAATGCATTTAAAGTGGAGACTTTAAAAGAGAATGTGAAGGGGCAAATTTATGTGGAGGGAGGTACCACCACATGAATGGGGAGGTCAGGGGTCACCCCCCATGGGGCGCCAGCCATGGGGAGGGGTACCCCCTCCTCCTATAAAAGGCCCCCTCTCACTCCTTCTTCGACACACCTCCTCGTGAAGGATCTCCCCCTCTAGAATTATTCCCCCCATGGTCTCGGATTCGCGAGATACATGTTCCCGGTGGCATTTCGTCTGAAAGGAGTTGCTTCTTCCACTGCATCGCTGGAGCGAGGAGGTGGAGGTTGTTTGGTGGCCTGAACGTGTGTGTGAGGATGGATGGGCTGCTGATTTGCAGTGCTAGGGCTTCCACACGATCTTGAGATCGGCAAGCATTCGACTACATCATCCACGAGTTCCATATCGTTAACAAAGCTTTGTTGTTCTTCGAGGGTCTGTTCTCTATGGATGTATATCCACCCGTTGCTTATATCCAGTAGATAGATCTTGGCGTATAATAGTTCCCATCATAGGAATTTTTTTGTTTTCTATGCTGCAAACCCAACAATAAATAGGCCGACATCCTTATGAAGTTATCAACTTCAAGGTATGCGAGAGCAGGGACAACACTACAGCCAGCTTGAGGGAGATGCCGGCAGAGGCCAATCCTCCGGCAGCTCCAACAAGCTGGATATAGATGCACTCCCTAATGTGTGAAATTAGTTAGCTCCGTTGTGTATTGATGTAGTTAGAGAAGTTATAAACTACAAGATGGTGTGCGAGAGCAGGGACAACACTACGGCTAACTTGAGGGAGATGCCAGCGGAGGCCAGTCCTCCGGCATCTCCAACAAGTTAGCCATAGATGCACTCCCTAATATGTGAAATTAGTTAGTTCCCCGGCACAAGAATAGAACGACATCTTCATAGTTCAGGAAAGTTGTAGAGAGACCAACACTAGTAGGAAACGATCCATTAGTCCCGGTTTCCTAACTGGGACTACGGAATCGGGACTAAAGGCCCCCCTTTAGTCCCGGTCCAGCCACAAACTTGGACTAACACTCAATACATTTATTGTTATCAAAAAACTGGGACTATGGAATCATGACTAAAGGCCCCCATTAGTCATACTCATATCTAGCCCTATAATACATAGCTTCAGGGTCGTCTTCATCGTCATTGTCATCATCAGTGTCGCTAGGTGCACGCGACTAGATCCTAAGCCCAGCCAGGGCATATTCCGGGGGCAACTGCCACTTCAGCCTCTGATTCACGACGCGCTGGATGATGACACCGCTACGCCCGTGGCCTTCACCACTGCCACCCTTCTTGTGGCTCTATGGAGGTTCAAAGTGCGGGCACCGCAGGCGAGGATGATCTTCCTGGGCGATGTAGCGCATCACACCGATGATAGTCTGGTTTTCCCGCCACATGCGATGACCGACTTCGTTGTGGTTCACCGAGGGTGGGCCGTTACCCTCATACCTCGCGAGCTCCCTTTCCCGTCGGTTAGCAAAGAAGGCATTCCAGGTGTCATAGTTGTCAGGATCCCAATGGGGATCCATCTGCTGCTCCGGCATGAGCTCAAGGTAGAAGTGGTTCGTGATGGCCGCCTAGAAGGCGGAACCTTGAGACACATGATGGACAGGAACTCCTTCAGCGCTCAGCATCGAGTCGGTGGACAACCGGTAGCCTGGCGAGCATGGGTAGCTAGAGGCCCACAGTGCCTCGGTCTCCTCGAGGGTCAGAATGACCCAGTATGCGGTGTCCATTATTCTAAGAGGGGAAGTTGTGGATGTGTGGATGGCCATGGCGGTATGCCTAGATATAGAGGGAAAAGGCAGAAAAATATGGCGGGAAGCGGAGGGAAATGGCGGGAAATATGTTTAGTCCCGGTTAGTGGCTCCAACCGGGAAGCCCTGGTTAGAGGGAAAGGGCGGGAAAACATGGCGGGAAGGGTGGGAAGTTTAGTGAGATTCAAAAATATGGAAAATATAATAGTTAATGCATTTTTAAATTGAAAATGGCAAAATGGTTAATAGTTTGACTAGTTAGAATAATTATTTTATAAAACAAAAAATGGATTTGGATTACTTATTCATATTCAAGCATTTTTTATGTTGAAAGTTTAGTGAGATTCAAAAATATGCAAAATATAATACTTAATGCATTTTTAAATTGAAAATGGCAAAATGGTTAATAGTTTGACTACTTAGAATAATTATTTTATAAAACAGAAAATAGATTTGGATTACTTATTCAAATTCAAGAACTTTTCATGTTGAAAGTTTTCTCAAATTCATAAGTATGCAAAAACTATATAATTCAAATGTTTAAAAAATATAATAGTATGCAAATTGAAATTTTTGGAAAAAAACAGTACGGCTAGTTTCGGTCCAGCGCATGCAAATTTGGGCCTTTTGTCCCGGCCCAAAACACCAGTAGGGACTAAAGGCTCTGCAGCGTGCTGGCCCAAAAAGCCACCCCCTTTAGTCCTGGTGCGTTGCACCGACCATGACTAAAGACCCCCTTTTTGTCCCCGTTGGTGCCATGCACCGGGACTAAAGGGGGGTATTTATAGGCAGCCTCTTCCCCATTCGAATCCACCGACTGGGACTTGGAGGCCATCACGATAAACTGCGTGCCGCCAGGCTGCCCAAAATTTTCATCGGTCGCCACCATGGCCCTCCCCAGCTGCCACTTGCCAGGCTGCCCCTCCGCGCCAGCCGCCGCCGCCACCCTCCCTGGTCGCGCTTCCCCGTGCCCCTCCCCGTGCCGGTCCATCGCGCCAAGCCGTCCCTCCGTCACCGCGGTCGTCGACAGCCACCGCCACGAGCTTCGTCGCCAGCCGCCACCGCACCTCCCGGTAAGATTTGTATAGGAAATATTTTAGGAAATATTAGTATAGGAAAATAGGAAATAGGAAATAGGAAATAGGAAAATAGGAAATAGGAAATAGGAAAATAGGGAAATAGGAAATAGGAAAATAGGAAAATAGTAAAATAGGAAATAGGAAATAGGAAATAGGAAAATAGGAAATATTTGTATAGGAAAATATTTTAGGAAAATATTTTAGGAAAATATTGTATAGGAAATATTTGTTAAATATTGTATAGAAATATTTATGTTGCAATTGAAATATTTTAGGAAATATTTGTATAGGAAATATTTGTATAGGAATTATTTGTATAGAAATATTGTATAGGAATATTTTTATAGAAATATTGTATAGGAATATTTGTATAGAAATATTGTATAGGAAATATTTGTATAGGAATATTGTCTAGGAAATATTTATATAGAAATATTTTTGTTGCAATTGAAATATTGTATAGAAATATTATTGCATTGAAATATTGTGTTGCAATTGAAATATTGTATAGAAATATTGTGTTGCAGTTGAAATATTGAATAGAAATATTGCATAGAAATGTGGATCTTGCAATTTTTGCTATGTTCAAATATGGTGTGCATTTTGAATAATATTGTGTGCATCTCGCATTTTGCATAAACTATGGATCCACCTAGCCCAATCCATAGAGACCTACCATAATAAGAAATTCTCGAGGATATAATCCATGATGCTGATCCATTAGAATCTCCCTCGAGGTATCTGAACCCATCCGGTGATGGAGATAAGGTTGACTGAAGAGAGGGAGAAGCCGTCAGCTCCAATGATGGAGGATCCGACAACTCCGATGATGGAGAAGCCGATGGACCCTTAACAAAGACCGGTGAGGTATAATATGATGTTCGGTGATCACTAGATATATGTTGTATATATATTAATTGACGAATGTTTATTTTCTTAGGCCTCCACATCAAGCAAACAATATTCCGAACAAGGCCTAGCCAAAAAGTTAGAAGCATCTACGCGTTATACAATTACGGTGGTATCAACACTAGGCAAACCGTTGGAACCCCAAAAAGCTAAAAATAAATTTGGTCAAGAATGTGGAGTTATGGTTAGGGATCGCATCCCACTCACCGTTCAAGAGTGGAATAAGACCAAAAGGGGCGGAAGAGAGTGAGTATGTCACCGAAAGGTACAAAGAGGGTCTTTGGAATGACCTCATGGCACATTTCACCCTGCCAAAATATGAGGATGGTGCCGACACATCTGCATTGAGGAAGAAAGTGAAGGAGTGGACTCTTAAGAAGATGGCCGAACTATTCTGAAACTGGAAGAAAGAATTATGGCTAAAGTATCAGAAGGACAAGACTACTCCAAAATTCGATGGCTATCTAGCGAAACAATAGCCTTACTGGGCTGCATTTGTGAAGTATAAGGAGTAAGAACCTTCTCAGAAAAATTCAGAAAAAAACAAGATAAATGCTACGAAAAAGAAATATCACCATCACCAAGGACTAGGGGCAACACGACTGCCATGCCAAAGTGGGGAAAAAAGAGAAAGGGCTGCTTGATAAATGGGTCACTCCAGAACCAATGCGCGAAGAATGGAATTTGAGGGCAAGAAATTGGTTCCTTGGTCATGGGAGTGAGTATGACGATACTACAGGGGACCTTGTTTGCTATGACGGGATTATGATATACAGGTAGACATGGCTGACAGTGGTGAAAGAAATTAAAGAGGGGAAAACAAAGTTCCGTCATGATAGAGAGAAAGACTTGCTGACAAAGGTCCTCGCGAATAAAGAACACGGAGGACGAGTACGAGGCCTTGGCCCTAGTTATACGTGGGAGATGGGGTTTCCCAAATACAAAGATACTTATAGAAGCCGAGAGAGAACAAAGAGGCGACGGGAGGAGGAGGGAGACAGGTTCAACGAGTTGCTAGGAAGAATTGAAAAGCACTAGTAGATTATTGAAGAACTTCGAGGAGTAGCACGCCTGCAAGATCATGCACTCAATATTACCACTGTCTCATCTTAGTGGAGAAGCAGCGCGGCTGAATCAGAGGTCCCGTCTGACGATGCACGAATGATAGATGGCGGTCCCGGCTACCCCGTGGATGGAATCAAGGAGCAAATATCTTGTGACCTCCATCAAAAGGTGAAGAACCTATCCTTGAAGGTGGCGGTTGGATGTGCTTTACCTTGTCCACCTGAGACACGTTGGCATGGCCGTGAGATTCTAGATGGCTGTGCTATAGTCGGGGTGGATGAAATCGTAACGGGGTGGGACTCAAAGGAGCTTGACATCCCTGGACCTGAAGATGAGACGACACTCAGAGAAGTACTAGGTGGTATCATTCTATGGGACAAGAACAACATCAAGCTTCCAGGCTCGGCGCCAAGGCCAACACCGCCTCTGAGTCATCGCGTGTCACCTTCACCTCTATCACCTCCAAGAAGCCCACCCATGACTACGACCACCATAGTGCGAGTCCATCTCAATCTCTACCGCAGGGTCAGCCGTCTTTGCCGCCCGCTAAGGACAATAAGCAGAAGCGTGCTCTGTCGATGAGTACTAAACGACGTAGCAGCCCAAAACGACAGATGTCGCCCCTCCCAACAGTACCTCATAACAATTTTCCCATCAGACCTTACGTTTGTACTGCCGAGGAAAACACAGTGATCGCAAAGGCTGAATGTGTTGCATAGCTTCAAAAAAAGAAACCCGAGCCCGCCCCGGTATACACTGAGAAGCAAAAAGCGTATGCACTTTCTTTTCTAAACACAAAATCGCAATATGACTTACACCATAAGCCCGATGACTATCTACGCACACTTCAGAAGGAAGTGAAGAAGAGCAAATCAAGTAGAAATGCAAGCGGGAGCAAATCATCAAGTCAAAGTGCATGCGGCAAAATAACGGACCTCCCCTAGCTCGGGAAACAAGCAAAAAATCGATCCCACCCCTCAAGGTGTTATCCTATGAAATTTCCCGGCAGGATATGGAAGAAGTTGCGAAGCTTGCGGCCACTGTGAATGTGACTATTGAGGAATTGCTAGGTTCCTAAGAAGACAAGTTACCCAAGGATGTTGTAGCCCCTAAATATGTCCAAGGGATGCCTTTGGTCATCATAGAGAAGTTGCAACAAATGCCAACAAAAATGCGGAGTTTACATAAATGGTACTTGAAAGCTGTAAAGGAGGAGAGAATAATGATTGTGGCAAAAAATCCCACATGACTTCTACTTCCAAGCCGACGGGTCCATATTGACTTTTTAGAACTCTTCTAGTTATACACTTTCGACACCCTCGACAAATCTATCATGAGTTGCTATTGTATGTAAGTTGTTGAATTCATTGTCTACATATAAGTTGTTCAGTTTTTTAGTTGTTCAGATTATTGCAATTAGTTATCCTCATTATATCCTTTTGTACTCTATTATTATGTAGAATAAATATCCAGGAAGGTAAAAGAAGGTCACTCTTTAGTGTTGGGCTTATTGACCCAGATAAAATACATATAAAGACGCTAACGGATAAACCCAAGGAGACGGAGAAAAAC
The DNA here is from genome assembly GCA_910589775.1 of Avena eriantha. NCBI lineage: Eukaryota > Viridiplantae > Streptophyta > Magnoliopsida > Poales > Poaceae > Avena > Avena eriantha. The sequence continues at coordinate 201,226,769 of OU342746.1, forward strand.
CTTCTAAGGTTTCCAACGAAGCAAAATTTCTGTGACCATATACTGTTTCCTTACAATTTCAAGTGAGGGTCTTACTCTGTTGTACACATTCACTCTTGCTTACTCGATGTTAAGTGTAATTTATGAGTTACTGATGTATATATACACGTGTACAGTTTCTACTGGGTTCTGCTAAACATTCAACTTGATAAGGAAAGAGTTGAAGTTATGAACCCATTAAAGAGACCCTGGAACAGTTTAGAGACATGCAGGACATGCTCCAGAGGTAATTTTCGCGCTACATCGGTCTCTTTCATTGATTTTCTGAGATATCACGTAATGAATAACACACTCATTCATTTTCTTTTCGGGCAGGGTTTAGAACCTGTTCAAGAGTGAGTTTACGGGTTCCTTTAGTGAGAAGCTGACGTGTACTCCGGTCTCGGTAAGTAGTACGTGATATGTTCACGCATATCTTTACTTCTAGTTTCAATATAATTATGATGCTAGATTATTATTTTGATTGAATTCTATTCTCGTAAAGTGCGCAAAACAGCCACGGGGGATGCATCTATATGGATTCTATGTTTGCGAGTTTATTCACATGCTTACCACTGAGCACAAAGAATATAGATTCGACGTAAGCAATCCATGCACAATATTATTTTATTGCCGATGCTTTTTGTTATCATGATTGATATTCATATTGATCTCCTTTTCTTATATAGTTCGAGAGCATGCAGGATCAGCTCCTACCAGAGCAACATGTACTAGGAATTGCAGAAGAACTGGCGGGATTTTTGTTGAAAGAGATAGTAGATGATGCCGGAGAATTTAGTGTGAATAGACGCTACTGATGATCCTAGCCGTGTAATTGAATAGACGGGCTCTAGTCCCGATATTTGTGATATCCATGTAACTATTCAAATTGTATATATTTGTATGCTCGATCGTAAGACAAGTTATCTTATATATGCACGAACGTGCATGGCATGTGGTAGCGTAGAAATATTAGAAAACTATTTTAAAATGAAAAAAGAAATAAATAAAAGAATACAAAATGAATTCTCTGCCACGGCAGAGAAAGTGCCCAAAATGCTGCCGCGATAGAGAACCATTTGTCCCGGTCCGTAAAAGGAACCGGGACTAATGGGTGGGCACCCCGCGCGCGCTCGACGGCCATGTGGACGCCCATTGGTCCCGGCTGGTAACAGAGCTTGGACTAAAGAGTTGGCCTTTAATTCCGTTGTTCCGGTCCCGGTTTACGAGCTGGGATTAAAGGCCTGTTCCTACTAGTGCTTACTCAGAAACTGTCTATGTCAATGGAGGATACAAAAGTCGTCCCGAGTTACTCCAGGACGTCGTCAGTCTCGACCGTTAGACACGGTGACGCTCGCTCAGACGTATTGGAAACAAGGATCAATATACCGACCTTTGGGGCAGCTTACCAATCACGACGTAAGGTCCCTTAAATAGTCAATCACAGGGTTTTATTTCCTCTTGACTCTTTTGAGTTGTAGTTTATACAAACTCTTCCAGTTTGCAGAATTCTAAAACATCTCAACAACCATGATACAAGATGTCTCGTTTCCTAAGAAAATTGCTTGTGAAGGTTTCAGACCTTATCCACGTGTTGTAAGTCACGTGTTTCAATCAAGTTCTTGCTTTCCTTGATTGAGTTTGCTCAGCCTAAACAAATGTTATCAAATAATAGCAAGCTTTCATGAAAATACTATTCCCGGGTCCTGTAGTATAACTACAGTTATTCCAGTATTCATGCTTAAACCAAATGATGTTTGAGCCCGTCTTCTCAAACAACATTCAAAATAAGCAACGCATCCCATGCTTTCACTAGTCTATATTCAGAACTAGTTTCATCTCATTCACAGAAAATATTTCCACAATGTTACCATTGCAAAGAAAACAAAATAGTATATACAAAATATTACGACAATAGTAATATCAATCCGAAGCAGTAATAATTATTGCAGGGCACCAAAAAATCTTACAACACGTTGCCATTAAGTTCCCGTAGGAATTGGCTAGTTTTGCAGATGCCCATCGTCGGGTCAGCCAAGAAGTTAGGGAATCTCCACCGGGTCAACCCAACCAGCCCGGTCGTGTCCGAACTCGTCCGCGTGGACGGGCGCGACGTGCGCGGCGGCGCAGCGGCACGACCCATCCGTCCCGACGTGCCTGGCTTGACCCATCAGTGCATCTAATTTTCATGACCACTGGGTCGGCCCGGACACGCAACCCGCCCGCCAGTGGAACACAGGGCACTCAACTTATCCCTCCAAAAAACCTCTCCCAAAGTTCCCACTGGTGGACGCGGCGAGAAAGGCGATGGATCCCACCGCCATGGTCGACGCTACGCCCTCCGGCGTCACCACCGCCGAGAAGCGCGGCCGACCGAATAAGCCTGCGGCCGACATGACGCCGGTGGAGCGGGAAATTGAGACGGATAAGCGCGCCGGCCAGCGACTTGCGGTGCGAGGTCGACTCACCCAAGCCAAGATCGAGAAGGAGCGCTGGGAGGAGAACGAGCGCATCCTCGCCGCGCAGAACAGGGCCAACCAGAAGGAGCTAGCAGTTGATGCTGCCAAGCACGCCGTGCACATGATAAAGCAGGAGGTGATGACCGCCGCCTTCGGTGGCACACTGGCCTTCGGCACCGTCGGCTTGTCCATGGCCGGCGTGTCCTCTACCAGCTCTGTCACGTCCACCCCTTGCAACCAGCTCAAGACGCCATGCCCGCGCACACCTTCGCTCGGAGGCGACACTAGGATCGTGGCCTCGCTCTCTAGGTTCGTCCATCTCCGCACGACATCGTCGAAGGTGGGAGAGTCCTCCATTGGCCTCAACCGCACTCCAACGACCACGGACACAACTGAAGGGAATATGCCCGAGAGGCAATAATAAAGTGGTTTTTATCTTATTCCTTGTTTATGATAAATGTTTATTTTGCATGCTATAACTGTATTGATTGGAAACATCAATACATGTGTGTTTAATAAACAAATAAAAGGTTCCTAGTTATGCCTCTCTTATAGACTAGCTCGTTGATTAACAAGATGATTAAGGTTTCCTGATCATAGACATTGGATGTTGTTAATAACGAGGTCACAACATTAGTGGAATGTAACACCCTCAAATCGGCCCTATGCAAGTTTTAGCCCTTTCCGCCAAACCCGCATAGAAACGATTCAAGGACGCCCACCGGGCACTTTCGTGCGGGTGGAAAACGAAGTAATACCATTACAGAACAGTCCTCGATGGGACCCACAGTACAGATATATATACAACACGACTCCAAGAGTCAAGAATACAGATATACAATACAAAGATCCAAATCACCTTGAAAACGATAGAGCGTCCGACTACGGACAAGATGCAAATGGGGCTAAGAGCCCTGAAGAATAACCAATGGCGTCCATAACCCTGCCCAGGCCAAGCCGGAAGGGTAACCCTGCTAACGACGTCGATCTCAACCTGCTAAAACAAAAGGGGTGCCGACAAAGGGCAAAGGAAAAAGAGGAGCGTCAGTACCGAGGCCAGTACACGGCGAGGCTAGAATTCGGCGGCTCTCGCCTACATAGGTATGGTGGGCTGAAGTGGCAGCGCAGCGGCACTAAGCAACCTATAGAGACTCGATACAACTGTCGGTTATCAGAGAGGGATAAGAAATACCTATTCGGATCCAATCTGAAGCTAACACCAAACAAACCCATCCTGGTATTTCCCCTCGAGACCAAACGAGGAAGTCAAACCGAGGAACTCACACAGTTGGCAGTTTTATTCATTCCGTTATAGTTGTAGCACTTACTAATCAGATATAGATAGCATGAGTCATCCTGAAGCATAAGTAGTGGGCAGTTTTAATCACCATTCCAATGTAGTTGGGACATTTACTAGTTAGATATAATTGTCCTGAGGAATCCCAAAACCCAGCAATTGTTGGCACTTTTATCACATTCCATTGGAGTTGCAATACTTACTAGGCAGGTATAGCATGTCACAAAACAACCCAGATCCACCAGTGGTTGGCATTTTTAATATCCATGCCGTTATAGTTGCTTCTGATTACTAGTCACATATTAAGTCAAATTTATAGCACTACTTTAGTTATGCTTGTCTATGATCGAGATACTGTGCTCCAAGTCGTCCATATCCGCGGACACGGCTTTCAGAAAGTTTTACCCTGCACGGGTGCACAAATAGCAACACACACTCGATCAACCTCGGAAAAACCAACTCAAAACCCAACGAGGCATTCACGACAAAGCAATCACAGGATTCATAAATATTTCAGGGGGCCACCCCACTAAGCTACCCGTAACGAAGTTGGCCGGCTCCGGAACGGAACCAGGGTTTGCGACGACGGCTGTAAACGACTGGGAACCCGAAAGTGTGACTGGGCTTGTCGATACCGCGAAAACGTGGCGCGATCCAAAACAGTACAGGTGCTCCGCGCACAATCTTAAATAAAACAGTAACATGGCATAATTACAGGATAGTAATAAAACCCCAAACTAGTTTGTGGCCCCAAGAAATAGAAATGAATCAAGCTCTGGCTTAGGGGGGGTCCATAAGGCCTCCCGGATGTGGATAGTGCGAAAAATCAAGGAACAGGTATCAAGTACTCAGGGTCCTACGGCACACAAGTGAGCGTGGAAGAACCAAATAACATCTATTGCCCACCGATGCCTCTGCATTCATTATATCTAGCAATTTAAATAGTTGTGTTTAAAGTCATAATCATCTCCACCATTAAGCAGCTCCACCGATAACCATCTGCCAGCATTCCAACAACTGTGGCACTTGTCAACACGAGATCGCACCTGAGCACGCAACTACGACTCGCAAGACCAGCTATCTACCAAACACAGGTGTCTAAGGCAATATAGAGGCTGCACGGGATATAACTGAGGTACGAAACTAAAGCATCGGGACACGGATAGCAATAGATCAACAGGAGGAAATAAAGACTATAAATGCAAAATAGGTAGAAGAGGGAGAGATGCTCGCCTGGAAAACACTATCGAAGATTCACCAGAGATCGGGTCGACACTCGCATCAACTCATCGGCCTAATCCGTGAAGAAGCAAAGCACTAAAAGAAAAAAACGATGCAACAATTACAACTAATGCGGAGAACCGGCATGATCATGATATGATGCATGACATGGCAAATTAATGATGCAAATCATGTTAAAAATATCTCATCCGCATATCACATTGATGATACATCATTAGTGAGGGATTAGTATCAATAAGGAATTAATTCCAATTTTATTTGTCCATTTTATTAATGAATTACCTTGCAGTAACATATTATAAATGCATGAAACATGAAGAAAATGCATGTATGGAATGGATAGATGGAAAGGGCTCCTCGCGCTGATTGATTTAGACATATTATTGGTTGTATTCCGATTTACGGAATTAAAGATATGATTTTTTTTAGAAAAAAATAGTAATTATTCTTGAATTAAAACAATTTCGAAATTTTAATTGTCCAAAAATTATTTTGGATGGTATATTATTGATCCATGCATTTTTATGATTAATAATCATATATTCTTTGCATTATTTGGGGTTGGCGGATAATAGATATGGATTATATGCACTAGTACTCATTTTAGGATTTTCTGGAAAAATAGAAAAAGGCACAAAACATTTTGTTACTGGGTTAGCTTTCGGTTAATGTTAGAAAGGAAGATCATCCAGTTTAAGAGTCGCTCGGTGGTGCTTGGAATTTGACTGACGAACAAAAGGTTGCAGACAGTGGCGAGGTTCAGAAATCAACGACGGCTAAGGGGTGCGCCGGTGGATTGTTCTATTATGCGCCAGTGTCACTAATTCAAATTTGGTGATATAGGAAATAAACCAACGAACTTAACTTGTCCCAAACATACCCGTGACATGCACAGAAGCTGGTGAATCGATTGATCCAAAGAAAAACACGCTAGCTTAAGCTAGTAGGCAGGCAGGTGAGACAATTGGTGTAGCTAGGTTCAGATGCAAAGGCGTGTGCTTACAGGTTAAGCATGGATCGAACCATGGTCTCTCCAGCTGAAGCGGACCAAGGCACAGCTAAATGAGCCAAAGCCACCAGATCGACAGCTTGCAGGGATAAAAAGAAGACAAGACTGCCTGGGAAAAAATGAAGCCTTGGAGATTTGATCTCCTCTCGCATGGATGGATCGATGAGTGCCAGCCAGTGGCTACTGGAACAGATGTGCAGATCGTGGGCTGTTTGGAAAGAGTCTGGGGCTTGTTATGTTATCTGACGGAACTGAAGAAAACGGATGTGTTCTGAACTTCGGCATCACGAACTGACCAACTGACAAAGCGTGTGAGCGCAGACGACGCTGGGCTCCAGAGCGGGGGAACACGAGTGTGTGCGCGAGGAGGGCAACAGCAGCGGCAGCTGTGCCAGGTGGGGGGCAGCCACGAGAGCTCACGAGCACTTCTCCCTGATGGCCATGAGGGACGCGGCTTGGCAGCGGTAAATCGGCATGTACAGAGAAGAGATCGTGCAAGAAAAGAGAGGGAAATAAGGTGGTATCTCACCTAGGGCCTGGTGCAAGAGGCTGTGGGTTAGGGACGGCCGACGGTGTTCGGGAGAGGAAGATGTGGCTGCGGTCACCTCAGCGAGCGTACGGCCTTGGCATCGCTGTGGCGGCTCCGGTTCCCGGCTTGGGCATCAGTCGACGGAAGTGTTCCACCCGGTGCTCCAGGAGCGGCGGTCTTGTCTTGTATGGCCTGGATCGAACGGGGAGCATCCAAGGGAGGCTGCCATGGCGCAACCTCGATGTAGCTCTACCTTGGAGAGGGGGAAAAGAGGAGAGGAGATGGAGTGGTTGGAGAGGATGGCCCCGTTGCTGTTGTGGCGGCTGCTGGGCTTGCTCACGGTTAGGGCCAGACTCAGATGGTGGGTGGGTTGCTGCCAGGATAGGGTGGGGTAGAAATAGGGCTAGAATTTGGTTTTGGGTTAGGCCGGACTTTCGGCCTGGTGGGCTGTCTCCTAAAAATAATTTGAAAATTTTATTTATTTAAAACGGGCTTTTGTAAACCGTAGTTAGACAAACCAAAATATTTCGGAGACCCGGGTTTTGTATTTGAATAAAGGCTAGGTATTTAGAAAACAGAAATAGGGTTTTTCGAAAATAGTTTCAGACAACAGATGCATGATGATGGCGATGCTCAAACGCAATGTGGCATGATGACATGAGCATGCGGTCATGATGATGCAATGCACAAAAACACAACGATTTTCTAGTAGTGGTTTTTGCGGGATGCCACATGGAATGATGTGATGAACATTCATCCGAAGTATATCATTACGATCAGAGTCATTATGTTTATATTTCTATAACATCATACGAAGTAATCTTAGTCCTTATACCATGAGATCATGTTAATTGCTAACACCGGAAGAGTATCTTGATAACATCAAACGTCACACAATAACAGAGTGACTATAAAGGTGGGTTCAGTGCTACGAAGGTGTTATGTTGAGGCTGATGGATCAAGAGTGGGATTTGTCCATCCCGATGACGGATAGATATACTCTGGGCTCTCTCGGTGATATCACATTGAAATAGCTTGCAAGAAAGTGATGTGATCACTAGAATGTTATATCACGGGAACGAGAAAAGAGTGCATGTCGGTAACGAGATCAAACTAGGTATTTGGATGCCAATGATCGAATCTCGGACATGTAATATATCGCGAGACAAAGGAATTTAGTTACAACGTTAAAGGTTCACATGATCACAAGAGTCATCGTTGAATATGTGGGAGTCAGTACGGATCTTCAGGTCCTGCTGCTGATTATTGATCGGAGAGGGGTCTCGATCATGTCTGCATTATTCACGAACCGTAGGTGACACACTTAAGGGATACCGACACCATTTGGAGCAAATATGTTTCAGATAAAGATTTAAGAAAGCGCTGAAATCATTTCGATGGAAACTGGAATTGTTTTGGGTGAAATTGCAGAAAATGGTTCTGCATGTGATATTGAAATGTTGCAGGGGGTTTTATGTGAATGTTTATTAATTAATGTAATTGAAAAAATTCTGAATAAAATAAATAAAATAGTTTTATTTAATGAGAGCTTGCATTAAATTTGGTGCATGTGTGAGTGGAATTTTGAGTGGAGGCTTTTTATGGGAGTGGGAGCTCCACCCACATGAATGTGGAAGAGGTGGGGGCACCACCATGGCTGCCACTCCATGGCCCTTGGGTGCCCCCTCTCCCCTATAAAAGGCCCTCCTCTCCTCCTCACAAACCACACCTCCTCGTGAAGGATCTCTCTCCCCCTCTAGTTATTCCCCATGGTCTCGGATTAGCGAGATACATGTTCCCGGTGGCTTTATCTGGAAAGGAGTTGCTGCTTCCACTGCTTTGTTGGAGCGAGGGACGGAGGTTGTCGGGGTACCGGACGTGTGTGCGATCACGGATGTACCGCTGCTTTGCGGTGCTAGACTTGGTGGTGCTGGACTTGTTGGAGCTGGATCTGATGGACGTGCTGGAGCCGGACCTGCTGGACTTCATCACGATCTTGAGATCGTCAAGTGTACGACTACATCATCCACGAGTTCCAACTCGTTAACAAAGCTTTGTTGTCTTCGAGAGTAAGTTCTCTATGGATGTATATCCACCCGTTGCTTGTATCTAGTAGATAGATCTTGGCGTATAGTTCCCATCGTAGGAAATTTTTTGTTTTCTATGCTGCGAACCTAACAGTGGTATTAGAGTCTGATCTATGCGTAGGTGCTTTGCACGGGTAATACACATATGTTTATATGTGGGCGATGATGATTATGTTATTGCATCTTCTATGTATTTTGGATATTGGTGGCATAGTGGGATGAAGCGGCCCGGACCAACCTTACATGTCATTGCACATGAGACCGAATCCACGACTGACATGCAACTAGTTTTGCATAAGTGGCTGGCGGGTGTCTGTCTCTCCTACTATAGTTAATATCTGATTTACAACGTGTTGCTAATAACTTGGTTATCCTCGTTGTGGTTCCATGTTCGTAGGTAAGAACAGTTCTATCTCCAAAAGCCCTAAGCCACGTAAAACTTGCAATGGATAAATTAGAGGCATCTAGTTTAGATTGTTGCTGGGCTAGTGTCTTGATATGATATTGTTGTAAGTAGATGTATGATAGATACTCTTACAACACACTTAACGTGTAAGTTCCATATACCTTGGCCTTACACACAAAGGAATGATAGAGATCATATCATGATGCATATGATAGAGATCAAATGCATGGACCATATCATTTCACTTTACACATATGATGTTCGCATCTTATATTGCTAGTTTGGCATTTTTAGTAGCATTGTAAGATGATCCCTCATTTAAATATCAAGATAAAATGTGTTCTTCCTTAAGTATGCACCGTTCTATGGATCGTGTTTCGAAACATCACGTGATGATCGGGTGTACTTGACTCTACGCTTTCATACAACGGGTGTAAGACAGTTTTACACACGCGAATACTAAGGTTCTTACTTGGCGATCCTAGCATGTACAAACATGGCCTCGGAACACGAACCGAAAGGTTAAGCACGAGTCATATAGTTGTTATGATGACCATATTGATGTTTGCCTTTGAAGATACACCAACTCACGTGATGATCAGACTTGGTGTAGTGGATTTGGTTCATGTAATCACCAAAAAGGCACGAGGGTTGTTGTTTTTGAGTGGGAGTTCATTTCTAATTTGGATTAGCCGAACTCAATTTGTCATAAACTAAATCGAAGTCAATTTGCATAATTTTTTGTAGTCATTGGCATCTGTTCACTACCTTATGCTTAGTTTTAATTGAGATAATAGAACTATAGAATTCTGGATATTTACTTTACGAACTGGTATCGTATTGTTTTGAGTGTCAATTTAAAGTTTAGAAGTCCTAGTGCAAACTTTCAACAAACTCTATTTACTCCATGAATTTTAATAAGTAGTATTAAATCAAGAGTAAGAATTCCAATGTTAGTATCTAAAGTATCATGTTTGCCTCCATGATTATTGATATTCAAAAGTTGTTTTAATAGCAAGATTATCTAGGAGCTGAAATTTTGTTTTAGAAACCATCATGTGTCGAAGATATTGTGATATCTGAAACAATGTTTTTGGTTGCATTATGATAGAGTATAATTTAGAAAAATACATTTTCTCATATTGTATGAGAATTTGTGAAGGATGGAGATGCTAGGCATCCGGATCTCCCAAAAGGTTTTGGGAACTAACATTATACTCGCGTTTCTTCCTTATAGGCTATAGTAGCTTGATCATGAAAATTGTCATGATAAGGATGAATAGAAGATGTAAGTAAAATGTTTACTACACTAATAGATTACTAAAGAATGTTTTTTTTAAAGAACACCAAACATTTGATGATGGTGATCCACTTCAAAGTGCAAGTCCAAAGGTATTAGTATTTGACTATATACACTTTGTACTATGTGTCATGTGAATGACACCACTATTGATGTTGATAGATTCTTTTAAAAGAAAAGGAATTGTTGAAAGAGAATCTATAAAATATTTGGCAAAAAAGAAAAGGTTGGAGATGTCTAACTTAGGTATATAGAAGATATACATGGTATGACTGTATTCCTTGCTTGTTAAACAATGTGGTTCTGAGGTATTGGATACCGGTATTGGATACCGAATTGGTTGGTATGGAGTGTCATACAGAACAACACAATTCATGAACTGCAACGGCCTAAGCAACTCGCAAGAGAATAAGTGATGATGTTCATCGAAAACAAATAAAGTGTTATTGTGTTTTCGTTGTCGTCAAACCTAGCCTTCAAGATTTGTTTTAATAATTCTTATTTTGTTCCGGTATTACGAGAATAATGGTTGTTTAAATAATTACCATATTCCATAAAGGATGGATGAACTTTTACAAGTCTAGTTGGAGAAATCACATCCATAAACATTATTGCTAAAATGTCGTAAGACAAATGATTGAAAGATCACTTATGAAGTGACATAACTATTTGAATTATATTCGAAAGTAAACATGAAGACACTCCATGTTGATGGATTTTTGGAGTCTTTTGATTTTTATCAATTGACGCTTGTGAAACTTCCCTCGAGATAATTGAAACTCTGTCCATAGGCCAAAGAGGAACGAATGACTAACTTATTGGATATTATGCATGTTGATGTATATAGTCCATTATGTGTAGCCATATGCGATGGATCTTTTTGCTTCATATGCTTTCTCCGGAAATTTGAGTGAAAATATTTATATATTTACTTAATAAGGAAGAAGTATGAAACATTTGAAAATTGTTCAAAGACTTTCAAGATGAAGTGAAAAATCATTGTAACAAGAAAATAAAAGAGTTTATGATTTGATCATAAAGAAAGATATTTGAGTTACAGGTTTAGCAAAACACCTAAGATTTCAGGAATTGTTCCATGAATTTGCATTTCCCGATAAACCACAGGAGTATGGTATGTTCGAGAGATCAAATCAAACCTTGTTTGACATGGTAAGATCAAAGATGTCATTTATAAAACTGCCATTATATTTTAAGGATTAAAGCTTTAGAGACTACCGCTTTTACACTGAAAAGAGCACCATCGTGATCCATTGAAATGACACCATATGAGTTATGGTTTGGGATAAAACCTGAATTGTCTTTTCTTAAATTTTGGTATGCTATGCATAAGTAAAATGTTTACAACCAAAGTCGGATAAGCACGTCTTTGTAGGTTATCCCAAAGAATTTGTTGGGAATTTCTCCATAACACCAAGGACAAAAGAGTTTGTTACTTGGAACGTCAAGTTTCTTGAGAAGGAATTTTTCGCGAAAAGTTAAGTGGGAGGACAATAGAACTTTGATAAGGTTGTTGAACCATAGATATATATGCTAAGTAGCGCAGTGCCAGAAAGTGTCCCGATGGCGGCCACAATGCCCATGCCTCCTGTGATTACAAGGTTGTAATCTCGGAGATTAGAGTTCATATTGAACCGTGTGGGTCGGTAAGAATCAAATAGTGATATTTGATAAACAAGTCGTTATTGTTTTGACAATGATGAACCGACTGCATGCAAAGAAGCGATGATGGGCCCTGACTCCATAAAATGACTAGAAGTCATAGAATCCGTGATAGTATCCATACACGAGAAATCAAGTTTCTGAACTTGGAAGACCCTCTGAAAAGGCGTAAAGCCTATCGGTCGTGTTTAGATCTATAAAGAAATAGACATGGATGTTTAACATCTATAAAATAGTCGACATGTCGGAAATAAGTTTACGGCAATGTTCAAGGAGTTGACTATGACAAGATTTGATCTTTCATAGCGATATATAGTCTTGACGGATTAATGTAGCAACCACTACATTTAATTTGGTATATGGTAGTTGAATAAACAAAAAAAAGGTTCTTCTAATAGAACGGTTACCTAGGACGTGTACATGATATGGTCCGAAGGATTTTGTTAATTCAAAGGATGCTAAAAGGGCATGCAAACTTAAATACTTGAAGTAAGCATAGCGGAGTTGGAATCTTCACCATGACGAAACTATTAAAAGAGTTTAAATTCATCGGAGATGATGAAGATGCTTGCATTTGCAAGAAATTAAGTGGGAGCGCTGAGACATATTTCTAATACATTATGTAGAGGACATATTGTTGATTGGAAATGATGTATCTTGTATTGACACAAGTTAAGAATTTCATTAAAATAAGATTTTGACGAAAGACTTGGGCAAAACCGGAATATTTGGCATCAATATCTATATGGATAGATTGAGGCGCTAATATGGTTGTGCCAGACATACATATATGAGATATTGAATGGGTTCAATATGGAAACAACAAGAAAGGTTCTTGCTGCATGGAAAGGATTGTATCAAGATTCAAGTGTTTCAACACTTGGTGAGTAAAACCACATGAAGATTTTTGATCGATTATACCGTGATATGTATATATCTAGATATGTCCTATGCTCTAAATGTTATGAGCACATACCAGAATGATTCATAAGATGATCATTGGACGATAGTAAAGATATTCTTAAGAGATTTGGAAGAACTAAGAATATATCATGTATAGGTGACAAATAGTTAAAGGTAGTTCATTGTAAAGTGTTACATTGATACTAGTTTTGTCACAAGATACAAATTAAATTTATCTCAATTTAGACTATGGGTGGCACAATGTAATGGAAAGGATCTTCCATGATGGATTTGGATGAGTTCCAAAGTTGAGACATTGTGACATATACTACAACAAAATGCTAAGTACATTACTGCTATAGTAGCAGCAAAGGAGGGCATTTGTGTTAAGTAGTTTGTTATCAAACTAGGTGTGGTTCAAAGTGGGATAATACTATGAAGATATATTGTATGACAATAATATCAACATATTTTAACCCAAACGAACTAAAGGTCTCACCAAAGGACCAAATTTATACAATGCCATCTCATTTGAGAATGAGTGATGCGTAGAGACGCAAAGACATGCAAATACACACGGACCTGAAACTCTCAGATCCAGAGATGGTGTTAACCACTAGAAATCACATATATGCAACACCAGAAAATCATAGGTGTTCAATACGCAAAGTTTTTCAAACTAGATTATTGACTCTAGTGCAAGTGAGAGACTGAAGGGAATATGCCCGAGAGGCAAGAATAAAGTGGTTATTATCTTATTTCTTGTTCATGATAAATGTTTATTTTGCATGCTATAATTGTATTGATTGGAAACATCAATACATGTGTGTTTAATAAACAAATAAAAGGTTCCTAGTTATGCCTCTCTTATATACTAGCTCGTTGATTAACAAGATGATCAAGGTTTCTTGATCATGGATATTGGATGTTGTTAATAACGAGGTCACACCATTGGTGGAATGATGTGATGAACATTCATCCGAAGTATAGAATTATGATCCGAGTCATTATGTTTATATTGCTATAACATCATACGAAGTAATCTTAGTCCTTAGACCATGAGATCATGTTAATTGCTAACACCGGAAGAGTATCTTGATAACATCAAACGTCACACCATAACAGGGTGACTATAAAGGTGGGTTAAGTGCTACGAAGGTGTTATGTTGAGGCTCATGGATCAAGAGTGGGATTTGTCCATCCTGATGACGGATAGATATACTCTGGGCCCTCTCGGTGATATCACATTGAAATAGCTTGCAAGCAAGTGATGTGATCACTAGAATGTTATATCACCGGAACGAGAAACGAGTGCATGTCGGTAACAAGATCAAACTAGGTATTTGGATGCCAATGATCGAATCTCAGACATGTAATATATCGCGAGACAAACGGATTTAGTTACAACGTTAAAGGTTCACACGATCACAAGAGGCATCGTTGAATATGTGGGAGTCAGTACGGATCTCCAGGTCCCGCTGCTGATTATTGATGGAGAGGGGTCTCGATCATGTTTGCATTAATCATGAACCGTAGGGTGACACACTTAAGGGATACCGACAACATTTGGAGCAAATATGTTTCAGATAAAGATTTAAGAAAGCAATGGAATCATTTCGATGGAAACCAGAATTGTTTCGGGTGAAATTGCAGAAACTGGTTCTGCATGTGATATTGAAATGTTGTAGGGGTTTTATGTGAATTTTTGTTAATTAATGTAATTGAAAAAATTCTGAATAAAATAAATAAAATAGTTTTATTTAATGAGATCTTGCATTAAATTTGGTGGAAATTTAATGCATGTGTGAGTGGAATTTTGAGTGGAGGCTTTTTATGGGAGTGGGAGCTCCACCCACATGAATGTGGAAGAGGTGGGGGCACCACCATGGCTGCCACTCCATGGCCCTTGGGTGCCCCCCTCTCCCCTATAAAAGGCCCCCTCTCCTCCTCACAAACCACACCTCCTCGTGAAGGATCTCTCTCCCCCTCTAGTTATTCCCCATGGTCTCGGATTAGCGAGATACATGTTCCCGGTGGCTTTATCTGGAAAGGAGTTGCTGCTTCCGCTGCTTTGCTGGAGCGAGGGATGGAGGTTGTCGGGGTACCGGACGTGTGTGCGATCACGGATGCACCGCTGCTTTACGGTGCTGGACTTGGTGGTGCTAGACTTGCTGGAGCTGGATCTGATGGACGTGCTGGAGCCGGACCTGCTGGACTTCATCACGATCTTGAGATCGGCAAGTGTACGACTACATCATCCACGAGTTCCAACTCGTTAACAAAGCTTTGTTGTCTTCGAGGATAAGTTCTCTATGGATGTATGTCCACCCGTTGCTTGTATCTAGTAGATAGATCTTGGCGTATAGTTCCCATCGTAAGAAATTTTTTGTTTTCTATGCTGCGAACCCAACAACAACTCCGGAAGCATCGAAGAAGAAGCACTCCATCTCTGCCGTGAACATGCCAGCGCCAGTCAACCTGTTTGGCGGAATGCCGGACGCGCTGCCGACCGACGAAGGCATGGTATGATCGTGTCATCTCTTTGCATTTTGCAGCACACCGCTCCTATCTCTTCACCCATGCCAAATTTGGTGTAGGATTTTGTGGCCTTCCATGCCGAGGATGCCATGAACGACATGATCAATGAGGGTGGCCGCGAGTATGGCGACGGCTATGGTGACAGCTATGGCGACGACATAGAGACGCAGCAACAGATGTAGGCAGAGACACAGGAGGAGGAGACACAGAAGATGCCTACAACATTGCGGACAAGTCATTGTTCGAAAATGATGGCGCTTTCATGGGCATGGGGGTCATTGCCGCGTCACTGGACGCTTCACTTGCAGCATCGCTCGTCGACACCAAGAAGTTGAGGCAACGAACCGCGAGCTACACCATCGAGGAGGACAAGGTCCTATGCAAGGCATGGATGGAGGTTTCACAAGATCCACTATGCAGCGCCGAGCAAAAGGGCTTTTCCTATTGGAAAAAGGTGGGCAGATTCTTCCATGAGGCCCTAAAATTTGGCAAGGACACCTTCTACAGCAATCGAAATGATCTCTCTCTCTCCAAGCGATGGGGCGCCATCCATGCCGAGTGCAGCAAGTTCCAAGGATCTTACGAGATGGTGATGAAAAGGAAAATAAGCGGCATGTTGTCGGTTGACATGTTAAAGCTCTTTCCTCTCCTTCTCGATGTCTTGCATATGCATTGAGCCATTGTCGGCATCCATATGTATAGGTCATGAAAGCAATGGAGCACTTCAAGGAGATCCTTGGAACTTTGTGGAGCTCCAGACGAGGTCAATTGAGGTGGAAGAGGCCCACGCCAAGGCCAAGCTGGTTGAGATCGAGGCGAAGGCAAGGGGAGGGAGGCCGATGCCAAGGCCAAGGAGGCTAAGGCCAGGTCTAGGGTGTTGGAGGCAGAGTCCAAGGCTAAGGAAGCCGAAGCCAATATCATGGCCGAGGAGACTGCCATCATGCTCATCGACCTAGACACCATCCCTGACTCCAATCGCAGGGCCTGGGTCGCTCGCAGGCAGCAGGCCGTCCGTGCTCGTGACGCTTGAACAACAATGGCAACGGCGGATGCAACCTTCTGGACATAGAGGTCGCCATTCTTTTGGACATTGTGTATGATATTGCCCCCTTTTGTACATTTCAGAACCACTGGCCACTAGTTGGCGATGCCCAAAGGGCGATGGCACATGTCTGCCAATTTATCTTCTGGTCACTTTGTGTGCCATTGCCTATGAATTTGAGTGTTCGATAGCGTTGGCCAGCGATGGCGCCAACGCACGCCAGGAGCGGACATTTGGGTCGTGCTGCTGGGAATGGTCGTCTAGACAGGCCGGATCGTGGCCCCAAAGTGACAACGGGCCGACCCAAACAAACAGAAGCAGACTATTTCGGTCATGCGTTTGGGTCGGGCCGGTGGAGATACCCTTAGAGCATCTCCACTCGTTGGGTGTTCCTAGGCCGAAATCCGGAGATAAATAGCGTCGGATGAAGAAAGTTTTCGGCCTGGGAACGGTCGGTTTTCTAGTCTTGTTCCCAGGCCGAGCTCTCGGGTTTGGACAAATTTTAACAAAATTTGGCAAACTTTGGGCGAATATAGGCCGATTTCATTTATAGGGGCCAATTCATACATATTACGTTGAATTCAGGTGAGCACCCGAATTCTGACTTTGCTTAGGCTAAAAAACTAAAAAAGGCCGATGTCGATGCCGATGTCCGTGGACGCCGTCTACATGCCAAAGTTGCGGCATAAGTTGGTGTAGTCCGGGTTCATCGTTTCATCGTCATCATCGTCAAGGACAACGAGAGACGTGCCCTGGTAGGCGGGCTCACGGCGGGCGCTGACCTGGCGCTTGGGCTCCTCCTGCTGGTGCCGAACACGGCGTGCCTCCTCCTGCTCCTAGTCTGCCCTAGACCAGGCGAGGATGTTCGGTTCTGGAATTGGCGATGGCGGTGCGGCATCGTGTAGAGAACGTTCGATCGCCATTTTGATTGTGAAGGACTCCTCATCGACAGCCACGCCCTAGTCCGCGGGCTTCGGCTTCGGTTGGCGAAGGCGAAGCCGGCCTGTCGATGGCGCCGCCATGCAGGGATCATTGATGATGATTCCCCGCGCATGTGTCCTCGGCGGCGAGCTCCTAGGCGTGTTTAACATCCCAGCATTAGATCTTAGAAATAAGCTGAGATGAGGTGTGCACATTGCATTCATGCATAGAAAATCTTGATAATTTTCACGCTTTTAAATAAAACTTGTCAAAGTGATTGAAGCTTCTCTTAACTTGGTGGAACTGAAGTAGATCATCAAGTTGATTGCGATAATTTTCAATATGACCTTTGCTAAAACCTTACCTTGGATAATATTATTTGATCTAAGGGTAGATAAAGTGTAATAATACTAAGTCACAACACACTATTTAATAAGGAGTATTAGTTTTTCTAGAGATCATTACAAGGTATTACATACAACAACTCAAGGATGAATATTTAATATTCCAAAAATGATATTAAGGTATTATCTACCACAAACCATGAGTACCAAGTTAAGTATTAACTTAAGTAAAGAAACTCTAGAACTAAATCCTGATAACTTGCTTGTCATAGTTATTTATACCATAAATATCATGGTAGTTCCTAAAACACTAAACATTAACTCTTATCACAAACAAAGTAGAAAAGGAAGTCAATCCAAGACCATTCCTCACATGTCTTTATTGTCATATTAAGAAATGACATTCCTATTTAACCAAGTCCTAGTGTCAGTTGATCATCAATGTTGAGTAATCAATTCCTGACCTAGAACTTATTAACCTATTATATTAACCTTCCAAGGACCTTAAGTAAATTAATAAGGAGGAGGAACTAGATATGGTAGAGTGTACCATCATCAATGGAATGTGATCCTTAGTGGTGATCAAACCATTTAGTGTTGGAGGAGATAACTCACTTATGAGTTCACTAGAAGAAGTATTTAAACCAAAGAGTTAAGATAGTGATTATGAAGCTATGAGAAAGCTAGTAGTGTTAGAATATCAAGTGATAAACTTGATAAGCTTAGTAGATACAAATATAAGGTAAGCTTCGTTAACAATATAAACCCTATAAAGAGACTAGTACAAGTCTACTACTTGTTGCTGATAGATCTTCATCAGACAATTAGAAGCTTAAGCTTTGCATGATCAAAGGTTGGTGGTCATTACTCTCAAGTCACTTGAGAATAGATGACCAGCTGATGAAGGAGAGTTGTGAGTATACCAAATTAGGCAAAACCTTAGTAAGTTGAATCATTTAGCTTGATTATGTGTAGTCAAGCTAGAGTATGATAAAGAATAATATGAATGGTATGGAGTAGTTGGAGGCATAGTAGTTTACTCAAGCTAGTATAAGAACAAACTTGTATTATGGAAGTATCAACCTACCTATTCCAGGGGATTGGTATCACATGTGATGTATAGAGAGAACTATAATCTTGCAAGCCTTGGAAGTAGTTGCAAGAAGGATTTAAAGGAGTTAATGGATGTAGTTAGTAGTAGCTACATTGATGGATGCATCAAGGGTAGTTGAGTAAGAGAAGTTATATATTAGGAGTAATAATGGAGTAATGTTGAAGTGCCATGACCATGTTACCTTATGGTGATGGATATGGTGGAGCCAGATAACTAGTTCATTTAGGTAGAAGAGATATTAGTGAATCAAATAATAGATTTTAATAGAGTATATTTAGGAAAGGAATTCCTTAACTATGATCCAAGCTTAGTGAAGTGTGAGGATAGGAATTCTTTAGAAGCCTTAACCAAGATCATATAAACCCCTGACAAGACCCATGTATACCTCTTTGTTTAAAACCCTAGAATCAAGAGGGTAGTTAAACCAATTCCTATTTTTAGGCAGCCAATGGATAGTATCTCTTAGTAAAATGAAATGTCTAAGAGATAAGTAGAGTACCAGTTGAGAGTGTATTGATGGAAGCCTTGTCCACCCGATTGTCTTAAACCCTAATAAAGACCTAGTCTCATATACCATCAAGATCACTTTAGTAAAGCAATCTAAATAGCTCACTCTAAGTTGAGTTATTATCCATGGCCACAAAACATGAAGGCAATTCATCCTAGCTCTTAATCTTCATCCATATTCTTAATAGAATGTGATTCTATTAAATATCCTCAGAACCCATGATAATTGTATGTATATGAATATCTTCATTTCTTTATTAATGATTGTTATTGATGCATAATGACTTAACCAAGATTGTGCTATGGAAATTCTAAAGACTAAACACCAACTAGATTTGAGTAGAAAGAAATCACCAAATTATAAGAACCATGAAATTCAAATCACCATATCATGAATCACAAGGTTTAACACCTTATAATATATATAGATAAATCCTTTATGAGGATAAATATGAATAAGATTCTAGATACATCATTACTCATTTCAAACCATTACTATTGACAAAATTTAGAGTAAACATAAAATCATCTTTAAGGGATCTTTGCATAAGAAGTAATCATTAATCCCTAAAGCCCTAATCTCAATTAATATGTTCTAATAAAACAATACTTTGTATTTTAAATAGTGAAAATACGAAAAAGGAATATCAAACCAGCTTGCTACATTAATCCATGTCAAACCCTACATGATTCAATGAATTTTGAATATTTGAATCGTTGTATAAATTTATATTAAAAAGGAAAACAGAAAACAATAATAGAAAAAGAATCAGGAAATAACAAATAGAACCAGGTCGCAGCCCATATTCTATTCGCCGCTCACGCGCAGCAGACAACACTTCTCGCTCACTCAGTCGCGGCCCAGCAAAAGCCCAACAGCAGCCCGTCTCACCTCCCTCTTTCTCACTGACAGGTGGGACAGTTGGTGGACCGCGGGTTAATTCGTAGAAACATCCAGGGGTTTTCTGCAAAATCGCCATCGTCGTCACCCCCACGCACACAGATAGCTCGTTGGAGCACCTCGCCGCTGCCGTTGATACATAGCAAATGTATCTATAATTTTTGATGTTCCATGCTTGGTTTTATCCACTTTCTTGTGTTTTGTTCCAACTTTGGAGTACTTTTCTTATGATTTCTTGGACTAACCTATTAACAAGAGCCACAGTGCCAGCTACCTGTTTTCTGCTGTTTTTGGTTCCAGGAAAGTCAGAAAATGAATATTCTCGAAATTGGACGGGACAAAAGCCAAAGTGCCTATTTTTCCGAAAGTCATCAGATGCCAGAGTACGAGACGAAGAGGGGCCAGGGGGCCACCACACCACCTGGCCGCGCGGCCCAGCCTGGCCCGCGCCAGGAGTGGTGAGGCCAGCCCTGGCACCCCCTCGGTTTCCCCTTCCGACTATAAGATGCCCTCGGGACGTAAACCCTAAGTACCCGATCAAAAATCCACGAAAGAGTCTGTAGCCACCATCATCTCCATCCCTAGATCGGGAGGGATCTGGAGCTCTTCTCGGCAACCTGCCGAAGAGGGGAATTCACCCTGGAGGCCTTCTTCATCACCATGCAAGCCTCCGGTGTGATGCGTGAGTAGTTCATCCTTGGACTACGGATCCATGTAGTAGCTAGATGGCTGGTTCTCCTCCTTTGTGCTTTCATGTTTAGATCTTGTGAGCTCCCTTCATGATCAAGATCATCTATTTGTAATTCTGCATGTTGTGTTTGCGGGGATCCGATGGATATTGAGATGCTATTTCAGATTGATTATTGATTCTATCATGTCTTTATTATTTTTGATCTTGCATGCTTTCCGTTGTTAGTAGCTATCTTTGCCAAGTAGATGCTAGCAACTCCAAGAGTTAGTATTTATGCTCGATAGTGGGTTCATGCCTCTGGTAATCTGGGGAAGTGATAGAAATCTCTAAGGTACTAGATGTGATGTTCCTACTAGGGAGAAAACAATAATCCTTTGTTCATAGAACAATCGTATTGTTTACTTTACACGCAGTTCGTAAAGAAATAATCTGTTGCTTGCAACTTAATACTGGAGGGGGTTCGGATGATAACCTGAAGGTAGATTATTAGTCATAGATGCAGTTGGATGGCGGTCTATGTATTATGTTGTAATTCCCAATCGAATCTCAAAGGAGTCAAGATGATTAGTATATGCATGTATTGTTTTCTCAATGTTTGTCAATTGCCCCGATGTAATTTGTTCACCCAGCATGTTATATATCTAAGGAGAGCCACCTCTAGTGAACTATGGATCCCGGTCCTTGTCTTTTACATACAATCTATAAACTGTTTACTGCTTTGTGTTTACTTTCTGCAAACTTTTACTTCTTTCCATTCGATACGTTTAGTCCTTTGTTTTCTGCGAAACACGTGAGATTGACAACCTCATCGCAAGTTGGGGACAAAGTTCCGTGGTTGTGTTGTGCAGGTCTCCACGTTGCTACTAGCACCGGTAGTGCGCCCTGCCAAAGCTCAGCTAGTAACACCTTTGGGGTGTTTCCTTGCTCCTACTGGTTCGATTAAACCTTGGTTTCATAACTGAGGGAAACTTGTTGCTGTGCTCATCATACCTTCCTCTTGGGGTTCCCAACGAGCTCTACATCAACTACACGCCATCAAAAGACATTTTTCTGGGCGCCATACTCAGAGCCATCAAGCATTTTTCTGGCGCCGTTGCCGGGGAGTCAAGGACATCTTCACAAGGGGAGTCCCTCATAACCAATTTCTTTACTTTGTTATTTTTGTTTTGCTTAGTTTCTTTTTGCTTTGTTTGCTTGTTTCTTTCTCAAAAACACAAAAAAAATAGTTTTACAAGTATGCTTTCTTATTTAAAAACACACAAAAATTAAGTCTCCTATAGTTGTTGGTCTATTATTGCCTTGGTTTGTCATGCTTCCTATCAATGGTTGGTTTCTTTGAAACTGAAACTTATTGCCATGGTGGATTCACGGAGGAACTAAAATATTATTATATGGAACACCGCTTGTCACAAAAAGGGAAACACTTATGGGAACAAATTGATAAATTGAATACCATTGCTAGAAACGTGTGCTCTACTTACAATGTTACTTATTGCTTTGATAAATCTTGTTGCTGTAGGAGGTATAAACACCTCCCTTTTCAATGTGAGTATAATGATAATGTTACCATATCTTCTTATGTTAAAGGAAATTATGACTTTTATGATGTGGAACAAATTGAAGAATTTATTGCTTGGAAGGGTGCATTCGAACTAGCTTATTTGCTTGAAAATACTGATGATGCACCTTATAAATATGAGGATTATGATATACTTCAATTTTGCTTTGATAATTACAAGTAAGAAAACGGCTATATTCTTGAATATCTTAATAGATGCTCTCCACCTATGGAAGAGACTAATGCCTTGCAGGAGCCTATGGAAGAAGAAATTGCTGAAACTGGAAGCTCATTGGATGAAAAAGAGGAGGAGAGTGATGAACAAAAGGAGGAAGAATGGATCTACACATGCCTACCTTCTAATGAGAGTAACTCTTTACCCCTTACATTATTTTATTGTCCTCCATGCTTACCAAAGGAGGATGAATGTTACGTTCCTGAGGATTCTTTTGAAAATATTTATAATAAAGCTCTAGTGTTTTTAGATCATGAAAAGCAAGCTTTATGTGATAGTTATATTGTTGAATTTATTCATGAGGCTACTGAAAATTATTATGAGAGAGGAAAATATGGTTGTAGAAGTTTTCATGGTATTGAAACACCTCTCTATGTGCTGAAAGTTTTGAAGTTATTCTCGTTTTATCTTCCTATGCCTATCACTTTGTTCTTTGTGAGTTTATTTGTGTACATGATTCCTATGCATAGAAAGTGGGTTCGATTTAAATGTGTTTTGAATTTGCTTCTTAATGCTCTCTTTTACTTCAATTCATATTTTTTCTTATGAGCATCTTCTCAAACTATCATGCCTAACTTAAAGGCGTTAAAGAAAAGTACTTATTGGGAGATAACCCAAAAGTTTTAGATGACTCTTGGAAGTTATTACCTCTGTAATAACCTCTCCTTATCCTTTTTATTTGCGTTTTTGCCAAGAGTAACCTCTAATGAGAGAGAAGTAATGATTGGGAAAGTTGTTGTCCCGAAACAGATTTCTGTGCTTCACCGTCAAAAATTCGTGTACAATCTATGAACATCTTTTTGAGGCGTGAATTTTTGTGCTCCTGCCCCAGGTTGTTATCTAACTTCCATTAGTTCAACACGATTTGAGCAATAAAAGGTCTTCGAAAAATTCGTCTTTGCCTGCTGGTCTGTTTTGACAGATTTCTGCCATTTTCTGCATTTGCTTCTTGCTGGTTCCTTCTTGAGTTCTTTTGGGGAATTGAGATTTTTGGAGGAAGTGCTACAGTAGCTAGTGTTCTAATGGAAGTTTATTTGGTGTTAGAACTGAACCTTAAGACTTATTTATCTTGAGCGCACTAATGTTGCTAATAAAGATTGTGTGAAGTTTTGTATGAAGGAAAAATTTCAGGTGTATGGAAGGAATGAGTAATGAGATGAAGGATGGACTAAAGCTCAATCTTGGGGATGCCACGCGTGTCACCCCAAGAAATATCCAATAAGTACAAGCGTCAAAGCTTGGGGATGCCCAAGGCACCCCCTTCTTCATCAATAAAAATCTCAGGTTTCTTCCAAACGCTTCATTTTTATTGTTTCATGCACAGTTGTGTTGTTCTTGGAGCGTCTTCTTTTTTCGTTTTTGTTTTGGTTTTTCGGTTGCTTTGGTTTGCTTTGTTTTCTGAATAAATTGGTTGGACCCCCTCTTTCATACATTGGTTTTCAAATAGTTTGGTTTGGTTTGGAAAAGAGTAGGAAAGCTCATGCTTAACTGGTAAAGACAGCTTGTTTTTGACTGTGGGCTATGCTTTGTCATGCCATGCTTGATATTGTTTTGGCTTTATGCTTATTATTATTTGCTGTCGCATGACTTGTTATAAACAATTGAGATTTCTTAATGTGCCTTGGATGAATCATGCGTTGTTTTAGCATATTAAAGCATAGTATAGTGGTATTCACCTTTGATGCTTTATTTGGGTTGACTTGGCGGATGCTCACACCATGTTATGACTATCTCAATTCACCATAGCCTTTATGATCCTTTAGTTTTCAACTTGTAGTATCACTTTATGCTTTGATCAATGATGTTTTGTCGCTCTTCATGATTATGGCCATTATTGCTCTCTTAGTTTGTCACTCCCATTCTCTTGCTAGCCTCCACCACCAAGTATGAGTTCCACTCATGCATCCAACTCCCTAAACCAAGTTATTACAAAGAGTCCACCATACCTACCTACTAGCTTATGCTATTTCAAGTATATTCATGCTTTTGTTTACCTTCCAAATTAAACTTGTTATGAGAAAACTAGTGATTAAAGCTCTCACGAACTTGATGGCACACTTTACTTTTCTTGCCCTTAATAAACTTGAACCATTGTGTCTTCTATGTTCTATATGCTTGCACTTATTTGTTGGGAATTAGCAGAACCATGCTTTCATGGGGAACGCTTTCAACATTGCACTTGGTACTTGAACCTAGTTGATATCATGCTCTTTTGTATATGGATGTCGTCGGTGTGAAATGAAAGGGGAGCTTGTAAGTCCATGGAGTTATGTATATGTGTTAGAGAAACGCCTGGGCCGCTGGTCTAATCCATGCTGACATGGTGGAAACCTGCAGCGTAACCATAATGAGCTGTCTATGAAGCATTCTTCTTATAAAAAAGAGTTCTATATTGAAAAAAAGATAAAAAAAATAGATACTATGAAGAGAGGAAAGAGAGAAAAAAGCACCATATTCCCATGGTAAATAAGAAGAATGCTGAGATGCTCGTTGTCTGCTTGCCTTGTCATTTTGATATGGGGATTCTTCCGTATCCTCAGCCAAGGGGTACCCCGTTGGAGGTTCTCAATAATACACATGTACTTACAATGACAAGAACTTACTGGTGACTAAACTTGAGTAGCATGTGGAGCGGCCCTCATATACAAGGGACATGAGATTTCTGACTTATACTTCGTCAAGCATGTACACCATAGTTTGTTCACTTTAACCTTAATCACTTCAAGATGCTTATGATAGGGGCAACGAGAGTTGAAAGCTATAAGTACCATAATTTTTGGAAGCTCTTTATGAGACTTGAATCCCTACTTCCTTTTATAAAGGCCTTTCTTCCACCATTATATTGAGTCTCCACCTTCTATCTTTATGCACCTACTTTGAGAGCATAGTGGCCATTCTTGTTCTATGTGCATTGTCCCAAGACTAGTTTATTGATACATACATTGATATTGCTTGTTTTAAACTATTGTATCTAGTCACTCTTATGAACTTTGAAGGTGTCCTATGCATTTATATTTGCTACTCTATTGAGGACACGTTGAATACTAGTATGCCATGTTTTCTTTATGTGAAACAAACAAACTTCTTGCAAAGCATTGTTATTCATGAATCTTTTGTTTGTGCCTTTTTATGTTGCATCATAGTTTCTTTGCTTATTTCTAGAACTTTGTCTTTCATGTTATGATTGAAGTACTATGATCCTAGCTTTGAATGTTTTACAAATACTTTGATCAAGTCTTTGATGGTGCATGTCACCTCAAAAACATTTCTTTCTTTTTATCACTTACCTACTCGAGGACGAGCAGGA
The DNA here is from genome assembly GCA_910589775.1 of Avena eriantha. Taxonomy (NCBI): domain Eukaryota; kingdom Viridiplantae; phylum Streptophyta; class Magnoliopsida; order Poales; family Poaceae; genus Avena; species Avena eriantha. Next base: position 201,252,857 of record OU342746.1, read on the forward strand.
GTTAAGCTTGGGGATGTTGATACATTGCAAATGTATCTATAATTTTTGATGTTTCATGCTTGGTTTTATCCACTTTCTTGTGTTTTGTTCCAACTTTGGAGTACTTTTCTTATGATTTCTTGGACTAACCTATTAACAAGAGCCACAGTGAGTTAAGCTTTGTCTTATTTTTCTTATGAGTTTTACCTACTTTTCTTATGATGTTTTACCTACTTTTCTTATGATGTTGATACAGTGAGTACTTTTCTTACTTTTCTTATGAGTTAAGCTTTGTCTTATTGTTAGAACTTTATTTTCCATGCTATGTTGAAGTACTATGATCCCAGCTATCAATGTTTTACAAATACTTTGATCAAGTTTATGATCGTGCATGTCACCTAAAAAATTATTCTTTCTTTTTATCACTTACCTACTCGAGGACGAGCAGGAGTTAAGCTTGGGGATGTTGATACGTTGCTAACGTATCCATAATTTTTTATGTTCCATCCTTGGTTTTTATCTACTTTCTTATGTTTTGTCCACACTTTGGAGTACTTTATATACACTTTCTTGGACTAACCTATTAACAAGAGCCACAGTGCCATCTGCCTGTTTTCTGCTATTTTTGGTTCCAGGAAAGTCAGAAAATGAATATTCTCGGAATTCGACGGGACAAAATCCAAAGTTCCTATTTTCTGGAAGTCATCAGATGCCAGAGTACGAGACGGAGAGGGGCCAGGGGCCACCACACCACCTAGCCGCGCGGCCCAGCCTGACCCGCGCTAGGGGGTGGTGAGGCCAGCCCTGAAACCCCCTCGGTCTCCCCTTCCGACTATAAGATGCCCTCGGGACGTAAACCCTAAGTACCCGATCAAAAATCCACGAAAGAGTCTATAGCCGCCATCAGCTCCATCCCTAGATTGGGAGGGATCTGGAGCTCTTCTCGGCACCCTGCTGGAGAGGGGAATTCACCCTGGAGGCCTTCTTCATCACCATGCAAGCCTCCGGTGTGATGCGTGAGTAGTTCATCCTTGGACTACGGATCCATGTAGTACCTAGATGGCTGGTTCTCCTCCTTTGTGCTTTCATGTTTAGATCTTGTGAGCTCCGTTCATGATCCAGATCATCTATTTGTAATTCTGCATGTTGTGTTCGCGGGGATCCGATGGATATTGAGATGCTATTTCAGATTGATTATTGATTCTGTCATGTCTTTGTTATTTGTGATCTTGCATGCTTTCCATTGTTAGTACCTATCTTGGCCAAGTAGATGCTAGCAACTCCAAGAGTTAGTATTTATGCTCGATAGTGGGTTCATGCCTCTGGTAATCTGGGGAAGTGACAGAAATCTCTAAGGTACTAGATGTGTTGTTGCTACTAGGGAGAAAACAACAATCCTTTGTTCATAGAACAATCATATTGTTTACTTTACACGCAATTCGTAAAGCAATAATCTGTTGCTTGCAACTTAATACTGGAGGGGGTTCGGATGATAACCTGAAGGTGGATTATTAGTCATAGATGCAGTTGGATGGCGGTCTATGTATTATGTTGTAATGCCCAACCGAATCTCAAAGGAGTCAAGTTGATTAGTATATGCATGTATTGCTTTCTCGATGTTTGTCAATTGCCCGCTATAATTTGTTCACCCAGCATGTTATCTATCAAAGGAGAGCCACCTCTAGTGAACTATGGATCCCGGTCCTTGTCTTTTACATACAATCTATAAACTGTTTACTGCTTTGTGTTTACTTTCTGCAAACTTTTACTTCTTTCCATTCGATACGTTTAATCCTTTGTTTTCCGCAAAACACGGTGATATTGACAACCTCATCGCAAGTTGGGGACAAAGTTCTGTGGTTGTGTTGTGCAGGTCTCCACGTTGCTACTAGCACCGGTAGTGCGCCCTGCCAAAGCTTAGCTAGTAACACCTTTGGGGTGTTTCCTTGCTCTTACTGGTTCGATTAAACCTTGGTTTCATAACTGAGGGAAACTTGCTGCTGTGCTCATCATACCTTCCTCTTGGGGTTCCCAACGAGCTCTACATCAACTACACGCCATCAAAAGACATTTTTCTGGGCGCCATACTCAGAGCCATCACCGTCAGCAAGCTTTCGATCGCCGCGATGGATCGCTGTCGCTAGGGCGGAGGATAAGACCTCCACCGCGACACTCCTATCCATCCTCACCCCCATTTTCCACTTTTCTCTTGTTCTTATCCTCTCCGTAGTTGAGGACACCGAAACCCTAGTCACCAGAGTTCATTGTTCCCGCCACCACATATCACCTCTGAGCCAACCAAGGGCACTACCGGGATCACCATCATCTTCTCGTTCATCTCCAACTCGTCTCGCAAGCAAGCGCGCTCCAAATCAGCCGAAATTGAGCTCTGCATCCGACGCCAGTCACCGTTGATTCCATCAATTCTGACCAACTCTCGCCTCGCTGACACGTCTGACATGCTCACGGTGAGCTTGCGCATCTACCCATGCCTTTCACTCTCTTTATCTCGCTCTGTATCATCACCGCACCGAGCACCACCGAGCACCGCCAGCAGTCATCGTGGTTGCCGTTGCTCCGGCGACCTTTAGCAAGCATAAACACCTTAGCTAGGTTCACCTTGTTCCACTCATTCGAACGAGCCCCTCTACGTGACCTCGGGTGCCATAAATTAGTGTCGCCACCATGCTCTGGTGAAGTTTCGGCATGCTGACGTCAGGTGAGGTCAGTGTTGACCAGTCCATGCCAACATGGCTAGTGATGTGGCCATTGGCCCACCAGTTAGTGACTAGAGGCTAGGATTAGTTGCGGTGTAAAAAGTATTCAATGAAGACCTGATGTCAGCAATCACACAATAAACCATTTAGTTATTTTATTTTAATAATTCCAGAAAATGATTAAATCTTGTTAAATCAATATCTTTTTGTTTTGTAATTCAGAAAAAATATATATTATATATCAAAATGTTCAGAAAAATAAATTCTATATTCTAAACCTATTATCATATTTTATTTTCCAACTTAAATAAGAAAATAATTATTATTAGTAAATAACCTATTAGGGATAAATCTTAAATAAATATATTCTATCATTTAAAATTCAGAAAAATAAGGATAATATATAAAAATTCCTAGAAAAACAAAATACACATTTATAAACTTGTTTCATATATTTTTGTGTCACTTAAGTAAATATTATTATTTATTAAGTGTCTATAAAGTGAAAAAAATATAAAAATCATATCTTATTATTTAGAAATCACAAAAATACATATAATTTGCCAAAATGATCACAGAAATAAAATCTACACATTCAAAATATCACCTTTCGTGATTGATGTAAAATTAAGTGTAAATTTCTAATGAATCTTGTTTACACCCTTTTCTTCTATTTTAATACATAAAAATTACATAAACCTTTGCTTATGCCTTTGATATAAATTATTTAAAGCCTAAAAATGTAATAAAAAGTTCAACTGATGTTTAAGTGAAGTTAACATAGGTCTAACCATTTTAAGATGTATATACTAAAACTACCATTTAAAATTAAGTGTATCTTAATTTTCCTAAAAAGATTTTATCAATTATAAAATCAACAATAATAGTATATTGTTGATCAAAAGGATTCTATTCACTTATAAAATCATCAAGCTCATATTTACTAATTCTGCTACTAGTTTTGAAAGCTACTTAAAATTTAAACCAAGTTCTTAAGTAATTAAAATAGTGCCCTATTATGTACTTATGAATCATTAAGAAGTAAACCACCTATGGGATGATGCCATATTTAAAATATATAAGTCTCCACTTACTAGTGGAATAACTATTCAAAAATGCTAATTGTTTTCTTCTTTAATACTCATAACTGATAATAAAACCTTAAGGTGTTAGCTTTAAGTTTAAATGTTTTTACTTTGTAAAAGTAACATTTTCCTCAAAAGTTATTCTTTTAAGAAACATTAAAAGTAATCCTTGAACACTTCTTTAAAAGCTCTAATTGATTAATGATCTTTCTTAAGAAATCTTTTAGATACTATGACCCATTTGAGTGATTTAGTATTGGATGCTACTTCATATTGTTTCACACACACTCTCACAAGCCTTAATAAGAAGCACAAATGTGAAATTGGTATAAAAGTGCAACACATTCCAAAGAACTCATCACAAGCTTTAAACCTAGATCAGATACGATTAGTCCAGGGATTTGCGTTTATCAAACTGCATTACATTACTTATACATAATTACATCTTGCTTCTTTAAACATTAGTCCTTATCGGACCAATGATGTTACTTTCAGACTTTGGATCTTCTAGTGTCCCGAAGACCGTGAGTGCACAATCTTGCAATCACAACAGGCAAGTTCACACTTGCTCATGTACTTTGGTTATTTTCTATCAAATACTTGTAACTCAAATGTTGTCATCACCTGCATTTCAAAAAGGTCAGAAAACACTATTTTCATAATAATATGATTATGGATTATTTACCAAATGGTAATAATATATTGATACAGTTCTGGTGGTAAAGGAACATAATATCTAGGACTTAACAACCAATGTCGCATGTGATTCTAGCGCCGTATATTATGCGTTAACCATGAGATCTAGAATGTGATGGAGAAGTCAGCTGGATATTCTTCCTTTCGCATGGACGGATGACCTTATCGTGAAGATGCAGATTTCGCATGGAGAATCCAGCACATGGGTGAGACCCCTCAGTGCCCCGCGATCTAGGTGTCTAGATTATTTGTGCATAGCTATCGTGGTGGAAGTTCACCATAGGCAGAGCTGCTTACAGAGTCTTCGAGAGGCTACCTGGACTGTACTCGTGGTAAAGCTCTTGGGGGATCATATCTTCATGCGGTGTCATGGAGAAGGGAAGTGATTGGCTTGGATCATCTACTGTGCCCCACATCACGGAATTGTGGATGAGAAAGATCGCCCGGTTGTGCAACAAGGATTTGGTCTCTCATGGGTAAAGCAACGCACCTATGTAGAGTGTAAGAACTGTGACATGTTACTCCCTGTTCCGGGAAGGAGCTACGAACACAGTAGGAAAGGAACTCCATGAAAGTTCTGGTGAACCTGTTAAGGCTGTCGGACATAGTTTTCAAAATAAAAGCAACCTTTGAAGAAATGTTTACAAAAACCTGCATTGCCTACAACCTTTGGTTTGTGGCTGTAGAGATAGTGCATCATACACTCCTTTTTAGTGAACTTGCTGAGTACGCTCGTACTCAACCGTACTTTGTTAACCCTTGCTAGATTCTAAGTCATTGAAGACAATGTCAACACCAACTTGTGCTCAAGAAACCATCATCGACAGCTCAAGTTCTTCAATAAAGTCAATGAATTCAATATAAACATCAATTGAAGTGAAGAAAAAGTTACTGATTAGATAAGAGTAGATACTCTAGCCATAAAACCTACTTCTGTAGAGCATGGCATTAGTAGCCATTGCTAGCCAGATAGTCCAGATGCTAGTCTTATTAGCCAGATAGTTTTGAGTTGTTATTTCTGGTTCTTCTTTGTATGAATTTGATTTCTTTCTCTTTAACCTAGAGTGTTCTCTATATCTTTTGTAAAGAGTCGAGTTGTTATCTATAGCCATGTCTTGGACCTGATGTGTTTCTGTTGTACCACTCTAAGGGATGTAATATTAGTGGACGGTGTTTCATTGGTGGTATGTCAATGACTATAGTATACTACATCATGCAATGGTATGCTGGGTGATATGTCGTAAACGTATCTACAATTTTTGATGCTCCAAGCTTGTTTTATATCAACTTTCTTATGTTTTGTTTACACTTTAAGGTATTTTTATACATTTTCTAGAACTAACCTATTAACAAGATGCCACAGTGCCAGTTGCCTGTTTTCTGCTGTTTGTGGTTTTGGAAAAGCTAGTGAGGAAATATTCTCGGAGTTGGACGGGACAAAAGCCAAAATCAATATTTTACCAGAAGGAACACGGGTTCCAGAGGGTAATCGAAGTGGGGCCACGAGGCGGCCACACCATAGGGTGGCGCCCCTGGTGTGGGCCCCTCAGGCGGCCACCGACCTCGCCTCTTTGCCTATAAAAGCACCTCGATGCAAAAACCCTAAACACCCGATCAGAAATCCACAAAAGAGTTTGTAGCCGCCACCATCTCCATCCCTAGATCGGGGGGATCTGAAGCTCTTCCCGGCACCCTACCGGAGATGAGAGATCATCCTGTAGGCCTTCTTCATCACCATGCTAGCCTCCGGAGTGATGCGTGAGTAGTTCACCCTTGGACTATGGTTCCATACAGTAGCTAGATGGTTGGTTCTCCTCCTTTGTGTTATCATGTTTAGATCTTGTGAGCTCCGTTCATGATCAAGATCATCTATTTGTAATCCTATATGTTGTGTTTGCGGGGATCCGATGGATATTGAGATAGTATGTCAGATTGATTATTGATTCTATCATGTCTATGTTATTTGTGATCTTTCATGCTCTCCGTTGTTAGTAGCTATCTTGGCCAAGTAGATGCTTGCAACTCCAAGAGGGAGTATTTATGCTCGATAGTAGGTTCATGTCTCTAGTAATCTGGGGAAGTGACAGAAATCTCTAAGGTTGTAGTCGTGATGTTGCTACTAGGGAGAAAACAACAATCTTTTGTCCATGGGGCAATTGTATTGTTTACTTTACACACTGTTGGAGATATGCCCAAGAGGCAATAATAAAAGTGATTATTATTATATCTTTGTGTTTATGATGAATGTTTACATCACATGCTATAATTGTATTATTAGGAAACACTAATACATGTGTGTTTTGTAAACATATAAAAGTCCCTAGTAAGCCTCTTGTTGAACTAGCTTGTTGATTAATTGATGATCATTGTTTCCTGATCATGGACATTAGAATGTGATTAATAACAAGGTTATATCATTAGGAGAATGATGTGATGGACACACACCCATAGTAAGCATAGCATAAGATCAAGTCATTAAGTTCGTATTGCTGTAAGCTTTCAAACACATAGTAACCTATTCCTTTGACCATGAGGTTATGTTAATCACCATCACCGGATGGAAACTTTGATGACATCAAACGCCGCTTCGTAACTGGGCGGTTATAAAAGTGTCATTGGGTATTCTGAAAGTATGTGTTGAAGCGCATGAACCAAGATTGGGATTTCTCCATCCATATGATGGATAGATATGCTCTGGGCCCTCTCGGTGGAATGTCATCTAGTTAGCTTGCAAGCGTGTGACTAGGTCACAAGGGATGACATATCACGGAACGAGTAAAGAGTACTTATCAGTAACGAGGTAGAACTAGGTATAGAGATACCGACGATCAAACCTCGGATAAGTATAGTATCGCGAGACAAAGGGAATTAGTTTCGTATGTAAGTGGTTCAATCGATCGCAAAGTCATCGTTGAGTATGTGGGAGCCATTATGGATCTCCAGGTCCCGCTGATGGTTATTGATAGGAGATGTGTCTCTGTCATGTCTGCATATTCACGAACCGTAGGGTGACACACTTAAGGTTCGAAGTTGTTTTAAGTAGATATGGAATGTGCGTTGGAGACCGAATGTTGTTCGGAGTCTCGGATTGGATTCGGGACATCACGAGGAGATCCGGAATGGTCCGGAGAATAAGATTCATATATAGGAGATCATTTTATGAGATAGGAAATGTTCCGGAGTGTTTGTATGAGGATTCTAGAAGGTTTCGGAATGTTCCGGAAGGTTCTAGAAGATATCTTGGAGTTTGCTTGAAAATCAAGATAGGGATCAAGGAGTCCTGGTGGGTCAAGATACAGATTCGTGGGGGAGGAGGACTCCTCCCCCCACCTCCAATCCGCCGGCCATAGAGAGGGAGGGGAGTCCTACAAGGACTCCCCCCTCCCTAGGCGCCTCCCCTCTTTAAATAGAGGGGCAGGGGCGCCCCCTCCTTGAACACTCTCATAACGTCCAATCTCTGCCGCCTCTCTCCTCCACCATATTCTGCACAGGCATAGGCGAAGCCCTGCGGAATTATCTACTCCACCACCACCACCACGCCGTCGTGCTGCTGGGATTCCGTGGAGAAGATCAACTACCTCCGCTGCTCGCTGGAACGGGGAGAGGAAGGCCTGCTTCGACTCCGCACGTGTGACCGACTGCGGAAGCGCTGCCGAAACGTGGCGCCGGAAGAATCGTCTACTTGACCGAGGGCGGAAGCGCTGCTGGAACGCGACGCCGAAAGAATCGTCCACACGATCTTGAGATCGGCAAGTGATCGACTACATCAACCACGAGATCTAATCTCGTTAACGCTTTCGGATCTATGAGGGTTAGTTCCTATCTATCTCGTTTCTCATACCTAATAGATTAGATCTTGGCTTTTATCTAGATTAGATCTAGGTTTTGTTCGTTCTTGCGGTAGAATTTTTTTGTTTTCCATGCTATGAACCCATCACTTTGCTTAATGCAATTATCTGTTACTTGCAACTTAGTACTGGAAGGGGTTCGGATGATAACCTGAAGGTGGATTATTAGTCATAGATGCAGTTGGATTACGGTCTATGTATTATGTTGTAATGCCCAATCAAATCTCGTAGGAGTTAAGATGTCTAGTATATGCATTGTTATGCTTTCTTAATCTGTCAATTGCCCTGCTGTAATTTGTTCAGCCAACATGCTATTTATCTTAAGGAGAAACACCTCTAGTGAACTGTGGACCCTAGTCCATTCTTTTACCATTGATATACCATCTACTGTTTACGGTTTACTATTTACTTTCTGCAAGAAATTACTATCTTCCACACTATACGTTTAATCCTTTGTTTTTAGCAAAACCAGTGAGATTGACAACCTCACTATAAGTTGGGGCAAAGTTCTATGGTTGTGTTGTGCAGGATTCCAATTTGCTAGCAATACCTTGGAGTTGTTTCCTTACTCCTACTGGTTCAATAACCTTGGTTTCATAACTGAGGGAAAACTTGTTGATGTGCTCATCATACCTTCCTCTTGGGGTTCCCAACGAGCTCTACATTTTGAGCCATCAAGCACTTTTTCTGGCGCCGTTGCCGGGGAGTTAAGGACAACTTCAATCTCTTCCTCCCCGTCAATCACTTTTCAGGGAGAAAGAAGATTCTTGCAAGGGGAGTCTCTCACAACCAATCTCTTTACTTTGTTTTTTTTTGCTTAGTTTATTTTTGCTTTGTTTGCTTGTTTCTTTTATCAAAACACAAAAAAATAGTTGTACTAGTTTGCTTCTTTTATCAAAAACACAAAAAAAAATTAGTTCCTATTTTTGTTGCCTTACTTTAATCTTGCAAAAAAATGAATACTCCTGAAGACACTAAGTTGTGTGACTTCACTAGCACAAACAACAATGATTTCATGCACAAAAAGTGTATCTACTTTCCCGAACACTTTTGCTATTGTTTATCCTCTATACTTGTGTGATTTGGATGCAACTAATGCGAAGTGACGCTGTTTTCAGCAGAATTGCCTTGGTGTCTACTTTTTGTGCAGAAAATCAACTATCAGGAAAAATCCCGGAAAATATGCCAAAAATCCTATTTCACCCGAAGACTCCAGGAGCCAGAATACGAGACGGAGAAGAGCTAGGGGGTGGCCACACCACCTGGTGGCGCGGGTCAGGCCAGGCCACGCCAGGGGGTGGTGTGGCCCCCCAGGCACCCCCTCGGCCTCTCTCTTCGCCTATAAGGAGCCTTCTGACCTAAAAACTTCGAGGGGTTCGACGTTTTTCCAGAAGGAGTTATGTTCCGCTGCCACCACCAGATTCCACGAAACAGCACCAGAAACTCCGTTCTGGCATCCTGCCGGGATGGGGAATTGGAGGAGATCAACGCCATCATCATCACCATCGCTTCTCCATCGACCATCCATGTTTCCCCCATATATGAGTGAGTAATCCCCCGCTGTAGGCTACGGGGATGGTAGGGATTGGATGAGATCATTCATGTAATGGCATCAGATTGTTAGGGCATGGTGCCTAGTATCTTTTATTAGTGCTTTATGACTTTGTTGCGACTTTTTGTGCTTAATTCTTGTCACTAGGGCCCGAGTGCCATGATTTCAGATCTGAACTTGTTATTGATTCATTATGATAGCATTGTTTTTGGTCTTATCTACAAGTTGTATACACACGTTATTGTCCGGAACCAATGGCCCCGAAGTGACAAAAATCGGGATAACCGGAAGGGAAAGGCTTTGATGTGAGGATCACATATGTTCACGGAGTGTTAATGCTTTGCTCCGGTGCTCTATTAAAAGGAGCACCTTAATTGCCAGTAGTTCTCTAGAGGCCCCGCTGCAAACGGGCTGGCAGGACAAAAGATGTTGTGCAAGTTCTCATTGCGAGCACGTATGACTATATATGGAACACATGCCTAGGATTGTCTAGTACTTGGGTGCTTTATCTTATTTATCTGCAATTGCCCTATGTTCTGATTGCTATGTGAATTGTCTTGTCCATGCAACGCTCGTCCATCCATCCCTATGCCTACTGCACTCGAATCCCATTGTTTACTGCTTTTGTTACTATTGTCTTTACTTTGCTACTGCTGTTACTTTGCTACTACTGTTACTTTGCTATTCCTACTACAAAACTGTTGCTACTGATAAAGTGCTGTGAGCAAGATTGTTTCCAGGTGCAGCTGAATTGACAACTCAGTTGTTAAGGCTTATAAATATTCTTTGGCTCCCCTTGTGTCGAATCAATAAATTGGGTTTCACTTCTCTCGAAAATACTGCGATACACCCCCTATACTTGTGGGTCATCAATGCTAGCAAACCACATGAAGTCCCCATTCCATTTGCAACAATTCCTAAAACAAATGGAACCTTTTCCAATAAAAATGCTGAAATTTTTCAAAATAGGGGAAACAATAGTTTGGGGGGAGTTGATAAGTCCAAAACGTATGTACTTTCCCGAACACTTTTGCTATTGTTTCTCCTCTATAGTTTGGGGGGAAACCATTTGAGGACAAGCAATAAGCTAAGCTTGGGGGGAGTTGATAAGTCCAAAACGTATGTACTTTCCCGAACACTTTTGCTATTGTTTCTCCTCTATATTTGTGTGATTTGGATGCAACTAATGCGAACTGACGCTGTTTTCAGCAGAATTGCCTTGGTGTCTACTTTTTGTGCAGAAAATCAACTATCAGGAAAAAACCCGGAAAATATGCCAAAAATCCTATTTCACCCGAAGACTCCAGGAGCCAGAATACGAGACGGAGAAGAGCCAGGGGGTGGCCACACCACCTGGTGGCGCGGGCCAGGCCAGGCCGCGCCAGGGGTTGGTGTGGGCCCCCCAGGCACCCCCTTGGCCTTTCTCTTTGCCTATAAGGAGCCTTCTGACCTAAAAACTTCGGGGGGTCAACGTTTTTACAGAAGGAGTTCCGCTCCGCCGCCACCACCAGATTCCATGAAACAGCACCAGAAACTCCGTTCTGGCATCCTGGCGGGATGGGGAATTGGAGGAGATCATCGCCATCATCATCACCATCGCTTCTCCATCGACCATCCATGTTTCCCCCATCTATGAGTGAGTAATCCCCCGCTGTAGGCTATATGGATGGTAGGGATTGGATGAGATCGTTCATGTAATGGCATCAGATTGTTAGGGCATGGTGCCTAGTATATTTTATTAGTGCTTTATGACTTTGTTGCGACTTGTTGTGCTTAATGCTTGTCACTAGGGCCCGAGTGCCATGATTTCAGATCTGAACTTGTTATTGATTCATTATGATAGCATTGTTTTTGGTCTTATCTACAAGTTGTATACACACGTTATTGTCTGGAACCTATGGCCCTGAAGTGACAGAAATCGGGATAACCGGAAGGGAAAGGCTTTGATGTGAGGATCACATATGTTCACGGAGTGTTAATGCTTGCTCCGGTGCTCTATTAAAAGGAGCACCTTAATTGCCAGTAGTTCTCTAGAGGCCCCGCTGCAGACGGGCTGGCAGGACAAAAGATGTTGTGCAAGTTCTCATTGCGAGCATGTATGACTATATATGGAACACATGCCTACGATTGTCTAGTACTTGGGTGCTTTATCTTATTTATCTGCAATTGCCCTATGTTCTAATTGCTATGTGAATTGTCTTGTCCATGCAACGCCCGTCCATCCATCCCTATGGCTACCACACTCGTCTCCCATTGTTTACTGCTTTTGTTACTGCTATCTTTACTTTGCTACTATTGTTACTTTGCTATTCCTACTACAAACTGTTGCTACTGATAAACTGATGTGAGCAAGATTGTTTCCAGGTGCAGCTGAATTGACAACTCAGTTGTTAAGGCTTATAAATATTCTTTGGCTCCCCTCGTGTCGAATCAATAAATTGGGTTTCACTTCCCTCGAAAATACTGCGATACACCCCCTATACTTGTGGGTCATCAAGACTATTTTCTGGTGCCGTTGCCGGGGAGCATAGCTTTATTTATCAAGTTCACTTGGATTCTCTATTGTTCGCTGCTATCCATCCATCATGGGTAAGTCTCGTGATGGCAAGGTTCCAATTTGACCATCCACTACAAGAAGAGGTACGGTTCTGAACACCTCTGCTGCTCTTGATTCACCGTCTGTTTTGAGTAAGTTCCTTACACCACCACATACACGTGCTACACACACTGCTACTACTGCTGAATCTGAAACTTTTGATGCTTATGATGCTGCTTCTACTGTGCTCGATAAGAGTGGTTCATTAGGTCCTTTCTAGATGCTACAATTGCTAGAACTATAGCTGGAAATACCGAAACTCCTAATGAAGACACTACCACACCTGTTAGTTCACCTGAGTCTAGTGAAAGTTATGATATTGAAGATGGTTATGTTGAGATGGCTGATGAATTTATTAAAGAATGTAAGAACACCCATGATAGGAGCGCTGCTAAGAATCTCCTTGAGAGGCGTACTATTAGAACCAAATTATATCATGCTGCTAAGTTTGCTGCTTCTCCCATAAACATTATAGATGAAGATTATGATTTCTCTCTCGATCTATCTTACATAGCTATTGTCGAGAAAGAACCTTTTTGTGGGACTAAGAATGAAAGTGCGGTAGCACATATGAATGAACTTTCTACCATGAGTGGCTTGTTTTCTGATGATATTAAGATGCGTGCTTACTTTGTTGCTAAGATTTTTCCCTTTTCACTAAAAGGAGAAACTAAAACTTGGTTTAGTAATTTACCTCCTGGATCTATTCATAGCCCTGAGTGCTTGATTAGTACTTTCCTCCAGAAATATTTTCCTCCCGGTGCTAGACATGCTATTTCGCAGGAACTTTTTGATTTTAAACAGGGAGAAAAAGAGGTATTGCCCGAGTCTTGGGCAAGGTTTTGTGCTTTGATTCATGCATAGGCTGGAAGTCTATTACCTAAGAATGAGCTTCTTGATATATTTTATAATGGACTAACCGAGGAATCTAGGACATACCTAGATAGTTGTGCTGATTGTGTTTTCAGGAATATGACTCCTAAGGAAGCTGAGGAATTAATGGCTAAAATAAGCAAGAATTATGAAGATTGGACTCCTCCTAAACAAGCTATACCTGAAGTAATTGTACCTGAACCATCTATTCCCGTGCCTATTCCAACATCAAAGAAGATGGGAGTTATTGAATTAAATGATCAAGTGATGAAGGAAGCTAAGAAATGTCTTAAGAAGAAGGGAATTAAAGCTGCAGATGTCAAGAATTTACCTCCTATAGAAGAATTATGTAAGCATATTCCCTACTCACCCACTATTGAGGTACACTCTCTCCAACACTTTGATGAAGGTGATATCCCTTACTCTAAACCTCCTGATCAATGCTTAGAAAAATTCGACATCTTTATTGTTAAGCAAGATAACTTTAATAAAAGGGTGCAAAATCATCTAATGGAAAACACTAGAGCTATTGTTGAGTTGAAAGATATTGTGGAAAGAACCTCTAATGATGTTAAAATGATTGTTAAACACTTTCAAATGGTTCAAACTCAAATAGATCAACTCGTTAAAGTGCAAAACGACTTGCTAGCTAATGCTGCTAAAGAAAAACATGCTTATGAAATTAGAACTAGAAGTGGTGCTGCTACCCAGGATCCTCTATATCCTGAGGGGCATCCCAAAAGAATTGAGCAGGATTCTCAAAAAGCTGAAATAGTGGTTCTACTCATAAGAAAAGGAAAAAGAAACATAAAACTATTGTAGAACCCTCTGAACCTGCTATAGATCCTAATAGTATATCTATCTCTGATGCTGAAACTGAAAGTGGTAATGAAGAAAATGTTGTTCCTAATGAAGAAAAAGTTGAAGAAGAAGATTTTATTGCTAAGAAACATGGTAGTGAAAGAGAACCTTGGGTCCAAAAACCTATGCCTTTCCCTGATAAAAAACACAAGTCAAAGGAAGATGAACACTATAATAAGTTTTGTGAGTGGATGAAACCTTTATTCCTGCAAATTCCATTGATTGATGCTATTAAATTGCCTCCTTACTCAAAGTATATGAAGGATATTGTCTCGAATAAAAGGAAGATCCCTAAAGAAGAAATTTCTACTTTGCTTGCTAATTATTCCTTCAATGGTAAGGTTCCAAAGAAACTTGGAGACCCAGGGATTCCAACTGTCCCTTGCTCTATTAAGAACAGTTATGTTAGAACTGCTTTGTGTGATTTGGGAGCTGGAGTTAGTGTTATGCCTTTCTCTCTCTATAAGAGGCTTCAACTTGAAAAATTAATACCAACTGATATATCTTTGCAAATGGCTGATAAATCTACCACCATTCCTGTGGGTATATGTGAGGATGTACCTGTTTAGGTGGCTCACAATTGCTTGATATTAACTGATTTTGTTGTGCTTGAAATGCCTGAAGATGATAATATGTCTATTATTCTTGGGGGACCTTTTCTTAATACTGCAGGAGCTGTTATTAATTGCAATCAAGGAAGGTGACCTTCTATGTTAATGACAAGGAACATACTGTCTATTTCCCCAAGAAGATTTAAAGGACTTATGGTTTAAATTCAGTTGAACATGTTGAAGGTATTCAAGTTGGAGAAATATATTGTCCCATACCAAGAGAAAAATTTGAAACTATTATGATTGGGACCATTGCTATCAAGGTTGATGTAACATAATCATTAGTGGATTACAAAGTTTTGTCTCATATGCAATTGTTTTGATAGCAAGACTTGATCAACCTTGCTAACAAAAGGATTCCATTGAACAAAACAATGTTTTCATTATGATTATCTCTGTTTATTTCTATCCTTTGCATCTTAGTTTTGCTTTCGTTTAGTTTTCTTTGTGTTGTTAGTTGCTTGCATGTTAGAAATTCTATAGTTCTAGCCTTGTTTTGTCTTTGCATCATGTTTCCAAAAGAAAAAAAATCTGTCTGTCAGAAAAATCGTTCTTCTATTTCTGAAAATTGCCCAAAAATAAAGTGTCTCAAAAAATTCCAAAAAATTTATATTAAATTTTTACGTGAAAAAAGGGGCAGTGGAGTACCTGGTAGGTACCAGGGGGGCCCACCAGGCAGGCACACCACATGGTGGCGCGGCCAGCCTTGGGTGGTGACATGCCTTAGTGTGGGCCACCCCTGGCCCCCCACTGACTCTCTCACCTGCCACTTTCTTCTCTCTCCCGAGTAAGCTCCAGTTCATAGCTCAAAATCGCGTTCTTGCTATGCTTGCTCTCGATTTTTTTCGATCTCCTTGCTCAGCCCATCTTTCTTGTTGAAATTTGGAGCATTTGTTCCCTGGTATGTGACTCCTCCCCTTGTCCAAGTAGATTTGTGTTTAGTGGTTTATATGTTGAGTATTTTGCTGCTGTAGGTGACTGGTTATGAGAGATTGTAAGCTTGTTTGATGCTTAGAGATATAGTTTTGATGCATGTTAGGCCTCTTGCAAGTCCCTATGAGTAGAATCCTTCATTATATTTACTTTGTAATCACTTGTTTAATAGGTATTTAAATTTCAGAATACCAAGCATGAACAACCATACTTTTGGAGAGATATTTGAGAGTGATGCACCTAGGAGGTCGAGGCCCTCAAGAATAGCCTCTCAAGCTAGGCCATCATACAATGAAGATCTCATTGCAACTCGTATTGGTAGTGAAAGGGATGATGGGGATGGTCACCCATCCTCTTTTACCTGTTTTACTTTCTTGCAAGCTGCAGGTATTCTTGATGATTTCTTGCTACTGATTGAGAGGATTGGTTTGACCTCATATATGCAAGATGAGAGCGCACAATACGCTATGCTCACCAAAATTTTTGTTGAGAGCTTCACGTTTACTAACACACCCTATCAATCTACTGTCTCTTTTAAAATCTATGATATGCCCTTCACCATGCCTTTGGAGAGATTTTGCAGTATTGTAGGTGTGCATATGACAGGGACCGTGAAGAAAATTCAAGGGCGACCCGCTGATTTGTTGGAGCTTTACCGAGGGGTGACCAATGATGATGACCGCGTGGTGCAGCACGGAAAGATAAGAAATATCCAACTCCCTGCTCTTAGATACTTTGCATATTATCTTGCTACTAGTGTATTGGGTAGGGAGAACACTAGTAATATCTCCAACTATCATTTAGCTTTCCTAGCTGCCGCGCTTAACAATGATACTCGGTGCAATATTGGCTCGCTTATTGCTCACCGCCTAGCTGCTAGGGGGCCTATCTATGGGGGCATCATTGCATCACGCATAGTCAATGCATTAGGTCTTTCAGTGGATCACGATGATGCTATGCTGGCACCACAGAGGCTTGACCTTGTTGCCATGAAAACTCATCACTTTGTCACTGCTACCTCTGATTTGAACAATCTAGTATATAGGATGCTTTTCACTGATAGGGATGAAAGGGAGATCCTTTTGCCACAGCCTGCTTTGTTTAGTGTTCACAGGAGACCATGGTCGCGCTCCAAGGAGGAGGTGGACAAGCAGCTTCGCTTGCTGGGTTTCCACTAGCAACACCAGGAGGATGTGCCCTCCTATGATTACTCTGCACATTACGGAGGGACGTACTCGAGCTCACACCAGGACGAGGGGACCTCTTCGTCGTACCACGGTGACACTTCATCCTGGCCAGCTTGGGATTGATACCCACTTAGGCCAAAAGCCTAAGCTTGGGGGGAGGTACGCCGACACCGCACTCATCTCCATATCATGTTGCGTCGGTACTTTGTATATTCATGTTTTCGTTCTCTTTTTAGTTATCGTTCTTCTTTGTTTTTGCTTTCTAAAAACACAAAAAGACCAAAAATATTTCTGTTGCTTCTCTTTGGTTTGCTTCTTCTTTTTGCCTTGGTTTGCTTTTCCCTTTTTGCTTTGTTTGAACTATTCGAAAAACCCAAAAAGATTTTGCTTTGCTTGTTTTTCTCTTTTGGTTCTTGTTTAAAAATCGAAAACACCAAAAATATTTGTCGTTCTTCTTTGGTTTTTGCGAGTTTGCTTCAGGGTTCGGCAGTCCTTGGTGGATATTGGTTTCATATTATTCAAGCCACACAAGTGAAGAGCAATAATGAGGATCAATGACAACTTGAGGCGTGGTAAGAGGCTGGTGACGAACTCTATTTGTTTTCATTTTTGTACATATACTCATCACTGTGGGCATGCTTAGTCTGTTCATGTAGAGTGTATGTTTTCTTTGGATGCTTAGTAGTTCTTGCTTTCTTATGATTAGCTCCAGCTCGCTAATAGTTGGTAACATGTCTTATGAATGTTTGCTTGCATTGCTCTATTCATAAATTGGTATGACACCGTGGTATCCTCCTCTGAATGTTTAATTTGATTGACTTGGCACATGCTCACGCATGCACATGACTGTAATAATCAGTTAAGCCTCGATGAATTATTTTGCCTTGAGGATCTTGAATCACTTTCATACCATGAGTAGTCCTGTTTTGTTGCAAGCATGATAATGACAACTATTGCTCTCTCGTTTATCGCTACCTTACTATTGCTAGCCTTCACTTTCACTGAGTATGTTTTACTCAAGTTCCCAACTCCCTAAACCAAATATTTCCAAAGTGTCCACCATACCTACCCATTAGCATCATTTGCTACTTCCGTGCATATTCAATATGCCTTGTTTTCTTCCGAATAAAATGTTTGCTTGTTATGAGAAAGTTAGTTAGTAAAGCTCTCACGAACTTGATGGCACACTTTATTTTCTTGCACTTAATAAACCTGAACCATTGCGTCCTTCTTTGTTGTGCATATGCTTGCGCTTTATGAGTTGAAGTTAGCAGAACCATGTATCATGGGGACCGCTTTCAACGCTTCATAGGTACTTTGTACCTAGTTGATATCATGTTCTTTTTCTTATGGATCCCGGCGGTGTGAAATAAAAGTGGAACTTGTAAGATCATGGAGTTTGTATGTATGTTAGAGAAACGCCTGGGCCGCTAGCCTAAGCCATGCCTAATCATGGTAGAAACTTGCAGCATAACCATAATGAGCATTCTATGAAGCATCCTCAATAAAAATCTATGCACATAGTAAATAAAAAGATCGCCGAGATGCTCATTGTCTGCTTGCCTTGTATTTTGATTATGGGATAGCTCCCGTGTCATGTGCAAGGGGTACCCTGTTGGCGGTTCTCTATGATACGTATATACTTACAATGACATGATCTTACTTGTGACTGAAGTTGAGTAGCATGAGGATCGGTCTTCGTAAGTAAGGGGCATGAGACTTCAATTTATAACTTGTCAAGCATATCCTCTT
Organism: Avena eriantha; assembly: GCA_910589775.1. Taxonomy (NCBI): domain Eukaryota; kingdom Viridiplantae; phylum Streptophyta; class Magnoliopsida; order Poales; family Poaceae; genus Avena; species Avena eriantha. Next base: position 201,271,547 of record OU342746.1, read on the forward strand.
AGTTGTGTCACTTTCACCCTAACCACATTAAAGATGCTTATGATAGGGGCAATGAGAGCTCAAAGCTAACGAGTACCATACTTTCAGCATTTGGAAGCCTTTAAAATTATTCAAAACCTTTTCTTCTACTTGTTGAGTCTCCACATATTCTTTGAGCACCTTCTTGAGAGCATAGTTTTCATTCTTTGTGTTTGTTCCATTACTTGATTATTTGTGTTATGACTTTGATGCTTGTATCCTTGATATCTTTACTTCTAGTCATCACTTGAATTTCAGAGGTGCCTTGACATTCATAATCAAAGGCAAGCGAGATACCACTCTATCATACCTTTCTATGAGTATTGTAATGTTGCTTATGTTCGTGCTTCATGCTACTTATTATTCTTGAGTTGGAATCTATTCATAGCTTGCAATGACTATTAAGTAGGCTCAGTTGCATACTCTTTATTATGAATTGTCTAAGTAGATTGATCACATTGCTGAGAATATTTACATCATATGAAGCAAATGTGTTCGTGAAAGTTCTTTTATCGCACTTAGTTTTCAACTGAATTGCTTGAGGACAAGCAATAAGCTAAGCTTGGGGGGAGTTGATAAGTCCAAAACGTATGTACTTTCCCGAACACTTTTGCTATTGTTTCTCCTCTATATTTGTGTGATTTGGATGCAACTAATGCGAACTGACGCTGTTTTCAGCAGAATTGCCTTGGTGTCTACTTTTTGTGCAGAAAATCAACTATCAGGAAAAAACCCGGAAAATATGCCAAAAATCCTATTTCACCCGAAGACTCCAGGAGCCAGAATACGAGACGGAGAAGAGCCAGGGGGTGGCCACACCACCTGGTGGCGCGGGCCAGGCCAGGCCGCGCCAGGGGTTGGTGTGGGCCCCCCAGGCACCCCCTTGGCCTTTCTCTTTGCCTATAAGGAGCCTTCTGACCTAAAAACTTCGGGGGGTCAACGTTTTTACAGAAGGAGTTCCGCTCCGCCGCCACCACCAGATTCCATGAAACAGCACCAGAAACTCCGTTCTGGCATCCTGGCGGGATGGGGAATTGGAGGAGATCATCGCCATCATCATCACCATCGCTTCTCCATCGACCATCCATGTTTCCCCCATCTATGAGTGAGTAATCCCCCGCTGTAGGCTATATGGATGGTAGGGATTGGATGAGATCGTTCATGTAATGGCATCAGATTGTTAGGGCATGGTGCCTAGTATATTTTATTAGTGCTTTATGACTTTGTTGCGACTTGTTGTGCTTAATGCTTGTCACTAGGGCCCGAGTGCCATGATTTCAGATCTGAACTTGTTATTGATTCATTATGATAGCATTGTTTTTGGTCTTATCTACAAGTTGTATACACACGTTATTGTCTGGAACCTATGGCCCTGAAGTGACAGAAATCGGGATAACCGGAAGGGAAAGGCTTTGATGTGAGGATCACATATGTTCACGGAGTGTTAATGCTTGCTCCGGTGCTCTATTAAAAGGAGCACCTTAATTGCCAGTAGTTCTCTAGAGGCCCCGCTGCAGACGGGCTGGCAGGACAAAAGATGTTGTGCAAGTTCTCATTGCGAGCACGTATGACTATATATGGAACACATGCCTAGGATTGTCTAGTACTTGGGTGCTTTATCTTATTTATCTGCAATTGCCCTATGTTCTGATTGCTATGTGAATTGTCTTGTCCATGCAACGCTCGTCCATCCATCCCTATGCCTACTGCACTCGAATCCCATTGTTTACTGCTTTTGTTACTGTTGTCTTTACTTTGCTACTACTGTTACTTTGCTATTCCTACTACAAAACTGTTGCTACTGATAAAGTGCTGTGAGCAAGATTGTTTCCAGGTGCAGCTGAATTGACAACTCAGTTGTTAAGGCTTATAAATATTCTTTGGCTCCCCTTGTGTCGAATCAATAAATTGGGTTTCACTTCTCTCGAAAATACTGCGATACACCCCCTATACTTGTGGGTCATCAATGCTAGCAAACCACATGAAGTCCCCATTCCATTTGCAACAATTCCTAAAACAAATGGAACCTTTTCCAATAAAAATGCTGAAATTTTTCAAAATAGGGGAAACAATAGTTCTACTACCTTGGATGGTAATTTTGATTTTGATCTTGATGGTTGCAATATTTTAGAAGTAATTATGTTCCTACAAAATCTTTCTAGAAGTCCTAATGCTAGTGCTATGAATATGGCCTTTACAAAACACATTAGATATGCTCTCATAAAAATTAAAGAAGAAAAATTGAAACATAAAGCTTATATTCCTAGGAAATTAGAAGATGGTTGGGAACCCATCATTAATATGAAAGTGAATTATTTTGATCTCAAAGCTTTATGTGATCTTGGTACTAGTGTCTCTATTATGCCTAGAAAGATTTATGAAATGCTTGATTTGCCACCATTGGAATATTGTTATTTAGATGTCCAACTTGATGATAATGCTAAAAAGAAACTCATGGGGAGTATTAATGATGTTCTTATTATGGTTAACAATACCTATGTCCCTGTTGATTTTTCTATGTTTTATATGTTGAATGCAATGCTTCTTGTCCTATTACTTTGGAAGACCTATTCTTAGAACTGTTGGTGCCATTATTGATATGAAGGAAGGAACCATTAAATATCAATCCCACTCAAGAAAGGTATAGAACAATTCCCTATGAAGAGAGAGAATATACCTTTTGCCTCTCCTATTAAAACAAAAATTTATATTAATGCTTTCATTTGAAAATACTTGAATCTTGCTCCTATGCCTAGCTGAAAGGCGTTAAAGAAAAGCACTATTGGGAGATAACCCAAATTATTTTTACTTTCAGTAAGTTTTTCTTTTGTTGAGTCTTGGAAGTTATTGCCTCAGTAATAACCTCTCCTTATCATTTTTGTGTGGTTTTTGTGCCAAGAATAACCTCTAATGAGAGAGAAGTAAGACTTGGAAAAGTTGTTGTCCGAAACAGAATTTTATGCTTCACTATAAAAAATCGTGAAAAATCACTATACGTCGGATTGAGCTGTAATATTTTTTATTATGCCCCAGGTTATTATCTAACTTTCTTTAGTTTAGCACTTTTAGATTTGAGGGACAGAAGGTCTTCGAAAAAATCGGTTTTTACCTGCTGGTCTATTTTGACAGATTTCTGCCATTATTCGCATTTGCCTCTTAATATCTTTCTCTTTGAGTTCTCTTTGATCACTTAAGCTTTTAGAAGGAATTGCTACAGTAGCTTGTGTTTTAATGGAAGTTTTACTTTGTTTGAAACTAAACCCAAAGACTTATTATCTTGAATACACTAATGTTGCTAATGAAGATTGTGTGAAGTTTTGTATGAAGGAAATTTTCAAGTGTAGGGAAGAATAATGTGATGAGATGAAGTATGGACAAAAGCTCAATCTTGGGGATGCCACCCGTGTCACCCCAAGAAATATTCAAGAAGTACAAGCGTCAAAGCTTGGGGATGGCCAAGGCATCCCCTTGTTCATCAATAAAAATCTCAGGTTTTCTTCCAAAACACTTCATTTTTATTGTTTCATGCACAATTGTGTTGTTCTTGGAGCATCTTTGTTTTTGTTTTTAGTTTTCTTTTGTTTGGTTTGCTTAAATAAATTGGTTGGTCCCCTGCATTCGTATGTAGTTTCAAATAAATTGATTGGTGTTGAAAAAGAGTAGGAAGCTTCATGCTTATAAGTGGTATAAAAGGAGCTTGTTTTGACTATGGCCTAGACTTTATATTGTCATGTTTGATGTTGCTTTAACTTTATGCTTAGCGATTATTGTTGTAGCATAACTTGTTCCAAACAATTGAGGTTGCTTAATGTGCCTTGAAAGAATCATGCATTGTTTTAGCATACAAAAGCATAATATTGTGGTATTCTCCTTTGATGCTTTATTTGGGTTGACTTGGCACATGCTTACACCATGTTAAGACTATGAACCGGTCACCTTAGACTATATGATCATTTAGTTTTTGACTTATAATATCACTTTATGCTTTAATTAATAATGTTTTGTCGCTTTGCATGATTATGGCCATTATTGCTCTCTTAGTTGGTCGCTCCCAGCCTTTTGCTAGCCTCCACCTATACCAAGTGTGAGTTCCACTCATGCATCCAACCTCCAAGAAAACCAAGTTATTCCAAAGAGTCGAATAAATTCCTATGCATGATGTGTTACATCATTCCAAGTATATTCATGTTTTTATCTACCTTCCAAATTAAACTTTTTTTATGTGAAAATTAGTGATTAAAGCTCTCACAAACTTGATGGCACACTTTTTTTCTTGCACTTAATAAACTTGAACCATTGAAAGTTGTGAATTAGCAGAACCATGCTACCATGGGGAACGCTTTCAACATTGCACTTATTATTCAGTTGATATCATGTTCTTTTGTTTATAGATCCCAGCAGTGTGAAATAAAAGGGGAGCTTGTAAGCTCATGGAGTTTGTATATGTGTTAGAATAACGCCTAGGCGGCTAGCCTAAGCCATGCCTAATCATGGTGGAAACTTGCATCATAACCATAGTGATCATTCTGTGAAGAATCCTTAATAAAAACCTATGCAAATAGCAAATAAAAAGATCGCTGAGATGCTCATTATCTGTTGCCTTGTTATTTTGATATGGGATAACTCTTGTGTCATGGGGAAAGGGGTACCCCTTTGGCGGTTCTCCATGATACACATGTACTTACAATGACAAGAACTTACTTGTGACTAAAGTTGAGTAGCCTGGGGTTCAGTACTGGTAAGTAAGGGGCTTGAGATTTTCAACTTATAACTTGTCAAGCATATCCTCATATTTGTGTCACTTTAACCTTAATCACCTCAAGATGCTTATGATAGGGGAAATGAGAGATGAAAGCTAATAAGTACCATAATTTTTGGAAGCTCTTTATGAAACTTGAAATCCCTGCTTCCCTCTATGAAGGGCCTTTCTTTTTTTACTTTTATATTCAGTCTCCATCTTCTATCTTTATGCACAAATTGAGAGAGCATAGTGGTCATTCTTAGTTTAATGTGCATAAACTGGTTAATTGATTCATAACTTTGATATTGCTTGTTCTTAAATTATTTGTATCTAGTCACCCTTATGAACTTTGAAGGTGTCCTATGCATTTATGTTTTGCTATACCATGAGGGACAAGCTGAATACCACTCTTATTATGTTTTCTATATGTGAAACAAACAAACGTCTTTCAATGCATTGTTATTCATGATCTCTTTTTTGTACCTTTTCATGTTACAACATAGTTGCTATGTCTTATTTTTAGAACTATGTCTTTCATGTTCATGTTTAGAGTACTTTGGTCCCGGCTATCAATGCTTGTAAAATACCTTGATCAAGATTATGATGGTGCATGTCACCTCAAAAATTATTCTTTTTATCACTTACCTACTCGAGGACGAGCAGGAGTTAAGCTTGGGGATGCTTGATACATCGTAAACGTATCTATAATTTTTGATGCTCCATGCTAGTTTTATATCAACTTTCTTATGTTTTGTTTACACTTTGAGGTATTTTTATACATTTTCTAGAACTAACCTATTAACAAGATGCCACAGTGCTAGTTGCCTGTTTTCTGCTGTTTTTGGTTTCAAAAAAGCTAGTAAGGAAATATTCTCGGAATTGGACAGGACAAAATCCAAAGTCAATATTTTACTAGAAGGAACATGGAGTCCGGAGGGCAGCCAAAGTGGGGCCACGAGGCGGCCACACCATAGGGTGGCGCGCCCCCCTAGGCGTGCCAGCCTCTGGTTTGTGGGGCCCTCAGGCGGCCATCGACCTCGCCTCTTCTCCTATAAAAGCACCCCGATGTAGAAACCCTAAACACCGGATCAGAAATCCACGAAAGAGTCTATAGCTGCCTCCATCTCCATCCCTAGATCAGGGGGATCTGAAGCTCTTCTAGGCACCCTGCCGGAGGGGAGAGATCATCCTGGAGGCCTTCTTCATCACCATGCCAGCCTCCGGAGTGATGCGTGAGTAGTTCACCCTTGGACTATGGGTCCATACAGTAGCTAGATGGTTGGTTCTCCTCCTTTGTGCTATCATTTTTAGATCTTGTGAGCTCCGTTCATGATCAAGATCATCTATTTGTAATCCTATATGTTGTGTTTGCGGGGATCCGATGGATATTGAGATACTATATCAGATTGATTATTGATTATATCATGTCTATGTTATTTGTGATCTTGCATGCTCTCCGTTGTTAGTAGCTATCTTGGTCAAGTAGATGCTTGCAACTCCAAGACGGAGTATTTATGCTCGATAGTAGGTTCACGCCTCTAGTAATCGAGGGAAGTGACAGAAATCTCTAAGGTTGTAGATGTGTTGTTGCTACTAGGGACAAAACAATAATCTTTTGTCCATGCGGCAATTGTATTGTTTACTTTACACACTTTGCTTAATGCCATTATCTGTTGCTTGCAACTTAATACTAGAAGGGGTTCGGATAATAACCTGAAGGTGGATTATTAGTCATAGATGCGGATGGATTACGGTCTATGTATTATGTTGTAATGCCAAATCAAATCTCGTAGGAGTCAAGATGTCTAGTATATGCATTGTTATGCTTTCTCAATCTATCAATTGCCCCGCTGTAATTTGTTCAGCCAACATGTTATTTATCTTAAGGAGAAACACCTCTAGTGAACTGTGAACCCCAGTCCATTCCTTTACCATTGATATACCATCTATTGTTTACCGTTTACTATTTACTTTCTGCAAGAAATTACTATCTTCCACACTACGTTTAATCCTTTGTTTTCAGCAAAACCAGTGAGATTGACAACCTCACTATAAGTTGGGACAAAGTTATGTGGTTGCGTTGTGCAGGATTCCAAGTTGCTAGAAACACCTTGGAGTTGTTTCCTTAGTCCTACTAGTTCGATAACCTTGGTTTCATAACTGAGGGAAAACTTACTACTGTGCTCATCATACCTTCCTCTTGGGGTTCCCAACGAGCTCTACATTTTGAGCCATCACTGGGTCATCGCAGCGTGTAGGCCTTGCATTTGGGAGGCCAAAAGAACTCGCCGCTGCTGCGCGGCGACTGCGCAGGCGCCGTCCCGGACGAGCGTGACGTAGCAAAGGAGGAGGAGGTGAGGCTGGCTATCCTCCTGGGCACCCAATTCGCTAGAGGTTCGCGCCCGCGGTGATGGTCGGGAGCTGGCAAACGCGGGAAGCCCAACCGGGGGATGTTCCCGACGTGGATGTGCTCGAGGGCGCAGTTGAGGTGCGTCCTGGCGCGCTCCACCATCGGTGGTGTAGGGTTTGTAGTAGGGAAAACAAAAAAATTCTACTGCAAGAACGAACAAAACCAAGATCTAATCTATGGAAAATCCAAGATCTAATCTACGAGATAAGTGCAACAAGATAGATCTGTACTAACCCTTGTAGATCCAAATCCTTGAGTGAGATCGGATCTCGTGGTTGATGTAGACGATCACTTGCCGATCTCAAGATCGAGTAGATGATCCTTCTGGCGCCGTGTTCCGGCAGCGTTTTCACACTCGATCACATGTACGGAGTCGATGTAGACCTTCCTCTCCCCATTCTAGTGGGCAGTGGAGGTAGTAGATCTCCACGGAATCCAAGCAACATGACGGTATGGTGGTGGTGGTGGAGGAGAAATCCTGCAGGGCTTCGCCTGAGCCGGAGCAGGAGAAAGGAGGAGGAGAGTGGCAGCTAGGGTTTTGGGTGGAAGGGGCAAGGGGGAGGGGTGGCGCCTCCCCTCCCTATATAGAGGGGGCGGCCCAGGGTTTGCCCCCCTTTGCCCTCCTAGGTCCGGCGCAAAAGGGGAGGGGGAGTTTTCTTCCCCCCAAATCTTGCCCCTTTCTTTCTTGGTTTTCAAGTAATCTCCTTAGAACCTTCCGGAACCTTCCGAAACCTTCTAGAAGCTTCATATGAATACTCCAGAACTTTTCTGAAACCCAGAAAGTGATCTCCATTATATGAATCTTATTCTCTGGACAATTCCGGATCTCCTCGTGATGTCCTGGATACGATTTGAGACTCCGAACAACGTTCGGTCTCCAACTCATATTCCATATCTACTTAAACAACATTGAACCTTAAGTGTGTCACCCTACAGTTCGCAAACTATTCAGACATGACCGAGACACTTCTCTAATCAATAACCAACAGTGGGACATGGAGATCCATAATGGCTCCCACATATTTAACGATGACTTCGTGATCGAAAGAACCATTAACATACGATACCAATTCTCTTTGTCACGCGATACTCTACTTATCCGAGGTTCGATCATCGGTATCTCCATACCTAGTTCTACCTCGTTACCGATAAGTACTCTTTACTCGTGTCGTGGCATGACATTCCTTGTGACCTAGTCACATGCTTGCAAGATAATTGGATGACATTCCACCAAGAGGGCCCACAGCATATCTATCCGTCATATGGATGGAAAAATCCGATTCTTGATCCATGCGCTTCAACACATACTTTCAGAATACCCAATGCCACCTTTATAACCACCCAGTTACGAAGTGGCGCGGCGTTTGATGTCATCAAAGCATTCATCTGGTGATGGTGATTAACACAATCTCATGGTCGAAGGATTAGGTTACTATGTATTTTAAAGCTTGTAGCAAAACAAATTTAATGACTTGATCTTATGGTATGCTTCTATGTGTGTATGTCCATCACATCATTCTCCTAATGATATGATCTTGTTATTAATAACATCCAATGTCCATGATCATGAAACCATGATCATCTCTTAATCAACAAGCTAGTTCAACAAGAGGCTTACTAGGTACTCTTTTATGTTTATAGAACACACGAGTATTAGTGTTTCCTAATAATACAATTATAGCATGGGATGTAAACATTTGTCATAAACAGAAATATATAATTATAAGCACTTTATTATTTCCTCTTGGGCACAACAAGCGGCGGCTTGCTGCTTTTTTGCGCTTCGGCGGCTCGCGTGGAGGTCCCTGGTGGGCGGCAAGTTGACGTTCGGCGAAGAACTGCTCCCAGTGCGCAAGGTTGCCAGGGTCCTCGGCGAGCTCGGGATCCGGCATCGCCGCGATGACGGCCTGGATCTCCTCCACCATCTGGTCGTCCTCTGACACCGGCGGCACTGGTATGCCGCCGACGCTGAGCTTCCACCCGAGGGGCATCGAAAGTCTGGCGGCGCCGTGTAGCCGGCGTCGTGGAGCATCCGAGCCTCCCAGGGCTGGAGCGTCCGTCGGCCGAAGCCATTCGCCACTGTCGGGTCGCCGGGGTACCTCTCCGCCATCTGCTTTTTTTCGCCGAGTGTTTCTTTTTTGCCGGAGTTCGTGATGGTGCGGGGTGGGTGGCGGCAGTGTGCTGTGAATCGACGACGGGGCCGTGTTTTATAGGCTGAGACGGACAGTGAAGGCGGGAGGGGTGTAGCAGCGTGGCGGGAAAAGGGAAAATGGCGGGAAGCCGAGGCGGCTGTGGTGCGCCATTACGACGACGCGTGGTCGACGAGACGGGCAGTTATTGCACGACAGTCCATCGCGGGAGCCAAGGCGGAAGGATGACGACGACTGGCCTCCAGTCGTAGATAGGACGGGTCCACGTGCCAAAATGTTTTTTCCTGCCGAGTTCGCTTCGTTCGGCGATCCCAGCGCGTTTCCGGCACCCCGGGGCCCGGGAACGGCCTGAGACCTCCGGATGAATTTTTGACCAAATCCGGACAAAACCGACGTCATGAAAATGCGGCTGGACCAATTTTTGGTTCCGAATATAAAAAAACACCCTAAAAACGATCCGCCCTAAAAACGATCCGCTGGAATCTAAGTGGAGATGCTCTTTCGATCGGCCGGGTGAGGCGCCGCGGATCGATCGGGGTGCAGCCAAAACGAGGACATGCATTGCATGGCGTCTGCTGACGGCCACGAAGCGACATCGATCGGACGGTTTGGGCAGCACAGCACACGACACGCACGTGCGGAAATTACCCATCGAAAATCTTTGATTTTGTCGCGCGGCGGGAACTCAACCAACTCCGCTACCGGGCTCTCTCAGCGTTTCCGGTCGAGTTCTCACACGTCGGAGAAGCTTCCCGAAACCACTACGGCGCCATGCATGATTGATGTCTGTGTCTAGAGCTCCGTGCCCGGCTCGTCTCACGAGCTCGACCGCGGCCGGCGGCAGCGGCAGGCGTGTAGCCGGCTGGTTGTCCCCTCCCAGCGACGAGCCTACCTTTGCTCAAGCTAGCTACCCGTACCCAACGAAACAATGCCGCATTAACTGAGCTCGTAATTAATTACTGTAGCAATTAACTGGTGGACAGATCGATCACCTTTTTCTGACTCACACCGTAGCAGGGAACGAACATCACTGTATTTACGATTGAAGAATTCAAGCAGTGATCGGGGAGTACAATATTTTCTGGATATATCATAGATTGTTGACAGTACCAGTTTGACATTTTCCGGCGAGAGAAATAAAATCCTGTTGCGCCTAGGGTATCAAGTAGGATCCCACCAAAGTCGCACCTATAGTTTATTTTGATAAAATTTTACACTAATTTTTTTAAAATAAACTAGAAATGAGATCCGACTTGACACTTTACATGTTGCCCAGTCCATATTTAGGACTGAAATTTGGAAATAGGTAATCGAAAGTTACAATTTGAATAGCCGCATCAATTACTGGGCCGGAGGTTCCGGTCAAGGCCCATGGTAAGCCACTCGCGCGGCCTTCCGCTGGCGCATTCGCAGGTACTTATACCGGTCACTCACTCACCCCCACCCCCCTGTTTTTTGAGGGGCAGTCACTAACTTCTTTTTTTTTGCGGGGAACCACTCACTCACTCTTTGACTGCAACGACTATTATTTTGGACAACTGCTGACGGGAATAAACACTTTAACGTCTACGCAACGCACATGGTAATGTATACTCCTTCAGTAACATGTAGAGGCTGCTAGAAAATGCATGCACGAAGCTCATAGTACAAGGGAACAAGGTGCTTTACACTAATTTCACTTCACCAAGTCTTGATTCATGCATGACGTGTGGAATGACATCATCGCTGACCACACATCGGTTTCATATGAACAGTTGCGCGTACTCCGATGATAAAACCAGAGCTTCATCAGAAATATATGTGTAACGAGGTTGTATGACGAGCTAATGTGATCTAGTAGCACAATCAATAGTTGATTATATAATAGTCAGCAAATATTGTAATAAAGAGAAAAAAACATCTGCATGGTAAAGACAAAAAAATATTTTAACAACTCTAAGCGTGTTGGAGCCCCAAAGAGCAAACATTCAAACGACCTACAGAACAGTCAAACACTAGTAATTAAATACACTAAAAAGAAACAAGATGAAAAATTGGGAAAAAGATGAATTGGGTGCACTACACCAGTACCAGATAGGACCGAGATCCCACCGCCACCAGAATCAAAGGTACCATCCAGTGCAGGTGCCCCAGCAACATGGTCCTCATCTGCCCCAAAAGCATAACTGCACTGCAGCCTAAAAGCCACACTAGACACGCAAATTGGGCACACAGTGAAAGGGATGAGACAAGCGGAGCGACCACACAATACATGCACCAACTCCATACATGCACCCTTTCTTCCATTTCTGTTCTTTATCTCGCATCTCGGCCGGCGGTTCCATCACCTGGGCTGGGTTGTGTGCGTACACCTACAACTGTATGATTAGTCTAGCTATGGCTATGCACAAATGTAGCACCAAGGAACCTCTAAATCAAGGTAGGAATCAAAGGATCCAAACATGGCCAGACGAAATGCATGCATGATCCATGGAAAGTTAGAAGAGTTAGGAAAAAAGTTATCTTTGGATTAACTATATAATGCAGTAGTATACCCTAATGAAGCCAGCAAAGGACACTCGCTATTAGACCTGATGATTAACACTTAATTACACTAGGCAAAGACAACTGGCCGGCCGGGCTCCGGCACCGGACCGGAGTTGTAGCATGGATCAGATGCTCTCCTCCACCTCTACCTGTCTCTGATTCTACTGCTGCAACAAGCCTGCAGGATTAACTGACAGCATGCTGCTATATATGGCAATGCAACGGTCCGGCCTCGATCTGGTCAACTCCACCCGGTCGCGTCGCCGAGGGCCGTCACCCACGGCGAGACCACGACGTCGAGGAGCGGCGACACTCCGGCCGCGCCACCGTCGTCCTCCATCGTCACGTATCTGCTCGGGTCGCCACCGACGCCGATGGCGGCGTCCAAGAGCTTCTTCAGCTCGTCGTCGTCCTCGGCCTCCACCTCCACGTCGTCCTTGGGCGTCAAGCTCGCGCCGCCGGCCTCCTCGCACTCGGCCTCCTCGTCAGGATCGCACTCCTCCATGTCCAAGGAAAGCGAGCGCGGAGACATCGTCGTCGTCGGCGACGCGGTGGACATCCCGCCCGACGTGGACTGCCCCGGGCTCGGCTCCGCCGTGGCAGTCGCGCCGCCTGGAGCGCTTGGCCCACCAGCAGGTGGTTCCCGCAGCGTCTTGCTGCGCGTGGTGCCGGCGAGGGAGTTGCGGTGGCTGGGTGCAGGGTGGCTGTGGTCGGCGCCGGTGTAGGTGAGGATGAAGGTGTCCGGGTCCTCGCGGCACCGCTCCACCATCTTCCGCGCCTCGCAGGCCTTGTCGGTGCTGCACCGGTAGTACCCGCGCGGGTAGGGGGACCCCTTGATGGGCTTCTGCCCGTACTTGCGCCACGCCCACGGGTCCGCCGACGCGCCGTCCGCCGCCACACGCTTCACCACTTTCTTCACCTGCTTCTTCCTGAACATATATATCCACCGATTATCCACAGTCGACACGACACGCTTGAGCACGACGAGCATGATCAGCAACATTTTTTTTGTTCAAAAAAATCGAGAGCGAGTATTAGGGACGTACTTTCTCTTGGATCTTGGCCCCTCGCCGGCGGAGGCTTGCCGACCGGAGGTCTGCGGCATGGGCGGCGGCGCTGTGTCGTCATGCTGCACCTGCGGCGTTTTTTCGATCCTTGCCACCGCTGGCTCCTGCTGCTGAGGCGGCGGTAGAGGTGGGGCCGGCGCCGACGGCCCAAAGAAGGCAATGGAGAGCTCGTCGACGACGGCAGCGTCTCCGTTGAAGGGAAGGTCAGGGAGCGACGTCGCCGCGTCAAACAGGCCGTCGCCCACCAGTTCCTGCGGCGGGAAGAAGGAGGAGAAGGGGTCTTCGGAGGAGGGCGGCGGCGGGACGCGGCCGCCGCAGGCGTAGCGCACGACGGCGTTCAGGTCCCAGTCGTTGCTGCCGCCGCTGTGGTAGTACCAGCCGGCGTCCCCGTCCATTAGCTCAGCTCGGGCGGGCTCCGTGGAGTCGAGTTCTTGGCTATGGAGAAGGAAGGGGGGCGCTGACTTTTGGTTTAGTTTATGGTTGCCGCTGCTGGTGGTAGGAGAGAGATGGTGCTGGTGGGGATGGGCATTGGATCCGGCCTCGTGGTGTCTGAAAAGGAAGAGAGAGGCGCTGGGTTATATTGGGAGCCGGCCTCATGGTGTCCGGAGGGGTGGGGTACGGTCCCCACTTGACTTTGGAGACAATGTCAAAGGGGTGAGAGAGTGAGGCAGCCCATAGACAGAAAATGGTTGATTCTAGGAATATGTTTTCACCGTAGCAAAAGCAAAACATATGGCAATTTGCCCTTTTCCCTTTAACTTCTTTATTAATTAAATGATATAGTGCCTAATAAACTAAAACCGGAGGGTGTAGAAGTATGGTAAGTATTAATTATTCATTGATGGAGCATATCATGACAGAAATCTACTGTTGGCAGGGAATATAGTGATTTTGATAATGATGGCATCCCAATGTAACTAGATTTACTAGTGTTGAAACAATAAAATATATGAACTGAATGTAATGGCCGGCAAGATACTTATGCTCACAAGTAGCATATTGGGCATGTTTGATTCAAAAGATTTTCAAATGAATTCTAATCTATAAGAATTTTTTCCAATAAGGTCCATTTGTTTTAAAGGAATAAATCCTAGAAAAAATAATATGCATTGATTTTCTACGAGAGGTGAGATCTCGTGGAAAAATCTACATGTGTCTATGACAACAATGACATGTACCTAAATCCTATAGAAAATTCTTGCGTTTTTCTGTGATGCAGTCAAATTTCTTATTTTATCGATTCCTAAATTTCTCATTCATGTAGGATTTCAAGTGCCATGTCATTCTATTTCTACATTTTTTATTTCCCTGTTTTACAAATCTTTTGAATCAAACAAGTCCAGTACTCCCTTCGTCCTACTAATCATGGCGTCATCTAGAATGGTTGAGTTGTTGAATAACGACAACGCGAGAGATTTGGTATTGATACACTACATCATATACAAACCCAGTAGATTCGTAGTATGCGACGATGATGATGGCAACATGTATGACTAGGTCATTCTCGTCCGATAACGTTGGGGGCGCTATTGTGTGACCACATGGAAAAAGACACGTGACAACCGATGATTTGTTGATTTTTGCGAAGTGCATAAAACAGTTGTAAAATGGACAATGGCTTCCCAAAATCCGGTAAAAAGAAAAACATGATACAGTATGAAAATTTTGACTAACACAATGAATATATATATATATATATATTAATTTTGGTTGTGTTTACCACCCTCCCTCTCTAAATATTTCCTAAAACTTTAAAAGTTATCACAGTTAGCTTGTGTCCCCTATTTGGGAAGTTAACTCCAAAACCGGTTCTCACTAGAGTTTGATGATATAGACATGATAGCATTAGTGGGCAATGGCAAAAGCAAAGAACATACATCACATGCAAACTCCAAAGGTCATTCTTGGGGCAATAATGCCAGAGCTACAGACTTTTCTCTACGGAAATTGATTTAGAGGATGACGTGAAAGTACTCCGTTGGTTCTAATACTTTCTCCTCCTATGTTTTAAGGACCTTCCTCTAACTGAATGTCCCCACGTCTTATCCGTAAGTGCAGCCCGTAAGTGTAGCATTGCTCTTCTTGGGAGCATGTCTCAGGAAACTACTGTAGAACAAAATTGGCCACCATTGGTATATGTATACCGAATACCGTGGGAGACTTGATTTACGCTCGTTCCAAATCTCCCAAAACTCAAGCATGAGCATAGAAGGCCAAGTTTATATTTATTTATTTGTAGAGGCCAAAGCTCTCTAGCAATGGTCTATATCAGGTAAACTATTTTAGAACGGATGGAGTATATTTTAAGATTATATTTGCAATAAATTGGAATGCTCATGTTGTTTGCATGGGTGTTTGGGTATGACTAACCCTTTCAAAATATGGTTTCCAAAGGAAAAATATTGTGCTAAGAGGAAAATTACAATAGAGGATGCTTTTTTGTCTCTCGATGTTTATCTTCACCTGAATACAGATACTGGGAAAAGGGAATGAACTGCCACTCGGGTGAATCAAGTGCTATCTTGTCATAGTATTTGAGGATGGTAAATCGAGTTGATGACGATATATGGTTCCATGACAAGAAAACATCAAGGATATTACTAGAGATGTTAACGGTGTCAAACAAAATGATGTCAGCCATCTGTTAACGTGCATCAATGCAAATGTAACAATGATCTGAGGCTTATTATTTGTCGCAATATAGAAAGAATGACGCAACACAATGACGGAAATGGTAGCATAGTCGGGCTAAAATTTACTAACTATGCTAGACTTACTAGCAAGCTTATTATGGCGGCATTGGAGGGTAACCATGGCGTCATCTAGAATGGCTGAGTTGTTGAATAACGACAACGCGGGAGATTTGGTGTTGATACACTATATCATATACAAACCCAATATATTCACAGTATGCGACGATGAGGATGGCGTCAGGTATGGCTAGGTCATTCTTGTCCGACAACGTTGGGACGTTATTGGGTGACCGCATGGAAAAAGACATGTGGCGACTGATGATTTGTTGATTTTTGTGAAGTGTATAAAAGAGTTATAAAATGGACAAGGACTTCCCAAAAGCCGGGAAAAAGAAAAACATGATACGGTATGAATTTTTTGACTAACACAATATATATATATTTACTTTTTGTTGTGTTTACCACCTTCCTCTCAAAATATTTCGTAAAACTTAAAAAGTTATCACAGTTAGTTTGTGTCCCATATTTGGGAAGTGAACTCCAACCCTGATTCTCACTAGAGTTTGATGATATAGACACGATAGCATTAGTGGGTGATGGCAAAAACAGAGAACATATATCACATCCAAACTCCAAAAGGTCATGATTCTTGGGGGCATGTCGGAGAAAACTACTTACCAAATCTCCCAAAACTCAAGCATGAGCATGGAGGGCCAAGTTTTTTTTGTTTGCTTTTTTAGAGGCCAAAGCTTGATTAAGCCAGTGGTAGAAATCGCTAGCTTATAAGTAGATATTGTTGCAAATAATGTATTTTTCACAGGGATCACGCGTGAAAGAGTGTCTCACTATAAAGCTCCCAAACGACGAGCCGTTCCAACAAACCTCGGCTGCAGTGACATCAGCCAACAAAAAAGCTTTGGCGACGTACGGCAGACGGCCGAGAGTAAATGAGCAAGCAAGGTGTGTTGGCTGTTTTCTTTCCAGCGGCAGCCCCGGCCGCGCGGTGCAGCGCAGACAGGACATGCGATGCGGCACGTTGACCGTCAAGGGATCCCCACGCCGGTGCGTGGGGGTGGGGTCCAGGCCCAGCGAGCTGCGCGTCGAGCGAGTGACGGCAGAGGGCTGCACTCGCTGACGAGGCCGCCTCGCCTTTTTTGAAGAGACCCGGAGAAAACTGCCGACGGACGTTGATCGTCCTGTACCGGGATCATCCTCGAACGTTGCGTTCCGTTCCCCGTTCGGGGCTGTTGTCGGTCTCTCTCGGGCCGGGCGGATGGGGCGGCTTGGTCGCGTTCATGCATGTGACGACGTGGAGTGCCACCCAACGCCGAGCGTGCCGCCCCGGCGGTCACCTGAACACGTGGCGCATGTTATACTGCGGCTGACATGTGGGACACGAGCTTGCTTCTTTGCGTGGTGTTGGCTTAGTTGTGAGGACAAATGTCACATTGGCACTAGACACTAATCGCGCAATGGCTACCACTACCACCACGTAGAGATACAATCCCCATGTAAACAGCTGTCTCACCTGGTGAAGATGGACCTGCGGTTGGATGGTTAGGCGGCGGTGGTACCCCAACTCAGCAGGATCAAACCAGGTTTGATACTTTGGTGTCTCATGAAAGTCGGAATATTTTTCAGTGGGAGATGATGTTTTGTCAATAATGAGACGCATGTGGTGACTTCGTTAATCTCAAAACTCGTCGATTCAGTCTTCAGACTCAGTCTTGTGGAGGTGCACATAGGGGTAGGGTGCGCGTACGTGCTTTCATAGGGGTAGGTCTATGCGCGTATTTGTGAGTGCATGTGTTGTACTGGGTTTCACAAAAAAAAATTGTATCACCAGAAGGTGGATTTGACTGGCCCAAACCCACGGCAAGTGGGCTCGTTGGTATGGTGACTGGAAGTAGAAGGCCCAGAAGCATAGTTAGGCCTAGTCGGATAAGGTCAAACCACTAAAACTTTAACCGATTCGGTGTTATCCATGTAAACCCTATCGAGATAGCACTATATAAACTTTCCTAGAGTATTCTCTACGCATATACGCTCTGAGACACCCCATAGAAGCGACTCGCTAAACCTGTCTAGGGTATTCTCTAGGAATATGCGCTCTGAGACACCCCATAGAAGTGACTCGCTAAAACTCCCTAGGGTATTCTCTACACATATACGCTCTGAAACACTCCATAGAAGCGACTCGCTGCCTAGCTGTCGAGCTCGTCACCCTTATAAACTCACCCAGATCAATACATCTAGCAGAAAGTATGCTCTTTACCCTACGGGGGTTGAACCTGGGTGAAACAATTATGTGCTCCCAATCTCGATCCGTAGATGGCTAACTCGCCATTGCCCCTATCGACTCAATCGTTACCCCTGGTAGCGACTGCCATGACTATTCCCACGACGGTGACACTCACCGTGGGGCTTGGTTAGTCAAGCCTCAGATCTGTAGTGAGACCCTACACTCTAGTCGACCGGCCCTTCGCCACCGACGGGTTTTACCAGATCCTGCCGAGTACCTACGTGCTGGCATCACGCCCGGTCACCCATGCCACCATGGTACCAATCGGCACCATCAACCTCTTCGTTGGGTTCACGGACATCACCGACCTGGCAGAATTCGACATCTCCAACGGGTCACCCCCACGCGATCTACTCTCGGAGGAGCAGGTCCGCTCCATCACCCTCTTGGCCTCCGAGTGCGACCCAATAGGGAGCGACACGGCCGGAAGCGACGCACCCCACGCGACGATACCGATTCGATGACCCCTGCTTCGGTTGCCATATCCATCATCATCGTGTCCCATACCGAGTTGATCACCCGGGTCTCCAACTCCGGTGATTACTAGGAATCCTCCATCCTCCAGATCCTCAACTCTGACTCTGGATCAGAATCCCACGAAGAGACCCATGGTAATCTCAGGTTTTCTATTGCACTCCCCGATTAGGGTTTAATTTCCCCCTTTCCCAACCGCTACAACGCCATCTACATGGCGAAGGACGATGTTCCTGTGGATCCCTTCACCACACCGCTCCCACCAACAGCGGCGGAGACGAAGATCGAGGAACGCCGCAAGCTATTGGAGGCAGCCAAGAACAAGGAACATACCGAGCGCAAGAAATTCTTCCTTGAGAAACAAACCATGTAGAAACGGTCGCGCTACTATTAGCACGACATCTCGCGGCGCATCAAAACCACCACTCAGCGCTGCTGAAAGGATATTGTTTTCTCCTTATGGTTTTGGTGTCGATGACAACTTCTCTTGTGGTTTAACTGTCTGTCCAAGTTGCAGGGCCTATCTACGGACGTTCTTGTTGGTGGACTTTTGTTTAGAAGAAGGTTGAAGACGGTGGCACTTATTTACATTTTTTCTTGTTTTTGTGTTTTAGGCTACCGTACTATCAAGAGGGGATCCACCTTGGAAGGTTGTGGGAAATCACCATTTCATGCACAGACCTTATATGCACTCCCATAGCCCTCCCAGTTTTCCTGTGAGAGAGAGTTCCCTGCAGTGTTTGTGGGTTTTTCTGCCCGAACCGGTAGTACCGGCCAGGCGGCGGTAGTACCGCCCAAGGGTTTTTCAGGGTTAATCGATCGGAACTTCCAACAGAAGTTCCGGTTCTAATTCCGGCAAACCAATTTCTGGCTCAGTAGTACTTCTATTTCATTTTGCCTATTTGCCGGAATTAGCGCCGAAACTTGCATCAGTTGTACCGGCCAGATCCTGCGTCCAGGTGCACGGTTGTTTCGGCCCCAGTTCCGGACCAAGTTCCGGCAACTGGCTGTGAGGATCAGATATGTTTCTGCCTTGCATTGCCTATTTGTCGGTAGTTGGACCGGAACTAGGACCGGTAGTTCTGGCTAGCTCATGAGGGCATGTTGACTGGTCAACCCGACCGTTATGTGGTCTTCGTTGAGCCGTTGGTGGTCTGCTCACCGATACTACCGGCCCGCCACCGGTAGTACCGATGGTGTCGGGACGGGGCAGAAAATGCCCGTTTGGAGGTGGCCTATTTAAGGCCCCCTTCTTCCTCCTCTTTCCTTAGCTCTTCGTTTTTCTCTCTCCTCCATTAACACAAGAGCTTGACTTGCCTAGATTTTTTTTGACTGGTGGACTTGCCTAGATCTCTCTCCCTACCCACTCAAATCTCTTGATCTTTTGAGGATTGGGAGAGGTGACCTAGATCTACACTTCCACCAAAGGAATCATGATTTCCCCCCACTCATCCTTCGTGGATCTTGTTACTCTTGGGTTCTTGAAACCCTAGACGGTGTAGGGCATCCTCGGAGCTGGGGCATTTGTTGTGAAGCTTCGTGGTGTCGTTGAGGGTCTCCAATTGAGTTGTGGAGTCTCCCCTCAACCTCGTTGTAAAGGTTTCGGTTGGTGCCTTAAAGGTCACCGGTTAGTGGATTGTGAGGTCGCCTTTGTGGTGGTGCTCACCGGAGAAGAAGGTGAGGCCTTTGTGGCGCTCGGGTGACCTTGTGTGGCCCCGACACCTCTCTAACATAGACGTAGCTTCCTTGGAAAGTGAACTACGGGAATTACATTTCCGTGTCCCCTCACCGGTTCTTTCGTTCCACTCCTTTACTTCTTGCAATTATCGTCTTGTTTACTTGTTGCTTTGTTTACCATATAGGATATTCATCTAGTTGCATATCTAGTGAACTTTACTTTGTGCAAAGCTTAAAATTGCAAGAAAATATTAAAAATTGTAGTCTCCTATTCACCCCCTAGTTGACCAAAGTTGGGCATTTCAATTGGTATCAGAGCCTCGGCTCTTACTTCGGGCTTAACCGCCTAAGAGACAATGGCCGAAAAAGATGGGAGTGTGGGTGTAACCACCAAGAACTTGGCCTCCATGGAGGACCTCAATCGATTGGAGACATCCATGATGACCAAGTTTGAGGAAATGATGACCCTTTTGCAATCCCTTAAGCCTAGCCCGTGCTAGAAACCCCTTATGATGCATCTCTTGACGTCGAAGCCCCTTCCGCTCCCGTGCAAGTGGTCGCCCCCGGGGTGAATCCCGCGGCTGTCCCAAAACACTTGGGCTTAGGCTTCGTGGCTCAAACCACCAAGCTCCCAAGCGAGACCACCGAGGGGCTAGGTGAATCCTCCTCCAAAGAGGGAGACGGGGGAAAGGATTACTCGGTGGTACCACCACCGTTCAAGTACACTCCGGACCCACCTATTCCCATGCCGCACATCATACCTCAAGGAGCACCTCCCATGCTAGATACTTCTAACTTCGCCAGTTGGCAATATCTAATGTAATCTCACATTTCCAGCTCTTCTATTGAATTGATGAGGATTATAGAAGAAGGATTTCCCCATATGATGCAAATAAGTTGACTCGTGCCGAGGTCGTGGACAAGCAGCTCAATGCCACCGCTTTGGGCATGATCCAAAAGGAATTGACCCCCAAGGACTTTGCTCACATTTGCCAATTCTCCACTGCCAAAGAAGCTTGGGATCAACTCACTGAGTTGTATATTGGGAATGCTAGCATTCAAAGCTCCAAGTTTGATGAAGTCAACAATGAGTCCGATGGCTTTGCAATGCAAGATGATGAGACACCCGAAGACATGTATCGTCGTCTCAAGGCTCTTTGTTGCACTATGAGGGACCTTGGAGCTACCTATGTTGATGACAAGTTCATGAAGAGGAAGTTTGTTCAAGCCCTTCTTCCCTTTGAGGAGCAAAAACTCAACTCCATCAAGGGGAGAAGTAACTACCACATCATGTCCTCTCAAGATGTGTTAAGTGAAGTCATTGCCATGACCATTGCCAAGAAGAATGCGGAGTCCGCTCGTGCTCGTGCTTATGGGTCTCAAAAGTTGAACCTTGCCTTGAAGGATCAAGTGGTGGAAGTTGATGAAGACGATAACTCTAGCGCGTGGTCTCAAGAGGACATCAAATATGCTTTCAATGAGCACTTGTATCTTGCATCAAGAGCTTTTTGGAACAAACCGGGCATGAATACAAGGTCAAGGGACAACCCAAGATTCAACTCAACCATGAAGGCTCCAAAGGCAAGATCTTGCAACAATTGCAACGACAAGAGTCACTTTGTAGCTCAATGCCCCTTCGAGAATAGAGAAGACAATGGGGGTCATCACATTCGCAAGAGCAAGCCAAGACCTCCTCACCCCTTGAACAAGAACTTCCACAACAAGAACCTTCCTAACAAGGAAAGGGCGATGGTGGTCCATGAAGAGTATTTCTTGGGCGCGGATGATGATGATGAGAGTGAAGGTCAAGGTGGAGAGATCGTGGGAGTTGCCGCAAATGAGAACATCACCAACCGCAACCAAAAGTGTCTCATGGCTAAGGCCACCGAGGTAACTCCCTCTTCCAAGTCTCCCGCAAATGAACTTCCTTTGCATGATCTAGATGGTCTAGAGGTTAAGAAAGAGATGGTGAGCATGTGTGAATTCATGAAGCATCTAGATGATGATACTAGAATGTGCTTTGAAACTCTTATAAACCAACTTGACCATGCCAGGGAAATGCTAGATGAGAAAGAAGAAGTTATTGACATGCTAGGTAAAAATGAGAGAGAGGTCGCCGATGAGATTTCCTCTCCATCTCAATCCCTTGAAGATGAACATAACATGAGAATAACTCTTGAGGAAAGTCTGGCTAAACTTGTTGGTGACCATAATGCCTTCATAACGCAACTTGTTAAAGAACGAGATCATGCTATTGCTTCATTGAATGTCCTTAAATATGAAAAGGTTGAGTTTGGTGTTGGTCATGAATGCCTTAAGGACATAGAGAAACTCAAGGAGGAACATCATGCCTTGGAGAGTAAATTCTGAAGTCTCTTTGAGGCTCATGAGTGACTTCAAACTCAATCAAATAATGAACATTCAAAGTCTTCTGCTACGCCTATTGTACATTTGCCTTGTTCTTGTAACCCTTGTTGCAAGCATGTGAATCTTGTTGAGGAAAACAAGATGTTGAAAGATCAACTTGATAAAGGGCAAGTTGCCAACAAAAAGAAGAACAAGAGGAGGAACAAGAAAAAGAAGAAGAGCAAGAGCTTTGCTCAAGTATCCTCACTTGCTTCTACCTTTGTGCAAAGTGATAACTTTGCCGGGAAGAACAATCCTTCTTACATTATTTGCAAATCTTTTGATGGTCATGTTTATGCTAAGTACACTGGAACATCTTACACTCATGATTATCATTGGACCATTTGGGTACCTAAGACCCTTCTGACTAACAAAAGGGGACCCATTGCAAAATGGGTACCTAAAACCAAAGCTTGATTTTCTTGTAGGAATTTGATTCCGGCGGTGCAAAATGGGTGCTTGATAGTCGAGCTACAAGCCATATGACCGGAAGCAAGTCTATCATGTCGGAGATTAGGCCTAATTTTGCCAATACTATGGTCTCCTATAGTGATAAAACAAGCTCTCAGGCATTGGGTTTTGGTAAGGTGGTAGTAACCCCGAATGTATCCTTGGTTAATGTTATGCTTCTCAAAACCCTTGGTTACAATCTCCTTTTCGTTCGTGCTCTTGCTATCATGGGTCTTTCGTCCTTCTTTAATGAGCACTCTGTGTTCCTCATGTGGAGCAAGTCTCTCATGGTGGCTTTTGTTGGATACGTAGAGCATGACTTATATGTAGTGGATTCCTCCGGAAAGCCCTCTACACATGCTATATGGCTCTATGCGAAAGCCGACATGGGCTGGTTGTGGCATCGCCGCCTAGCCCATGTAAACATGAAGGCTTTGCAAAGTCTCTACACAAGGGCCACATCCTTGGACTAAAAGACATTTCCTTTGCCAAAGATCGTGTGTGCAGGGCTTGTATTGAAGGAAGATGCATGAGAAGCCTCACAAGATCCTTAATCAAATCACCACCGAACGGTGCTTGGAGCTTCTTGCTGACTCGTGTATTAACGAGCTCGTTGGGGAACCCCAAGAGGAAGGTATGATGAGCACAGCAGTAAGTTTTCCCTCAGTTATGAAACCAAGGTTATCAATCCAGTAGGAGCAAGGAAACACCTCCAAGGTGTTGCTAGCTGGACTTTGGTAGGGCGCACTACCGGTGCCAGCAGCAACGTGGAAACCTGCACAACACAAGCACATAACTTTTCTCCCAACTTACAGTGATGTTGTCAATCTCACCGGTTTTGCTAAAAATAAATGATTAAATGTATTGTGTCGAAGAAAGTAATAGTTTGTAGAAAGTTAATAGAAAACAGTAAACAATTGTAGATTGATGGTAAAAGAAAGGACCGGGGTCCATAGTTCACTAGTGGTGGCTCTCCTGAAGATAGATGACATGTTGGGTGAAAAAATTACAGTGGGGCAATTGACAAACATCGAGAAAGCAATATGCATATATTAATCATCTTGACTCCTTTGAGATTTGATTGGGCATTACATCATTATACATAGACCGTAATCCAACTACATCTATGGCTAATAATCCACCTTCAGGTTATCATCCGAACCCCCTCCAGTATTAACTTGCAAGCAACAGATAATTGCATTACGCATTGCTTGTAAAGTAATCAATATGATTGTTCTATGAATAAAGGATTGTTGTTTTCTCCCTAGTAGCTACAACACATCTAGTACCTTAGAGATTTCTGTTACTTCCCAGATTACTAGAGGCATGAACCCACTATCGAGCATAAATACTAACTCTTGGAGTTGCTAGCATCTACTTGGCCAAGATAGCTACTAACAACGGAAAGCATGCAAGATCACAAATAACAAAGACATGATAGAATCAATAATCAATCTGAAATAGCATCTCAATATCCATCGGATCCCCACAAACACAACATGTAGAATTACAAATAGATGATCTTGATCATGAACGGAGCTCACAAGATCTAAACATGATAGCACAAAGGAGAAGAACCGGCCATCTAGCTGCTACATGCACCCGTAGTCCAGAGATGAACTACTCACGCATCACACCGGAGGCTTGCATGATGATGAAGAAGGCCTCCAGGGTGAATTCACCTCTCCGACAGGGTGCCGGGAAGAGCTTCAGATCCCTCCCAATCTACGGATGGAGATGACGGTGGCTACAGACTCTTTCGTGGAATTTTGATTAGGTACTTAGGGTTTCTGTATCAGAGGAATCTTATAGGCGAAAGGGGAGGCCGAGGGGGTTCCCTAGGTGGCGACACCACCCCCTGGCTGGGCCAGGCCTGGTCGTGTGACCAGGTGGTGTGGCAGCCCTCTGGCCCCTCTCCGTCTCATATTTCTGGCTCTATGTCCCCCTCGGTGAAAAACTGACTTTGGCTTTTGTCCCGTCCAATTCCGGGAATATTCAATTTCTGACTTTCCTGGAACCAAAAACAACAGAAAACAGGCAGCTGGCACTGTGGCTCTTGTTAATAGGTTAGTCCAAGAAAGTGTATATAAAGTACTCCAAAGTGTGGACAAAACATAAGAAAGTAGATAAAAACCAAGGATGGAACATAAAAAATTATGGATACGTTAGCAACGTATCAACATCCCCAAGCTTAACTCCTGCTCGTCCTCGAGTAGGTAAGTGATAAAAAGAAAGAATAATTTTTTAGGTGACATGCACGATCATAAACTTGATCAAAGTATTTGTAAAACATTGATAGCTGGGATCATAGTACTTCAACATAGCATGGAAAATAAAGTTCTAACAATAAGACAAAGCAACTATGTTGCAACATGAAAAGGCACAAACAAAAGATTCATTAATAACAATGCTTTGAAAGCCATTTGTTTGTTTCACATAAATAAAACATAGCATAGTGGCATTCAGCTTGTCCCTCATAGAGTAGCAAACATAAATGCATAGGACACCTTCAAAGTTTATAAGAGTGACTAGATACAAATAGTTTAAAACAAGCAATATCAAGGTACACATCAATCAACAAGTCTTGGGACAATGCACATAGAACTAAGAATGGCCACTATGCTCTCAAAGTAGGTGCATAAAGATAGAAGGTGGAAACTCAATATATATAAGTGGAAGAAAGGCCTTCATAGAAGGAAGTAGGGATTCAAGTCTCATAAAGAGCTTCCAAAAATTATGGTACTTAATAGCTTTCAGCTCTCATTGACCCTATCATAAGCATCTTGAAGTGATTAAGGTTAAAGTTAACAAACTATGGTGTACATGCTTGACAAAGTATAAGTTACAAATCTCATGTCCCTTGAATACGAGGGCCGCTCCTCATGCTACTCAAGTTTAGTTACCGATAAGATCTTGTCATAGTAAGTACATGTGTATCATAGAGAACCGCCAACGGGGTACCCCTTGCCCGATGATATGGAAGACTCCCCATATCAAAATGACAAGGAAAGCAGACAACGAGCATGGATTAGAAGAATATCTGGCTCCTTTTTTTATAAGAAGAATGCTTCATAGACAGCTCATTATGGTTACGCTACAGGTTTCCACCATGATAGCATGGATTAGACCAGCATTCCAGGCGTTTCTCTAACACACATACATAACTTCATGGACTTACAAGCTCCCATTTCATTTCACACCAACGACATCCATAGACAAAAGAGCATGATATTAACTAGGTACAAAGTACAAGTGCAATGTTGAAAGCGTTCCCCATGACAACATGGTTCTGCTAATCCCCAACATATAAGTGCAAGCATATACAACATAGACGACACAATGGTTCAAGTTTATTAGGGGCAAGAAAAGTAAAGTGTGCCATCAAGTTTGTGAGAGCTTTAATCTCTAGTTTTCTCATAACAAGTTTAATTCGGAAGGTAGATAAAAACATGAATATACTTGGAATAGCAAATGCTAACTGGTAGGTATGGTGGAATCTTTGGAATAACTTGGTTTTAGGAATTGGATGCATGGGTGTAACTCATACTTGGTTATGGAGGCTAGCAAAAGACTGGGAGCGACCAACTAAGAGAGCAATAATGGCCATAATCATGCAGAGCGACGAAACATCATTAATCAAAGCATAAAGTGACACTACAAGTCGAAACTAAAGGATCATAAAGGCTTATGGTTACTTGGGATAGTCATAACATGATGTTAGCATGCGCCAAGTCAACCCAAATAAAACATCGAAGGAGAATACCACAATAATATGCTAAAACAACGCATGATTCCTCAAAGTCACATTAAGCAATCTCAATTGTTTATACATGTCATGCTACAGCAAAGATCACTAAGCATAAATCCAAACCAATATCAAGCATGGAATGATAAAGCATAGGCCACAGTAAAAACAAGCTCCTTTTACTACTTAAGCATGAACTTTTCCTACTCTTTTCCAATCCAAACCAAACTATTTGAAAACCAATGCAAGAAAGAGGGGTTCCAACCATTTTATTCAAGCAAACTAAGAAAACCAAGCAAACAAAAACCAAAACAAAAACGAAAACAAAAAAGAAGACGCTCCAAGAACAACATA
The DNA here is from genome assembly GCA_910589775.1 of Avena eriantha. Taxonomy (NCBI): domain Eukaryota; kingdom Viridiplantae; phylum Streptophyta; class Magnoliopsida; order Poales; family Poaceae; genus Avena; species Avena eriantha. Next base: position 201,298,560 of record OU342746.1, read on the forward strand.
ACTATGCATGAAACAATAAAAATGAGGTGTTTGGAAGAAACCTGAGATTTTTATTGATGAAGAAGGGGATGCCTTGGGCATCCCCAAGATTTGACGCTTGTACCTCTTGAATATTTATTGGGGTGACATTGGGTGGCATCCCCAAGATTGAACTTTAGTCCATTCTTCATCTCATTACATCATTCCCTCCATACACCTGAAATTTTCCTTCATACAAAACGTCACACAATCTTTATTAGCAACATTAGTGCACTCAAGATAAAAAGTCTTTATGTTCAGTTTGAACACCAATAAAACTTCCATTAAAGCACAAGCTACTGTAGCACTTCCCTCAAAAAGCTCAGTTCCCCAAAAGAACTAAAAAAGGAACCAACAAGAAGCAAATGCAAATAATGGCAGAAATCTGTCAAAACAGACCAGCAGGTAAAAACCAATTTTTTCGAAGACCTTCTGTTGCTCAAATAAAAAATTGTTGAACTAACGAAAGTTAGAAAACAACTTGGGGCAGAAGCATAAAAATTCACGCCTCAAAACGACGTACAGAGATTTTACACAAATTTTTACGGTGGAGCACAGAAATCTGTTTCGGGAGAAACTTTCCCAATCATTACTTCTCTCTCATTAGAGGTTACTCTTGGCACAAAAGGCAAATAAAAATGATAAGGAGCGGTTATTACTGGACTCATCTAAAACTTTTGGGTTATCTCCCAATAAGTACTTTTCTTTAACGCCTTTAAGTTAGGCATAAGAAGCAAGAAAAAGAATCAAGTGTTCTCAAATGAAGAAGCATTAAGGGCAAATTTTGTTTTCATAGGAGAGGCAAAAAAATCTTCTCTCTCTTCCTAGGGAAGTGTTTTATACCTTTCTTGAGTGGGAGTTGATATTTAATGGTGCCTTCTTTCATATCAATAATGGCACCAACAGTTCTAAGAAAAGGTCTTCCCAAAGTAATAGGATAAGAAGCATTGCATTCAACATCCAAAACATAGAAATCAACGGGGACATAGGCATTGTTAACCATAATAAAACATCATTAATACTCCCCATGAGTTTCTTTTTAGCATTATCATCAAGTGGGACATTCAAATAACAATCTTCTAATGGTGGCAAATCAAGCATATCATAAATCCTTCTAGGCATAATAGAAACACTGCTGTCAAGATCATATAAAGCTTTGAAATCAATATCATTCACTTTCATATTAATGATGGGTTCCCAACCATCTTCTTGTTTTATAGGAATAGAAGCTTTATGTTTCATCTTTTCTTCTTTAATTTTTATGGGAGCATCAGTAATGTGTTTTGTAAAGGCCATATTCATAGCACTAGCATTAGGACTTTTAGCAAGATTTTGTAGGAACTTAATAACTTTAGAGATATTGCAACCATCAAGATCAAAATCATAATTATCATCTAAAGTAGTAGAGCTATTACTAGCCTCAACACTGGTGCTAGTAATAGTAGAAACACAAATGTTTCTAGCAATTTCATCTTCTCTATCCCACTTAGCATGCAATTCAGCTAATAATCTAACATTTTCATCAATTCTAACTTGTATGGCATTAGTAGTAGCAAAGGGATTCTCATTAGTTTCAGATTTAGCGGCCATTTTATTCAAAGAAGATTGAGCTTCAGCTAATGATGCTATATTTGTTTTAGCATTAGAGAGTTTCTCCTCAATAGTTTTATTGAAAGCAGTTTGTTTACTAATAAAGTCTTTAAGCATAACTTCAAGTTCAGAGGGAGCACTCCTATTATTGTTGTAGGAATTTCCATAAGCATTAACATTGTTGGGAGGATATGGCCTATAAATTTTATTACCATAAGCATTGTTGCCAAAATTATTATTTCTTATTAAGTTCACATCAACTTGCTCTTCTTGAGCAACCAAAGAGGCTAAGGGAACATGATTTGGATCAATATGAGCTTTACCATTAACAAGCATAGACATAATAACATCAATTTTATCACTCAAGGAGGAGGATTCTTCAACAGAATTTACTGATACATTGCAAATGTATCTATAATTTTTGACGTTCCATGCTTGGTTTTATCCACTTTCTTGTGTTTTGTCCACACTTTGGAGTACTTTTCATATGATTTCTTGGACTAACCTATTAATAAGAGCCACAGTGTCAGCTGCCAGTTTTCTGCTATTTTTGGTTCTAGGAAAGTCAGAAAATGTATATTCTTGGAATTGGACGGGACAAAAGCCAAAGTGCCTATTTTACCGGAAGACTCATGGAGCCAGAATACGAGACGAAGGAGGGCCAGGATCTGGCCACACCCCCCAGGCGCGGGTCCCCCCAGGCCACACCAGGGCATGGTGTGGGCCCCTCCGGCACCCCCTCGGTCTCCCTCTTCGCCTATAAGAAGCCTTCTGACCTAAAAACTCTGGGGGGGTTCGACGTTTTTCAAGAAGGAGTTCCACTTCGCCGCCACCACCAGATTCCACGAAACAGCACCAGAAACTCCGTTCTGGTACCCTGCCGGGACAGGGAATTGGAGGAGATCATCGCCATCATCATCACCATCGCTTCTCCATCGATCATCCATGTTTCCCCCATCTATGAGTGAGTAATCCCCCGCTGTAGGCTATGGGGATGGTAGGGATTGGATGAGATCATTCATGTAATGGCATCAGATTGTTAGGGCATGGTGCCTAGTATCTTTTATTAGTGCTTTATGACTTTGTTGCGACTTGTTATGCTTAATGCTTGTCACTAGGGCTCGAGTGCCATGATTTCAGATCTTAACATGTTATTGATTCATTATGATAGTATTGTTTATGGTCTTATCTGCAAGTTGTATACACACGTTGTTGTTCGGAACCAATGGCCCCGAAGTGACAGAAATCGGGATAACCGGAGGGAATGGCTTTGATGTGAGGATCACATGTGTTCATGGAGTGTTAATGCTTTGCTCCGGTGCTCTATTAAAAGGAGCACCTTAATTGCCAGTAGTTCCCTTGAGGCCCCACTGCAAACGGGCTGGCAGGACAAAAGATGTTGTGCAAGTTCTCATTGCGAGCATGTATGACTATATATGGAACACATGCCTAGGATTATCTAGTACTTGGGTGCTTTATCTTATTTATCTGCAATTGCTCTATGTTCTGATTGCTATGTGAATTGTCTTGTCCATGCAACGCCCGTCCATCCATCCCTATGCCTACCGCACTCGAATCCTACAGTTTGCTACTATTGTTACTGCTGTCTTTACTTTACTGATGCTTCTACTTTGCTATTCCTACTACAAAACTGTTGCTATTGATAAACTGTTGTGAGCAAGATTGTTTCCAGGTACAGCTGAATTGACAACTTAGTTGTTAAGGCTTATAAATATTCTTTGGATCCCCTTGTGTCGAATCAATAAATTGGGTTTCTCTTCCCTCGAAAATACTGCGATACACCCCCTATACTTGTGGGTCATCAAGACTATTTTCTGGCACCGTTGCCGAGGAGCATAGCTTTATTTATCAAGTTCACTTGGATTCTCTATTGTTCGCTGCTATCCATCCATCATGGGTAAGTCTCGTGATGGCAAGGTTCCTATTTTACCATCCACTACAAGAAGAGGTACGGTTCTGAACACCTCTATTGCTCTTGATTCACCATCTGTTATGAGTAAGCTCGTTACACCACCACATACACATGCTACACACACTGCTACTACTGCTGAATCTGAAACTTCTAATGCTTATGATGCTGCTTCTACTGTTCTTGATAAGAGTGGTTCATTAGGTCCTTTCCTAGATGCTACAATTGCTAGAACTATAGCTGGAAATACTGAAACTCCTAATGAAGACACTACTACACCTGTTAGTTCACCTGAGTCTAGTGAGAGTTATGACATTGAAGATGGTTATGTTGAGATGACCAATGAATTTATTAAAGAATGTAAAAACATCCATGATAGGAGCGCTGCTAAGAGTCTCCTTGAGAGGCGTACTATTAGACCCAAATTGTCTCCTATTGCTAATTTTGCTGCTTCTCCCATAAACATTATAGATAAAGATCATGATTTCTCTCTCGATCTATCTTACATAGGTATTGTCGAGAAAGAACCTTTTTGTGGGACTAAGAATGAAAGTGTGGTAGAACATATGAATGAACTTTCTACCATGAGTGGCTTGTTTTCTGATGATATTAAGATGCGTACTTACTTTGTTGCTAAGATTTTCCCCTTTTCACTGAAAGGAGAAGCTAAAACTTGGTTTAGTAATTTACCTCCTGGATCTATTGATAGCTCTGATTGCTTGATTAGTAGTTTCCTATAGAAATATTTTCCTCCTAGTGCTAGACATGCTATTTTACAGGAACTTTTTGATTCTAAACAGGGACAAAAAGAGGTATTTCTTGAATCTTGGGCAAGGTTTTGTGCTTTGATTCATGCACAGGCTGGAAGTCCATTACCTAAGAATGAGCTTCTTGATATATTTTATAATGGACTAACTTAGGAATCTAGGACATACCTAGATAGTTGTGCTGATTGTGTTTTCAGGAATAGGACTCCTAAGGAAGCTAAGTAATTAATGGCTAAAATAAGTAAGAACTATGAAGATTGGACTCCTCCTGAACAAGCTATACCTGAAGTAATTGTACCTGAACCTACTATACCAGTGCCTATTCCAACATCAAAGAAGAGGGGAGTTATTGAATTAAATGATGAAGTGATGAAGGAATCTAAGAAATGTCTTATGGAGAAGGGAATTAAAGCTGTAGATGTCAAGAATTTACGTCCTATTGAAGAATTATGTAAGCCTATTCCCTACTCATCCACTATCGAGGTACACTCTCTCCAACACTTTGATGAAGGTGATATCCCTTACTCTAAACCTCCTGATCAATGCTTAGAAGAATTCGATATCTTTATTGTTAAGCAAGATAATTTTAATAAAAGGGTGCAAAATCATCTAATGGAAAACACTAGAGCTATTGTTGAGTTGAAAGATATTGTGGAAAGAACCTCTAATGATGTTAAGATGATTGTTAAACACTTTCAAATGGTTCAAACTCAAATAGATCAACTCATTAAAGTGCAAAAAGACTTGCTAGTTAATGCCGCTAAAGAAAAACATGCTTATGAAATTAGAACTAGAAGTGGTGCTGCTACCCAGGATCCTCTTTATCCTGAGGGGCATCCCAAAAGAATTGAGCAAGATTCTCAACAAGCTAAAAATAGTGGCTCTACTCGTAAGAAAAGGAAAAAGAAACATAAAACTATTGTAGAACCCTCTTAACCTGCTATAGATCCTAATAGTATGTCTATTTCTGATGCTGAAACTGAAAGTGGTAATGAAGAAAATGAATCTCCTAATGAAGAAAAAGTTGAAGAAGAACCTGAAAACCACACTAAGAATACTAAATACACCAAAGAAGATTTTATTGCTAAGAAACATGGTAGTGAAAGAGAACCTTGGGTCCAAAAACCTATGCCTTTCCCTGATAAAAAACACAAGTCAAAGGAAGATGAACACTATAATAAGTTTTGTGAGTGGATGAAACCTTTATTCCTGCAAATTCCATTGATTGATGCTATTAAATTGCCTCCTTACTCAAAGTATATGAAGGATATTATCTCGAATAAAAGGAAGATCCCTAATGAAGAAATTTCTACTTTGCTTGCTAATTATTCCTTCAATGGTAAGGTTCCAAAGAAACTTGGAGACCTAGGGATTCCAACTATCCCTTGCTCTATTAAGAATAGTTATGTTAGAACTGCTTTGTGTGATTTGGGAGCCAGAGTTAGTGTTTTGCCTTTTTCTCTCTATAAGAGGCTTCAACTAGAAAAATAAATACCAACTGATATATCTTTGCAAATGGCTGATAAATCTACCACTATTCATGTTGGTATATGTGAGGATGTACCTGTTCAAGTGGCTCATAATTGCTTGATATTAACTGATTTTGTTGTGCTTGAGATGCCTGAAGATGATAATATGTCCATTATTCTTGGGAGACCTTTTCTTAATACTGCAGGAGCTGTTATTAATTGTAATCAAGGAAAGGTGACCTTTAATGTTAATGACAAGGAACATACTGTCTATTTCCCCAAGAAGATTGAAAGGACTTATGGCTTGAATTCAATTGAACATGTTAAGGGCATTCAAGTTGGAGAGATATATTGTCCCATACCAAGAGAAAAAATGAAATTATTATGATTGGGACCATTGCTATCAAGGTTGAGGTAACATAATCATTAGTGAGAGACAAAGTTTTGTCTCATATGGAACTGTTTTGGTAACAATACCTGATCAACCTTGTTAACAAAAGGATTTCATTGAACAAAACAATGTTTTCATCGTGATTATCTCCGCTTACTTCTATTCTATCCATTCTAGTTTTTGCTAATGCCTAACTTAAAGGCGTTAAAGAAAAGTACTTATTGGGAGATAACCCAAAAGTTTAGATGAGTATTTGAAGTTATTACTTCAGTAATAACCGCTCCTTATCCTTTTTATTTGCTTTTTGTGCCAAGAGTAACGTCTAATGAGAGAGAAGTAATGATTGAGAAAGTTGTTGTCCCGAAACAGATTTCTGTGCTTCACCGTAGAAATTCGTGTAAAATCTCTGAACGTCCTTTTGAGGCGTGAATTTTTGTGCTTCTGCCCCAGGTTGTTATCTAACTTTCGTTAGTTCAACTCTTTTTGGTTTGAGCAACAGAAGGTCTTCGAAAAAATTCGTCTTTACCTGCTGGTCTGTTTTGACAGATTTCTGCCATTTTCTGCATTTGCTTCTTGTTGGTTCCTTTTTGAGTTATTTTGGGGAATTGAGCTTTTTGAGGGAAGTTCTACAGTAGCTAGTGTTTTAATGGAAGTTTATTTAGTGTTAGAACTGAACCTTAAGACTTATTTATCTTGAGTGCACTAATGTTGCTAATAAAGATTGTGTGAAGTTTTGTATGAAGGAAAAATTTCAGGTGTATGGAAGGAATGAGTAATGAGATGAAGGATGGTCTAAAGCTCAAGCTTGGGAATGCCACGCGTGTCACCCCAAGAAATATCCAAGAAATTACAAGCGTCAAAGCTTGGGGATGCCCAAGGCATCCCCCTTTTCATCAATAAAAATCTCAGGTTTCTTCCAAACGCTTCATTTTTATTGTTTCTTGCATAGTTGTGTTGTTCTTGGAGCGTCTTATTTTTCGTTTTAGTTTTTGTTTTTGTTTGCTTAGTTTGCTGAGTAAATTGGTTGGACCCCCTCTTTCATATATTGGTGTTCAAATAGTTTGGTTTGGTTTGGAAAAGAGTAGGAAAGCTCATGCTTAAGTGGTAAAGAGAGATTGTTTTTGATTGTGGCCTATGCTTTGTCATGCCATGATTGATATTGTTTTGGCTTTATGCTTAGTATTCTTTGCTGTAGCATGAAATGTTATAAACAATTGATATTGCTTAATGTGCTTTGTATGAATCATGCGTTGTTTTAGCATATTAAAGCATAGTACTGTGGTATTCTCCTTTGATGTTTTATTTGGGTTGACTTGGCGCATGCTCACACCATGTTATGACTATCTCAAGTCATCATAGCCTTTATGATCCTCTGCATGATTATGGCCATTATTGCTCTCTCGTTTGTCACTCCCTTTCTATTGCTAGCCTTCACTTGTGCTGGGTATAACCTTTACTCATGCATCCAAATCCCCAAAACCAATATTGCCAAAAGTATCCACCATACCTACCTATTAGCATCATTTGCTATTACGTGCATATTAAGTATGCCTTGTTTTCTTCTGAATAAAATGTTTGCTTGTTATGAGAAAGTTAGTTAGTAAAGCTCACACGAACTTGATGGCACACTTTATTTCCTTGCACTTAATAAACCTGAACCATTGCGTCCTTCTTTGTTGCGTATATGCTTGCGCTTTATTAGTTGAAGTTAGCAGAACCATGTATCATGTGGGACGCTTTCAACATTGCACTGGTACTTTGTGCCTCGTTAATATTATGATTCTTTTGCTTATGGATCCCGGCGGTGTGAAATAAAAGTGGAACTTGTAAGATCATGGAGTTTGTATGTATGTTAGAGAAACGCCTCGGCCGCTAGCCTAAGCCATGCCTAATCATGGTGGAAACTTGCAGCATAACCATAATGAGCATTCTATGAAGCATCCTCAATAAAAATCTATGCACATAGTAAATAAAAAGATCGCTGAGATGCTCATTGTCTGCTTGCCTTGTCATTTTGATTATGGGATAGCTCCTGTATCATGTGCATGGGGTACCCCGTTGGCGGTTCTCTATGATACGTATATACTTACAATGACAAGAGCTTACTCATGACTGAAGTTGAGTAGCATGAGGATCGATCTTCGTAAGTAAGGGGCATGAGACTTCGATTTATAACTTGTCAAGCATATCCTCTTAGTTGTGTCACTTTAACCTTAACCATTTAAAGATGCTTATGATAGGGGCAATGAGAGCTCAAAGCTAATGAGTACCATACTTTCAACATTTGGGAGCCTTTCAAACTTTTCAAAACCTGTTCATTTCCTTCTTGAGTCTCCACACATTCAATGAGCACTTTCTTGAGAGCATAGTGGACATTCTTAGTTCTATGTGCATTGTCCCAAGACTTGTTGATTGATGCATACCTTGATGTTGCTTGTTTTAAACTATTTGTATCTAGTCACTCTTGTAAACTTTGAAGGTGTCCTATGCATTTATGTTTGCTACTCTATGAGGGACAAGCTGAATGCCACTATGCTATGTTTTATTTATGTGAAACAAAAAACATCTTACAAAGAATTGTTATTCATGAATCTTTTGTTTGTGCCTTTTCATGTTGCATCATAGTTTCTTTGTCTTATTGCTAGAACTTTGTATTTCATGTTATGATTGAAGTACTATGATCCCAGCTTTGAATGTTTTACAAATACTTTGATCAAGCCTTTGATGGTGCATGTCACCTCATAAATTATTATTTCTTTTGTCACTTACCTACTCGAGGACGAGCAGGAGTTAAGCTTGGGGATGTTGATACATTGCAAATGTATCTATAATTTTTGACGTTCCATGCTTGGTTTTATCCACTTTCTTGTGTTTTGTCCACACTTTGGAGTACTTTTCATATGATTTCTTGGACTAAGCTATTAACAAGAGCCAAAGTGACAGCTGCCTGTTTTCTGCTGTTTTTGGTTCCAAGAAAGTCAGAAAATGAATATTCTCAGAATTGGACGGGACAAAAGCCAAAGTGCCTATTTTACCGGAAGACTCATGGAGCCAGAATACGAGACGGAGGAGGGCCAGGGCCTGGCCACACCCCCCAGGCGCGGGTCCCCCAGGCCACGCCAGGGCATGGTGTGGGCCCCTCCGGCACCCCCTCTGTCTCCCTCTTCGCCTATACGAAGCCTTCTGATCTAAAAACTTCGGGGGGGGGGGGGGGGGTTCGACATTTTTCATGAAGGAGTTCCGCTTCACCGCCACCACCAGATTCCACGAAATAGCACCAGAAACTCCGTTCTTGCACCCTGCCAGGACGGGGAATTGGAGGAGATCATTGCCATCATCATCACCATCGCTTCTCCATCGATCATCCATGTTTCCCCCATCTATGAGTGAGTAATCCCCCGCCGTAGGCTATGGGGATGGTAGGGATTGGATGAGATCGTTCATGTAATGGCATCAGATTGTTAGGGCATGGTGCCTAGTATCTTTTATTTGTGCTTTATGACTTTGTTGCGACTTGTTATGCTTAATGCTTGTCACTAGGGCTCGAGTGCCATGATTTCAGATCTGAACATGTTATTGATTCATTATGATAGTATTGTTTATGGTCTTATCTACAAGTTGTATACACACGTTGTTGTCCGGAACCAATGGCCCCGAAGTGACAGAAATCGGGATAACCAGAGGGAACGACTTTGATGTGAGGATCACATGTGTTCACGGAGTGTTAATGCTTTGCTCCGGTGCTCTATAAGGAGCACCTTAATTGCCAGTAGTTCCCTTGAGGCCTTGCTGCAAATGGGCTGGCAGGACAAAAGATGTTGTGCAAGTTCTCATTGCGAGCACGTATGACTATATATGGAACACATGCCTAGGATTATCTAGTACTTGGATGCTTTATCTTATTTATCTGCAATTTCCCTATGTTCTGATTGCTATGTGAATTGTCTTGTCCATGCAACGCCCGTCCATCCATCCCTATGCCTACCGCACTCGAATCCTACTGTTTGCTGCTATTTTTTCTGCTGTCTTTACTTTACTGCTGCTGCTACTTTGCTATTCGTACTACAAAACTATTGCTATTGATAAACTGTTGTGAGCAAGATTGTTTCCAGGTACAGCTGAATTGACAACTCAATTGTTAAGGCTTATAAATATTCTTTGGCTCCCCTTGTGTTGAATCAATAAATTGGGTTTCACTTCCCTCGAAAATACTGCGATACACCCCCTATACTTGTGGGTCATCATTTACCTTCTTACCTTGTGGAGCTCTTTTAGTATGCCATTCAGAATAGTTAACCATCATATTATCCAGGAGCTTTGTTGCAGCACCCAAAGTAATGGTCATAAAGGTACCTCCAGCAGTAGAATCTAGTAGATTTCTTGAAGAATAGTTCAATCCTACATAAAAGGTTTGGATAATCATCCAAGCAGTTAGTCCATGAGTGGGACAATTCTTTACCAAAGATTTCATTCTTTCCCAAGCTTGAGCAACATGTTCATTATCAGATTGTTTAATATTCATTATTTCACTTATCATAGATATAATCTTAGCAGGAGGATAGTATTTTCCAATGAAAGCATCTTTGCATTTAGTCCAAGAATCAATACTATTCCTAGTTAAGGAATTCAACCATTCTTTAGCTTTTCATCTCAAGGAGAAAGGAAATAATTTAAGCTTAATAATATCCCCATCTATATCCCTGTGCTTTTGCATCTCACAAAGTTCAATAAAGTTATTTAAATGAGCAGCAGCATCTTCATTACCAATACCAGAAAATTGTTCTCTCATAACAAGATTGAGTAAAGCAGGTTTTATTTCAAAGTAAGTAGCCTCAGGAACATGTGGAGCAATAGGTGTGCACATGAAATCATTGTTGTTGGTGCTAGTGAAGTCACACAACTTAGTGTTTTCAAGAGTAGTCATTTTTTGTGTTTTTAATAAAGAAAGCAAACTAGTAAAACTAATTTTTTTGTGTGTTTTTAATAAAGAAACAAGCAAACAAAGCAGAAATAAACTAAGAAAAACAAAAACAACAAAGGAGAGAGATTGGTTATGATGGACTCCCCTTGTGAAGATGTCCTTGACTCCCCGGCAATGGCGCTAGAAAATATACTTGCTAACTCGTGTATTAACGAGCTCGTTGGGGAACCCCAAGAGGAAGGTATGATGAGCACAGCAGTAAGTTTTCCCTCAGTTATGAAACCAAGGTTATCAATCCAGTAGGAGCAAGGAAACACCTCCAAGGTGTTGCTAGCTGGACTTTGGCAGGGCGCACTACCGGCGCCAGCAGCAACGTGGAAACCTGCACAACACAACCAGAGAACTTTGCTCCCAACTTACAGTGAGGTTGTCAATCTCCCGTTTTTGCTAAAAACAAAGGATTAAACGTATTGTGTGGAAGAAAGTAATAGTTTGCAGAAAGTAAATAGAAAATAGTAAACATTTGTAGATTGATGGTAAAAGAAAGGACCGGGGTCCATAGTTCACTAGTGGTGGCTCTCCTTAAGATAGATGACATGTTGTGTTGGGGGGATACCCCTGGGTAGGGTCACGCCGGGGTATAAAGGCCGAGTTAGCCGAGGTATGGCAAGGTCAAAGCAAGTGCTGGCCGAATCACGGGGTAACCCAGACCGGAGGATGTCCGCCTAACTGAGTCCCGGCCGACCTATGTCGTATGCCGGCAGGATGTATCTAACTTGTATGCAGGTACACGTGTGGCCGGATTAACCAGGCATGATCCGGGTTATATCAGGCTTGCAAGAGAAGGAAGGTATCTCGCTGGTCAAAAGGAGGTCACTGTACGCTGGAGTGTGAGTGAAGTGGACAGAGGCTAGGACCACCGAGGCGTGGCCGACAAAGGTGACATTGCCTATGTCGGATGACGCTGGCGCCGCAGAGGCTCACGTAGCCTCTGCATGGCTTACGACGGGGAAAAGTGACCCGGTCGGTTTACTATTTTGGGAAGACCTAGCCACCCCTATATAAGGAGGGCTAGGGCCTCCACGTATGCCCTAATTGGAGACCTAGCCACCCCTATATAAGGAGGGCTAGGGCCTCTGTAGAAAAGGTTGGTCTCTATTTGGTTAAGTTTTACTTGGTTAGTTCTAGGTTCCCGAGAGCTAGCTAGTGGTGAGAGTAAGAGAGTACCTTCTTCCTCCTCTCCCCAATACAGCTCAAGGAGCATTTGTAACCTTGGAAACCAATTGAATACAAAGCATCTATGTGTGTGGAATCACCACACTATCCCTCCCTGGATTCCTCTAGTGCATTTTGTCCCCACCTTTAGCCTATCCATGGCATCTGCCGTGGCACCACCACGATAATTGGCGCCCACCGTGGGGCTTCAGGCGCTAGCAGGAGTGAAGATCCGAATGGGAAACTTCATCGGCACCAGCGAACGCATCGTCTTCGGGCTTTTTCAGTGCTTTGGAGCGCTGGACTTTGTTAGCGACAATGCCGGCTGCTTCGGCAAGCGACCTCTTCCGCGCAACGACCTCTTCGTCAAGCTTGGCGCGCACAAGATCTACGTCACTGTCGATGTGTCGTGCGTTCACCCGCGGCACGTCGTCGAGGGAGGCGAGCCACCCCTTAGCGCGGCTCGTGGGGCGCGTATCACTCGCTCCCCTGACTGCGCCGAGGTGATGATGATTGCGCCTGGCGCTGGCGCGAGCAAGGATCCGGCACCAGATCAGGAGGTAACATCCAAGGCACCGAGGAAAAGTAGAGGTCCTCCACTAGAGAGGCCAGAGAACGTGCTGCAACAAGCGATAGATAGCTTGGCGAGCCCCATAGCATCAGTGGTAGATCTGGCTCAGGCACAGGCCGAGTTAGAAGAGACTAGGCAGAAGATACTAGAGGGTGCAAAAAAGATAGCCGCGGCTCAACAGTCATTGAACATGACACTGCGTGAGTACGCAAAGGCAAATAAGGTTGATGCTGTAAAAGTGAAGGGGAGAAACCTCATGAGTGAAATGAACAAAGAGGGTGATACTAGAATTGAGGAATCAGAGAACTGTCTGTCCATGGGGCTGCCGAAGTACAGTACCCCGGCAAAGAACCTTAGAGCAGCAGATGCAGCTGCATCTGAGTTAGAGGGTTTGATGGGTGAAGCCCGTCAGAGATAGCAGGAAGGGGTCAATGAGTTAATTTGGATCGCAAACAGACAGAATGAGGAATTGCTCAGGGCTAACTCGGAAAGAGCTGGAGCCTCCAAGATCGTTTATTCGGCAATGGGTAACCTGGAGAAATCCGCTGGAGCTGCATCGTCTCCTCATGGTGGTCCTAGGAGAGAAGAGGTAGTAACCTCGGCCAGGAGGAACAAACAAATAGTCCCGTATGACCCGGCAAGGGCAGGGAAAGGAAAAGCAGTGCAGGGAAATGAGGATCGACGAAGTGTGAGCCGAGGTGAAGCTGGCCGAGGTAACCGCGACCAAGGCAATGCCGGTCAAGGGAACGCTATAAATGGCAATGCCGGACAGCGCAACTCGGTGGGTGCAGGGCAACCGCAGCAGCGGAATATACCACGGCAAGAGCGCAGTGCCGGCCAAGGTATGCAACAGAGAGCAGCTCCATAGGAGAAATATAGATACAATGATGTTGATTTGGAAATGGTGAACGCTGGGTATCCTAGGCCGGACTATCACGTGATAGGGTCAAGATTGGGAAGCAGGAACTTGATGCCTGACGACGCCAGGTTAAAACTGGATCGTCTTTATAGGTCAGAGGAAATTGAGTGTCAAGGTCCTCCGGGTCCAGCGTGTTTTGGGCCCCGGATCATGAAGGAGCCTCCGGTACCTAACTTCCAGTTACCTAGAGGCACTAAGACATATGACGACAGCACAAAGACGGAGGATTGGTTGATTAACTACGCAACAGCGGTAAAAATTGCTACATGCAACTTGAGATGGGCTGTGAGATATGTACCTCAGATGCTGGAAGGGCCAGCGAGGGTATGGCTAAACAATTTGCCACCCGGAAGTATTAACTGTTGGATCGATTTTGAGGAAATGTTTGTCAGTAATTTCTCAAGCACGTATCAGAGGCCCAACAGACCATAGACCCTAGCAATGTGCAAGCAGACACCGAATGAGACAGACCAGGAATTCTTAACCCGCTGGTGCACTGTGCGAAACTCATGTGAGGGTGTAATTGAGTCACAAGCCATAGCTTGGTTTGAGCAAGGGTGCAGATATGCAAGCATGCTATGGCAAAGGTTACAAAGGGATATGCCAACTACACTGGCAGAGACGATCCAGATTGCTGATTCATATGCCTTGGGTGATCTGACTCAGCCTAGGCTCATGTCAAACGAGTCAAATGAGGAATACTACCAGCGAGATGGAGCCGGATCATCGCGGCGGAATGATTACTGAGGTAAGAGAAGAGATGACAGATCGGATTACCGGTACAGTTCGCAATAAGTTACTACTGTGAATCAAGACCAACCCGGAGCAGGAAGCAACCAACGTCAGAAAACTGGAGGGCAGCAATGGACCCCCAGGAGTGATGGCAAGAAAACTTGGACGCCCGAACAAAAAAGACAGTGGCAAGAGAAGAAGGATAGGCCGAGGTATACTTATGAGGCAATGCTGGATCAGCCGTGTAAATTTCACACGCCAAATCCGAGTAACCCGGCAGGTCACACAACCCGACAGTGTGAGTGGATGTGGAAGATAGAACGAAGTGGTTCGGGGAATGTTCTGGCACCTCGGAATGATCAACCTCGGCAGGAGTTACCCCGGCAGCAATTACTCTCTGGAGCGAACACACAACAGTTAATGTTGCCACCACCTCCGCCGAGGTATGAAAATCATGAGAGAAGGGATGCAGTGAATCAAGTGGAAAACCAGCATCAACCAGATCAAAGGTACCCCGGAAATGAGGGGAGAAATGAGTACAAAGAGCATCACCAGAGCTACTGCGTGTTCACCACAGAAGAGACAGACAGAAAGAGCTTGCAGCACCGACACATGGAAGTGAATGCGGTAATGCCAGCAAGTGACGAGGTATATGCCTTGGTCGGACCAGGAAATTACCTGGAGCATCAAAGATCATCCCAAGCTTATGCCAAGTCCTGGTTCGTATGCGCTAGTGTTGGACCCAACATTCATTGGGCCAAACATCAATGTGAGGTTCTCAAAGGTGCTGATTGACAATGGCAGCAGCATCAATATCATGTACGTGGACACGATGCGCAAGTTGGGTATCTCGGAGAACATGCTCCAAGCTACAAGAACAACTTTCCATGGCATTGTGCCAGGCATTTCCTGTGAACCCATTGGCAAGGTCCGGGTTGACGTGTTGTTCGGCACGAGAGATAACTGCCGAACTAAGAATTTGGAGTTCGAAGTTGTCAATTTGGAGAGCGCATATCATGCGTTACTTGGCAGGCCAGCCCTGAACAAATTCATGGGAAGTACTCACATCAGTTACTTGAAGATGAAGCTGCCCGGGCCAATTGGTGTGATTACCATAGCTGGTGATTTTCGGCGTTCCATTGAATGCGCCTCAGCCGGGTCTAACCTGGCCGAGTCACTTGTGATTGCGCAAGAAAAGAGAAAAATCCAGGAGGTGGCGACATTGGCTCAAACCGCGCAGTAGTATATGCCGGCGCTGAGTAACCCGCATGAAAGTGTATCATTTCAAGCGACAAAGGATACCAAGAAAGTGCCAGTTGATGATCTGTTCCCAGAGCGCACCGTAACAATTGGTGCCGGGTTAAATGATAAATAGGAAAGCGAGCTCATCAACTTCCTCCGTGAGAATCAGGATATCTTTGCTTGGTCCACACAGGACTTGCAAGGTGTTCCGAGGGAGTTGGCCGAGCACTCTTTGAATGTGAGACCCGGAGCAAAGCCGGTGAAGCAACCTCTCCGCCGCTTTGCCGAAGACAGGAGAAAGGTCATCGGAGATGAGATAGCTCGGCTCCTAGCAGCTGGATTTATCCTAGAGGTGCTTTACCCGGATTGGCTATCTAATCCGGTACTGGTGGAGAAGAAGAAGGATGATCCGAACGTGGCAGTGGTTTGGCGTATGTGTATCGATTACACGAACCTGAATAAGGCGTGTCCAAAAGATCCATTCCCACTACCAAGGATAGACCAAGTCATAGATTCTACTGCTGGGTGTGAACTGTTGTCATTCATTGATGCATATTCTGGTTTCCACCAGATTCCTCTGAACCCGAGCAATCAAATAAAGACTGTGTTTATCACCCCATATGGGGCTTATTGCTATCGCACCATGCCTTTTGGTTTACATAATGCAGGGGCAACGTACCAAAGATGTATGCAGAAATGTTTACACGACCAAATTGGTCAAAATGTGTAGGTATATGTGGATGATGTTGTTATAAAGACCAAGGAAAGCAAAACGCTCCTTGACGATATCAGGCAAACGTTCGCGAACCTGAGAAGGTTCCGAATGAAGCTTAACCCGGAGAAATGTACCTTTGGTGTCCCGGCTAGAAAATTACTCGGATTTCTTGTCTCCAGCCGAGGTATCGAAGTTAATCCAACTAAAATCTGAGCCATAGAGCGAATGGAACTGCCGAAGTGCCTTAATGATGTCCAGAAGTTCACTGGTTGCCTGGCATCCTTAAGTCAGTTTGTATGTCAGTTGGGGAAAAGGCACTGCCTCTCTATCAACTCATGAAAAAGTCGGACAAGTTCATGTGGATGCCGCAGGCCAATGAAGCCTATATCCAGTTAAAGAAAATGTTAGCCACTGCACCAGTATTAGCCTGTCCATTATCAAAGGAGCCAATGTTGCTCTATATAGCAGCAACCAACCGAGTTGTAAGTACAGTAATTGTGGTAGAGCGCGACGAAGAGGGCAAGTCAGTGCAAAGGCCAGTATATTATCTGAGCGAGGTATTATCAGCCTCGAAACAAAACTATCCCCATTATCAGAAGATGGCATATGGTGTGTATATGGCGGCTAAGAAGCTGAAGCACTATTTTGAAGAGCACCCCATCAAAGTAATATGTGAAGCCCCCATATCCGAGATAATGAGCAACAAGGATGCAAGTGGCCGAATTGCAAAATGGGCAATTGAGCTAGCCCCTTATGCGCCACAGTATGACAAGAGAGAAGCAATCAAGTCTCAGGCTGTGGCCGACTTTTTTGTGGATTGGGCTGAGGTGCAATATGAGCCACCATTGCCAGATCCGAACTACTGGAGAATGCACTTTGACGGGTCAAAAACAAAAACAGGGTTAGGCGCCTGAGTTGTGCTTACCTCGCCCAAGAAGGACCAGCGGAAATACGTGCTACAGATACACTTCGTAGCATCAAACAATGTTGCAGAATATGAAGCACTTGTGCATGGGCTCAAAGTGGCAAAAGAAGTTGGAATAGTTCAGATCCAATGCTTCGGTGACTTGGATCTCGTCGTTCAACAAGTCTCTGGACAATGGGATGCTTTGGATGCAAATATGGCACTGTACAGATTTCATGTGCAGAAGATATGAGGATACTTTGAGGGATGCGAATTTCATCATATACCGCAGGTGGAAAATGAGGCTGCCGACGTATTGTCGAAGCTCGGATCAACCCGACAAGCAATCCCGCCAGGTGTAGCACTAGAGCACCTCAGAAAACCCTCTATCAGGCCATCCCCAGAATCCGGATCAATTTATATCCCGGCAAATCTGGAATCGGAAGCTGTGCCCATGGACATTGACATGGGAAGTGGTTCACGAAACCCGAGGACTGCCTCGGCAAACCCGGGGACTGCTTCGCAAGACCCGGGGACTGTGCAGCGTGATCCGGCTGTGGTTATGCTGGTGGATCAGATGGAAATTGATGAGGATGTGTTCCCAGTACGAGCTATACCAGCTTGGGCACTGCCCATATTTCAATTCCTGAAATATGGAACTTTGCCCAATGAGGAGGTGCTTTCCAGGCAAACTCAGAGGAGGGCAAAGGCATACACGATCATCAATTCCGAGCTATACAAGAGGAGTGTGACAAACGTTCTCCAACGATGTGTTGACCCAGAAGAAGGGCTTGACATCCTCCGAGATATACATCAAGGGGAATGTGGGCATCACGCCTCATCTAGAGCCTTGGTAGCAAAAGCTTTCCATCATGGGTTTTACTGGCCAAGTGCCTTGGAACAAGCAAAAGATCTAGTAAGAAAGTGCAATGGTTGTCAAAGATATGCTACCAAGACACATATGCCAATGTCGGAGCTCAAGACCATACCTATTACCTGGCCATTTTCCGTATGGTGTTTGGATATGGTTGGCCCGTTTAAACCAGCAAGAGGGAACATGACCCACATCTTGGTCATGGTTGACAAGTTTACAAAGTGGATTGAGGTGAAGCCAATAAGAAAATGTGATGGAGCTACCGCTGTAACATTCCTCAAAGATATCATCTTGAGATACGGTTATCCTCACAGTATCATAATAGATAATGGCACAAATTTCGCTGAAGGAGCATTTGCGCGATTCTGCCGAGATAAGAAGATCTGGCTGGACGTAGCCTCGGTAGCCCACCCCACACCGAACGGACAAGTGGAGATATCCAACGGATTATTATTATTCGGGATAAAACCCCGGCTCATTGAGCCGCTGCAACAATCAGCGGGGTGCTAGATAGAAGAACTACCAGTGGTACTGTGGAGTTTAAGAACAACTCTGAATCGATCAACAGGCTATATACCATTCTTTCTGGTATATGGGGCAGAAGCTGTATTACCGGCTGGCATAGAGCATGATTCGCCTAGGGTCACCCAATACACAGAAGCCGAAGTGCAAGAAGCCTGACAAAATGATGTTGATCTGCTGGAAGAAGCGAGAGAATTGGCATTTCCAGATCCGCCATATATCAGCAAAATCTCCGACGCTACCATAGCCGGAAAGTAAACCCTCGAATTTTCCGGGAAGGTGATATGGTACTCCGGTTGGTACAACGTACTGCTGGCATGCACAAATTATCCCCCCATGGGAAGGGCCATTCATTGTGAGCAAAGCATTGCACAATGACTCTTATTATCTCATCGATGCAAAACCACATGAGAAGAACAAGGCGGACAGGTCCGGCGAGGAATCCAAGCGTCCATGGAATGTAGCTCTACTTCGTCCGTTCTACACTTAGCAAAAGAAGTGTGTGTATCCGAGTCTCTCATACGTCGGTATGTATGCTGGCGATGAGCCTATCAATGAAATGGTGGCACCTCAAGCAGTAACTCGGGGACTGCCTTAATAATGTTTGTTGTCTTCTGTACTTGTTATAATTTTTATGTCGGCTGGTTTAAGTTGCTTCTGCCTAAGCCAGATTAGTAGTGTGTGATCACCAAAAAACTCAACTCTTTGACTTGCTGCTATCCAACAAGATTTGGCTTCATGGCAAGCAAGAGAACAAGTTTGGAATTGCGTAACACACGAAAAATGACTAAGGAAAAGAACGTAATCGAGCCGACATTTGTTATTTGGACTAACTTTATGTTTACCTTGTTTTTGCTATGTTGAATTATTTTGAGCTAGTCCTAAAGTTTCTAAGTATTGTTAAGTCAATTTTTGAAACTCGGACTCGTAAGTCATGAAACCGAACCAAGGTAGACACGAGCCGAGCCAAGAAATTGGATAAACAAGAAAATGTAACTCAGGGACTACGACCAAGTTAATCTGGCACGAGCAACTTAGTAGCAAAATATAATCATTGTGCTTAATACATTTGCACCCGGCATACCGGGGATCTGATAATATTCAAAGTGTTTGTTATCAAGGAACAGCAGGGGAGGTAACTCAGCACCAGCAGGTGGAACTCTGGCCTCAGCTTCAGCATTATCTTCATCTTCTTCGACGTCCGAGGCTTCGTCCTCATCCTCTTCACCCGAACCATCTTCGACGTATTCGTCGTCCACAGTGTCAAGGAAGCTTGGTCCTTCGTTCCATTGATGGATGGGGGCATACTGAATAAGGCTATGGGCGCAACCCTTGTGCCGAGCTATCCAATCCGGATCATTGGACCACCTTGAACCGGTGCGCATACGCTCCAGAAGATTGAGATTTATTTTCTCATACCAAGTGAGCACGTAGTGGAGGACAGTTTCAGCTCTGGCACGTCCGGCGGATTCTCTCCAGAGATCAAGCTGGGTCTCACACTCCATCAACTTATTGATTAGAGCAGCGGAACCCTCCGGAGTGTCTTCACCAGGCCAAAGGGCATTGAAGATCCGGACTGCTGCATCTAAGATATCCTTACCATAGTTCTTCACAATCTCGACGCAAGAAGATAAGCTGACCAGCAGGTCCTCCATGTCATAGAGAATCTTTTCAGAGCCTGGACCAGTTGGGGTACCCCTCTTCTGGCGGAACTTGGCAACAGCGGTAGTTGCAATGGCATCGCCCTCCGGAAATTTGTTTGAAAAACAAGGCAAGTGAGATAGGTAAAAGAGGTTGATCCAGAGAGATTCATGCCGGCCAAAGAAAAAAGAACTTACGAGAAATATGGTTGTGGATCCGGGTCAGCTCCTTGGTGCAGTTGTCACGCCTCTTCCGGAGTTGCACAAGTTCAGCATTAGCTGACTCAAGCTTAATGTCGGCCTCCTTCAAAAGTTCTTGGTCCTTGGCAATTTGGAGGTTGAGGCATTCTCGCTCTTCAGTAAAGTCTTGGCCAGCCTTGTCTATCTCAGCTTTGTGGAGCGCCTTGAGCCTTTTCATTTCTGCCTTGAGCTTGGCAATCTCATCATCCTTGGTCTAGAGGAGGGCGAGCTCATCTTCTTTCTTCTTGAGTTCGGCCTGATGCTGCCCTGCTTGTTCGAGAAAATGCAGTATCATATTAGGCACTATCTTCAAGAGATGCTGAAATAGTTCGTTGACCCAGCAAAGCCGAGGTATGAATATCTTCCAAGCCAAGAAGAAAAGGTAAAGGGCGCAGAAGAATACTAAGCGAAATGGACTTACCTTTTATCTGGTCCAAGTTCTTCTGCATGATGGTGTTCTCAGCTTCCACTCCAGCTGCGCAATCTGAATGATGAATTAGTATGGCGGGAAAAACAAAGAAAGATGGGAAAAAAGATAAGGAGAAAACTTACCCCTTTTCTCGAACTCAGCGAGGAGCGTAGAATGCTTCGAGCGCAGCGCCTTATGCGTGTCCAGGAGACACTGAAACTCAGTGCTCCGGTGATTGGTAGTCACCTGAAAAGAGCAAGAATAGCTTAGTCATATCCATATTCGAAGTGTACAAAATCCGGGCCAAGTGGAACTTAACTCGGCTCTAGGTGTGTGCATATTCGAAGTGTACAAAATCCGGGCCAAGTGGAACTTAACCCGGGTCTAGGTGTGTTCATATTCGAAGTGTACAAAATCCGGGCCAAGTGGAACTTAACCCGGCTCTAGGTGTGTGCATATTCGAAATGTACAAAATTCGGGCCAAGTGGAACTTAACCCGGCTCTAGGTGTGTGCATATTCAAAACATACAAGATCCAGGCCAAGTGGAACTTAACCCGACTCTAGGTGTGTGCATATTCGAAGCGTACAAGATCCGGGCCAAGTGGAACTTAACCCGGCTCTAGGTGTGTGCATATTCAAAGTTATTAATGAGCTACACTTATTTTTTAAGGAGCATCCGGCCGAGTAACAAGTTACTCCCCTGGAGGCTCGGGGACTAATGGTTATATAACTAAGCACTAGTACATAAAAGACGAAGTAGCATACCTCCATCATCCGACCCGCAAGGTTTATAGCCTTGGCGGCTGTGTTCATCTGCGCGGCAAATTCGGCCAGCCCAAATTTCTCCGGGAGATCATCGTTGTGGACAAACTCTGCCTTGTTCCAGTTATTGACAAACTCGATCAAGGCCAGAGGATAGCGCTCTCCGCTAAGCATATGTGGCGTGACTAAACCCTTGGCGTGGGCCTCCCTTCTCTCAACTTGTGCAACAACGGGGCTAGTGTGCAAGACAAGTTCCGCATCAGCTGACCCGGCGGAGGTATCCTTCTTTGGTGGGGTCTTCCGCGGAAGCATGGATGCGAGCATGCGCTGTCCAGCCTCGATAGTTGCTGCCCTGGCGGCGTCAGAAGCTTTCTTGCCCGTTGGGTTGCTGCTGAGAAGTTGAGGTTTGGGCTGCGGATTTGCCCTTGGGCACAGCCTTGGGCGCAGCCTTGGTGCTAGCCTTGGTGCTGGATGTGTCTTCTCGCCGAGTCTTGGAAGACTGGGACGAGGCGGAAAGAGTTGGTGCTGCTGGTACTTGTGCAGCTGGTGCTGGTGCTGGCGCTGATGTTGATCTTGGCGGGGGTGCTGTAGGTACCTCAGTGGTGGCTGGTTGCGCCTGAGCCAAAGAGGAGCTGGGAGAAACCTCGGCAAAACCACTTCCCCCTGCGCCAAGGTTGCCCTCCTCTTGACGAGGTGGGCTAGAACCCAGAGTAGCCGCTGAACCCTCCTAAATGGGGCTCAACGGGCGTGAATCGTCGCCACGAGGGGGAGAAGGGCTATGCCAGAGGGGCAAAGCTATGCTTGATCCGGTCTGAGGGACTTCCACTATAGCCCTGCCAAATCAAATGATGAATAACAAGTTACCACAGAAGAAAAGCGTGTACCAAAGGGTTGGACAGAGAGAAAAAGTAACTTACTCATCCGAGGTCAATGGCTCCTTGGGCTTCCGAGCCCTCCGAGTTATGGCCTTAGTTGTAGGCTTGGTGGTGGCTTTGTCTGCGGAATTCTTCCGCCTCTTGGTTGGCTTAGGAGGTCCGGAAGAAGAAGCAGAACCAGCTCCCCTTTTCTTGGACGCAACCGGGACAGGCTCGCCCATGGCAAGAGGAGGGTCTTCATGAATCTGCCCACCCGGGTTAGCTGATGCCAGAAAGGCGTAAGAAAGGGGGATAGCGTCAAATGCTTCCATCACCTCAACGTCGGAATCATCTTCATCGTTAGGCCAATCTCTAATGAAAGAGAATTTACCGGTGTGTCGCTTGGTCGCGTCGGGGAGATGCAGGAACATTTCTTGATCCGGCTCCTCCTTGTTCGGGGTAACTCGATCCTTCGCCCATCTGAGCGAAGGCTTGGCGCCATCTTCAAGAGTTTGCTGAAGAAACAGCTGAGAGAGAAATACAAAGAGATCAGATAAACAACATACTCTGACATAGAATATAACTCGGAAAGAAACTGGAGCACGAGAATTACCACAGGAGGAAGCCTGTCTCGGCAGAAATGTTCAATTCCCCACTCCCAATCAGCGGAGAAGTTCTTGTCAGTGGTGAAAAGGGCCTTGACCCAGCAAAATATCTCGGTATTGCTCAGCTCAAAGGAGGAAGTCCGGTTGGGGTCAAGGCGCCAGCTCATATGGCATAGCTTGTGTGTGCGTTTCTGGAGAGGGGAGATCTGGTTGTGGACGAAAGTGATCATCGCATCCTCGTTGCGCATGTTGGCATCTTTCAGCTCCTGAAACCGTTTGTTGACTTGGTTCGCCAGGACTGTGGGTTTCTTGGAGATCCGGTCCCACCGATCCGGATTAGGAGGACCCGGAGCGTAGGGGCACAGCCAGATCAGATCTTCCTTCGTGCTATTTCTAACATAAAAGAAGGTTCGGGCCCAGCCCTTGCAAGAATCAAGCCCCATGACCCGGGGAAAGACGGACTATTTTCGAGGAGAAATAGAGGCAGCGCCGAACTACGTGAGTTTTTGTCCTCCGGGTCAAGCTCCTTATTCGGAATCACGTTCTGGCACAGACCGAAAAAATGGATCCAGAGCTCCTTAGTGGGCCACAATCCGACATACCCCTCTATGGTGGAGGCAAAGCAAGAAAGGGAAGTGATGGCATTCGCCGGAAGGTGGTGCGGTTGAAGCTCGTAGGTGTTGAGCCAATCTTGGAAGAAATCGCTAACGGGGAGCCCAAATCCGCGCTGGAAGTGGGAGAGAAATACTACAAACTCACCCGGATTGGGTGAGGGAGCGAGCTCCTCGGCGGCGAGACGGGCAACGACGCCTTCCGGGATACGGCGCGTGCGGTAGAGCCAGTCGAGGTTGTCCTAGCATACCCAGGACCTAGCCCAGGCGCCGCGCTCGATGTTCTCCGCATCCTCCTCCATCTCCTGTTCCGCGACGGTGAGCTCCTCTTCTGTCATGTCTAGGTCGCTGTCCTCACTGGCCCTATCGGCGGTGGGGGGGTAGTGCCTTGGACTAGCGCGGACCCATGGCGGCGGAGATGCGCGGGAGTGGCGGCGATGCTGGTGCGTGGGGAACGGTGCAGCGGCGGCGCTGCTAAGCAGGTGCAGCAGCGGCGGCGTTGTTGCTGGGAAGAAGAAGAAGAGGCAGAGGGGCGCGAGAATGGGGAAAAGTCCCAAGGGGCGCGCCCCTCCCCTATTTAACCACGCCCCAGCGGGGTAGTGGGATCGTGCGGTGCGGAAGGGCCACACGGTGTGGCCGTGTATAATTTGGATCAGCCAATCAGAGACGAGCCACAGGAAAGGCCACAGGGCGCAGCGGATCCCACGACATGACGTTATGGTACAGTTAACGAGGAGACAGACACGATGTGACGTGTGCAACAGTAACACCTGACATTAACTACGGCAGTTACTGGCGCAAGCCCTTAAAATGAGGCAAGATAATGATTACCCTCCACGTGGGATAGCGTACAAGAGAAGGAGGAATAACCCGCATAACCAAAGGATGACGCGGCCAGCGAGTGAAAACTCGGGATGTGCCAAGGGAAAGTTAGCCTATGGAAACCGGACTATGAGATAACTCGGAAAAGGAGCAAAAGGCTCGGTAAAATTGAACCTATTGTGGCCTTAGGGGCTGAGCCTGCTAAGACCGCACCAGCTTCGGGGACTAATGTTGGGGGCATACCCCCGGGTAGGGTCACGCCGGGGTATAAAGGCCGAGTTAGCCAAGGTACGACAAGGTCAAAGCAAGTGCTGGCCGAGTCACCTCAAGGAAGGCCGAATAACGGGGTAACCCGGACTGGAGGATGTCCGACTAACTGAGTCCCGGTCGACCTATGTCGTATGCCGGCAGGATGTATCTAACTTGTATGCAGGTACAAGTGTGGCCGGATTAACCATGCATGATCCAGGTTATATCAGGCTTGCAAGAGAAGGAAGGTATCTTGCTGGTCAAAAGGAGGTCACTGTACGCTGGAGCGTGAGCGAAGCGGACAGAGGCTAGGACCACCGAGGTGTTGGAGATATGCCCATGAGGCAATAATAAAAGTGGTTATTATTATATCTTTGTGTTTATGATGAATTTTTACATCCCATGCTATAATTGTATTATTAGGAAACACTAATACATGTGTGTTTTGTAAACATAAAAGAGTCCTTAGTAAGCCTCTTGTTGAACTAGCTTGTTGATTAATTGATGATCATGGTTTCTTGATCATGGACATTGGATGTGATTAATAACAAGGTTATATCATTAGGGGAATGATGTGATGGACACACACCCATAGTAAGCGTAGCATAAGATCAAGTCATTAAGTTCGTATTGCTATAAGCTTTTAAATGCATAGTAACCTAATCCTTCGACCATGAGGTTGTGTTAATCACCATCACCGGATGGATACTTTGATGACATCAAACACCGCTTCGTAACTGGGTGGTCATAAAGGTGTCATTGGGTATTCTGAAAGTATGTGTTGAAGCGCATGGACCAATATTGGGATTTGTCCATCCATATGACGGATAGATATGCTCTGGGCCCTCTCGGTAGAATGTCATCTAGTTAGCTTGTAAGCATGTGACTGGGTCACAAGGGATGACATATCACGGAACAAGTAAAGAGTACTTATCAGTAACAAGGTAGAACTAGGTATGGAGATGCCGACGATCAAACCTCGGATAAGTATAGTATCGCGTGACAAAGGGAATTGGTTTCGTATGTAAATGGTTCAATCGATCACGAAGTCATCGTTGAGTATGTGGGAGCCATTATGGATCTCCAGGTCCCGCTGATGGTTATTGATAGGAGATGTGTCTCTATCATGTCTACATATTCACGAACCGTAGGGTGACACACTTAAGGTTTGAAGTTGTTTTAAGTAGATATGGAATGTGCGTTGGAGACCGAATGTTGTTCGGAGTCTCGGATTGGATCCGGGACATCACGAGGAGATCCGGAATTATCCGAAGAATAAGATTCATATATCGGGGATCATTTTCTGAGTTAGGAAATGTTCCGGAGTATTTGTATGAGGATTCTAGAAGGTTTCGGAATGTTCCAGAAGGTTCTGGAAGATTTCTTGGAGTTTTCTTGAAAACCAAGAAAGGATCAAGGAGTCCTTGTGGGGCAAGACAAGGAGTCGTGGGGGAGGAGGACTCCTCCCCCCTCCCAATCCGCCGGCCAAGGAAGGGAGGGAAGTCCTACTAGGACTCCCCCTAGCGCCTCCCTCCTTTAAATAGAGGGGTGGAGGCGCCACCCCCTGCCCCCCTCCACTACTCCAAACCTCAGCCGCCTCTCTCCTCCTCCTTTCTTCTGCTCAGGCTTAGGCGAAGCCCTGCAGAATTCTCTACTCCACCACCACCACCACGCCGTCGTGCTGCTGGGATTCCGTGGAGAAGATCTACTACCTCCGCTGCTCGCTGGAACAAGGAGAGGAAGGTCTGCTTCGACTCCGCATGTGTGACCGACTGCGGAAGCGCTGCCAGAACGCGGCGCCGGAAGGATCGTCCACTCGATCTTGAGATCGGCAAGTGATCGACTACATCAACCACGAGATCCAATCTCGTAACGCTTTCGGATCTACAAGGGTTAGTACAGATCTATCTCGTTGCACATGTCTAATAGATTAGATCTTGGCTTTTATCTAGATTAGATCTGGGTTTTGTTCGTTCTTGCGGT
The DNA here is from genome assembly GCA_910589775.1 of Avena eriantha. Lineage (NCBI taxonomy): Eukaryota > Viridiplantae > Streptophyta > Magnoliopsida > Poales > Poaceae > Avena > Avena eriantha. Next base: position 201,325,516 of record OU342746.1, read on the forward strand.
AGATTTTTTTTCCATGCTACGAACCCATTAGTGGTATCAGAGCCATGTCTATGCGTAGATCTGTTGCACGAGTAGAACACAATGGTGTTGTGGGCGTTGGTGCTCGTGCCGTCTTTTGCTTTGTGTACTTTGCATCTTGCGGCATGGTGGGATGAAGCGGCTCGGGCTAACCTTACATGTCATCGCACATGAGACTTGCTCCACGCTTGACGTGTAACTTGCTTTGCACAAGTGGCTTTGCGGGTGTCTGTCTCTCCCACCATAGTATAGATCCAATTTACACTTTGCACTCGATATCACTTGTATCAACGTTGTGGTTCAGTTTCGTAGGTAAGATCCGTTATTGTTTGAAAGCCCCAAGCCACGTAAAACATGCAAAGAAAATTAGAGGCGTCTAACTTGTTTTTGCAGGGGTTTTGTGATGTGATATGGCCATCATGTGATTTTGATTATATTTGATGTATGCAATGATCCTTGTTGTAATATGGCAACCGGCAGGAGCCTAATGGTTGTCTTTAATTCTGTTAAGACCTGCGTGTCTATTCATCTTGTAATAGCTTTATTCCAAGTAGTTGTAATAGTTGCTAGTGATGATGGACAACCATGAAGCGGCGCCACTGACCTTGACGCAATGCTGGTGATGATGGAGATCATGTTCGTGCTTTGGAGATGGAGATCAAAGGCGCAAGAAGAAAGGGCCATATCATATCACACTAATTATGAATTGCCTGTGATGTTAATCCTTTATGCATCTTGTATTTCTTAGATCGCGACGGTAGCATTATAAGATGATCCCTCCCACTAAATATCAAGTAATAAAGTGTTCACCCTTAGTTGGCACCGTTGCTAAGACTCGTCGTTTCGAAGCATCTCGTGATGATCGGATGTGATAGATTCTACGTGTGCATACAACGGGTGCAAGCCAGATTTGCACATGCGGAAACTAAGGTTAAACTTGACGAGCCTAGCATGTACAGACATGGTCTCGGAACACAGAAATACCGAAAGGTAGAGCATGAGTCATATAAATGATATGATGAACATGAAGATTGTTCGCCGACGAAACTACATCTTCTCTCGTGAAGATCAGACTTGGTGTAGTGGACTTGGTTCGTGTAATCACTAAGACAATGTGAGGGATGTTGTTTTGAGTGGGAGTTCACCTAGTTAATTTAAGAATTAAATTTGAACTCAATTTATCATAAACTTAGTCTAAACTACTTGCAAATTTGTTGTAGATTATGGCGACCCCCTCCATCAATTTCAATGCGTTCCTAGAGAAAGAAAAGCTTAAGAACAATGGAAGCAATTTCACAGACTGGTTCCGTGGACTGAAGATCGTCCTCAGGGCTGGTCAGTTGACCTATGTGCTCGAAGCACCGCTAGGTGACCCACCTGCAGAAGATGCCACCGATGACGTAAAGAATGTTTACGCCACTCGGAAAAATCATTACTCCACATTTCAGTGTGCCATCCTGTACGGTTTAGAAGTGGAGCTTCAGAAGCGTTTTGAGCACCACGACCCGTTCGAGATCATTAAGGAGCTCAGGCTGATTTTTGAGACTCGCGCGGCCATGGAGAGCTATGAGGCCTCCGAAAAGTTCTTTAACTGTAAGATGGAAGAGGGTAGCTCCGTTAGCGAGCACGTGCTCACCATGTCTGGGTGTGCAAACAAGCTCCAAGAGTTGGGAATATCGATTCCTAATGAGTTGGGGATTCATCGTCTCCTTCAATCACTGCCGCCGAGTTATAAGAACTTTGTGATGAACTACAATATGCACTGCATGAACAAGACGTTGCCTGAACTATCGTCCATGCTGAAAACTGCTGAAGTGGAGATCAAAAAGGAGCACCAAGTGTTGATGGTCAATAAGACCACCAATTTCAAGAGACAGGGCAAGCCTAAGAACAAGGGAAACTTCAAGAAGGACGGCAAGAAAGCTGCCGCACCTGCAAAGAAGCCCAAGGCTGGTCCCAAGCCTGAAACTGAATGCTTCTACTGCAAGGGTGCTGGTCACTGGAAGCGTAACTGCCCCAAGTACCTGGTGGATCTGAAGAATGGCAACATCAAGAAGAAAGGTATATTTGATATATATGTTATTGATGTGTATCTTACTAGTAATCGTAGTAGTGCCTGGGTATTTGATACTGGTTCGGTTGCTCATATTTGTAACTCGAAATAGGAGCTGCAGAATAAGCGAAGACTGGCGAGAGATGAGGTGACGATGCGCGTTGGAAATGGCTCCAAGGTTGATGTGATCGCCGTCGGCATGCTCCCTCTACATCTACCTTCGGGATTAGTTTTAAATTTGAATAATTGTTATTTGGTGCCTGCGTTAAGCATGAACATTATATCTGGATCTTGTTTATTGCGAGACGATTACTCTTTTAAGTCCGAGAATAAAGGTTGTTCGATTTATATGAGTAATATCTTTTATGGTAATGCACCTGAGATGAATGGTTTATTCTTACTGAATCTCGATAGTAGTGATACACATGTTCACAACATAGAAGCTAAACGAACAAAATTGAATGATAATTCTACATACATGTGGCACTGTCGTCTTGGTCACATTGGAGTGAAGCGTATGAAGAAACTCCATTCTTATGGACTTCTTGAATCACTTGAAATATGCGAAGCATGTCTAATGGGAAAAATGACTAAGACTCCATTCTCTGGAATAATGGAGCGAGCTACATACTTATTGGAAATAATACATACCGATGTGTGCGGTCCAATGAGTGTAGCATCGCATGGTGGATATCGTTATGTTCTCACTTTCACGGATGACTTAAGTAGATATGGGTATGTCTACTTTATGAAACATAAGTCTGAAACTTTTGAGAAGTTTAAGGAATTTCAAAGTGAAGTGGAAAATCATCGTAACAAGAAGATTAAATTTCTGCATTCTGACCGCGGAGGTGAATATCTAAGTTATGAGTTTGGCATGCATTTAAAGAAATGTGGAATACTTTTGCAGTTGACACCGCCGGGAACACCACAGCGTAATGGTGTGTCCGAACATCGTAATCGAACTCTCTTAGATATGGTTCGGTTTATGATGTCTCTTACAGATTTACCGCTATCGTTTTGGGGCTATGCATTAGAGACATCCGCATTCACTTTAAATAGGGCACCATCTAAATCCGTTGAAACGACACCGTACGAATTATGGTTTGGTAAGAAACCTAAGTTGTCGTTCCTTAAAGTTTGGGGTTGCGAAGCATATGTAAAGAAGTTACAACCTGATAAGCTTGAATACAAAGCGGAGAAATGCGTCTTCATAGGATACCCTAAAGAAACAATTGGGTATACCTTCTATCATAGATCCGAAGGCAAAGTTTTCGTTGCCAAGAATGGATCCTTTCTTGAGAAGGAGTTTCTCTCGAAGGAAGTGACTGGAAGGAAAGTAGAACTCGATGAGGTTATTGAACCTTCTCTCGAATTTGAGAGTAGCGCAGCACCGGAAGATGTTTTTGTGCCGCCTGCACCAATTGGAGAGGAAGCTAATGATGATGATCATGAAACTTCAAACAAAGTTACTACTAAACCTCGCAGGTCAACGAGAGTTCGTACCACTCCTGATTGGTATGACTCTGCCTTGAACGTCATGATGTTGGACAACGCTGATGACCCTGCGATGTATGAAGAAGCTATGGTGAGCCCAGATTCCGACAAATGGCTAGAAGCCATGAAATCCGAAATGGGATCCATGTGCGAAAACCAAGTGTGGACTTTGGTGGACTTACCGGATGGCCGTAAGGCTATCGAGAACAAATGGATTTTCAAGAGAAAAACAGATGTTGATGGTAATGTTACCGTCTATAAAGCTCGACTTGTCGCGAAAGGGTTATGACAAATTCAAGGAGTTGACTATGATGAGACATTCTCACCAGTAGCGAAGCTAAAGTCTGTGAGGATTTTGCTAGCAATTGCTGCACATTTCAATTATGAGATTTGGCAGATGGATGTCAAAACAGTATTCCTTAATGGTGACATTGAGGAAGAGTTGTATATGGTACAACCCAAGGGTTTTGTCGATCCTAAAGATGCTGACAAGGTATGCAAACTTCAGCGCTCCATTTATGGACTGAAGCAAGCATCCCGGAGTTGGAATCAACGTTTTGATAAAGTAATCAAAAACTTTGGATTTATACAAACTTATGGAGAAGCTTGTATTTACAAGAAAGTGAGTGGGAGCTCTGTAACATTCCTAGTACTATATGTAGATGACATATTGTTGATTGGGAATGATATAGAACTTCTTAATAGTGTCAAAGCCTATTTGAATAATAGTTTTTCAATGAAGGATCTTGGCTAAGCGGCATATATTCTAGGCATCAAGATTTATAGAGATAGATCAAGACGCCTAATAGCGCTTTCACAAAGTACATACTTAGACAAAGTTCTAAAGAAGTTTAGAATGGAAGAGAGCAAGAAAGGGTTCGTGCCCATGTTGTCAGGTAAGACCTTGAGTAAGACTCAAAGTCCAGCTACGACAGAAGATAGAGAAAAGATGAATAATATTCCCTATGCCTCGGCCATAGGTTCTATCATGTATGCCATGATGTGTACAAGACCGGATATAGCACATGCTGTTAGTTTGACTAGCAGATATCAAAGTGATCCTAGAATGGAACACTGGACATCGGTCAAGAATATCCTAAAATACCTAAAGAGGACTAAGGATATGGTTCTTTCTTATGGAGGTGATGAATAGCTTGTTGTAAACGGTTACACCGATGCTAGTTGGAACACCGATCCGGATGACTCGAAGTCACAGTCAGGATACGTATTTATTTTGAATGGTGCTGCAGTGAGTTGGAGGAGTGCCAAGCAAAGCGTTGTGGCGAAATCTTCAACTGAATCGGAATACATAGCTGCTTCGGAGGCTGCACAAGAAGCCATATGGATGAAGGAATTCATTACTGAACTTGGCATGGTTCCCGGTGTGTTGGACCCGATGGCCATCTACTGTGACAACACAGGTGCCATAGCTAATGCATAGGAACCAAGGTCACATAGCAAGCTGAAGCACATCAAGCTAGGTTTCCACGCTATTCACGAGTATGTCCGAGATGGTGACATAAATATTTGCAAAGTACACACTGATCTGAATGTGGCAGATCCGTTGACTAAACCTCTCCCTAGAGCAAAGCATGACCAGCACCAGAACGCCATCGGTGTTAGGTATATTACCATGTAATCTAGATTATTGACTCTAGTGCAAGTGGGAGACTGTTGGAGATATGCCCAAGAGGCAATAATAAAAGTGGTTATTATTATATCTTTGTGTTTATGATGAATGTTTACATCCCATGCTATAATTGTATTATTAGGAAACACTAATACATGTGTGTTTTGTAAACATAAAAGAGTCCCTAGTAAGCCTCTTGTTGAACTAGCTTGTTGATTAATTGATGATCATGGTTTCCTGATCATGGACATTGGATGTGATTAATAACAAGGTTATATCATTAGGAGAATGATGTGATGGACACACACCCATAGTAAGCGTAGCATAAGATCAAGTCATTAAGTTCGTATTGCTATAAGCTTTTAAATGCATAGTAACCTAATCCTTCGACCATGAGGTTGTGTTAATCACCATCACTGGATGGGTACTTTGATGACATCAAACACCGCTTCGTAACTGGGTGGTCATAAAGGTGTCATTGGGTATTCTGAAAGTATGTGTTGAAGCGCATGGACCAAGATTGGGATTTGTCCATCCATATGACGGATAAATATGCTCTGGGCCCTCTCGGTGGAATGTCATCTAGTTAGCTTGCAAGCATGTGACTGGGTCACAAGGGATGACATATCAAGGAACGAGTAAAGATTACTTATCAGTAACGAGGTAGAACTAGTTATGGAGATGCCGACGATCAAACCTCGGATAAGTATAGTATCGCGTGACAAAGGGAATTGGTTTTGTATGTAAATGGTTCAATCGATCACGAAGTCATCGTTGAGTATGTGGGAGCCATTATGGACCTCCAGGTCCCGCTGATGGTTATTGATTGGAGATGTGTCTCTGTCATGTCTACATATTCACGAACCGTAGGGTGACACACTTAAGGTTCGAAGTTGTTTTAAGTAGATATGGAATGTGCGTTGGAGACCGAATGTTGTTCGGAGTCTCGGATTGGATCCGGGACATCACGAGGAGATCCGGAATTGTCCGGAGAATAAGATTCATATATTGGGGATCATTTTCTGAGTTAGGAAATGTTCCGGAGTATTTGTATGAGGATTCTAGAAGGTTTCGGAATGTTCCAGAAGGTTCTGGAAGATTTCTTGGAGTTTGCTTGAAAACCAAGAAAGGATCAAGGAGTCCTTGTGGGGCAAGACAAGGAGTCGTGGGGGAGGAGGACTCCTCCCCCCTCCCAATCCGCCGGCCAAGGAAGGGAGGGAAGTCCTACTAGGACTCCCCCTAGCGCCTCCCTCCTTTAAATAGAGGGGTGGAGGCGCCACCCCTGCCCCCTCCACTACTCCAAACCTCAGCCGCCTCTCTCCTCCTCCTTTCTTCTGCCCAGGCTTAGGCGAAGCCCTGCAGAATTCTCTACTCCACCACCACCACCACGCCGTCGTGCTGCTGGGATTCCGTGGAGAAGATCTACTACCTCCGCTGCTCGCTGGAACAAGGAGAGGAAGGTCTGCTTCGACTCCGCACGTGTGACCGACTGCGGAAGCGCTACCAGAACGCGGCGCCGGAAGGATCGTCCACTCGATCTTGAGATCAGGAAGTGATCGACTACATCAACCACGAGATGCAATCTCGTAACGCTTTCGGATCTACAAGGGTTAGTACAGATCTATCTCGTTGCACATGTCTAATAGATTAGATCTTGGCTTTTATCTAGATTAGATCTGGGTTTTGTTTGTTTTTGCGGTAGAATTTTTTTCCATGCTACGAACCCATCACGAGGCGTGGCCGACAAAGGTGACGTTGCCTATGTCGGATGACGCTGGCGCCGCAGAGGCTCACGTAGCCTCTGCATGGCTTACGACGGGGAAAAGTGACCCGGTCGGTTTACTATTTTGGGAAGAGGCATATTCCTTGGAATATGCCTCCACGTATGCCCTAATTGGAGACCTAGCCACCCCTATATAGGGAGGGCTAGGGCCTCTATAGAAAAGGTTGGTCTCTAGTTGGTTAAGTTTTACTTGGTTAGTTCTAGGTTCCTGAGAGCTAGCTAGTGGTGAGAGTAAGAGAGTCCCTTCTTCCTCCTCTCCCCAATACAGCTGAAGGAGCATTTGTAACCTTGGAAACCAATTGAATATAAAGCATCTGTGTGTGGAATCATCATACTATCCCTCCCTGGATTCCTCTAGTGCATATTGTCCCCACCTTTAGCCTATCCATGGCATCTGCCGTGACAGCACCACGACATGTTGGGTGAACAAATTACAGCGGGGCAATTGACAAACATCAAGAAAGCAATATGCATATACTAATCATCTTGACTCCGTTGAGATTTGATTGGGCATTACAACATTATACATAGACTGTAATCCAACTGCATCTATGACTAATCATCCACCTTCAGGTTATCATCCGAACCCCCTCCAGTATTAAGTTGCAAGAAATAGATAATTGCATTACGCATTGCGTGTAAAGTAAACAATACGATTGTTCTATGAACAAAGAATTGTTATTTTCTCCCTAGTAGCAACAACACATCTAGTACCTTAGAGATTTCTGTCACTTCCCCAGATTACTAGAGGCATGAACCCACTATCGAGCATAAATACTAACTCTTGAAGTTGCCAGCATCTACTTGGCCAAGATAGCTACTAATAACGAAAAGCATGCAAGATCACAAATAACAAAGACATGATAGAATCAATAATCAATCTGAAATAGCATCACAATATCCATCGGATCCCCGCAAACACAACATATAGAATTACAAATAGATGATCTTGATCATGAACGGAGCTCACAAGATCTAAACATTATAGCACAAAGGAGAAGAGCCAGACATGGACCCGTAGTCCAGAGATGAAGTACTCACGCATCACACCGGAGGATTGCATGATGATGAAGAAGGCCTCAAGGGTGAATTCCCCTCTCCGAAAGGCTGCTAGGAAGAGCTTAAGATCCCTCCCGATCTAGGGATGGAGATGATGGCGGCTACAGACTCTTTCATGGAATTTTGATCGAGTACTTAGGTTTCTGTATCGGAGGCATCTTATAGGCGAAAGGGGAGGCCGAGGGGGTGCCCTAGGCGGCCACACCACCCCCTGGCGTGGGCCAGGCCTGGCCACGCGGCCAGGTGGTGTGGCGGCCCTCTAGCCCCTCTCCATCTCGTATTCTGGCTCCGTGTCCCCCTCGGTGAAAAACTAACTATGGCTTTTGTCCCGTCCAATTCTGAGAATATTCATTTTCTGACTTTCCTAGAACCAAAAACAGCAGAAAATAGGCAGCTAGCACTGTGGCTCTTGTTAATAGGTTAGTCTAAGAAAGTGTATAGAAAGTACTCCAAAGTGTGGACAAAACATAAGAAAGTAGATAAAAACCAAGCATGGAACATCAAAAATTATGGATACGTTAGCAACATATCACTTCTCCACATGGATCTCTTTGGGCCTCCCTCTCATGATAGCCTTGGCGGGAAGAAGTATTGTTTGGTAATTGTTGACGACTTCTCGAGATACACTTGGGTCTACTTCTTCAAGTTCAAGAGAGAGACTCAACAAACCGTCATCGACTTTGCCAATCAAGTGAAACGAAAACACAATGCTACCATCCTCACCATTAGAAGTGACAATGGCACCAAATTCAAGAACTACATGTTGGATGAGTTTCTTAGTGATGAGGGGATCAAACTTCATATTCAACTCCTTACACCCCTCAACAAAATGGTGTTGCCGAAAGAAAGAACCGTACTTTGATGGACGCGGCCTAGACCATGTTGGGGGAATTCAAGTCACCATATAACTTTTGGATCGAAGCCATTTCAACCACTTGTCATGCAACCAATCGACTCTACCTACGCAAGAAGAAGAACATGACTCCATATGAACTTCTCACTGGACGCAAGCCAAATGTCAAGTACTTCCGAGTGTTATGTTATAGATGTTTCCTTCTCAAGAAAGGTGTGAGCTTGTCAAAGTTTGAGTCTAGGGCTCAAGAAGGGATCTTTGTTGGGTACTCAAATCAATCCCATGCCTATAGAGTCTACAACAAAGAAATGGGAAGCGTTGAAGAATCTAGCAATGTTGAGTTTGATGAAGATCATGAGTCTCTTGTGAGGCAAGACGGTGTTCGTGATCCAAGTGATGAAATTCCTCCCCAAGCCATAAGAAGAATGGGTGTGGGTTTCTTCCACCCCATTGAGGATCCCCTTATGGCCGAAGGAGAAGGACCAAGCTCCACTCAAGCGGAGCCTTCACTCTCACAAGACCATCTTGCACCTCAAGGTCAACTTATTGCTTCTCAAGGTTCTCCAAGCCCTTCTCAAGATCTTCATGTACATGACTCTCCAAGATCAAGTCTACCTCAAGTCGATCAATCCCTACCTCACAAAGATAGTGAAGCTCCTCATGTCAATGATGCACAAGGTCGAGTTGAAGAAGGTCAAGCTAACAATGACCAAGGCCAAGATAATGTCGCTCCACCAAATGATGTTGCCTCTCCCACGGTTGATGTTGATGAAGATTGTGATCAAGTTCGTGCATATAGTCATGGCGGGGACTTGAACCATGGTGATGACCAAGTGGTTGCTCAAGAATCTCGTCTTGAGACCCAAGGTCGCCGTCAAGCATACCGTCGTGCCAAGCTCATCAAAGATGGCAATATCCTTGATATTGTTTATGGAGATTTCAATAGGGGCTCCACTACTAGGAGACAACTAACCTCTTTTAGTTCTCATCATGCGTTTATTTCTCATGTTGAGACCCAAAAGGTCTTCGAAGCTCTTGAAGATGATGATTGGCTTGATGCTATGAATGAAGAACTCCACAACTTCAAGAGGAACAAGGTGCGGTCACTTGTGAAGAGACCCAAAGATTGTCAAAATGTGATTGGGACCAAGTGGATCTTCAAGAACAAGAGGGATGCCAATGGTATAGTCGTCGTCCGCAACAAAGCAAGGTTAGTTACCCAAGGATACTCTCAAGTTGAGGGCATAGACTATGGTGAAACTTATGCTTCCATTGCTCGACTAGAATCCATTCACATGCTTCTTGCTTATTCTACCCATCATAACTTTAAATTGCAACAAATGGATGTAAAGACTGCTTTTCTTAATGGTCCCATAAAAGAATTGGTGTATGTCAAGCAACCTCCGGGCTTTGAGGATCCCCTCTTTCCGGAACATGTCTACAAACTCGACAAGGCACTACATGGTCTCAAACAAGCCCCACGTGCATGGTATGAGTGCCTTAGAGAGATTTGTTTAGACCGTGGTTTCGAAGTAGGCCTCATTGATCCCACCCTTTTTACTAAGAAAGTTGGAGGAAACTTGTTCATTTGCCAAATCTATGTGGATGATATTATCTTTGGGTCTAATAACAAATCTTTTAATGGGGATTTTTGTAAGCTCATGACCGACCGCTTTGAGATGTCTATGATGGGGGGGTTGGAATTCTTTCTTGGCTTCGAAGTCAAACAATTAAAGAAAGGAACCTTCATCAACCAAGCTAAATATGTCCAAGATATGCTCAAGAAGTTCAACCTTGATCAAGTAAATGGAGTCAAAACTCCCATGCCCACAAAGGTTAATCTTGATCTTGATCCCAAGGGTAAGGATGTGGATCAAAAGCTTTATCGCTCGATGATTGGTTCTTTTCTCTATCTTTGTGCATCTCGACCGGACATTATGTTGAGTGTGGGTATGTGTGCAAGATTCCAAGTCACACCAAAGGGAAGCCACATGGTGGCGGTCAAGAGAATCTTTTGATATTTGGTTCATTCCCCTAACTTCGGGCTGTGGTACCCCAAGGGAGCCTGCTTTGAACTCTTTGGATACACAGATTCGGATTGGGCAGGAGACAAAGTGGAAAGGAAGTCAACCTCCGGTGCTTGTCAATTTCTTGGAACATCATTGGTGTGTTGGTCCTCGAAGAAGCAAAACCGCGTGTCTATGTCCACTGCCGAAGCTGAGTACATCTCCGCCGCAAGTTGTTGTGCTCAATTACTATGGATGAAGCAAACCTTGAAGGATCTTGGACTCTCTTTCAACAAGGTGCCACTTCTTTGTGACAATGAGAGTGCCATTTCTATTGCTCACAACCCAGTGCAACATAACAAGACCAAGCACATTGAGATTCGTCATCATTTCATTCAGGATCATGTTGCGAGAGGAGACATTTATTTGGAGTATGTTCCTACCAAGGCTAATCTTGCAGATCTTTTCATGAAGCCACTTGATGAAGCAAGGTTCCGAGAGTTGAGGCATGAACTAAATATCATTGATTCAAGCAATGTGGTTTGAGTATCTTGCACACCTACCCGGGTCTCAAAGAATATCATGTTTGGTGTACGCATGGTTTTAGGGGGAGTGTAGTTCCTCATATGAACCAACACTCTCTCTATTATGCACATATTAGTGTATTCATTCTCTATGGTCTCTCAAGGAGACAAAATGAGCTTAAATGATGAGTTTTGGTAATGAACCCAAGATACATCTTCACGGTGTCAAGCCAAATATACTCATATATGGTGGCCTAGGACACTGCCATTGTTTTGTTTGATTCCCCTTCGTATTCTATGTTTTCGGGTGTTGATTTTCGTTGTTGGATCTTATTTTGTCTTTCTTCACAGTTTGTGCCTTCTATCCCAAGCCTTTTCTCCTCCCCTTATTCCTCTTTTTCATGCACAAGGTCACTCTCTTGCTAGTCAAAATCTGGAGAGTTTTTCCTGGGTATCACCGGTAGTTCCAGCCACAGCTGGTACTACTGGTTCGGGCCTAATTTCCCAGAAGTTACGCTCGGACCGGTAATACCGCTCCGTCCTGAACTACCCATGTCGTCGGTAGTTCCGGTCCTTGGTCGGTACTACTGGTCGAGCGAGGCCCCTTTAAGTTATGGACCATGGGGGGCACGGGGTCTTCTTCCCCACTTGCCCCTGACCCCAACTTACTATCTAGCGTCTCCCAGGAAGCTCCCCGCAGTGTCGCTGCTAGCTACACCGATTCTGGCTGTCCCTCTTCAGATATGCTCCGTGGCATCCTTCCCCACCTTGATCTCTCATCATGGACCCTGGTAGTTGCTCCTCTCATACTCCATTCATGGAGATCTGGCCCCTTTTGTGCTTGAGTAGGACATGCCACATATAGGGCCCTTCTTTGGCTAGAACTGCTTTGGGAGATCTTGGTAGGGCTAGGATTCGGTTGTAGACCAGATTGCCCCAGTACATTGTCTAGATTGCAACCTTTGGTGCACCTAGATCCTTAGATCTGTGAGTTCCAGTCAAACTACCCTGCTCGTGCCCTGACCGGTACTACCGATGAGGTTCAATCGGTACTTCCGGCTGGGTCCTCTCCACCGGTACTACCATTGGGGGCATGACCGGTACTTCCGGCCGCCAGGCGGAACTTTAGGTGCACCAATTTTTGGTTTCTTCCTGTGTACTCTGTCAATCTAGTCTAACCTAGTTGTTTTTTCCTTTGACCTTGTGCACTTATCCTCTATTCCCTCCCTTCTATTTGCTTTCTTCTCAGGGCAAGGTGGTTCTCGTGGCAAATCCAAGCGGTCTCATGTTCCTTCTCGTGGGCCTTCTGAGATTTATGAAGATGATCTTGAGGTCTTGCGCCCTCCTAGTCAGACTGCTCGTCAGAGAGCTGCCGCTGAGCACCATGCTGCTGCTGAAGGTAAAAGACTTGTTCTGGCGAGTCAAAAGAAGACCACCTCTGGGCCTGATTCGAGCAAGAAGAAGATCTCATCATGGCCCCAGCTTACGTATGAGGAGTTTCACAAGATTGATCCCTACATTGTTCCTCATGACCGTTTGGCTCAGGATCCTTTCTTCCACACCAAGCGTCAAGAAGAGATCTATTCTGAGGTTTATGCTTCCAAGAATAAGAATGTTGTTGCCCCCCAGAAGCACATCAACATTTCCAAGATGGAGAGCAACCCCGAGCACTTTGGTGAAGCTCTCGATATGTGCAGGCGGTTTGGGCTCATCAAGGTTATGGAGCACCGTGAGAACTATGATGAGAGGGCCATTGCTCAGTTCTACTCCACCCTCTACTTTGATACGGATGTTAATGATAGAACTATGAAGTGGATGACTCAAAACATGTATCTGACTGCTAAATGGTTTGAGTTTTCTGCTCTTCTTGGCTACCCTATTCTAGAAGGACGTCATGCAAATGGGTGGTGCGTTCATAGGGGGAGGCCTCTGAGCCTGATGTTCTGGAGCCCTTGTACATTGAGGGCTAGGGCGTCAATGGGAATGTTGCTCATCTCCTTCCCACCTATGACATCATGCGCAAGGTCTATCATAACACCATTGCTCCCAAGGCAGGTAACTTCGACCAGCTTCATGCCTTCCAGATAGATCTCATGTATCAGACTTACCGCCATAGAGACTCTCATGAGCACATCAATGTTATGGATTATCTATTTGAGGAGATTTGGTCCGCAATGATTGAGAAGAGGTCTTGTCCCTATGCTCCATATATCCAAACCCCCATCAATGCCAAATGGCGGGAGGCAACAGATTCTCTCTACCCTCAGGATGCTCTCACTATTCATGAGGAGAAGGCCTTCCGTGTGGTGAAGCACAAGAAACCTCGCTCTTAGGCTGAAAAGGAAGCTGCTGCTGAAAGGGCCGCTAGGGATGTTGCTGACACGTCAGGCCATGCTAGTGATGGGGACCGTGCTGAGGCTTCTCCTCCACCCCAACTTGTGAGACAACCCTCTTGGGCCAAGAAGCTGCTGAAGAAGGTTAAGAAGACTTTCTGTTTCATTTAGGACTGCGAGTATTAGTCTTATGTTTCTCAGAGGCACAGTGTCCGGAGGGAGAAGGCAATCATGAGCAAGCTTGATATTGAGGTATCTCCTGAGTCCAGCTCCATCATCGCGCCCAAGGATTAGTGGGTCAACGCTCATTGCATGTGGGCTGATAGTGTCGTGGTGGTGTCACGGCAGATGCCATGGATAGGCTAAAGGTGGGGACTAATACATGCTAGGGGAATCCAGGGAGGGATAGTGAAGTGATTCTCCACACAGTTGTTTGTATTGCTTTGCTTCCAAGGTTACAAGTGCTCCTAGAGCTGTATTGGCGAGAGGAGGAAGAAGGAGCTCTCCTACTCTCACCCACAGATCACACCTCAAACCCTAGCCAAATCAGAATAGCGGAACCCCTTCTACTGAAACCCTAGCCCCCCTTTTATAGAGGGAGCTCGGTCTCTGCCTAGGGCAGACGTGGAAGCATATTCCTGAGAATATGCCTCCTCCCAAAGTAGTAAGCCAACCGGGGTGCTTTTCCCCCGCGTCACACATGCAGAGGCTACGTGAGCCTCTGCGGCGCCCGCGTCAGCCGACATGGGCGTCGTCACCCTTGTCGGCCACGCCCCGGTGGTCCTGCCCTTGCTTGCTTCGCTCAGGTAGTGCGTACCGGGGCTTCTTTTGACCAGCGAGATTCCTTCCTTCTCCTAGAAGCTAGACGTGACCCGGATCATAGTTGATCCGGCCACACCTGTTCCTGCATACAAGTAAAACAAGCACTTCCGACTTACTACTTAAGTCAGTTGAGACTTAGTTAGGCAAACGCCCCCTGGTCCGGGTTACCCCGTGATTCGGCCTGCCTTGAGGTGACCCGGCCAGCATCCGCTTTGGCCTTGCTGAACCTCGGCTAACTCGGCCTTTATACCCCGGCGTGACCCTACCCGGGGGTATCCCCCCAACATTAGTCCCCGAAGCTGGTGCGGTCTTAGCTGCCTTGGCCGCTAAGGCCACATAGGGTTCAATTTCGAGCTCCGGTCGTTATTGCCAAGTTACCTCTTTACCTCGGGTTATATGGATTTACGTTCCCTTCGCACATTCCACGTTTTCACTTGCCGGCTGGGTTACCACTTTAATTCGGACCTCATGGTTTTACTTTCCCTCTACACATTCCAAGTTTTCACTTGCTGGCCGGGTTACCACGGTTCCATCCGGGTCTTGTTTCCTTCTCTCGTACGCCAACCCATGTGGAGGGTAATCATTATGTTGTCTTATTTTAAGGGCCAGCATAGTAAATGCCGCAGTAATTGTCAGTTATCACTGTGCACGGGTCACGTCACGCCTGCCTCCTCAGTTACCGCATCACAGTGTCACGTCATGGGATCATCTCCTCTCTGTTGCCTTCCGTGTGGCTCCCCACTGATTGGCCGAGGCAGGTGATACATGGCCACTACGTGTGGCAGATCCGCAGGATGCGATCCCACTCACCCCTTGAGGGAGTCGTTAAATAGCGGAGGGGCGCACCCCTTAGGATTTTTCCCCTTCCGCGCCCCTCTGCCCATTGCTCTTTTCCTTCGACTTCCTCGCGACCGAGCCGCCGCCAGTGCTCCCAAATAGCAGTGTCACCGCCGCACTTTTCCCTCACACCTCTGCATCTTCGCCATCGCTACGCGCCTCCTCCACCACGGGTCGCTGCCAATCTAGGCCTCTGCCCCCCGCCGCCGCTAGCGCCAGCAAGGGTCACGAATACCAGATGACAGAGGAGGAGCTCGTCGTCGCCGAGCAAGAACAGGACACCGCGGCAGCGGACCGTGGTGCGTGGGCCGGGTCTCGGGTCTACCAAGATGACTTGGACTGGCTCTACCGGACCAGACGCATCCCCGCCGGCATCGCCGCTCGTCTCCCCTCCACCGAATTGGCCCCCTCACCCAATCCGGGTGAGTTCGTCGTGTTCTTGTCCCACTTCCAATGGGGGTTCGGCTTGCCGGTGAGCGACTTCTTCCGGGATTGGCTTCGTACTTATGAACTCCAGCTGCACCATCTTCCTGCCAATGCTATTACCTCTCTCTCTGCTTTTGCTTCTACGATCGAAGGCTATGCCAGACTTTGGTCCATGAAGGAGCTATGGATCCGGTTTTTCGGCCTTCGTCGTAATGTCATCCCGAACATCCAATTTGATCCGGAGGACAAGAAGCTCACTCAATTTGGAGCTGCATCCATCTCACCCCGGAGGCTTTCTGTTTTCCCTCGGGTCACCGGGCTAGACTCCTGCAAAGGGTGGGCCCGGACCTTCTTTTATGTCCGGAATACGGGCACTGAAGACTTGATCCGGCTGCTTCCCTATACTCCGGGTCCACCTAACCCGGAACTGTGGGACGCCATCCCCAAGAAGTCCACGGCCTTGGCCAACTAGGTCAACAAGAGGTTCGCGGAGCTGAAGAAGCTCGGACTGCGCAACGAGGATGCTATGATCACTTTCGTGCGCAACCGAATTTCCCCCCTCCAGAAGCGCACCCACAAGGTGTGCCACATGACCTTCGGCCGCGACCCCAACCGGACCTCATCCTTTGAGTTGAGCAACACGGAGATATATCGCCGGGTTAAGGCTCTCTTCACCACCCATAAGGACTTCTCCTCTGAGTGGACTTGGGGAATTGAGCATTATTGCCGTGACAGGCTTCCTCCTGTGGTAAGCTTCATGTTGCAAACTTACCCCGGACTAATTATATGTCGGTTATTGTTGCATTTTTGACTCTTTTGTTAATTCTTTTCCTCAGCAATTTCTTCAGCAGACCCTTGAGGACGGCACCGATCCGACCCTTAAGTGGGCGCTAGACCGGGAGACTCCAGATGAGGAAGAGCCGGACCAAGAGATGTTCCTCCCGATGACCGACGCTACAAAGCGACCCACTGGTAAATCCTCTTTTATTAGAGATTGGCCCGATGATGAAGATGACTCGGATGTCGAGGTGATTGAACCTGTTGAGGCTGTCCCCCTTTCTTTTGCTTTTCCAGCACCAGCTAATCCCGGTGGGCACATCTACGAGGACCCTCCCCTTGCTACGGGCGAACCTGTTCCAGTAGCACCGAAGAAGAAGCGCGGGGCTGCTCCAAGTTCCTCCTCCGGACCTTCTCAGCCTGCTAAAAGGCGAAAGAAGTCCAGGGACAAGACTGCCTCCAAGCCTGCAGGTAAGGCCCCAGCACGAAGGGCTCAGAAACCTAAGGAGGCCCAAACCTCGGATGCGTAAGTCATTTTTCCTTCTGTAACTTGCTCTTCCTTGCATTGCTGTAATTTCTGTTCTGACATTATTTGATTTTGCAGGGCTCCGGTGGAGGTCCCTCAAAGTGGATCTAGTATCTCTTCACTGCTCCGACCTAGCCCTTCTCCCCCTCGTGACGATGAGTCACACCCACTGAGCCCTATTCCAGAGGGTTCTGCGGCTGCTCCGGGTTCTGCTCCACCTCGTTAAGAGGAGGGTAACCTTGGAGCGGGGGAGACCGGTCCAGCCGAGGCGATGGCATCCACAACTTCGGCTTCGCCGCAACCAGCAACCACTGAAACTACCTCGGCACCAGCACCAGCTCCAGTACCAGCAACCAAACCATCACCAATACCAACTCCGGTATCAGCACCAACTCCGGCTGCAAAAACATCAGCAGCGGCACCAAGTCCAGCAAAAAGAGAACCAGCGCCGAGCTCCACTACCTCGTCCGAGTCTTCTCAACCTCGGTGAGGAACTACCCCGGCAGCTCCTAAGGGGAAATCTGCTGCGACGACTTCCTCTTCCTAACAAGCCAAAGGAAAAAAGGCTCCGGACGCTACCAAGTCATCATTCGTCGAGGCTGGGCAGCGTACCCTCGCATCAATGCTTCCCAAGAAAGCTCCGGCAGCGAAGAATGCCCCTGCCGAGCCAACTGATGCACAGCAGATGGTTCTGCACACCAGCCCAACCCTTGCCTTGGTTGAGAGGAAAGAAGCGCACGCGAAGGGCTTGGTCGGGCCCCATATGCCCACCGGTGAACGGTACCCTCCGAGCTTGATTGAATTTGTCATGAATTGGAACAAGGCAGAGTTCGTCAACAACGACGTTCTTCTGGAGAAGTTCGGCCCCGCTGAATTTTCCGCCCAAATGAACACAGCCGCTAAGGCGATCAACCTGGCGGGGCGGATGATGGAGGTACGTCGCTTCCCCTTTACATGCTGTAGATAATAACCATTAGTCCCCGAGCCTTCGGGGGAGTAACTTGTTACTCGGTCGGATGCTCTTTAGAAAACTAACATAGCTCCATGAGAACTTTGAATATGCACACACCTAGATCCGTGTTAAGTTCTACTTGGCCCGGATTTTTGTATACTTCGAATAAGCACACACCTAGAGCCAGGTTAAGTTCCACTTGGCCCGGATTTTTGTACACTTTTAATATGCACACACCTAGAGCCGGGTTAAGTTCCACTTGGCCCGGATTTTTGTACACTTCGAATATGCACACACCTAGAGCCGGGTTAATTCCACTTGGCCCGGATTTTTGTACACTTCGAATATGCACCAAGCTAATTTTATGTTTCTGTACTCTTTTCAGGTGACCACCAATCACCGGAGTGCTGAATTCCAACGCCTGCTGGATACCCACAAGATGCTACGCACCAAGCAGGCTGCACTTCTCACGGAATACGAGAAAAGGGGTAAAAAATTTCCTTGGCGCTTCTCCGTTTTTTCTTCATCTTCCTCTGCTGAACTAATCTCATCATTCAGTTTCCGCAGCTGGGGTGGAGGCTGAGAACAAGATTATGCGGAAGAATCTGGAGCAGATCTAGGGTAAGTCATTTTTGTCTGACCTTATAGTGCTTTCCGCTTCCTTTTCTCCTTGGCTCGGCGAACATTCATACCTCGGCTCTTCCGGGTCAACACACTATTTCAGCATCGCTTGAAGATAGTGTGCCCGTGCCTGATATGATGCTGCATTTTCTCGAACAAGCAGGGCAACACCAAGCCGAGCTTAAGAAGAAAGATGATGAGCTCGCCCTCCTCCGGACCAAGGACGATGAGATCGCCAGGCTCAAGGCTGAGATGGAGAAAATGAAGGCCCAGCACCAATCCGAACTCCAAAAGGTTGGCCAGAATTACACAGAAGAGTGCGAGCGCCTCAATCTCTAGATCGCTAAGGACCAGGATTTACTCAAGGAGTCTGGCATCCAGCTAGGGTCGGCGAATGCTGAGCTTGAGCAGCTTCGCAAGAGACGCGATGATTGCACCAGGGAGTTGACCCGGATCCTCAGCCATATATCACGTAAGTTCCTTTCCTTATCCGACATACTTTTCTAGGTTACTTCATATGTCTTTTCTTTACCTTCTTCCTTTGTCTCTTTTCTAGGCAAATTTCCAGAGGGCACTGCTATTGCGAGCGCAGCAGTTGCCGACTTCTGCCGAGAAAGGGGTACTCCTGCCGCTCCTGATGGTGAAGAGATTCCCTATGACATGGAGGACCTGTTGGTCAGCTTGTCATCTCGCGTGGAGCTCATCAAAAATTATGGCAAGGACATCCTCGACATTGTAGTTTGCATCTTCAACACGTTCTGGCCCGGCGAAGATACTCCGGAAACCACCGCAATTGTCGTTGAGAAGCTAATGGAAACCGAGACTCAGCTTGACCTCTGGAGAGAGTCCGCTGGACGTGCCGCAGCTGATACCATCCTTCATCACATACTCACATGATATGAGAAGATCGATCTTAGCCTCCTTACACGCCTGCGCACAGGATCCAGATGGACCAATGACCCGGAGTGGGTAGCTCGGTGCCAGGCTTGCGCCCATAGCCTCATCGAATACTCTCCCATTCATGAATGGGTTGAAGGACCGAGCTTCCTGGAAGCCGCTGGTGATGAAAATGCTGAGAACGTTGAAGACGGGTCGGACGAGGACGAAGAAGGCGATGCCTCAGACATTGAAGACAGCAACGATGACGCCGAACTTCCTCCTCCTGCTGCTCCTTAAGTAAAAAACTTGAAAATTTATCAGATCCCCGGTATGCCGGGTGGAGTTGTATTCCATATACATGTGATATTTTTGCTACTAAGTTCTTATGCCGGATTAACTTGGGCGTAGTCCCCGAGTTTCTTTTTCTTGTTCGTTCAATCTCTTGGCTCGGTTCGTGTCTACCTTGATTCGGTTTTACGACTTACAAATCCGAGCTTCAAAAATTGTCTTAACAATACTGGGAAACTTTTAGACTTAACTCAAAAATAAAACTACATAATAACTTGAAAATAAATACAGGGTTAGTCCGAAAAACAAACGTCGGCTCGAATAAATTCTTTTCCTTAGTCGTTTTTCATGTGCTATGCAATTCCAAACTTGTTCTCTTGCTTTCCATGAAGCCAATTCTTGTTGGACAGCAACAAGTCAAAGAGTTGGGTTCTTGGTGCTCACACATTACTAATTCGAGTTAATTAGAATAACTTATTCCAGCCAACGCACAAAAAACAACAATTATTATTAAGGCAGTCCCTGAGTTACTGCTCGAGGTGCCAACATTTCATTGATAAGCTCATTGCCGACATACATACCGACATATGAGACGACTCGGATACATACACTTCTTAGCTAAGTGTAGAAAGGACGAAGTAAAGCTATGTTCCATGGTCGCTTAGATTCCTCTCCGGACCTGTCCGCCTTGTTCTTTTCCTGTGGTTTTGCATCTATAAGATAATAAGAATCATTGTGCAATGCCTTGCTCATGATGAATGGCCCTTCCCATGGGGGGGATAATTTATGCATTCCAGTAGTTCGTTGTATCAACCGGAGCACCAGATCACCTTCCCGAAAGACTCAGGGGCTTACTTTCCGGCTATGATAGCGTCGGAGGTTTTGCTGATATATGGCGGATCTGGACAATGCCAGTTCTCTCGCTTCTTCCAGCAGATCAACATCATTTTGCCGGGCTTCTTGCACTTCGGCTTCTGTGTATGGGGTGACCCTAGGCGAATCATGCTCTATGTCGGCTGGTAATACAGCTTCTGCCCCATATACCATAAAGAGTGGCGTATAGCCCGTTGATCGATTCAGAGTTGTTCTTAAACTCCACAGTACCGCTGGTAGTTCTTCTATCCAGCACCACGCTGATCTTTGTAGCGGCTCAATGAGCCGGGGTTTTATCCCGGATAATACTAATCCGTTGGATCTTTCCACTTGTCCGTTCGATGCGGGGTGGGCTACCGAGGCTACGTCCAGCTGGATCTTCTTATCCCGGCAAAAACGCGCAAATGCTCCTTCCGCAAAATCCGTGCCATTATCAGTTATTATACTGTGAGGATAACCGTATCTCAAGATAATGTCTTTGAGAAACGTTACGGCCGTAGCTCCATCACACTTTCTTATAGGATTTACTTCAATCCACTTCGTAAACTTGTCCACCATTACCAGAATGTAAGTCATATTTCCCCTTGCTGGTTTGAACGGGCCAACCATATCCAAGCACCATACAACAAATGGCCAAGTAATGGGTATGGTCTTGAGTTCCGACATTGGCATATGTGTCTTGGTAGCGTACCTCTAACAACCATTACATTTTCTCACCAGATCTTCCGCTTGCTCTAAGGCATTTGGCCAGTAGAATCCGTGCCAGAAAGCTTTTGCTACCAAGGCTCGGGATGAGGCATGATGCATGCATTCCCCCTGATGTATATCTCGGAGGTGTCAAGCCCTTCTTCCGGGTCAACACAACGCTGGAGGACATTGGTCACACTTCTTTTGTATAGTTCGGAATTGATGATCGTGTAAGCCTTTGCCCTCCTCTGTGTTTTCCTGGACAGCACTTCCTCAGTGGGTAACGCTCCATCTTTCAGGAATTGAAATATAGGTAGTGCCCAAGCTGGTATTGTTCGCACAGGGAACACATCCTCATCAATCTCCATCTGATCCACCGGCATAACTTCAACCGGATCACGCTGAGCAGTCCCCGGGTCTTGCGAAGCAGTCCCCGGGTTTACCGAAGTGGTCCCTGGGTTTGCCGAGGCAGTCCCCGGGTCTCGCGCACCACTTCCCATGTCAATGTCCATGGGCACAGCTCCGGATTCCGTGTCCTCCGGGACATAGATTGAGTCGGTTTCTGGGGAGGGCCTGATGGATGGTTTCCTGAGGTGCTCTAATGCTACGCCTGGTGGAATTGATTGTCGGGTTGACCCGAGCTTCGACAGCATGTCGGCAGCCTCATTTTCCACCCGGGGTACATGGTGAAATTCGCATCCCTCAAAGTAAACAGATATCTTCTGCACTTGAAATCTGTACGTGCCATGTTTGGGTCCAGGGCGTCCCACACTCCCGACACTTGCTGCACCACCAAATCCGAGTCACCAAAGCATACGACCCAACGTATCCCAATCTCTTTTGCCACCTTGAGCCCGTGCACAAGTGCTTCATACTCAGCGACATTGTTTGATGCCGGGAAATGGATCTGCAGCACGTATTTCAGCTGGTCCTTCTTTGGCGAGGTAAGTACAACTCCGGCACCTAGCCCGGTTTTGGTTTTTGATCCGTCAAAGTGCATTCGCCAATAGTTCGGATCTGGGAGTGGTGGTTCGTATTGTACCTCGGCCCAGTCCACGAAAAAGTCTGCCACGGCTTGGGATTTAATGTCTTCTCTTTTGTCATATTTCGGCGCATAAGGAGCTATCTCAATTGCCCATTTTGCAATTCTGCCGCTAGCATCCTTGTTACTCATTATCTCGGATATGGGGGCCTCACATATGACCCTGATGGGATGCTCCTCAAAGTAGTGCTTCAGCTTCTTGGCGGCCATGTACACGCCATACGCCACCTTTTGATAGTGTGGATAGTTCTACTTTGAGGCTGACAACACCTCGCTCAAGTAATACACTGGCCTTTGCACCGACTTACCTTCCTCGTCACGCTCCACCACTATCACTGCACTTACAACTCGGTTGGTTGCGGCTATATAGAGCAACATTGGCTCCTTTGATAGTGGTGAGGCCAACACTGGTGCAGTGGCTAACATCTTTTTCAAGTGGGCAAAGGCTTCTTTGGCCTGCGGTGTCCAAACGAATTTATCCGACTTTTTCATGAGTTGGTAGAGAGGCAATGCCTTTTCTCCCAACCGACATACAAACCGACTTAACGAGGCCAGGAAACCTGTGAACTTCTGGACATCGTTAAGACACTTCGGCAGTTCCATTCGTTTGATGGCCTGGATTTTAGTTGGATTAACCTCGATACCTCGGCTGGAAACAAGAAAACCGAGCAATTTCCCAGCCGGGACACCGAAGGTGCATTTTTCCGGGTTAAGCTTCATCCGGAACCTCCTTAGGTTCGCAAATGTTTGCTTGATATCGTCAAGGAGCATTTTGCTTTCCTTGGTATTGATAACCACATCATCCACGTACACTTGTATGTTTTGACCTATTTGGTCATGCAAACATTTTTGCATACATCTTTGGTACGTTGCCCCTACATTACGTAAACCAAACGACATGGTGCGATAGCAATAAGCCCCATACGGGGTAATAAACACAGTCTTTATTTGATCATCCGGATTCAGAGGTATCTGGTGGAAACCAGAATATGCATCAATGAATGACAACAATTCACATCCAACAGTTGAGTCTATGACTTGATCTATTCTTGGCAGCGGAAATGGATCTTTTGGACACGCCTTGTTTAGGTCCATGTAATCGATACACATTCGCCAAACCACTGCCACGTTCGGGTCATCCTTTTTCTTTTCCACTAGCACCGGATTAGACAGCCAATCCGGGTAAAGAACCTCCATGATAAATCCTGTAGCTAGCAACCGAGCTATCTCATCCCCAATGACTTTCCTCCTATCTTCGGCGAAGCGGCAGAGAGGTTGCTTCACCGGCTTAGCTCCGGGTCTTACATTCAAAGAGTGCTCGGCCAGCTCCCTCGGAACACCTTGCAAGTCCTATGTGGACCAAGCAAAAATGTCCCGATTCTCACGGAGGAAGCTGACGAGCTCGATTTCCTATTTATCACTTAACCCGGCACCAATTGTTACGGTGCGCTCCCGAAACATGTCATCAACTGGAACCTTCTTGGTATCCTTCGTGGCTTGGAAAGAGACACTTCCGTGCGGGTTACTCAGCGCCGGCATGTACTGCTGCGTGGACTGAGCCAATGCCGCCACCTCTTGAATTTTCCTTTTCTCCTGCGCAATCACAAGTGACTCGGCTAAGTTAGACCCGGCCGACGCACACTCCATGGAACGTCAGAAATCCCCTACAATGGTAATCACTCCGTTTGGTTCGGGCAATTTCATCTTGAAGTAGCTAATATGACAGCTTGCCATGAACTTGTTCAGCGCTGGCCTTCCGAGTAACGCATGGTAGGCACTTTCCAAGTTCACCACCTCGAACTCCAAATTTTCGGTTCGGCAGTTATCCCTCGTGCCGAACAATACGTCAACCCGGACCTTGCCTATGGGCTCACGAGAAATGCCGGGCACAATACCATGGAAAGTTGTCCTCGTGGGCTGTAGCATGTTTTCCGAGATACCCAACTTGCGCATTGTGTCCGCATACATGATGTTAATGCTACTGCCATTGTCAATTAGTACCTTTGAGAACCTTACATTAATGCTAGGCCCAATGAACGTCGGGTCCAGCACCAACGCATACGAACCAGGGCTTGGCATAAGCTTAGGATGATCCTTTATGCTCCAGGTGATTTCCTGATCAGACCAAGGCATGTACCTCGTCACTGCCGGCATCACTGCATTCACCTCCATATGCCTACGCTGCAAGCTTTTTCTATCTGTTTCCTTAATGGTGAACACACAATAGCTCTAATGGTGCTCTCTGTACTCATTTCTCCCCTCATTTCCGGGGTACCTCTGATCCGGATGATGCTGATTTTCCACTTGATGCACTGCATCCCTTCGCTCATTGTTATCATACCTCGGCGGAGGGGATGCAACATTAGCTATTGCGTGTTCGCTCCGGAGAGCAATTGCTTCCGGGGTAACTCCTGCCGAGGCTGATCATTCCGGGGTGCCTGAGCATTCCCCGAATCACCTTGTTCAATCTTGCGCATCCACTCACATTGCCTCGTCGTATGACCCGCTGGGTTACTCGGATTTGGCATGTGAAACTTACACGGCTGGTCCAACATCGACTCATAAGTATACCTCAGACGGTCCTTCTTTTCTTGCCACTGTCTCTTTTGCTCTGACGTCCAAGTTTTCTTGCCATCGTTTCTCGGAGTCCATTGCCCTCCAGTTTTCTGGCGCTGACTGCCCCTGCTCCGGGCTGATCTTGATTCACAGCTGCAACTTGTTGCGATCCGTATCGATGGTCCGGTCTATCATCTCTTCTTTTTCCTCTGTAGTCATTCCTCCGGGACGATCCGGCTCCATCCCTCAGATAGTACTCATCATTTGACTCGTTTGATACGAGCCTAGGTTGAGTTGGATCACCCAAAGCATACGAATCTGCAATCCGGATCATCTCTGCCAACGTAGTTGGCATTTTCCTTTGCAACTTCTGCCACAGCTCGCTTGCATATCTGCACCCTTGTGCAAACCATGCTATGGCCTGTGATTCTATCACGCCCTCACACGAGTTTCTCACAGTACACCACCGGGTTAAAAACTCCCGATCCGTCTCATTTGGTCTTTGCTTGCACATAGCTAGGGTCTGCAGCCTATTTGGCCTCTGATACGTACTCGAGAAATTGCTGATGAACATCTCCTCAAAGTCTATCCAGCAGCTGATGCTTCCGGGTGGCAAATTGTTCAGCCATACCCTTGCCGGCCCTTCCAACATCTGGGGTACGTATCGTACATCCCATCTCAAGTTACCAGTGGTAATTTTCACAGCCGTAGCATAGTTTATCAACCAATCCTCTGGCTTGGTACTGCCGTCATACGTCTTCGTGCCCCTGGGTAACTGGAAGTTGGGTACCGGTGGCTCCTTCATGATCCGGGGTCCAAAGCACGCAGGACCCGGTGGACCTTGACATTCGATCTGTTCCGACCTATACAGTCGATCCAGTTTTAACCTGGCATCATCCGGCATCAAATCCCTGCTTCCCAATCTTGACCCTATCACATGATAGTCCGGTCTTGGGTATCCCATGTTTGCCATTTCCGAGTCTCCATCATTATACCTGTCTAGCTCACGTGGAGCACCTCTCTGTTGCATACCTCAGCCGGCATTTTGCTCTTGCCTTGGTATATTCCGCTGCTGCGGTTGTCCTGCTTCTGCCGAGTTTCGCTGTCCGGCATTGCCGTTGATGGCGTTCCCTTGACCGGCATTGCCTTGGTCGCGGTTACCTCGGCCAGCTTCACATCGGCTCACACTCCGTCGATCATCATTTTTCTGTGCTTCTTTTCCTTTCCCTGCCCGTGTTGGGTCATACGGGACGATCTGTTTGTTCCGTCTGGCCGAGGTTACCACCTCTTCTCTCCTTGGACCACCATGAGGAGACGATGCGGCTCCAGCGGATTTCTCCGAGTTACCCATCGCCGAATGGACGATCTTGGAGGCTCCAACTCTCTTTGGGTTAGCTCGAAGTAGTTCTTTGTTTTGTCTGTTCACGATCCGAACCAGCTCGTTAACCCTATATTGTTGTCTTTGACGGGCTTCACCCGTCAGACCCTCTAATTCGGATGCAGCTGCATCTGCTGCTCTGAGGTTCTTTGCCGGGGTACTATACCTCGGCAGCCCCACGGACATACAGTTTTCTGATTCCTCAATTCCAGTATCACCTTCTCTGTTCATCTCGCTCATGAGATTTCTCCCCTTTACTTTTACAGCATCAACTTTGTTCGCCTTTGCGTACTCACGCAGCGTCATATTCAACGACTGCTGAGCCGCGGCTATTTTCTTTGCGCCCTCTAGTATCTTTTGCCTAGTTTCTTCTAGCTCGGCCTACGCTCGAGCCGGATCTACTGCTGCTACCACAAGGTTTGCCAAGCTATCCATCGCTTCCCTCAACACATTTTCCGGCCTCTCTAGCGGAGGACCTCTACCTTTTCTCGGTGCCTTAGGCGTTACCTCCGGATCTGTCACCGGATCCTTGCTCGCGCCCGCACCAGGTGTAGTCATCATCACCTCTGCGTGGTCCGGGGAGCGAGCGGTACGCGCCCCGTGAGCCACGGTGAGGGGCGGCTCTCCAGCCTTGATGACGTGGCGCGGATGAACGCACGACACGTCCACAGCAATGTAGACCTTGTGCGCGCTGAGCTTGACGAAGAGGCCATTGCGCGGAAGTGGGCGCGTGCCGAAGCAGCCTGCGTTGTCGCTGACAAAGTCCAGCGCTCCAAAGCGCTGAACGAGCCCGGAGACGATGCGTTCGCCGGTGCCGATGAAGTTTCCCGTCCGGATCTTGACCCCTGCTAGCGCCGCTAGCCCCACGGTGGGCGCCAACTATCGTGGTGGTGTCACGGCAGATGCCATGGATAGGCTAAAGGTGGGGAATAATACACGCTAGGGGAATCCAGGGAGGGATAGTGAAGTGATTCTCCACACAGTTGTTTGTATTGCTTTGCTTCCAAGGTTAGAAGTGCTCCTAGAGCTGTATTGGCGAGAGGAGGAAGAAGGAGCTCTCTTACTCTCACCCACAGATCACACCTCAAACCCTAGCCAAATCAGAATAGCGGAACCCCTTCTACTGAAACCCTAGCCCCCCTTTTATAGAGGGAGCTCGGTCTCTGCCTAGGGCATACGTGGAGGCATATTCCTGAGAATATGCCTCCTCCCAAAGTAGTAAGCCGACCGGGGTGCTTTTCCCCCGCGTCACACATGGAGAGGCTACGTGAGCCTCTGCGGCGCCCGCGTCAGCCGACATGGGCGTCGTCACCCTTGTCGGCCACGCCCCGATGGTCCTGCGCTTGCCTGCTTCGCTCAGGTAGTGCGTACCGGGGCTTCTTTTGACCAGCGAGATTCCTTGCTTCTCCTAGAAGCTAGACGTGACCCAGAACATAGTCGATCCGGCCACACCTGTTCCTGCATACAAGTAAAACAAGCACTTCCGACTTACTGCTTAAGTCGGTTGAGACTTAGTTAGGCGAACGCCCCCTGGTCCAGGTTACCCCGTGATTCGGCCTGCCTTGAGGTGACCCGGCCAGCATCCGCTTTGGCCTTGCCGAACCACGGCTAACTCGGCCTTTATACCTCGGCGTGACCCTACCCGGGGGTATCCCCCAACAGATAGTGATGACGAGCCTGAGGTCTCCGGTCCGTTTCTGCCTGCTTGGAACAATGCCTCTTGGGACCCCGAGCCTCCTCCTATGTTCGTTGGTGGGTGGGGCGCGTAGATTGTCTACTTTGTCCCTTTTTGGCGTCTTGATGCCAAAGGGGAGAAAGTGTTTCATTAGAACTTCGGGATTTGCATGGGTTTTGTCACGAGCTCGCTCTTTCATTGATCTTTTTATGCTCGTCCACACCTTTATTCTGTTATGTATGCTCGTGGACCTCCATTCTTGTCTTTGGACCTCTTGTATGGTTTCTACTTTGTTGGTGAGACTATGTGTTAAGGTATCTTTGTGGTGTTCGTATGAGTGGTTGTGGTGGGCTAAGTTGTCTCATGAAGGTACATTCACTATATTTACTTATCCAAACTTTGTCTCGCAACAATGGTATTGGTGCAAGGTATGAGTCCCCCTCTCTTTCTCATGTACTTCCTTGCACCCTTGTTGGTTAATCTAGTGAGGGGGAGCTCTCTCCCTTGTGTACTTGCTGTTTCTAGAAACTCTTGTTCCTATGCCTCGCACACATCTAGGGGGAGCTTCTCACTTCTTTTATTTCCTCAGTTTTTCCTATCTGTTATCCTCTATGCAAATCTTGTAGGGTTATCATCAAGCACCAAAAAGGGGGAGATTGAAAGGATATTGTTTTCCCCTTATGGTTTTGGTGTTGATGACAACTTCTCTTGTGGTTTAACTGTCTGTCCAAGTTGCAGGGCCTATCAACAGACGTGCTTGTTGGTGGACTTTTCTCTAGAAGAAGCTTGAAGATGGTGGCGCTTATTTACACTTTCTCTAGTTTCTCTGTTTTAGGCTACCGTACTATCAAGAGGGGATCCACCTTGGAAGGTTGTGGGAAATCACCATTTCATGCATAGACCTTATATGCACTCCCACAACCCTCCCAGTTTTTCTGTGAGAGAGAGAGAGCTCCCTGCAGTGTTTGTGGGTTTTTCTGCCCGGACCGGTAGTACCGGCCAGGCGGCGGTAGTACCACCCAAGGGTTTTTCAGGGCTGATCGAGCGGAACTTCTGACAGAAGTTCCAGGTCCTAATTTCGGCAAACCAATTTCTGGCTCAGTAATACTTCTGTTTCATTTTGCCTATTTGCTGGAATTAGCGCCGGAACTTGCATCGGTTGTACCGGCCAGATCCTGCGTCCATCCCCTATCCCCTTCAGCGGTAGTATCGCCCCCACCTGACCGGTAGTACCGGCCACCCTCTAGCGCACGGTTGTTCCGGCCCTAGTTCCGGACCAAGTTCCGGCAACTCATTGTGAGGCTTAGATATGTTTGTGCCTCGCATTGCCTATTTGCCGGTAGTTGGACCGGAACTAGGACCGGTAGTTTCGGCCAACTCATGAGGGCCTGTTGACTGGTCAACCCGACCGTTACGTGGCCTTCGTTGAGCCATTGGTGGTCCATTCACCGGTACTACCGGCCCGCCACCGGTAGTACTGATGGTGTCGGGACGGGGCAGAACATGCCAGTTTGGAGGTGGCCTATTTAAGGCCCCCTTCTTCCTCCTCTTGCCTTAGCTCTTCGTTTTTCTCTCTCCTCCATTAATACAAGAGCTTGACTTGCCTAGATCTCTCTCCCTACCCACTCAAATCTCTTGATCTTCTGAGGATTGGGAGAGGTGACCTAGATCTACACTTCCACCAAAGGAATCGTGATTTCCCCCACTCATCCTTCGTGGATCTTGTTACTATTGGGTTCTTAGAACCCTAGACAGTGTAGGGCATCCTCGGAGCTGAGGCATTTGTTGTGAAGCTTCGTGGTGTCGTTGAGGATCTCCAATTGAGTTTTGGAGTCTTCCCTCAACTTTGATGTAAAGGTTTTGGTTGGCCCCTTCAAGGTCACCGGTTAGTGGATTGTGAGGCCGCCATTGTGGTGGTGCTCACCGGAGAAGAAGGTGAGGCCTTTGTGGCGCTCGGGTGACCTTGTGTGGCCCCGACACCTCTCCAACATAGACATAGCTTCCTTGGAAGTGAACTATGGGAATTACATCTCCGTGTCCCCTCTCCGTTTTTTTTGTTCCACTCCTTTACTTCTTGCAATTACCGTCTTGTTTACTTGTTGCTTTGTTTAGCATATAGGATATTCATCTAGTTGCATATCTAGTGAACTTTACTTTGTGCAAAGCTTAAAATTGCAAGAAAAGATTAAAAATTGATAGTCTCCTGTTCACCCCCCTCTAGTCGACCAAAGTTGGGACTTTCAGCTGCGCCCTGAACTTCGACGATGAGCACGATCCTGCATGCGCAGCCAAGCTTGAGCCCTGCCGTAACTCGGCACTAGGAAGCAGCGGCGCAGTCACTGGTGAAAGAACATTTCATGATCTCTAGTGTTTTGTGTGTTAGATAACAATTCCAAGGATTAGTTAATTGTGTGTTCAGTGGTGCAGAATATTTTCCCACCCAAATGCAACTAAACCAGTGTTTTGGGCGGCGGATTATCCATCCCTACCAATGGCCAGATTATCTGCTCGCCTAGTTCTTCAAAGCCACCAAGGCGCATCACGCGTAAGGGGTGGAGTTTTCCCCGGATTAATTGGCCAGGGTCTGATAATCTGCACACCAGGAATTTTATTAAAAGGGATTTTATCAAAGGTATCCAAGGTGCGTCACCTAGAGAGGGGGCAGACATTTGGCCCGAATTGTCCGATTCTAGGCTGGATGTTTTTCTTAGCCGGATAATCTGGCCCTTACTTAGGCTGGATAATCCGGGACCTTTTCTTCCAATGCCTGGTTTTTGGCAGGGATATAAATACCCCAATTTCTCCTCTGTCAGATCTCTTGATTCATTCGAAAAAGTGTAGAGTTGTTGTTTCTAATTCTCACGAGATCTCCATGTTCAAGCACCCGAAGGTTCCGATCTTTGGGGGATTGAACGAGGAGGCCTTGATCTACATCGGCACCAATCAAGATCTTCATTTCCCCTCCATTCAATTGGAGGATTCTTGATCTAGTATTTCTTGCAAATATCTAGATCTCTATTTCAGTTATTGATTAACTTGTTCTTGTGGCAGCTTGTTGTCATCACGGGAGCCTCCAATTCAGTTGTGGATGCATGCCTCGCTGGTGTTGTAAAGGCATTGGTTCTTGCTTAGTAGGGTACCAAATAGTTGAAGGTGGATCAAGACTCTCGTGGCAAGATCCATGAGAGAACATGGTGAGGCCTTTTGTTGCATGGTGGTCTTAGTACCTCCCACCCCTCCCATGCAGACGTACTTTCCTTGACAAGGAAGGAACTGCGGTAAAACATTTTTTTGTCTCTGTGTGCTTCACTACGGTTACCTCGTTCCACTCTATTTGCCTTTACTTGATTAGTAGTAGTTGACATATAGGGAAATTAATCTTAGTTGCATATCTAGAGAATTTACACTTTGTGTTAAGCCTAAAATTGAAAAAGAATTAATATTTGGAGTAACACTTATTCACCCCCTCTAGGTTCCCATATGATCCATTTTCAATTGGTATCAGAGTCTCAGCTCTTTATTTGGGATTTACTGCCTAAGAGAGTATGGGTACTAAGGAAGATGGTAGCGAGGCTGGGAGTAAAGTCACCATGGATGATCTCAAGACCTTGCAAACAAGCTTGATTAAAACCGTGGAGACCCAAATGAAAGAGATGCGTGAAATGATAGTGCGTATCATGCCACCCACAACCTCTCCTCCATCTTCCACTGAGGCCACAACTCCTATTTCTAAGGACAAAGCTAAGGCTAAATCTGAAGAAAAGGAGTTGGAGGGCGAAGATAAAAAAGGGTCCCTCTTCCAAAAAGGGAAGTGGTAAGGAGGACTATAGTGAGGTTTCTCTCTTATATTTGCCTAATCCACCAATCCCCCATCCTCATATAAACAATAGGGGTGATCCACCCAAGCTTAGTGTAGCTTCTTTCAATCAATGGAAATTTTTAATGAAGTCTCATGTGTGCAACTCGTCGATTGAATTATGGAAGATCATCGAGGGTGGTCTCCACGTCGGGGATCCAACCAATTTGACAAGACATGAAGTTGTCAACAGTCAACTCAACGCGACGGCTTTGCACATGATCCATCTTGGTCTGGGTCCCAAGGACATGCGACACATGGAGCATCTAAGCACCGCTAAAGAAGCTTGGGATGCCCTCACCGAGCTATTCATTGGAAATGAGAGCATGGGAAGGAATGGGTATGATGCTCTAAGAAACCAAGCTGAAGTGTTCTATATGATGGATGGTGAGGACCACGAAGATATGTATAAAAGACTCAAGTCCATTGCCACCACTTTTATAAACCATGGTGCAACACATGTTGATGATGCTTGGATCAAGAGGAAATACATAAGTGCTCTTATGACATTTGAGCCTACAGATTTGAAGAGCTTACAAGATAGACATAATTACCACCAAATGACTTCCAATGAAGTCATGCAAGAAATGGTTGCATTCAAAGTTTTCGCCAAGAACGCTAAAGATGCTTGTGCTGGAGCAATTGGAATGCAAAAAGGTGTGAATGTTGCTTTGAAGGCCAATGTGATTGAGCAAGAAAAAGATGATATAAGCCTTGGCATAGTTGCCATGAGCTGTCCCGAGGAGGTCAAACGTGCTCATGGTGAGTACATGGCATTCTACGCAAGAAACTTTTGGAAAGACCCTGCCAAAGCGAAATCTAAACTTGAGTGCAAGAGTAGGTCAAGTGGAAGAAAAGAAAACGGTCCGAAACTGAGGTCATGTTACAATTGTGGAGACCGTTTACATTTGATAGCTGAGTGCCCCTATCAAATTAAAGAAGATCATGGGGGAAGACTTGTTCTCAAGGAGAAGTCAAAGGCTCCTCGCAAGAAGCCACTTAACAAGAAGAATGCTTCCTACAAGAAGTAATCAAAGATTGTGTTGGTAGCCCAAGAGGAGTATTCGCCCGCAAGTGAAGATGAAGAAGGTGATGATAGTTCAAGAGAGGTGGCTGCCATAGCCACTACATCTACACCAACTGCTTCGCAATTCGATTCTCCAAATGAGAATTTCTTCAAGAAGAACGTAACTTGTCTCAATGAAAGAGGTTTCGAGGTATCACCTTCCATCACTTCCTTTCCTAAGACTACCATGAATGTTGATATGGATTTTTCCAGTAGTCTTAAGATTAAGGAAGAATTTATTGCCTTGGACTGTTTTATGACTAACTTGCAAGGTGAATGCAAAATGCATTTTGAGGCTCTCATGAGTCAGCTTGCTCACTCGGAAAAACTCCTTGAAGAAAAAGGCAGAATTGAAAGGGAGGATGCAATGGAAAATAACATCCTTGAAAAATTCTCTAGAAGAAGAAGAGATTCAGGCCTCTCTTGAAGAGAGGCTTGAGTCAATTTAGGAGTGCAATGATGAAATTATGGCTAAACTTGTGAAGGAAAGGTATCATGCTATTGCTAAGGCAAAGAAGCTAAAAAGGGAGAAGGTTGAATTTGGGATTGCTCATGCTAGACTTTCTGAGAACTTTGAGGCACTTGACATTGCTCACAAGGCATTGGAGAGTGAATACTCTATTCTCAATGAGTCTCATGATCATCTCCAAACTCGACTAAACAAGTATGATGTTCCAAGCACCTCTATTTCAGTGTGCAATAATGAATACATCCTCCAAGAAAATGCTAGATTGAAAGATGAGCTTGTCAGGTCATCTCTTCCCAAAGGTAAGGAAGTTCTCGATGAGCTCTTGAGCTAGAAAAGGACGAATGATGGAAATGAGATCCTAGGCTATGTCCCCAATACCAAGAATAAGAACAAGAATAAGAAGGCCAAGAATACTCAAGCAAAGACAAGCACCACCGAAAAGAACATCACGAAGGACAAAACTGATTATGATGGTTTTGTAGGGTCTAATAATCCTCACTATGAGTTATTTCGTGATTATTATGGTGATGTTTATGCTAGTTATGTTGGTCCTTATGATAATTACATTGCTTGGTCTATTTGGGTTCCAAAGACCCTTGTTACTAACATGAGAGGACCCATTGAAAAATGGGTACCTAAAACCAAGAAGTAATTCTCTTGTAGGTCTATGCTTCTGGTGGATCAAAATGGGTGCTTGATAGTGGATGCACAAGTCATATGACCGAAAGCAAGGAGATCATCATGGAGATGAGGCCTAATACAAGTCTAATGTATTGGTTCTTGGCAAGGTTATGGTTGCCACGATATCTCTCTCATGAACGTCATGCTTGTTGAGACCCTTGGATATAATTTACTTTCTGTTCGTGCCCTTGGTAAGATGGGATTTGCAGCTTTCATTGATGATGGTATTGTGGTACTCTTGTGGAGCAAGTCTGTCAAGGTCGCTTTTGTTGGGTACATCAAAAACAACTTGTATGTGGTGGACTTTTCGGGGAAAACCACTACAGGTCTGATGTGCCTATTCGGAAAGGCCGATGTGGATTGGCTATGGCATTGCCGGCTAGCTCATGTCAATATGAGAACTTTGCAAAGTCTTCACAAGGGTGGACACATGCTTGGACTAAAATGATGGGGTTCATTGCATAGAAACCAAAAAAATTCCTACGGTTGCAACCACCAAGATCATATCTAGGAGATACATGTAACGGTTTCAGATGGGCTCACCCTCGAAGAACATAACGCGGGATAACATTCCCACAAAAAACATGGATGATGTAGAGTGTACATGACCATCCTCAAGGACGTGCAGACGATCAGCGCCACAAGAGGGCAGCGCCTCCATAATCGGTCACACGTACGGTGTGCTGACGACTCCTGATCCCTCGCTCTAGCCGGACAACGGAAGTAGCAGATCCCCGGGAACTCCAACAGAGCTATGCCATGGTAGAGGTGGTGGAGGGGAAGATCTCGAGTAGGGCTTCGCCTAAGCACCTTTCTAGTGGCAATGGACAACGCTAGCAAGAGGGAGAAGATGCCAACCAAAGGGCATATGAGAGAGGGGTGAATGTGTGTGTGAGAGAGAGAGGAGAGGGGGGGCTTTATATAGGTGAGGGGGAAACCCAAGGGGGCTAGGCGTAGAGCCATATGGCTACCCCCACTTCTTCCCCAATTATGTGGTGGACTCTCCATCACATAAAAACTCTCTCCACTTTCTCTCATTCATTTTCCACTAAAAAATAAAGAGTATTTTCATTAAAACCACTTTTAATTCATTTGATTTAATGTCACTCATTTAATGAACACTTCATTTAATGAGCACATTAACAATTTAATCCCATGCTTTGTTTTGATACCCCCAAACCATTTCAGCAGATTTGACCGAACAAATTCCTGTGATGTCCGTTGTCTTCTCTAGTGTTCCCTATCCACTCAATTGCATCGACTAACCTTAAGTGTGTCTCCCTACGGGTTCGAGAACTATGTAGACATGACCGAGACTCTCTCCGATCAATAATCATTAGCAGGACCTGGAGATCTAATTAATCGTCTGAACCTTTTTCATTGTAATCAAATTCCTTTTGTCTCACGATATTTTATTTGTCCGAGATTCGATCATGATATAACATTCTAGTGATCAAATCACTTGCTTGCAATCTATGTTAATGTGATATCACTAACACGGCCCTGAGTATATCTTTCCATTATATGGATTGACAAATCCGACGCTTGATCCACGAGCCTCAACTAACACTTTCCAAGTACCCAACGATACCTTTATAATCACCCAGTTACGAAGTGATGTTTGATGTAATCAAAGTACCTTTCCGGTGAAAGTGATTAACGTGATCTCATGGTCTAAGGACATTGAGTTACTATGAATCTGATAACAATATAAACTTGAGGACACGAGCGTATTGTTACATCTACTTCGGGTGACTACTCATCATATCATTCTCCAATGATATGCCCTTATTATTAATAACATCCAATGTTCATGATCAGGAAACATGTGATCATAAGTTAATCAATAAGATAGTATTAAGAGAGGAATTACTAGGAACCTTTTCTGTTTATAAATCACACATGTATTAATGTTTCCTATTAACACAATTATAGCATGATAAATAAACATTTATCATAAACATGTAATAAGATAACAAAAACTTTATTATTGCCTCTCGGGCATATTCCTTTCATAAAAGAAAATGTTTCCTTTGCCAATGATTGTGTTTGAAGGGCTTGTATTGAAGGAAAGATGCACGACTCTCCCCATCGAAGGAAGACAATCATATCACCAAAGAGGATCTTAGAGCTTCTTCATGCGGACCTCTTTGGTCCTCCATCACATGCAAGTCTTGGTGGTAAGAAGTATTTCCTTGTCATTGTTGATGACTATTCAAGGTACACATGGGTTTACTGCTTCAAGCAGAAAAGTGAAACTCAACAAACCATCATCGAATTTGCCAGTGAGGTGCAACAATAACACAATGTCCCCATTTTGGCAATAAGAAGCAACAGCAGCTCTGAGTTCAAGAACTACACCTTGAATGAATTCTTAAGTGATGAGGGGATAATACATCAATATTCCATTGCGTATACCCCTGGACAAAATGGTGTATCCGAGAGAAAAAACCGGACCTTGATAGATATGGCAAGATCTATGTTGGCTGAATTCAACTCACCATACAACTTCTGTGCTGAAGCCATATCCACCGCTTGTCATTCTTGAAACTGGCTTTACCTCTGCAAGCTCTTGGACAAGTCACCAACCATCTCATACTTCCGGGTATTTGATTGTAAGTGTTTCTTTCTCATTAAAGGAGTTTGTTTATCGAAATTCAAGTCTAATGCTTTAGAAGGTATTTTTGTTGGTTATGGTGCTGAATCCCACATTTATTGAGTCTACAACAAGACCACCGGGATTGTTGTCGAATCTTGTAGTGAGGTGTTTGAAGAGAATGACGACTCCCATGTTGGGCAAGTTGATGTTTGTGATACAGATGTTGAAATACCCCAAGATGCCATAAGAAGAATGGGTGTGGGATTCTACCTCCCCGTTGAGGAACCCATTGTGGAAGATTGGGAAGGACAATGCTCTACTCAAGTAGAGCTCTCATCTACACAAGATTAACCAACTCCACCTATTGAAGCAACTACGACACCGACACAACAAACTTCTAAAGATCATCAAGCTGGAAGTCCTAGGCCAGATTATCCGACCCTGCATCTCTGATACGTCCAAAACGTATCTACTTTCCCAAACACTTTTGCTATTGTTTCTCCTCTAAACTTGTGTGATTTGGATGCAACTAACACAGACTGACGCTGTTTTCAGCAGAATTGCCTTGGTGTCTAGTTTTTGTGCAGAAAATCAACTATCAGGAAAAATCACGGAAAATATGCCAAAAATCCTATTTCACCAGAAGACTCCTGGAGCCAGAATATGAGACAGAGGGGGGGGGGGGCTGGCCCAGGCCACACCACCTGGCTGCGCGGGGTAGCCCAGGCCGCGCCAGGGGGTGGTTTGGCAGCCCCAGACATCCCCTCGGTCTCCCTCTTTGCCTATAAGATGCATTCTGACCTAAAAACTCAGGGGGGTTCGACATTTTTTCCAGAAGGAGTTCCGCTCCACCGCCACCACCAGATTCCACGAAACAGCACCAGAAACTCCGTTCTGGCACCCTGCCGAGATGGGGAATTGGAGGAGATCATCGCCATCATCATCACCATCGCTTCTCCATCAACCATCCATGTTTCCCCCATCTATGAGTGAGTAATCCCCCGATGTAGGCTATGGGGATGGTAGGTATTGGATGAGATCGTCATGTAATGGCATCAGATTGTTAGGGCATGGTGCCTAGTATC
This sequence comes from Avena eriantha, assembly GCA_910589775.1. Classification (NCBI taxonomy): domain Eukaryota; kingdom Viridiplantae; phylum Streptophyta; class Magnoliopsida; order Poales; family Poaceae; genus Avena; species Avena eriantha. The sequence continues at coordinate 201,363,367 of OU342746.1, forward strand.
TTCTATTAGTGCTTTTTGACTTTGTTGCGACTTGTTATGCTTAATGCTTGTCACTAGGGCCCGAGTGCCATGATTTATGATCTGAACATGTTATTGATTCATTATGATAGTATTGTTTATGGTCTTACCTGCAAGTTGTATACACACGTTGTTGTCCGGAACCAATGGCCCCGAAGTGACAGAAATTGGAATAACCGGAGGGAATGGCTTTGATGTGAGGATCACATGTCTTCATGGAGTGTTAATGCTTTGCTCCGGTGCTCTATTAAAAGGAGCACCTTAATTGCCAGTAGTTCCCTTGAGGCCCCGCTGCAAACGGGCTGGCAGGACAAAAGATGTTGTGCAAGTTCTCATTGCGAGCACGTATGACTATATATGGAACACATGCCTAGGATTATCTAGTACTTGGAGGCTTTATCTTATTTATCTACAATTGTCCTATGTTCTGATTGCCATGTGAATTGTCTTGTCCATGCAACACCCGTCCATCCATCCCTATGCCTACCGCACTCGAATCCTACTATTTACTGCTGTTGTTACCACTGTCCTTACTTTACTACTGCTGCTACTTTACTATTGCTACTTCAAAACTGTTGCTACTGATAAACTACTATGAGCAAGATTGTTTCCAGGTGCAGCTGAATTGACAACTCAGTTGTTAAGGCTTATAAATATTCTTTGGCTCCCCTTGTGTCGAATCAATAAATTGGGTTTCACTTCCCTCGAAAATACTGTGATACACCCCCTATACGTGTGGGTCATCCAGACTATTTTCTGGCATCGTTGTCGGGGAGCATAGCTTTGTTTATCAAGTTCACTTGGATTCTCTATTGTTCGTTGTTATCCATCCATCATGGGTAAGTCTCGTGATGGCAAGGTTCCTATTTTACCATCCACTACAAGAAGAGGTACGGTTCTGAACACCTCTGTTGCTCTCTATTCACCATCTGTTATGAGTAAGCTCGTTACACCACCACATACACATGCTACTGAAACTTCTGATACTTATGATGCTGCTTCTACTGTGCTTGATAAGAGTGGTTCATTAGTTCCTTTCCTAGATGCTATGATTGCTAGAACTATAGCTAGAAATACTGAAACTCTTAATGGAGACACTACTACACCTGTTAGTTCACCTGAGTCTAGTGAGAGTTATGATATTGAAGACGGTTATGTTGAGATGACCGATGAATTTATTAAAGAATGTAAAAACACCCATGATAGGAGCGCTGCTAAGAGTCCTTGAGAGGCGTACTATTAGACCCAAATTGTCTCCTATTGCTAAGTTTGCTGCTTCTCCCATAAACATTAAAGATAAAGATTATGATTTCTCTCTTGATCTATCTTACATAGCTATTGTTGATAAAGAACCTTTTTGTGGGACTAAGAATGAAAGTGCGGTAGCACATATGAATGAGCTTTCTACCATGAGTGGCTTGTTTTCTGATGATATTAAGATGCGTACTTACTTTGTTGCTAAGATTTTCCCCTTTTCACTGAAAGGAGAAGCTAAAACTTGGTTTAGTAATTTACCTCCTAGATCTATTGATAGCCTTGATTGCTTGATTAATACTTTCCTGCAGAAATATTTTCCTCCTAGTGCTAGACATGCTATTTTGCAGGAACTCTTTGTTTTTAAACAGGGAGAAAAAGAGATATTGCCTGAATCATGGGCAAGATTTTGTGCTTTGATTCATGCACAGGCTGGAAGTCCATTACCTAAGAATGAGCTTCTTGATATATTTTATAATGGACTAACTGAAGAATCTAGGACATACCTAGACAGTTGTGTTGATTGTGTTTTCAGGAATAGGACTCCCAAGGAAGCTGAGGAATTAATGGCTAAAATAAGTAAGAATTATGAAGACTGGACTCCTCCTGAACCAGCTATACCTGAAGTAATCATACCTGAACCAGCTATACCGGCGCCTATACCATTATCTAAGAAGAGGGGAGTTATTGAATTAAATGATGAAGTTATGAAGGAAGCTAAGAAATGTCTTAAGGAGAAGGGAATTAAAGCTGCAGATGTCAAGAATTTACCTCCTATAGAAGAATTATGTAAGCCAATTCCCTGCTCATCCACTATTGAGGTAAACTCTCTCCAACACTTTGATGAAGGTGATATCCTTTACTCTAAACCTCCTGATCAATGCTTAGAAGAATTCGATATCTTTATTGTTAAGCAAGATAACTTTAATAAAAGGGTGCAAAATCATCTAATGGAAAACACTAGAGCTATTGTTGAGTTAAAGGATATTGTGGAAAGAATCTCTAATGATGTTAAAATGATTGTTAAACACTTTCAAATGGTGCACACCCAAATAGATCAACTTATTAATGTGCAAAAAGACTTGCTAGTTAACGCTGCTAAGGAAAAACATGCTGATGAAATTAGAACTAGAAGTGGTGCTGCTACTCAGGATCCTCTATATCCCGAGGGGCATCCCAAAAGAATTGAGAAGGATTCTCAACAAGCTGAAAATATTGGTACTACTCGTAAGAAAAGGAAAAAGAAACATAAAAGTATTGTAGAACCCTATGAACCTGCTAAAGATCCTAATAGTATATCTATCTTTGATGCTGAAACTGAAAGTGGTAATGAAGAAAATGATGTTCCTAATGAAGAAAAAGTTGAAAAAGAACCTGAAAAGCACACTAAGAATACTAAATACACTAAAGAAGATTTTATTGCTAAGAAACATGGTAGTGAAAGAGAGCCTTGGGTCCAAAAACCTATGCCTTTCCCTAATAAGAAACACAAGTCAAAGGAAGATGAACACTATAATAAGTTTTGTGAGTGGATGAAACCTTTATTCTTGCAAATTCCTTTGACTGATGCTATTAAATTGCCTCCTTACTCAAAGTATATGAAGGATATTGTCTCGAATAAAAGGAAGATCCCTAATGAAGAAATTTCTACTTTGCTTGCTAATTATTCCTTTAATGGTAAGGTTCCTAAGAAACTTGGAGACCCAGGGATTCCAAATATCCCTTGCTCTATTAAGAATAGTTATGTTAGAACTACTTTGTGTGATTTGGGAGATGGAGTTAGTGTTATGCCTTTCTCTCTCTATAAGAGACTTCAACTAAAAAAAATAATACCAACTGATATATCTTTGCAAATGGCTGATAAATCTACCACTATTCTTGTTGGTATATGTGAAGATGTACTTGTTCAAGTGGCTCATAATTGCTTGATATTAACTGATTTTTTTGTGCTTGAAATGCCTGAAGATGATAATATGTCTATTATTCTTGGGAGACCTTTTCTTAATACTGCAGGAGCTGTTATTAATTGTAATCAAGAAAAGGTGACCTTCAATGTTAATGACAAGGAACATACTGTCTATTTCCCCAAGAAGATTGACAGGACTTATGGTTTGCATTCAATTGAACATGCTGAGGGCATTCAAGTTGGAGAAATATATTGTCCCATACCAAGAGAAAAATTTGATACTATTATGATTGGGACCATTGCTATCAAAGTTGAGGTAACATAATCATTAGTGGAATACAAATTTTGTCTCATATGAAATTGTTTTGGTAAGAAGACCTGATCAACCTTGTTAACAAAAGGATTTCATTGAACAAAACAATGTTTTCACCATGATTATCTCTGGTTACTTCTATTCTATCCATTTTAGTTTTTGCTTTCGTTTAGTTTTCTTTTTTGTTGTTAGTTGCTTGCATGTTAGAGTGTCTTAGAACTTCTGTAGTTCTAGCCTTGTTTTTTCATTGCATCATTTCCAAAAAAATCTTTTTCTGTCAGAAAATCATTCATCTATACCTGAAAAATTCCCCAAAATTAAGTGTCTCGAAAAATTCCAGAAAATTCATATTAAATTTTTACATGGAAAAGGGGCAGAGGAGTACCTGGAGTGACCCAGGGGGCCCACTAGGCAGGCCGACCACCTGGTGGCACGGCCTGCCCAAGGTGGCGCCATGCCATGGTGTGGGCCACCCCTGGCCCTCCACTCACTCTCTCACTTGCCATTTTCATTGCTCAAAATCGCATTCTTGCTGTGCTTGCCCTCGATTTTTCGATCTCCTTGCTCAGACCATCTTTGCTGCTGAGATATGGAAGTTCTTCGGTATGTGACTTCTCCACTTGTCCAAGTAGATTTGTGTTTAGTGGATTATATCTTGAGTATTTTGCTATTGTAGGTGACAGGTTATGAGAGCTTGTAAGCTTGTTTGATGCTTAGAGATATAGTTTTGATGCATGTTTAGGCCTCTTACAAGTCCCTATGAGTAGTGCCCTTCATTATATTCACTTTGCAATCACTTGTTTAATAGGTGTTTAAATTTCAGAATATCAAGCATGAACAACCATACCTTTGGAGATATATTTGAGAGAGATGCACCTAGGAGGTCGAGGCCCTCAAGATCAGCCTCTCAGTTTAGGCCATCATACAACAAAGATCTCATTGCAACTTGTATTGGTAATGAAGGGGATGATGGGGATGCTCACCCATCTACTTTTCCTTCTTTTACTTTCTTACAAGCTGCAGGGATTCTTGATGATTTCTTGCTACTGATTCAGAGGGTTGGTTTGACCTCATACATGCAAGATGAGAGTAAGCAATACGCTATGCTCACCAAAAGTTTTGTTGAGAGCTTCGTGTTTACTAACACGCCCTATCAGTCAACTGTCTCTTTCAAAATTTATAACCTGCCCTTCACCATGTCATTGGAAAGATTTTGTAGTGTTGTAGGTGTAAGCATGACAGGGACCGTGAAGAAGATTCAAGGGCGACATGTGATGGCTCAATGCACGGTGCCCAGAAAAGTGCTAGTGCGTGGTTGATGTAGAGCTCGTTGGGAACCCCAAGAGGAAGGTATGATGAGCATAGCAGCAAGTTTCCCTCAGTTATAAAACCAAGGTTTAATCGAACCAGTAGGAGCAAGGAAACACCCCAAAGGTGTTACTAGCTGAGCTTTGGCAAGGCGCACTACCGGTGCTAGTAGCAACGTGGAAACCTACACAACACAACCACAGAACTTTGTCCCCAACTTGTGATGAGGTTGTCAATCTAGGATTAAACGTATCGCATGGAAAGAAGTAAAAGTTTGCAGAAAGTAAACACAAAGAAGTAAGCAGTTTATAGATTGAATGTAAATGACAAGGACCAGGATCCATAGTTCACTAGAGGTGGCTCTCTTTAAATAGATAACATGCTGGGTGAACAAATTACAGCGGGGCAATTAACAAACATCGAGAAAGCAATACATGCATATACTAATCATCTTGACTCCTTTGAGATTCGATTGGGCATTACAACATTATACATAGACCGCCATCCAATTGCATCTATGACTAATAATCCACCTTCAGGTTATCATCCGAACCCCCTCCAGTATTAAGTTGCAAGAAACAGATTATTGCTTTACGAACTGCGTGTAAAGTAAACAATACGATTGTTTTATGAACAAAGGATTGTTGTTTTCTCCGTAATAGCAACATCACATCTAGTACCTTAGAGATTTCTGTTACTTCCCTAGATTACCAGAGGCATGAACCCACTATCGAGCATAAATACTAACTCTTGAAGTTGCTAGCATCTACTTGGCCAAGATAGCTACTAACAACGGAAAGCATGCAAGATCACAAATAACAAAGACATGATAGAATCAATAATCAATCTGAAATAGCATCTCAATATCCATCGGATCCCCGCAAACACAACACGTAGAATTACAAATAGATGATCTTGATCATGAACAGAGCTCACAAGCTCTAGACATGAAAGCACAAAGGAGGAGAACCAGCCATCTAACTAATACATGGATCCGTAGTCCAAGGATGAACTACTCACGCATCACACCTGAGGCTTGCATGGTGATGAAGAAGGCCTCCAGGGTGAATTCCCCTCTCCGGCAGGGTGCCGGGAAGAGCTTCAGATCCCTCCAGATCTAGGGATGGAGATGATGGTGGCTACAGACTCTTTCGTGGATTTTTGATCGGGTCCTTAGGGTTTATGTCCTGAGGGCATCTTATAGGCGGAAGGGGAGGCCTAGGGGGTGCTAGGGTCCACCACACCACCCCCTAGCGCGGGCCAAGCCTAGCCATGCAGCCAGGTGGTGTGGCCGGCCTCTGGCCTCTCTCCGTCTCGTATTCTGGCATGTGATTACTTCCGGAAAAATAGGCACTTTGGCTTTTGTCCCGTCCAATTCCGAGAATATTCATTTTCTGACTTTCCTGGAACCAAAAACAGCAGAAAACAGGCAGCTAGCACTGTGTCTCTTGTTAATAGGTTAGTCCAAGAAATCATATGAAAAGTACTCCAAAGTTGGAACAAAACACAAGAAAGTGGATAAAACCAAGCATGGAACATCAAAAATTATAGATACATTTGCAATGTATCAACATCCCCAAGCTTAACTCCTGCTCGTCCTCGAGTAGGTAAGTGATAAAAAAGAAAGAATAATTTTTGAGGTGACATGCACCATTAAAGATTTGATCAAAGTATTTGTAAAACATTCAAAACTAGGATCATAGTACTTCAATCATAGCATGAAAGACAATGCTCTAGCAATAAGACAAAGAAACTAAGATGCAACATGAAAAGGCACAAACAAAAGACTCATGAATAACAATGCTTTGCAAGACGTTTGTTTGTTTCACATAAAGAAAACATAGCATAATAGTATTCAGCTTGTCCCTCAATAGAGTAGCAAATATAAGTGCATAGGACACCTTCAAAGTTCATAAGAGTGACTAGATACAATAGTTTAAAACAAGCAATATCAAGTTATGCATCAATCAACTAGTCTTGGGACAATGCACATAGAACTAAGAATGGCCACTATGCTCTCAAAGTAGGTGCATAAAGATAAAAGGTGGAGACTCAATATAATGGTGGAAGAAAGGCCTTTGTAAAAGGAAGTAGGGATTCAAGTCTCACAAAGAGCTTCCAAAAATTATGGTACTTATAGCTTTCAGCTTTCATTGCCCCTATCATAAGAATATTTAAGGTGATTAAGGTTAAAGTGACACAACTAAGAGGATATGCTTGACAAGTTATAAACCGAAATCTCATGCCCCTTACTTACGAAGACCGATCCTCATGCTACTCAACTTTAGTCACAAGTAAGCTCTTTTCATTGTAAGTACATGTGTATCATAAAGAACCGCCAATGGGGTACCCCTTGCACATGATACGGGAGCTTTCCCATAATCAAAATGACAAGGCAAGCAGACAATGAGCATCTTAGCGATATCTTTATTTGCTATTTGCATAGGTTTTTATTGACGATGCTTCATAGAGTGCTCATTATGGTGATGCTGCAAGTTTCCACCATGATTAGGCATGGCTTAGGCTAGCGACCCAGGCCTTTCTCTAAGACACATACAAACTCCATGATCTTACAAGTTCCACTTTTATTTCACACCGCCGGGATCCGTAAGCAAAAGAACATGATATCAATGGGGTACAAAGTACAAGTGCAATGTTGAAAGCGTTCCCCATGAAACATGGTTCTGCTAATTTCAACTTATAAAGCGCAAGCATATACACAACAAAGAAGGACCCAATGGTTCAAGTTTATTAGATGCAAAAAGGTAAAGTGTGCCATCAAGTTCGTGAGAGCTTTAATCACTAGTTTTTTCATAACAAGTTTAATTTGGAAGGTAAACAAAAGCATGAATATACTTGGAATATCATAAGCTAGTAGGTAGGTATGGTGGACTCTTTGGAATAACTTGGTTTAGGGAGTTGGATGCATGAGTGGAACTCATACTTGGTTGTGGAGGCTAGCAAAAGACTGGGAGCGACAAACTAAGAGAGCAATAATGGCCATAATCATGCAGAGCGACAAAATATCATTGATCAAAGCATAAAGTGATAATACAAGTTGAAAAATAAAGGATCATAAAGGCTATGGTGACTTGAGATAGTCAAAACATGGTGTGAGCATGCGCCAAGTCAACACAAATAAAGCATCAAAGGAGAATACCACTATACTATGCTTTAATATGCTAAAACAACACATGATTCATCCAAGGCACATTAAGCAATCTCAATTGTTTATCACAAGTCATGCTACAGCAAAGAATACTAAGCATAAAGCCAAAACAATATCATGCATGGCATGATAGAGCATAGGCCACAGTCAAAAACGAGCTCTTTTTATCACAAAAGCATGAACTTTCCTACTCTTTTCCAAACCAAACCAAACTATTTGCAAACCAATGTAAGAAAGAGGGGGTCCAACCAATTTATTCATAAAACTAAGAAAACCAAGCAAACGAAAAACCAAAACGAAAATGAAAAAAGAAGACGCTCCAAGAACAACACAAATGTGCATGAAACAATAAAAATGAAGCGTTTGGAAGAAACCTGGGATTTTTATTGATGAAGAAGGGGATGCCTTGGGCATCCCCAAGCTTTGACGCTTGTACTTCTTGGATATTTCTTGGGGTGACACGCGTGGCATCCCCAAGCTTGAGATTTAGTCCATCCTTCATCTCATTACTCATTCCTTCCATACACCTGAAATTTTTCCTTCATACAAAACTTCACACAATCTTTATTAGCAACATATCGAATGGAAAGAAGTAAAATTTTGCAGAAACTAAACACAAAGAAGTTAACAGTTTATAGATTGAATGTAAAAGACAAGGACCGGGATCCATAGTTCACTAGAGGTGGCTCTCCTTAAATAGATAACATGCTGGGTGAACAAATTACAGCGGGGCAATTGACAAACATCAAGAAAGCAATACATGCATATACTAATCATCTTGACTCCTTTGAGATTCGATTGGGCATTACAACATTATACATAGACCGCCATCCAACTGCATCTATGACTAATAATCCACCTTCAGGTTATCATCCGAATCCCCTCCAATATTAAGTTGCAAGCAACAGATTATTGCTTTATGAACTTCGTGTAAAGTAAACAATAGGATTGTTCTATGAACAAAGGATTGTTGTTTTCTCCCTAGTAGCAACAACACATCTAGTACCTTAGAGATTTCTGTCACTTCCCCAGATTACCAGAGGCATGAACCCACTATCGAGCATAAATACTAACTCTTGGAGTTGCTAGCATGTACTTGACCAAGATAGCTACTAACAACGAAAAGCATGCAAGATCACAAATAACAAAGACATGATAGAATCAATAATCAATCTAAAATAGCATCTCAATATCCATTGGATCCCCGCAAACACAACATGTAGAATTACAAATAGATGATCTTGATCATGAACGGAGCTCACAAGATCTAGACATGAAAGCACAGAGGAGGAGAACCAGCCATCAAGCTACTACATGGATCCGTAGTCCAAGGATGAACTACTCACGCATCACATCGGAGGCTTGCATGGTGATGAAGAAGGCCTCCAGGGTGAATTCCCCTCTCCGGCAGGGTGCCGGGAAGAGCTTCAGATCCCTCCTGATCTAGGGATGGAGATGATGGCGGCTATAGACTCTTTCGTGGATTTTTGATCGGGTCCTTAGGGTTTACGTCCCGAGGGCATCTTATAGGTGGAAGGGGAGGCCGAGGGGGTGCCAAGGGCCACCACACCACCCTCTAGCGCGGGCCAAGCCTGGCCGTGCGGCCAGGTGGTGTGGCCGGCCTCTGGCCCCTCTCCGTCTCGTATTCTGGCATCTGATGACTTCCGGAAAAATAGGCACTTTGGCTTTTGTCCCGTCCAATTCCGAGAATATTCATTTTCTGACTTTCCTGGAACCAAAAATAGCAGAAAACAGGCAGCTGGCACTATGGCTCTTGTTAATAGGTTAGTCCAAGAAATCATATGAAAAGTACTCAAAGTTGGAACAAAACACAAGAAAGTGAATAAAACCAAGCATGGAACATCAAAAATTATAGATACATTTGCAATGTATCAACCCGCTGATTTGCTGGAACTTTACCGAGGGGTGACCAATGATGATGACCGCGTGGCTCAGCGTGGAAAGATAAGAAACATCCATCCCTGCTCTTACATACTTTGCATATTATCTTGCTACTAGTGTTCTTGGTAGGGAGAATACGAATAATATATACAACTATCATTTAGCCTTCCTTGTTGCTGCGATTAACAATGACACTCGGTACAATCTTGGCTCGCTTATTGCTCACCGCCTAGCTTCTAGGGGGCCTATCTATGGGGGCATCATTGCCTCACGTATGGTCAATGCATTAGGGCTTTCAGTGGACCCCAATGATACAATATTGGCACCACAAAGGCTTGACCTTGCTGCTATGAAAACTCATCATTGTCACTGCTGATTCTGATTTGGGTAGTCTAGTATATAGGATGCTGTTTACTGACGGGGATGAGAGGGATATCCCTTTGCTGAAATATACTTTGTTTAGTGTTCATAGGAGACCGTAGTCGCGCTCCAAGGAGGAGGTGGATGAGAAGCTCCGCTTGCTGGGTTTCCACGGTCAGCACCAGGAGGATGTGCCCTCCTACAATTACTCTGCGCACTACGGAGGGACATACTCGAGCTCGCACCAGGACGAGGGTACCTCCTCGTCGTACCACGGTGACACTTCATCCTGGCCAGCTTGGGATTGATACCCACTTAGGCCAAAAACATAAGCTTGGGGGGAGGTACGCCGACATCGCACTCATCTCCATATCATGTTTCATCGGTACTTTGTATATTCTTGTTTCGTTCTCTTTTTTAGTTTTCGTTCTTTCTTTGCTTTTGCTTTCTAAAACACAAAAAGACCAAAAATATTTCTGTTGTTTCTTTTTGGTTTGCTTCTTTTTCTTTTTGCCTTGGTTTGTTTTTCCCTTTTTGCTTTGTTTGAACTATTCGAAAAACCCAAAAAGATTCTGCTTTGCTTGTTCTTCCTTTTTGGTTCTTTCTTTTAAAAATTGAAAACACCAAAAATATTTGTTGTTCTTCTTTGGTTTTGTGAGTTTGTTGCAGGGTTCAGCAGTCCTCAGTGGGATTTGGTTTCATATTATTATTCAAGCCACACAAGTGAAGGGCAAAAATGAGGATTAATGACAACTTGAGGTGTGGTAAGAGGCTGGTAACGAACTCTATTTGTTTTCATTTTTGTACATATGCTCATCATTGTGGGCATGCTTAGCCTGTTCATGTAGGGTGTATGTTATCTTTGGATGCTTAGTAGTTCTTGCTTTCATATGATTAGTCCCAGCTTGCTAATAGTTTGTAGCATGTCATATGAATGTTTGCTTGCATTACTCTATTCATAACTTTGTATGACACCATGGTATCCTCCTCTGAATGTTTCATTTGAATTGACTTGGCACATGCTCACGCATGCATATGGCTAAAATAATCAGTTAAGCCTCGATGAATTATTTTGCCTTGAGGGTCCTGAATCACTTTCATGCCATAATTAGTCTTGTTTTGTTGCAAGCATGATTATGACAGCTATTGCTCTCTCATTTGTCACTCCCTTACTATTGCGAGCCTTTACTTTCACTGAGTATGTTTTACTCATGTTTCCAACTCCCTAAAACAAAATATTGCAAAAGTGTCCACCATACCTACCAATTAGCATCATTTGCTATTTCCGTGCATATTCAATATGCCTTGTTTTCTTCTGAATAAAATGTTTGCTTGTTATGAGAAAGTTAGTTAGTAAATCTCTCACGAACTTGATGGCACACTTTATTTCCCGCACTTAATAAATTTGAACCATTGTGACTGTCCATGAAAGTTATATGCTTGCAAATTATAGGCTAGGGATTAGCATAACCGTGCTATCACGGGGAACGCTTTCAACACCTGTAAATATATACCCAGTTCATACCATGCTGTTTTGTTTGCGGATGTCATTGGTGTGAAATAAAAGGGGAGCTTGTAAGTCCATGGAGTTATGTATGTGTGTTAGAGAAACGCCTGGGCCGCCGGTTTAATCCATGCCATCATGGTGGAAACCTGCAGTGTAACCATAATGATATCTATGAAGCATTCTTCTTATAAAAAAGAGAGAGAGAGATAGCTATTGAGAAAAAGAAAAAAAGAGATTTGAGAAAAGAGGAAAGAGAGAAAAAAGCACCATTTTCCCATGGTAAATAAGAAGATTACAGAGATACTTATTGTCTGTTTGCCTTGTCATTTTGATATGGGGATTCTTCTGTATCATCGGGCAAGGGGTACCCCGTTAGCGGTTCTCTATGATACGTACGTATTTACGATGACAAGAACTTACCGGTAACTAAAGTTGAGTAGCATGAGGAGCGGCCCTCGTACTCAAGGGACATGGGATTTCCAGTTTATAGTCTGTCAAGCATAAAACTCAGATTGGACCTCACTTTCACCTTAACCATATTAAAGATGCTTATGATAGGGGAAATGAGAGCTCAAAGCTAATGAGTACCATACTTTCAGCATTTGGAAGCCTTTCAAACTATTCAAAATGTTTTCATTTCTATGTTGAGTCTCCACCTATTCTTTGAGCACTTTCTTGAGAGCATAGTTGTCATTCTTTGTGTAATGTGCTTGTCTCAAAACTTGATTATTTGTGTTATGACTTTGATGCTTGTATCTTTGATATCTTTACTTGTAGTCTTCACCTGAACTTCAGAGGTGCCTTCGCATTCACAATCAAAGGCAAGCAAGATACCACTTTATCATACCTTGTTATGAGCATTGTAATGTTGCTTATGTTTATGTTTCATGCTATTTATTATTTTTGAGTTGGAATCTCTTCATAGCTTGCAATGCCTGTTAAGTAAACTTAGTTGCATACTCCTTATTATGAATTGTCTAAGTAGTTGATCATATGCTAAGAATATAAACATCATATGAAGCAAATGTGTTTGTGAAAGTTTCTTTTATCGCACTCAGTTTTCAACAGAATTGCTTGAGGACAAGCAATAAGCTAAGCTTGGGGGGAGTTGATACGTCCAAAACGTATCTTCTTTCCCGAACACTTTTGCTATTGTTTCTCCTCTAAACTTGTGTGATTTGGATGCTACTAACATGGACTAATGCTGTTTTCAGCAGAATTCCCTTGGTGTCTAGTTTTTGTGCATAAAATAAACTATCGGGAAAATCCCGGAAAATATGCCAAAAATCCTATTTCACCAGAAGACTCCCGGAGCCAGAATACGAGACGGAGGCGTGCTGGGCCTAGGCCACACCACCTGGCCACGCGGGCTAGCCCAGGCCACGCCAGGGAGTGGTCTGGCCGCCCCAAACACCCCCTCGGTCTCCCTCTTCGCCTATAAGATGCCTTTTGACCTAAAAACTCAGGGGGTTCGACGTTTTTTAGAAGGAGTTCCACTCCGCCGCCACCACCAGATTCCACGAAATAGCACCAGAAACTCCGTTCTGGCACCCTGCCCAGACGTGGAATTGGAGGAGATCATCGCCATCATCATCACCATCGCTTCTCCATCGACCATCCATGTTTCCCCCATCTATAAGTGAGTAATCCCCCGTTGTAGGCTATGGGGATGGTAGGGATTGGATGAGATCGTTCATGTAATGGCATTAGATTGTTAGGGCATGGTGCCTAGTATCTTCTATTAGTGCTTTTTGACTTTGTTGCGACTTGTTATGCTTAATGCTTGTCACTAGGGCCCGAGTGCCATGATTTCAGATCTGAACATGTTATTCATTATGATAGTATTGTTTAGGTCTTACCTGCAAGTTGTATACACACATTGTTGTCTGGAACCAATGGCCCTGAAGTGACAGAAATCGGGATAACCGGAGGGAATGGCTTTGATGTGAGGATCACATGTGTTCATGGAGTGTTAATGCTTTGCTCCGGTGCTCTATTAAAAGGAGCACCTTAATTGCCAGTAGTTCCCTTGAGGCCCCGCTGCAAACGGGCTGGCAGGACAAAAGATGTTGTGCAAGTTCTCATTGCGAGCACGTATGACTATATATGGAACACATGCCTAGGATTATCTAGTACTTGGATGCTTTATCTTATTTATCTGCAATTGCCCTATGTTCTGATTACCATGTGAATTATCTTCTCCATGCAACGCCCGTCCATCCATCCCTATGCCTACCGCACTCGAATCCTACTGTTTACTGCTGTTGTTACCACTGTCCTTACTTTACTACTTCTGCTACTTTACTATTGCTACTACAAAACTGTTGCTACTGATAAACTACTGTGAGCAAGATTGTTTCTAGGTGCAGCTGAATTGACAACTCAGTTGTTAAGGCTTATAAATATTCTTTGGCTCCCCTTGTGTCGAATCAATAAATTTGGTTTCACTTCCATCGAAAATACTACGATAGACCCCCTATACTTGTGGGTCATCAATCTCCATCACAATCTAGGAACAAAGATGAAGCTGGAAGTCCCAGGCCAGATTATCCGGCCAGGGGTGCCAGATTATCCGGCCCTGCATATCCCTCTCAGTCCAAGAATGAAGAAATTGAAACTCGTAGGGCGGATTATCCGGCCACTCCCGCAGACAGACTATCCGGCCCTGGAAGCTCAGAACATCAACCTCCTATTACGGCTGCTAAACAAGATCTATGGCAAGTTACTCCTTCAACTATCAGTGCTGAACAATCTGTTGATCAAGCTGTTAATCAAGATGAAGACCAAGATGATGAATTTATCCCTCCAAGGAACAATGAGGAAATTGAAATTCATCACAAAGCTCGAGCTTAACGGAACCTATAACTTAGGGGTAACACACTTGATAAAGTCGTGGGTGATCTAAGGAGAAGGGTGTCCACAAAGGGTGAGTTAGCAAGATTCAGCAATCATCAAGCACATATATCCATGGTGGACACAAGAAGGTTTTTGAAGCTCTTGAAGATCTGGACTAGCTTGTGTCTATGCATGAAGAGCTCAATAGTTTTGAGTGCAACAAAGTTTGGAAGATAGTTGAGAAGTCTAAAGAGTGCCTCAAGTTATTGGCACAAAGTGGATTTTCAAGAACAAGCAAGATGAGAATGGAATTGTTGTGAGAAACAATGCAAGACTTGTGGAACAACGCTTTTCCCAAGTAGAAGGCATCGACTTTGTCGTGACTTATTCTCTAGTGGCTCTCCTTGAGTCCATCTATATCCTCCTTGCTTATGCAGCTCATCAGAATTTTAAATTATAGAAATTGGATGTTAAGAGTTCCTTTCTTAATGGTCCATTACATGAGCTGGTATATGTTAACCAAGCCCTAGGCTTCAAGGACCCCAACTTTCCTAACCATGTCTACAAACTTGATAAGGCTCTCTATGGCCTTAAACAAGCCCCACGTGCGTGGTATGAGCATCTTAAAGAGTTATTGTTAGATCAGGGTTTGGAAGTTGGGCGGATTGACCCCACTATTTTTACTAAGAAGGTTAATAGAGAGATTTTCATATGCCAACTTTATGTTGATGACATTATTTTTGGCTCAAATAACGAAGCTTTTAACAATGAATTTTCAAAGTTTATGACTGACAGGTTTGAGATGTCTATGATGGGAGAGTTGAGATTTTTTCTTGGCTTCGAAACCAAGCAACTACGAGAAGGGACTTTCATTAATCAAGCAAAATATATACAAGACATGCTCAAGAGATTCAAGATGACTGATCTTAATAGCGTTGCTACCCCGATGCAAACGAAGTGTCATCTCGTATTAAATCCCAATGGTAAAGATGTGGACCAAAAGGTATACCAGTCCATGATTGGCTCTTTGCTGTACCTCTACGCATCTAGACCCGATATTGTGTTGAGTGTAGGTGTTTTTGCAAGGTATCAAGCGGCTCCTAAATAAAGCCACTTAGTGGTGGTCAAGAGAATCTTCCGATATTTGGTTCATTCCCCTAACTTTGGTCTATGGTATCCCAAGGGCTCTAATTTTCTTTATGTGGTTTACACGGATTCCGATTGGGCTGGTGATAAGGATGATAGGAAGTTAACCTTTGGAGCTTGTCAATTTTTGGGAAGATCTTTGGTATGTTGGTCTTCTAAGAAGCAAAATTGTACATCTCTGTCCACCGCCGAAGCGGAATACGTGGCTGCTACAAGTGCATGCACTCAGTTGTTATGGATGAGGCAAACTTTAAAGGAATACGGTGTCAATTGTGACAAAGTGCCTATTTTATGTGACAATTAAAGTGCCGTTAAAATTTCTCACAATCCGGTGTAGCACACAAGGATGAAACATATTGAGATCCACAATCATTTTATTTGAGACCATGTCTCTCATGGAGATATTGACCTATCTTTTGTGAGAACAAAGAATCAGCTTGCAGATATTTTCACGAAGCCACTTGATGAAGCAAGGTTTTATTATTTGAGGAATGAGCTAAATATCTTGGACTCAAGGATCTTGACTTGATTTCCCTTACATACTCCCATATATCTCTTCCTCTATTTGGTTTATATGTGGGCATGGATATAGGGGGAGTGTGGTCCTAACTATTGGGCTAACCCTCCCCCATAATGCCGAAAGAGAGACAAATCATACCTCTTAATATTATTTTGTGATATGTGAGCTTATTGATGAGTGTTGGTCATGAACCCAAGATACATCTTCGCGGTGTCATACCATTTACTCCTACATGGTGGCCTCGGCCACCGCCCTCTTCTTTCTGAAGAGTTGGTTCTTTGAGGGTCTTATTGGTTTTTATTTTCCCATCTTGTGTTCTTATAGAAAACACACCAACAATTGGCTTTTCATTATCTTGGTTTTTGCAATTCTTGGTGTGTAGTACCATCTTAGTTTGGACTTCTAAACCTAAGCCTTGCTCCCTCCCCGAGACATCTATCTTTCACACAAGTCTTTTGTTGAACTTGCGAGAGTTTTGTTTGGGGTGTGCTTGGCCGTAAATCTGTGTAAATAGGTGGAAGGGCTCAAACAGAGCAGCCACTTCCACCCCAACCCCCTCTCTCCTCTCTGCCGCCACCAGACTCTCCGGCTCTCCCCGGTGATGTTCTAGCTGCCGGATTTTCTGGACCTCCCCCGGATCTTCTCTGAATCTCCTCTGGGTACCTTATCCTCCGAGTACTTCTTCCAATGAATGAGGGTAACTCCCTCACCCTCATCTTTTATATGGAAGTTGTGTTTTTGTTGTTGAAACTCGTTCTAGAGGTTGCCCTTTGTTCCATATGCATGTTAGAAATTGTACACTAGCAACCGCTTTGCCTGATCTATGCATGTACTGTCAATCTAAGATGATCTACAAAATTTCTCCAAGGCCGGATTATCCGACCTAGAAAGGTTTCACCTACTGTAGTTGGTCTCAAACTATGGTGTGATATATGATTGGCTTTTTGAAAGGGCATGTGTTCCACCATGTGTGGTTTTGGTAACTAATGACAATCTCTATGGACTAATGTTTGCATTGAGATGAACTTGTAGGATTTATCCATTGGCATCGCTTGGACCATGTGTTGCCTTCAAGGTTGAAGAAATGAAGAACGATAAGCAATGTCCAAGGGCTTTGGGCCTATTGGAATCATGTTGGAGAAGAAGAAGAAGAAATAAAATAAGAACAAGAGTGTGTTGAAGAAGAATATAAAGTTCCTCATGTATATCTTCAAGACATCATCCTAATGGAGTTAGAAGAAATAAAGGGCAAGCTCAAGATGGACCATATCTTGGAGATCACATGCTTGAAGCTTGCCGTCCTTGGTGATCATGGATTGATGAAGACAAGTTCAAATAAGGGGTTTCCCCATGGTGTATTGGGGAGCAATGCGCATGTCTTCATTAAGCAAGCACGAGCAAGAGCAATCAAGAAAGAAGTTCCACCTTGAGGAGGATAAGGTTGTCTACATAAAGCTCAAGTGGAATGCTCAAGGTAAATTTATGATCTTGATAGGTTTTCCCTTTTTCCAGGGTCTTATGTTGTTAGTTGGTAGACCGATTTGTAGGATAGATAACTATACTATCAAGAGGGGCTCTCGAGTGAGTAACTTGATCATATCTTTAGGATAGAGCTCAAACCTTTGCATAATTGGCATCATCTTTCTTGATTCTTATTTGGTTCTTATCCATGATAGGATTTAGAGCTTGTGCTAATATCCATGACAAGCTCAAGTTCATCAAAAATAGATTTCATATGCATTCTCTATTGCGTTTTTGATTTAGAGGTTTTACCGGTTTATGTTTTACAGATAGGTTAACCCCTTCATTATTTTATTCTATCCCCCTTTTCTATACTATGATAGTTCCCGCAATGATATTGTATAGATCATTACTATCTTCGAAACGAGCCCAAGATCATCAAAATCGGAGTCCATATGCAAAAGTTATGGCCGTTTTCGTTTTGTTTTTTTCTATTAGTTTTTGGGGAGGGGGGGGGTGGAGACTCCGGCCCAAATTATGGCCCAGACTCCGGGGGGCTGTACTGGGAGCATCTGGAGCTCTCCGGAGTCTGGACCCTAGAGACCCCGGTCCTGAAGGCCGAAAACTCCGGGATAACTAATCTGCAACAGGTAGTTAACGTGGGGGGGGACCAATAAAAGGCTACCTTCATTCCCAAGGGGCTGGTAGCTTGCTCTCTTTCTCCTCCATTGTTTATACCTTCAAGAGCTTGCAAATACTCTCAATCCCTCCAATATTTCTTGAATCTTGTTGGGGGATTTGAAAGGGGGATCTAGATCTACTACTCCACTAATCCATCTCTCCTCTATGTGAGGGGAACATCTTGGGATCTGGATCTTGGGGTGTTTTGTGTGGATTTCCTCTTGTGTTCTTCCCCTCCTATTCCCCCAATAGTTTTGTAGCTTTTGGTGGAATTTGAGAGTGAAGGACTTGCCATTGTATTAGGTGCATCGGTTTGAGTTCTCTACAGAGGATTTGGTTGGTGAAATCAGGAAGCTTGTTACTCTTGGGTTCTTGCAACCCTAGACGGTGTAGTGGCCTTTGTGGTGATTTCTTGGGGCCTCTAATTAAGTTGTGGAGTTATCCCCAAGTTAGTGGCCTTGGTGGTCATTATTGTGAGCCTCCAATTAAGTTGTGGAGATTGCCCCAATCTTGTACGGGTTTGATGACCGCCCTCAAGTGTTCCACAGTGGATCGGGTGCTTGTCGTGCGGCGGGTTCTCGGGAGAGTAGGGTGTGGCCTCTTGTGGAGTTGGTGGTTTTATTACCGCCCACCCCTCCAACGATACGTACTTCCCTATAGGGAGGAACTCGGTAAAACATTGTCGTCTCTGCGTGCTTCAGTTATATCTATACCCGAGCTCTTTACTTATGCACTTTATTGTGATAGCCTTCGTGCTTGAAGTCATATATCTTTCTATCACATAGTTGCTTGTATTACTTAGCATAAGTTGTTAGTGCACAAAGGTGAACCGTAGTATTTATAGGTTTTGTGCTTGACAAAGTAAATGCTATTTTTATTCTGCCTTTGTTAAGCCCATCTCGTAAAAGTTTTAACTGCCTATTCACCCCCTATAGGCGGCATCTATGCACTTTCAATTGGTATCAAAGCAAGGTCTCTCGCGTTTAGGATTCATCGCCTTGAGAGTAAAGATGTTGTCTAGGGAATTAGTGCATGATTCCTTTTATATATTCGATGGAACATATTATGATATTTGGAAATATCGCATGCTTGATTATTTTCGGTGCATTCACCCAACTATTGAGAGAATTCTATGTACGGGTTTTCTCCTCCTATGGATCCCCATAACGAATCTTTAGAGGAGAAGATGAACTCTTATATAGATTCTCAAGCTACTAAAGTGCTTTTACTTGTTGTGAGCAATGTAGTTATTTCTTCAATCATTCCTTATCAGAGTTCTCATGAGATATGAACAAAGCTTCAAGATAAATATGGTGTGTCCAACATTATCAAGGATGATTGTTTTCCCTCCACCTCCGGCCGTGATGATATCTCATCTTCTACCACTTCACCAACATGTGATTTTTCACAAGGTAATGAAATGGTGAGTGGTGATAGAAAGTGCTATGTGGATAGTGAGCTTACTATTGGTAATCCATCATCTCTATATAGTTGTAATGCTCTATCTTTGGACCTTAACACTCTTAGCACTCAAAACTCCTTACATGCTTATGTTGATAGTCCTTGCATATCATGTAGAAATGGCTTGAATAAATCTCATGATGTTATGCGTCTTTTCAACAGTTGCCATGATATAAATGCTTCTATTTCCTCTAGTTGTTGTGTATCTAATAATGTAGAGGAAACCGAAGATTCCATGGGTCAAGACAATATCTTGAGCGATGCTTCAAGTAATTCCTCATCATCATCTCTTGGTTCCCATATATGCCTTATGTATAAGGCTTCCACGGTATCACCTACCATGGAAACTAATACTCCTCGTGATGATGAGGATGAAGATAATTAGGAAGTAGAGGACGAGATTGCCTCTTTAGATGAAAAGGGTGCGGTTGTTTATTGTGCTCTTGTTAAGGATAATATTGCTTGATCTAACTTCATTGAAATTTTAACTTTTGCTATGGAGAGCAAGAAAATTATTGAGCAATTGCAAGCTCAAGATGAGGAGCAAGAGCACACCATTGAAAATCTTCAAAGTCTCTCTAATGATCTAAGAAAAGCTTTTTTAGAGGAACAAACCACCAAGGAATCTCTTGAGGAGACCTTTTCTCTAGAATTATCTAGAGTAAAGGAAAACCATGATAACGATCTTTTGGTGTCAAATGTTCTCAAAACCAAAAATGATGAAGTTGTAGTTTCCCATGCCAAACTTGCTGAGGATTTTAAGAACCTCGAAAATGGCTCTCGGGTCATTAAGAGTGAGCTCATGAAACTCACCGAGTCGCATGAGCAACTTAAAACTTCCTATTGAAAAGAGCTTGCCAAGTTGCCCTCTTCTTTTGCAATTAATGATGATGCTTGTGCTACTAACTATAATTCTTGTGAGCATCTACTTTGAAGTATAATGTTGAGCTAAAGGCTCAACTTGCTTTTCTATCTAGCAACTATGAGAACTTGGAAGAAAATCATGTTAATCTCTCAAGCTCTCATGAGGATCTTCTAGTCTCTCATGGTAGGCTAAAGTTATCTCATGAGTCCAATGTGTCCAAGGTAACATCTTGTGAGACTCATGTGTGCATTAGCACTACTTCTACTCCTAATGTGATATTTCCATGTCCTAGTCCTTGTATTTCACTTCCGCATAACCATGCTACATATTGTGATGAATTACATTCCATGCCTTGTTGCTCGAACAATGTAGCATCTACTTACTCTAGTATTGTTGTTGACACTAACCATGCAGAGGAAACTAAAGAGCTCAATGCTCAAGTCACTTCTTTGAAGAATGACTTGAAAAAGGGTCATAAAGGGAAGGCCACACTCAAACACATCTTGAGTGTGCATAAATCCCCCAATGACAAGAGTGGACTTGGATTCAACTCAAACATCAAGAACAAGTCGACTAACATGTTGAAGCACAAGAGAAACAATAAGAATGGACTAAAACAAGTCAAGGATCCGGACAACATTATTTTCTTCCAGTGCAAGGAAGAAGGGTATCATGTTAGATCTTGCCCATTGAAGAAGAATCCCCTTAGCGAGAAGCAACAAGGGAAGCGGCCTCAAGCTCTACCTCTAGTTAGAGATGGGCCTCCTCCCAAGAATACTCAAGCTATTCCTCAAGTTGTTGCTTCACCCAAAAATAAAGATAGAAAGAGAAGAACTTTCTACATTTGCCACGAGAAGGGGCACATTTCTTCCTCATGCACCATTGATAACTCCTCATCCTACCATATATTGATTGATGATGATTATTCTCTTTGTAAGGATGAGGTTGGCAATGTGTTTGCCAAATATGTTGGTGCCCAATGTGGTGTCAATAAAAGAACCATTTGGGTTGCCAAGCCTATTGTGACTAACTTCTTAGGACCCAACTTGGTTGGGGACCAACAAGCCAAAACTTGATCAATAGGTGTTTTTGGAGGGCATTAGGGACTTGGCTACATCATGAAGAATTGAGGGATCTTTATCTATTATATCTACTCAAGCTAAGTCATTTGGAATATCATATCATATCCTATATCCAATGTTCCTTCTTGCGGTAACTTGTACTCAACTTATTTACATTGAAAGTTACTTCCCCCTTGTGCATGTGTTGGTTTTGTTCCCTTGCATGTATTTGCAATGTATATGTGGTGATTACACTTACTTATATTGAGTTATCAAGTATATTCGTGCATGTTGGGTGGGTGTTCTCGTTCTTGAGCCATTATTGAATATAGTTGGTGTCTTATTTGGCTCTTGTTAGGGATTAATGGACTATCCAATTTTGGGGGAGTGTTATGCTTGTGCATTCCAAAATCCTTAAAATGTGTGTACATGAGGAATACCACCTAGTATTGATATTGCAAGATTATCTATTCTCTATGTGGTATGTCATTCTCATGATAAATTCAAGTTCTACAACACCCTTTAATTATCTCTACTTGGATTTTTTTACTCTTGTTTAGAATTTACGGTTTATCACATTATGGGGGAGTCATATGCTTTGTTCATATTACAAGCCTAGAAAATGTGAAAATTCGAGGTTGTGCCACTTAGAATTGATGTTGATAATTATCTAGCTCCTATGTGGCACATTTGCCCAAACAAGTTCAAATTTGCTTGAAATGCCTTTGTTTCTCATATTTTGGATATTGTTTGTGAGAGGTTTTCTTGGGATTTGTTTCCTCATATTTGGACCTCTATATCCTCCATGGAAACCATTTGCTTCAAGTTACTCTAATCGTTAATGATTGTGTAGCTATCAAGATTCTCTATCTAAGAATCGAGCTTAATTCTTATATGTTTCCATATGCTTATGTTGTGAATATGATCTTGGATATCCTTGCAAGCTACATCGGCAAATTATACCTATACTTCTTATCATTGTACAACTGTTACTCCATATATGGTAGAATTTATTGATCATATTTACATTGGTTTTTGTTTGTATGCATTGACTCCCATGTTCTCCTTGGTTCGTTTAGATCACTTGAGTTTATTGGAATTCTCTTGTGTTTTATTTAATGTAGGTAGCAATGATGATCCCATTTATGTGCATTTTGCATTCAAACGCAATATCCCTCATAATGCACTACTCATGGGAGGGAGCTCTCCTATATTATTTCGAACACTCCTTTTTATGCTTATTGTTTTGATCCATATCATGTTTTATGTACTTGGAAGTTTGATCTTTTTGTTTTGGTACTTTGTGCCATCATGAAAAGTGTGGAAAGTTTGGTTTCTTTGTTCGAACCTTGCTCTTTTTGGGAGTTGGATTTGTCTCATTCCTTCCTTCTTGTTTTAACCTTTTGGAATGAGATAAATCCTTGAGTATTTGTGTTCTTGTCTATCTTTTGCCCTTTGGCTTGTGCCTAGTTCATTTGTTGAACTTGTGATCTTTCATGTGTTCATTTGGTTATTTGATATAATTTGAACAACCTTTTGTTGTGTCACACTTTTGTGTTCCTCCTTGGTTTACTTGTTGTATTTGTTCAAATTGTATCTCCTTGTTGGTTGTGGAAAGTCTTGTGCATGCATATTTATTATATGGCTATACTATGGCATGCTTGCTTTCCTTCATCCAATATATAGGGGAAACTCCGCCATATCCTAATTGGCTAAGATGTGCATGAAATTCAATTTCATATCAATATGCACATGTTTATGTGGAGTCTCTCATATGCATTGTAGTTGCTCTAACTACTTTGGACCCAATATGTTTGGGGACCATGTTGTACTTAACGTTATGTTAGGTACATCGGAGATACATTGGATGCTTGTCTCATTAATTAGGAAGAAGTAGGGTCTACATGATAATTAGAGGCAAGCTAGGATGATCTACAAAATCATATCTACTATATCCTACCAATGATATCTCGGTAACATGTATCTTTTTCTGATTCATATATATCCTTCTTCCGACCTATTGTAGGTTGCATCTTGGCATGAATTTTTGTATTTGCAATTGTTGTGGTTCTTGCTTTTCTTTTAAAGAGACTCTTTATTTAAAAATGAGTAAGTTGAGATGAGTGCATATAATGGGGACTATACAAAATCATGATTATGATTCACAAATCCCAAATATGTCAATCTAGCAATATTATTGTATATCTTTTTCTCAATTGCTCTCTTATGCAATAGTGAGAATTTGCAAAGCTGAATTTTCTTTGTGATACTTGTTGCCTTTCTAAATATATTTCAACTATCTCCTTTTTTACCTTGGTGATAGTTGTGATGTATTTAGTGTGTTGGTTTTTTAAGCTCATTAATGTACAATAAGATAAAATTGAGCCTTTGGCCATGCAATCTCGCAAAAATATTATTGGTATGTTCTATGATTTCCCTTTGCTTTTCATGTGCCTTCATATGTATCTATTTTGTGTGTTTATTTGTGGGCATATGTCTTTGTGATGTTATCCACCTATAAACTTATACACATAAGAGAAGTTAAATCTTTAGTTGATAGTGTATTCCTTAGAGACCATGTTTTATTTCATTTTGATTCTTCGGTGGCTTCCAAATTTATTTGCCAATGAGTGCTTGTCTCAAGTGTTTGCATCTTCGGGAACAAATATTTTGTTCTCTCATGCCTTGTATTGTTAAATGAGTTTGGAGGAGTGAGGATTCCATGGTTGTGCACGTTGTTTCCAAATGCAATTATTATAATTGGTGCATAATATTTGGGGAGCTCCACTTATTCATTTAAGAATATTTTTTTGTTGACTTACTCATATTTTTGTGTTTTAAGTGTCCATGGGGGAGTGAGGAGTCCATATTTGTGCATATTGTATTCAAATGCAATTACTCTAATTTGTGCACAAATCTTGGGGAACTTCTTTATTTCATTTAAACACTCATTTGATCTTATCATAATATCTTGTTATGTTTAATTGGTTATTTCAGATCTTTTGATTGCTCGCTTCATTTGTTTATGCTTCTTTCATATTTTTTGCAATCATTGGCTTCTCAATATAGTTTTACTTCATCCCAAGTGTTCACAATTGGATATGTGCGAATGCACACCTTTGGAGGAATTCTCACTATATTGGTCGTCTAGAACTTTTCACCCATTTATGTAGTTTTACTTCCTCCTAAGTGTTCATCATTGGATATGTGCAAATGCACACCTTTGGAGGAATTCTCACTATATTGATCGTCTAGAACTTTTCACCCATTTTGGAAATCGATGCCAATGGAGGAGAAGTTTAGAGGGTTTAAGGGAAGTTGGTTTATGCTTTGAGTTTGTTCTTAAGCATTTGTCTTTCATGCTCTTGCATCCTTGTTGTTGCTTTGCATGTTGAATATATAGAGGAAACTCTACCAATGGTAATGGTTGGCAATCTATGCAATGAATCTCAAGTTCATCACACATGCATAGATTGTGGGGGAGTTTGCTCTATATATTGTGGTCGTATCAACATCACACACTTGTGTAGTATTTGATGTTGGCACAACCATTTTGTCCGCTAAATTCCAAATATAAACCCTCTCAAAGGGATAGTCATCAATTACAAAATGGGGGAGATTGAAAGGGCATGTGTGCCCCCATGTGTGGTTTTGGTAATTAATGACAATCTCTATGGACTAATGTTTGCATTGAGATGCACTTGTAGGATTTGTCCATTGCATCGCTTAGACCATGTATTGGGGGAATAAGAAATGAAGAACAATAAGCAATGTCCAAGGGCTTTGGGCCTATTGGAATCATGTTGGAGAAGAAGAAGAAATAAAATAAGATCAAGAGTGTGTTGAAGAAGAACGTAAAGTTTCTTGTGTATATCTTCAAGACATCATCCTAATGGAGTTAGAAGAAATAAATTGCAAGCTCAAGATGCACCATATCTTGGAGATCACATGATTGAAGCTTGCCGTCCTCGGTGATCATGGATTGATGAAGACAAGTTAAAAGAAGGGGTTCCCCATGGTGCATTGAGGGAGCAATGCGCAAGCCTTCATTAAGCAAGGACGAGCAAGAGCAATCAAGAAAGAAGTTCCATCTTGAGGAGGATAATGTCGTCTACATCAAGCTCAAGTGGAATGCTCAAGTCAAAGTTATGACCTTGATAGGTTTTCCCTTTTGTCGGGGTCTCACGTTGTTAGTTGGGTGACCGGTTTATAGGATAGATAACCGTACTATCAAGAGGGGCTCTCGAGTGAGTAACTTGATCATATGTTTATCTTTAGGACAGAGCTCAAACCTTTTCATAATTGGCATCATATTTCTTGGTTCTTATTTGGTTCTTATCCATGATAGGATTTAGAGCTTGTGTTATTATCCATGACAAGCTCAAGTTCATCGAAACCAGATTTCATATGCATTCTCTATTGCATTTTTGATTTGGAGGTTTTACCGGTTTATCTTTTATAGATAGGTTAATCCCTTCATCATTTTATTCTATCCCCCTTTACTATACGATGATGGTTCCCTGAATGATATTGTAGAGCTTATTACTATCTTCGAAAGAAGCCCAAGATCATCAAAATTGGAGTCCGGATGCAAAAGTTATGGTTGTTTTTGTATTGGTTTTTCTGTCAGTTTTTAGGGGGAAGAGACTCCGGTGTTGCACCCTAGAGACTCCGGCCCAAATTCTGGCCCAGACTTTGGGAGGGGGGTGTACTGGGAGCATCTGGAGCTCGCCTGGAGTCCTGGCCGGAGACTCCGATCCTGGGGGCCAGAGACTCTGGTCCTAAAGGCTAGAAACTCCGGGATAAGTGATCTGCAATATCTAGTTGATGTGTTGGGGGCTATAAAAGTCCCCCTTCTTCCCCAAGGGGTAGTAGCTGGATCTTTCTCTCTCCTCCATTGTTTCTACCTTCAAGAGCTTGCAAATACTCCTAATCCCTCCCATATTTCTTGAATCTTTTTGGGGGATTTGAAAGGCGGGGGGATCTAGATCTACAACTCCACCAATCCATCTCTCCTCTATGTGAGGGAAACATTGTGGGATCTAGATCTTGGGGTTTTTTTGTGGATTTCCTCTTGTGTTCTTCCTCTCTTATTCCCCCAATAGCTTTTGTAGCTTTTGGTGGAATTTGAGAGTGAAGGACTTGCCATTGCATTAGGTGCATCAGTTTGAGTTCTCTACAGAGGATTTGGTTGGTGAAATCAAGAAGCTTGTAGCTATTGGGGGAATAAGAGAGGAAGGACTTGCCATTGCATTAGGTGCATCAGTTTGAGTTCTCTATAGAGGATTTGGTTGGTGAAATCAAGAAGCTTGTTACTCTTGGGTTCTTGTAACCCTAGACGGTGTAGTGGCATTTGTGGTGATTTCTTGGGGCCTCCAATTAAGTTGTGGAGCTATCCCCAAGTTACTGGCCTTAGTGGTGATTATTGGGAGCCTCCAATTAAGTTGTGGAGATTGCCCCAATATTGTATGTGCTTGGTGACCGCCCTCAAGTGTCCCATAGTGGATCAGGTGCTTGCCATGTGGCAGGTGCTCGTGACAATAGAGTTAGGCCTCTTATGTAATTGGTGGTTTTAGTACCGCCCACACTTCCAACAAGACGCACTTCCTTGTAGGGAGGAACTCGGGAAAACATCATCGTCTCCACGTGCCTCATTTATAACTATACCCGAGCTCTTTACTTTGTGATATCCTTCGTGATTTTAGTCATATATCTTGCTATCACATAGTTTCTTGTATTACTTAGCATAAGGTTTTGGTGCACAAAGGTGAACCATAGTATTTATAGGTTTTGTGCTTGACAAAGTAAACGCTAGTTTTATTCCACCTTTGTTAAGCCCATCTCGTAAAGGTTTTTAACCACCTATTCACCCCCTTCTCGGTGACATCTATGCACTTTCACTTGTGGTTGTTTTTCTACTATTTTTTGCACTCCTCCTGGACTTGTGTGTGCTCATATTTTTGCTATCTTCCTCATTCACTTCACATGTGGTTCTCGTAGTGTCACTAAAACATATCAGCACCGTCCCCGTGCTCGGTATTTCAAACCAGACGAAGAGGGTGTTCTGGTTGACGAAGTTGAGTTGAGGAGGCAGAAAAGAGAGGCTGTAAGGATGGCTGGAAGTGCTAAGAAGGACAAGAAGTCACATGCTGGTTCCAAGAGAAAGGGCAAGTAGACTAGGGTCAGCTACAAGGACATGGACATTCTTTCATACTCAGCTATTCGGCAGCATGATGTGTACTTGGAGGCATATATTGATGAGGAGCTTGGGGATCCCAATTTTTGGTGTGCTCATCAGAAGTTCACCTTTGATGACGTCTACGACCGCTTGAAGATTCGCCCCATGCGCCCTAGGGATCTGACTGAGGCAGGCCGTAAGCCTCAATGTGTTGATGCTCTGGCTGTGACTGAACGAATGGGGCTGCATCATCTCATGGAACTTCAGTGCTCTTATGATAGTTTCCTGGTGAAGCAGTTTTTCTCCACTCTCGTGGAGATGAGTATCGCACCATGAAGTGGATGACAAGCGAGAACTTTCTGCGGGCTGATTTCTAGAAGTTTGCTCAGGTTTTTGGTTATTCCTTCAATGGTCAAGATCATCCATGTGGGCATCGCATCATCACCCCAATCAAGCCCAACAAGGACACACTTTTTTCACCATGATGTGGACCTAATGGTGTAGTTGGCAAGGTTGCCAGTCTCTCCCCACTCTATGCTCAGTTGGTAAGCATGTTCCATGATTGCATCGCTCTGAGTGGGGGCAACAATGACAATATCTATGGTCATCTCGTTTAGTTGCTTGGCTTTTCATATGAGTGTGTCTCTTATGAAAACCCTGCTGTGAGTTACAGGTTGGATGCGATGGATTTCATCTTCCACGAGATGACTGAGGCTATGTATAGTAGGCTTTCCATCCCTTATGCTCCCTAAATCATGATGCTCATCAAGCATATGCTTCCCCATGAGGATTTCAGTGGGAAACTCGATGGTCAACACAAAGTCAAGAAGATCTATAAAAAGTCTCGGAAGACCTCTCGCCCCTCTACAACTCCAGAGTCCTTTATGGGAGATTCTAGGGCGAGTGGGAGAAGGCCCCCTGTGCCATCTATTGTACGATAAGTGAAGCAACTTAACTGGTTCCAATGAAACATTGTTTGCATGGGTTTGACACTCACAAGGGGCAGTACGAGGCCTATCGGCCGCGTCATGACTTGGCTCACACTCAGCAGTTTATCCTTCACCATGTGTCTAGGGCATCAGGACCCCCTCCTACACAGTCTGCTCCTACTCCATATGCTCAGTGGAACACGTCAGGCATCAACTATGGTGACATGGAGTGTCACTTGTTCCGTGCCCCAACGAGGGAACCTACTCCGCCAACCGATGATGATGAGGACGAGGATGAGGAGGAAGCCTATGACGAGGACGACGATGAGGACGAGGAGTGATCTCTCGGGATGCTAGCATCGCTCTTTTACCTTTTTTGGCGTTTTGATGCCAAATGGGGGAGAAGTAGTTCTATTAGGTGCCGAGGGGATTTGCATGGGTCGGGCACAAGCACATTTGCCACTTTTTTTGTTTTCCTATCCTTGTGCCCATTTAGCGTTGAACTCTCTTATTTCCTGTTTAATTTGTTTGTGTGAGACTATGTTGGTCCGTCTTGAATCATGAGACTATGGATTTATCTCTATGGATCTTTCAATGGTTGTCTATGGATTTATGATAGCTCCAAATTTCATCGCTTTTTACTATTGGATTTCCTCTTGTTTATTGCCGGATTTCACTAAAGATTACCCCTTTCCACTAATTTTAATGTCGCAATTACCGAATCCTTGGTTAATTGTGATGTTTTCAGGTAATGAACATTTATTGAAGATCTAATAGCATTTATGGGATAATTGCATCCAAAGAAATAAATCCCCAATTGGAGCCCCTTTCATTGGAGGCGTTCAACACGCTTTACAACCAGCCTGTAACATCCACCCATACTACACACCGACGGCTCCCTTATATCAATACAAGCAACTTTCATGAAGGCAAGACGACGAGAAGAACACCAGAACAGAAAACACAGCCGTCGCAAGCCATCTAGATGGGGTAGATCAGATCTGGAAGAGGATAAGAACTTCACCTCGTTCCTCGATGAACTCAAACCTCCAAACCACACACTCCACCATCATTCCAATCATTACTTAGAGAGAGAGAGAGAGAGTTTGGCACTTGTAAGATTAGGGTTTGATACTTTGATCTACCTTTGGTTTGTATTTGATTTGATCTTTGATCACTATTGTGGTTTGCTACAATAATTTTGAGATGATTCCTACTTGCAATACAATTATGCCTTTGATTCGTCTTCCTCTCATGTCTGAGTAAATTCCCATAGGTGTGGGAGATGTGTTGTGCCTCCTTTAAATCCATCCATTTGTGATTGTTGTAGTGTTTATTTAATAGTGAGAATGATTATATATCTTTGCCTAATACTTGTTATCCAATTTAAGGGTCCATGTAACATGATCCAAAGATCTCATAGGTATGAACTTGTATGCTAGTAATTCGGCGACCCCTGAGTGACACGACCGATATCAAAGAAGAGCTAGTACTACTCGAGGACAACAATGAACCATCAAGATTAAAACCTTGATCCGGTCGAAGAACCTTAATTAATGTGCTGACCATGGCCGTGGTAACAGGCAGATGAATCATTGGACTCAGGAGAATTGACCATGAGGACTCTTAGTCAGTATATGGGTTGCTTGCTTACTCACTTATAAATAAAAAATATCACTATCACTTATTCCACTTTATCCATTCGGTGCTTTCTCTATCATCATGAATTGTTTCCCTCCATGCCTAACTTCTCATCTACAGGACCTTTACACACTTTTCGCATCTTTACTTTTATGCAATTTATTTATTTCCTAAGCAAGTTTCCTCTTTATTTTACTCACCACTTCCACCGTCAGCTTTTGCAGTCAATTCACTCAAGGCCTGTGACACCTTGAGTGCGACAGAAACACCGCATAAAAACACTTACATAGGCTCCTTATTGGGTTCGATATAAAAAACTAGAATTAATACTTCCGCGAAAACATTCTCTGACGAACCTGTGCACTTGCAGGCCATCAAGATATTTTTTGGCACCATTGCTGGGGAGCTAAGCACTAAGTTCTATTTCTTGACAACAACACTTGTTGACACCATTCATGATCTCCATCGAAGATAGAGGTACCACTCGATCAGGAAAAACTTATTTACCTCCATATATTGATCATGTTCCGATCGAGAGACGCCTAGAATTTATTAAAAGATTTACTAACTGATGTATTGTAGACGTGAACAGTTTGATTCCACTGATGGCATATTTGACCATCACTCAAGGGGCCAAACCTGAGCCTCCTTTGGGAGAATACGGGAATCCATCTAGGCACTTAAGGAAAATAAGAGGAAGATCCTAGTGACCACTTGACAAGGGTCTATGCCCTTTGCGCCACTCTTAAATCAACAAGTTTACTAACAGAGTTTGTACTCCTTAAACTCTTTCACTAGTCTCTGAAAGATAATGCTTTTGCTTGGTTACAGTCCTTACCTAATCATACTATAAAAAGCTTGGAAGATTGCATCAGAGAATTCATGCATAAATATTGTTCATTCACTAAAATCATGAAAATCAAACATAGTATAACAAACTTTCTTCAAACAGTTGGAGAAAACTTTTATCAAGCATGGAATAGATTTTATGCACTGATTATGAAAGTCCCAAATCATGGATTTCACGAGAACCTAGTTATTCAATATTTTTACAATGGGCTTAATGATGAGACGAAATAAATGATTGATCTATCTGCAGGAGGAGCTATATGCAACTTAATACTGCCGGAATGTGTAAAGCTTTTTGAGGTAAGATCCTTTAATGACGAACAATAGAATCCAGTTGCGGATGTTGAACCACGAAAAGGTACGATTCACATACCACCAAATCATATACCCGAAATCAAAAAATTCATGGAAGAAAATAAGTATAGCCGCGGAACTTGTGAGAGAAAATAAAGTTGACATTCTTCAAACTTATGTAATAGAAGATGATATAAATCTTGTAATGCAGAAGTTTAGATATCAACAGAATCAATTTCGTGAGAAAAACTATAAACGTCTCATGACGCAAGAAAATAATATAAGAGATCTAACTGTAGTCTTTGATGACTTGGGTCAAGCTACAAAACATTTAGATAGATATCTAAGTATGGTTAGAACTTAGTGTGAGCAAATAAGTGAAACCCAAACTTTGATTTTGAACCAAGGAAATTTCAATACTGTTTCTACTAACATTGTTACTAGACATGGTACAGAAACTCAGGAACCACAAGGACCACCTTGGTATCAGGAAGAACAAGCTCGAAAGGCAAGAGAGACTCAAGAGATGAGTCAATAAGAAGATGATTTAGTTGATCCCCAAGATGACATTAATTATGAGGCCCAGGAAAGGGAGAATGAAGCATCCAAAACTAGAGAAGAAGGGGAAGCAGGAGAAAAACATAGAGTATATGATTCAGACTCTAAGACAATCGATTCAAGAGAAGAAGCCGATCTCAGAAAGGAGCAAGAAGAGCAAGTTATCATCCCGCATGAACAACACACCGATAAGAAAAAATCAGCCGCAAGGAAAACCAAAAAGAATGTTGAACCAGTAGCAAAGGTAAAGGAGAAGGTAATACCTACCAAAAATAAAATTCCTTACCCTAATTGAGTTCAATATGATCCGGATAAAGCTATTTATGACTCTTTTGATGAGGCTTTGGGAAGATTACGCTTATAACTTCCTTTAATTGATGCTATTCAAGTTCCTACTTATAAAAAGTTTATACGAGATATGCTTAATAGAAAAAAGAAGGTAACTAAGACTGTAGCAGTTATGACAAGCTTTGCGATAAGCTGATTACTAAGCTTGGGGACCCAGGTATACCAACCATCTCCTATGCAATTGGGAAAACTAATATATTCAACGCTCTTTGTGATTTAGGAGCGGGTGTTAGTATTATGCCTTGTTCCCTATTTTAAAAATTGAATCTTGGAGAATACTCTCCTACTGCAATCACCTTACAAATGGCGGATAAAACAACTAAACAACCTATCGGTATGATCGAAGATGTTCTACTTAGAATATATCAACATGTTATACCTGTTGATTTTATTATTCTTGATGTTCCTGAGGATGAGAAACTTTGTATCATCCTTGGAAGACCTTTTCTTAGCACAACTAGAGCTAACGTAGATTGCTCTAGCGGTAAGATTGTCTTCAATATATATAATGATCAGATTGTTTGATACTTTCCAAAGAAATAAGAATACAATGGAAAATATGTTCCACCGCCTAAGCGTGTTCAAGCAGCAAGAACCAAAGATAAAGAGTAGCTTGAGGTAAACGCTAACGATATGGAGTTTGGCTGATCAAAACTCTAGAATAAAATACTTAATGGGAGTTAACCCATTCACAATAAATTAAGTTTAAGTTTTTATTATTTTATTATTTGTATGTTCTAATAAATTTATTTCAAGTATTGAGTTGTGTGGCATCCCACTAAAACCACTACTAGAAAATCGCGGTGTTTTTGTGCATTGCATCATCATGACCGCATGCTCATGTCATCATGCCACCTTGCATTTGAGCATCGTCATGTCATTATGCATTTGTTTGTCTAAAACTATTTTTCGAAAAGCCTATTTTTGTTTTCTAAATACCCCGTCTTTAATTTCGAATCAAAAACCTCGGTCCTCCGGATTATTTTGTTTTGTCTAAAAACGGATTACAAAAGCCTCGTTCTTAGTAAATAAAATATTTAATTTATTTTTGGGGAGGCAGCTCGCCAGGCCCGAAAGCCCGGCCGACCACCTCCAAACCCTAAAACTAATCCTATCCTATCCCTATCCACCCAAACCCTATCCCTACCCCAACCCCCAAGCTGCCGCCGCCACAAGGAGACACGCAGCCCGCTCACCGACAGTCCCCAGGTCCACCTACCACGCTCCCCGCTCGCCTCGCTCCAACCCCGGGCCCACCTTGTCTCGATCCACCCCGCGCCAGCCGCCACTCCATCTCCCGCCCGTCCCCTGCGTACTCCCTCGCACGCCCCACCCCGCTCCCGCCCAGCCGCCACCAACCGCGCTCTCCTCGATGCCAGCAACTCCCGCTCGACCCGATCTGATCCCCACCCCGTGTACGCCACCTACCCCCGCCTGGCCCACCCCACTACCGACAACCACCCCCACCGCTCCGTTCCTGGGCCCCACCCCAACCCGCGCATCGCCCCACGCGATCCCCATCCTCGATCCCCGCACTCGCGACCCAGCGGCCCACCCGTCACCTTCTTCTCGCCCCCATGCGCCCTTGTGTGCATCGCCACCAACCGCGCGCACCGCCACCGCCAGATCTTTGCTCGCTCTGCCGCGTGGCTGCCGTTGGCTGCTGCACCTGAGGCCCTGCTTGTCTCGCTCCGTCGCCGCCAGGGGCAATCGGCGGTTGCCGCTCCTATTTCCTGGCCTCCCTCCGCTCCTCCTCGTCCGCTAGGGACGCCATCTCCGAGTAGAGCCCAGCCTTGCTATTCCGGGCTGGCCTCATCCTACCACCGCTTCCTGCCAGCGTGCTCGTCTCTGCCATCTTCGACCCCGGCCCACACCTCCGCTGCCTCCCTGCGGCCCCCCTTATCGAGCTTCCCCACCGTCCTCGCCGGAGCCCAACGGCCTCCTCCCGCGACGAACCGCCGGCCGCAAGGGCCTTTTCCACGAGCTCCGCCCACCGCAGAGGCCCTATCCTCTGCGCCTCTTCTCCCTCTGCGCTCTGTCTGGTACCACCCCACCTTCCTCTGTCGCTCGGCAACCCCGACTCCCCTCGTCCTTGCCTCCAACCGAGCAGAGCGCCACCGCCTCGCCTCTGCGTCGCCGGCCTCCTCCTTGGCGAGCTTGCAGGCACCTCCCCTCAACCTCCCTATTTTCGTCAATGACGTTGCTCCGCTGCTGCTGTTCTGCCCGGTACTTAGTGAGGTGACACTAAAATGTTTGGTGTTCTGGTGTGCTGCCGTGGTTCTGATGAGAACACTGTAAAAAGAGTTGAGGCGTGATGGAGATGAGACATTGTGGATATATGGGGGTGTCACCCGTAAGCCACCGGTGCAAGTTCTACTTCATGGACCCAAGTACGACGCCGACTATGAAGACGCCGACCCCGTGTTCTCCCTCTCGGCCCATCAAGCACTCCTACACGGATCTGAAGACCGAACCCTAGGCACGCAAGCTCTCCTTCAATGACCCCGAAGACCGATCCCGGCGAGACCAAATATGAACCACATTTAACCAAGATCGCCAAACGCCAATGTGTGACCCCGATCTGAGCCCCTATTTCATAAATGCCATCTATATAAATTGTTGCATATTAAATCGTCATGCTTGCATACATATTCATGTGGGTTTGGGGGCGTTATGCCGATTCACCTAAATTAAATATGGAGGTTATATGCGGGCTTTTCTAGTCTTATATTGGCCCCCATTTAAATTGGTGTAGCGAACCGATGCCATGTTTCGCCCTGTTAATACAACATTTAAATTGCAGGGGTCTAAACAACTTGAACCGTCTAATTAATTGTTGGGACCCCAGTTCCGCTTAATACTGCCTAATTGCACCGCATCTGCATCATATCATAATCATGCCGGATCTTCTGCCATAGTATTAAATATTGCATCTGGTGTTTCTTCTAGTGTTTGCTTCTTCACGGATTAGGCCGATGAGTTGATGCGAGTATCGACAAGTTCTCTGGATATGATCCATCGGTAGTGTTTCCCAGGCGAGTATCTCTCCCCCTTCTACCTATTTTGCATTTATAGTCTTTATTCCCTCCTGTTGATTTATTGCTATCCGTGTCGTGATGCTTTAGCTTCTGTACACCAGTTATATCCCGTGCAGCCTCTATATTGCCTTGGACACCTCCTATTACCTATGTTTGGTAGATAGGTGGCCTTGCGAGTCGTGCTTGCTTAGGTGCGATCTCGCGTTGTCAAGTACCACAGTTGTTGGAATGCTGGCAGATGTTTATGGTGGAGAGGATCATGACTTTGAATACAACTATTAAATTGCTGGGATAACTAATGAAAGAGGCACCGGTGGGCAATATATGCTATTTGGTTTTTATGCCCACTTGTGTCCTGTAGGACCCCGAGTACTTGATACCTGTTCCTTCATTTTTCGCACTATCCACATCCGGGAGGCCTTGACCCCCTAAGCTAAAGCTTGATTCATTTCTATTTCTTGGTGCCACAAACTAGTTTGGGGCTTTATTACTATCCTGTACTTATGCCATGCTTTACTACTTTATTTACGATTGTGCGTGGAGCACCTGCACTGTTTAGGATTGCGGAGTGTTTTCGCGGTATCGACAAGCCTAGTCACACTTTCGAGTTCCCAGTCGTTTACAGCCATTGGTGCAAACCTTGGGTCCGTCTCGGAGCCGGCCAACTTCGTTGCGGGTAGCTAAATGGGGTGGCCCCCTGAAATATTTATGAATCCTGTGATTGCTTTGTCGTGAAAGCCTCGTTGGGTTTTGAGTTGGTTTTTCCGAGGTTGATCGAGTGTGTGTTGCTATTTGTGCACCCCTGCAGGGTAAAACTTTCTGAAAGCCGTGTCCGCGGTTATGGACGACTTGGAGCACAGTATCTCGATCATAGACAAGCATAACTAAAGTAGTGCTATAAATTTGACTTAATATGTGACTAGTAATTCAGCTTCAAATACAACGGAATGTGAATTAAAAATGCCAACAACTGGTGAAGCTGAGGTTCCTTGTGTCTTGTTATATCTGCCTAGTAAGTATTACAACTCCAGTGGAATGTGATAAAAGTGCCAACAACTGCTAGGTTTTGGGATTCCTCAGGACAATTATATCTGACTAGTAAATGTTCCAACTACAATGGAATGATAATTAAAACGGTGCACTACTTATGCTTCAGGATGACTCATGCTATCTATATCTGACTAGTAAGTGCTTCAACTATAATGGAATAAATAAAACTGCCAACTGTGTGAGTTCCTCGGTTTGACTTCCTCGTTTGGTCTCGAGGGGGAATACCAAGATGGGTATGTTTGGTGTTACTATCAGGTTGGATCCGGATAGGTCTTTCTTATCCCTCTCTAATAGCCGCCAGTTTTACCGAGTCTCTATAGGTTGTTTAGTGCCGCTGCGCTACCGCTTCAGTCCACCATACCTACGTAGGCGAGAGCCACCGAATTAAAAATGCCAACAACTGGTGGATCTGTGGTGATCTGTGTCATACTATACCTGCCTAGTAAGTATTGCGACTCCAATGGAATGTGATAAAAGTGCCAACAACTGCTGGGTTTTGGGATTCCTCAGGACAATTATATCTGACTAGTAAATGTTCCAACTACAACGGAATGCTAACTAAAACTGCCCACTACTTACGCTATCAGGATGACTCATGCTATATATCTGACTAGTAAATGCTACAACTAAAATGGAATGAGTAAAACTGCCAACTTTGTGAGTTCCTTGGCCCGACTTCCTCGTTTGGTCTCGAGGGGGAAATACCAGGATGGGTATGTTTGGTGTTAGTTTCAGGTAGGATCCGAATAGGTCTTTCTTACCCCTCTCTAATAGCCGTTAGTGATACCGAGTCTCTATAGGTTGTTTAGTGCCGATGCGCTGCCACTTCAGCCCACCATACCTATGTAGGCGAGAGCCGCCGAATTCTAGCCTCGCCGTGCACTGGACTCAGTACTGACGCTCCTCTTTTGCCTTTGCCCTTTGTCGGCACCCCTTTTGTTTTGGCAGGTTTGAGATCGACGTCGTTAGCAGGGTTACCCTTCCGGCTTGGCCTGGGCAGGGTTATGGACGCCATTGGTTATTCTCCAGGGCTCTTAGCCCCATTTGCATCTTGTCCGTAGTCGGATGCTCTATCGTTTTCAAGGTGATTTCGATCTTTGTATAGTATATCTGTATTCTTGACTCATGGTGTCGCTGTTGTATATGTATCTGTTCTGTGGGTCCCATCGAGGACTGTTGTATAATTGTATTACTTCATTTTCCACCCGCACGAAAGTGCCTGGTGGGCGTCCTTGAATCGTTTCTATGCGGGTTTGGCGGGAAGCACTAAAACTTGCATAGGGCCGATTTGAGGGTGGTACAAAGTCGTAAACTCTTTTCCTTGAACATTGTCGTAAACTCTTTTCCGACATGTCAACTATTTCATAGATTTGAAACATCCATGTCTATTTCTTTATAGATCCAAACACGACCGATAGGCTTCACGCCTTTCCGGAGGGTCTTCTAAGTTTAGAAACTTGATTTCTCGTGTATGGATACTATCTCGGATTCCATGACTTCTAGTCATTTTATGGAGTCAGGGCCCATCATCGCTTCTTTGCATGTAGTCGGTTCATCATTGTTAAAAGAATAACGACTTGCTTATCAAATCTTACTATTTGATTCTTACCGACCCACACGGTTCTATAGGAACTCTAATCTCCGAGATCACACCTTTTGTAATCACGAGAGCCTTGAGCATTGTGGTTGCCACCGGGACACTTTCCGGCGCTGCGCTACTTAGCACATATAGCTAAGGTTCAACAACCTTATCAAAGTTCTATTGTCCTCCCACTTAACTTTTCACGAAAAATTCCTTCTCAAGAAACTTGACGTTCCAAGCGACAAACTCTTTTGTCCTTGGCGTTATGGAGAAATTCCCAACAAATTCTTTGGAATAACCTACAAAGCCATGCTTATCCGACTTTGGTTGTAAACATTTTACTTGTGCATAGCATACCAAAATTTAAGAAAAGACAATTCGGGTTTCATCCCAAACCATAACTCATATGGTGTCATTTCAACGGATCACGATGGAGCTCTTTTCAGTGTAAAAGCGGTAGTCACTAAAGCTTTAATCTTTAATATATAATGGCAGTTTTATAAATGACACCTTTGATCACGATGGAGCTCTTTTCAAATGTTTCATACTTCTTCCTTATTGAGTAAGTACATACATATACTCACTCAAATCTTCGGAGAAAGCATATGAAGTTGAAATCCATCGCCCACGACTACACATAATGGACTATATACATCAATATGTACAAATTCCAATCAGTTAGTCGTCCGTTCCTCTTTTGGCCTACGAACGGAGTTTATCTCCAGGAAAGTATCACAAGCGTTATTTGATCCAAATCAAAGACTCCAAAAATCCATCAACATGGAGTTTCTTCATATATCCTTTCAATATAATTTAAACGGCGATGTCACTTCGCAAGTGATCTTTCAATCATTTGTCTTGCGACATTTTAGCATTAGTTTTATGGTCGTTATTTCTCCTACCAGACTTGTATATTATCCATCTATTATGGAATACGGTAATTATTTGAACAACCTTTTGTCGTCATAATACCTGATCAAAATAACAATTATTGAAACAAATCTTGAAGGCAAGCTTTGATGTTAACGAGCAACACAACAACCCTTTGTTTGTTTTCGATGAACATCATCACATATTCTCTTGCTAGTTACTTAGGCCATTGCAGTTCATGAATTGTGTTGTCCTGTATGACACTTCATACCAACCAATTCGGTATCCAGTACCTAAGAACCACATTGTTAAACAAGCATGGAATACAACCATAACATGTATATCTTCTATATGCCTAAGTTGGACATCTCCAACCTTTTATTTTCTGCCAAATATTTTATAGATTCTCTTTCAGCAATTCCTTTTCTTTTAAAAGAATCTATCAACATCAATAGTGGTGTCATTCACATGACACATAGTACAAAGTGTGTATAGTTAAATACCAATGCCATTGGACTTGCACTTTGAAGTGGATCACCATCATCAAATGTTTGGTGTTCTTTTAAAAATCCATTCTTTAGTAATCTTTTAGTGTAGTAAACATTTTACTTACATCTTCTATTCATCCTTATCATGACAACTTTCATGATCAAGCTGCTATAGCTTATAAAGGTGAATTGCGAGTATAATGTTTCTTTTTCAAAACCTTTTGGAGGATTAGGACGACTAGCGTTTCCAACCTTCACAAATTCTCATCAAATATGAGGACGTATACTCTATCATGTTGTAACCAACACATTGTTTTAGATATCGCAATGCCTTTCACATATGATGGTTTCTGAAACATTGCTTTCAGCTCTTAGGTAAACTTGATATTAAAAACAATCTTTTGAGTATCAAGAATCATGGAGGCAAACATGATACATTAGATACTAACACTGGAATTGTTACTCTTGATTTAATACTATTTATTAAACTTCATGGAGTAAATAGAGTTTGCTGAAAGTTTGCTATAGGACTTATAAACTTTAAATTGACATTCAAAACAATACGATACAAGTTCGTAAAGTAAATATCCAGAATTTCTATAGTTCCTACTATCTCAACTATAACTAAGCGTACGGTGGTGAACGGATGCCAATGACTACAACAAACTATGCAAATTCACTTTGATTGTGTTTATGATAAATTGAGTTCGACTAATCCAAATTACAAATGAACTCCCACTCAAAACAACATCCCTCGAGTTGTTTTAGTGATTACATGAACCAAATCCACTACACCAAGTCCAATCATCAAGTGAGATGATGTAGCTTTAAAGGCGAACAATCAACATGTTCATCATATCATCCATATGACTCATGCTTTACCTTTCGGTATTCCGTGTTCCGAGACCATGTCTGTACATGCTAGGCTCGTCAAGGTTAACCTTAGTTTCCGCATGTGCAAATCTGGCTTGCACCCGTTGTATGCACACGTAGAGTCTATCACACCCGATCATCACGAGATGCTTCGAAACGACGAGTCTTAGCAACGGTGCCAACTAAGGACGAACACTTTATTACTTGATATTTAGTGAGAGGGATGATCTTATAATGCTACCGTCGCAATCTAAGCAATACAAGATGCATAAAGGATTAACATCACATGCAATTCATAATATGTGATATGATATGGCCTTTCTTCTTGTGCCTTTGATCTCCATCTCCAAAGCATGGACATGATCTCCATCATCACCAGCGTGGCGTCAAGGTCCGTGGCGCCGCTTCATGGTTGTCCATCACCAACAGCAACTATTACATCTACTTGGAATAAAGCTATTACATGATGAATAGACACGCATGTCTTAAACAAAATTTAAAGACAACCATTAGGCTCCTGCCGGTTGCCATATTACAACAAGGATCATTGCATACATCAAATATAATCACAATCACATAATGGCCATATCACATCACAAAACCCCTGCAAAAACGAGTTAGACGCCTCTAATCTTCTTTGCATGTTTTACGTGGTTTGGGGCTTTCGAATAAGAACGGATCTTACCTACGAAACTGAACCACAACGTTGATACAAGTGCTATCAAGTGCAAAGTGTAAATTAGATCTATACTATGGTGGGAGAGACAGACACCCGCAAAGCCACTTGTGCAAAGCAAGTTACACGTCAAGCGTGGAGCAAGTC
Organism: Avena eriantha; assembly: GCA_910589775.1. NCBI lineage: Eukaryota > Viridiplantae > Streptophyta > Magnoliopsida > Poales > Poaceae > Avena > Avena eriantha. Next base: position 201,404,655 of record OU342746.1, read on the forward strand.
TCATGTGCGATGACATGTAAGGTTAGCCCGAGCCGCTTCATCCCACCATACCGCAAGATGCAAAGTACACAAAGCAAAAAACGGCACGAGAACCAATGCCCACAAAACCATTGTGTTCTACTCGTGCAACAGATCTAATCTAGATACCACTGATGGGTTCGTAGCATGGAAAACAAAAAAATTCTACCGCAAGAACGAACAAAACCCAGATCTAATCTAGATAAAAGCCAAGATCTAATCTATTAGACATGTGCAACGAGATAGATCTGTACTAACCCTTGTAGATCCGAAAGCGTTACGAGATTCGGATCTCGTGGTTGATGTAGTCGATCACTTGCCGATCTCAAGATCAAGTAGACGATCCTTCCGGGGCCGTGTTCCGGCAGCGCTTCCGCAGTCGGTCACACGTGCGGAGTCGAAGTAGACCTTCCTCTCCTCGTTCCAGCGAGCAACGGAGGTAGTAGATCTTCTCCACGAAATCCCAGCAGCACGACGGCGTGGTGGTGGTGGTGGAGTAGAGAATTCTGCAGGGCTTCGCCTAAGACAGAGCAGAGGGAAGGAGGAGGAGAGAGGCGGCTAGGGTTTGGAGTAGTGGAGGAGGCAAGGGGGTGGCGCCTCCACCCCTCTATTTAAAGGAGGGAGGCGCCATGGGAGGGGGAGTCCTAGTAGGACTCCCCTCCCTTCCTTGGCCGGCGGATTGGGAGGGGGGAGGAGTCCTCCTCCCCCACGACTCCTTGTCTTGCCCCACAAGGACTCCTTGATCCTTTATTGGTTTTCAAGCAAACTCCAAGAAATCTTCTAGAACCTTCCGGAACATTCCGAAACCTTCTAGAATCCCCATACAAATACTCCGGAACATTTCCAAACTTAGAAAATGATCCCCAGTACATGAATCTTATTCTCCGGACAATTCCGGATCTCCTCGTGATGTCCCGGATCCAATCCGAGACTCCGAACAACATTTGGTCTCCAACGCACATTCCATATCTACTTAAAACAACTTCGAACCTTAAGTGTGTCACCCTACGGTTCGTGAATATGCAGACATGATGGAGACACCTCTCCAATCAATAACCATTAGCGGGATCTGGAGATCCATAACGGCTCCCACATACTCAACGATGACTTTGTGATCGATAGAACCATTTACATACGAAACCAATTCCCTTTGTCTCGCGATACTATACTTATCCGAGGTTTGATCGTCGGTATCTCCATACCTAGTTCTACCTCGTTACTGATAAGTACTCTTTACTCGTTCCATGTTATGTCATCCCTTGTGATCCAGTCACATGCTTGCAAGCTAACTAGATGATATTACACCGAGCGGGCCCAGAGCATATCTATCCGTCATATGGATGGACAAATCCCAATCTTGGTCCATGCGCTTCAACACATACTTTCAGAATACCCAATGACACCTTTATAACCACCCAGTTACGAAGCGGTGTTTGATGTCATCAAAGTACCCATCCGGTGATGGTGATTAACACAACCTCATGGTCGAAGGATTAGGTTACTATGCATTTAAAAGCTTATAGCAATACGAACTTAATGACTTGATCTTATGCTACGCTTACTATGGGTGTGTGTCCATCACATCATTCTCCTAATGATATAACCTTGTTATTAATCACATCCAATGTCCATGATCAGGAAACCATGATCATCAATTAATCAACAAGCTAGTTCAACAAGAGGCTTACTAGGGACTCTTTTATGTTTACAAAACACACATGTATTAGTGTTTCCTAATAATACAATTATAGCATGGGATGTAAACATTCATCATAAACACAAAGATATAATAATAACCACTTTTATTATTGCCTCTTGGGCATATCTCCAACACTTCGCGGATTAGGCCGATGAGTTGATGCGAGTATCGACAAGTTCTTCGAATATGATACGTCGGCAGTGTTTCCCAGGCGAGCATCTCTCCCCCTTCTACCTATTTTGCATTTATAGTCTTTATTCCCTCCTGTTGATCTATTGCTATCCGTGTCGCGATGCTTTAGCTTCTGTACACCAGTTATATCCCGTGCAGCCTCTATATTGCCTTGGACACCTCCTATTACCTGTGTTTGGTAGATAGCTGTCCTTGCGAATCGTAGTTGCTTGCTCAGGTGCGATCTCGCGTTGTCAAGTACCACAGTTGTTGGAATGCTGGCAGATGTTTATGGTGGAGAGGATCATGACTTTAAATACAACTGTTAAATTCCTGGGATAACTAATGAAAGAGGCACCGATGGGCAATATATGCTATTTGGTTTTTATGCCCACTTGTGTCCCGTAGGACCCCGAGTACTTGATACCTGTTCCTTGATTTTTCACACTATCCACATCCGGGAGGCCTTATGGACCCCCTGAGCCAGAGCTTGATTCATTTCTATTTCTTGGTGCCACAAACTAGTTTGGGGCTTTATTACTATCCTGTACTTATGCCATGCTTTACTGCTTTATTTACGATTGTGCGTGGAGCACCTGTACTGTTTAGGATTGCGGAGTGTTTTCGTGGTATCGACAATCCCAGTCACACTTTCGAGTTCCCAGTCGTTTACAGCCATTGGCGCAAACCTTGGGTCCATCTCGGAGCCAGCCAACTTCGTTGCGGGTAGCTTAATGGGGTGGCCCCTTGAAATATTTATGAATCCTGTGAGTGCTTTGTCGTGAAAGCCTCGTTGGGTTTTGAGTTGGTTTTTCCGAGGTTGATCGAGTGTGTGTTGCTATTTGTGCACCCCTGCAGGGTAAAACTTTCTGAAAGCCGTGTCCGCGGTTATGGACGACTTGGAGCATAGTATCTTGATCATAGACAAGCATAACTAAAGAAGTGCTATAAATTTGACTTAATATGTGACTATTAATCAGATTCAAATACAACGGAATGTGAATTAAAAATGCCAACAACCGGTGGATCTGTGGTGATCTGTGTCATACTATACCTTCCTAGTAAGTATTGCAACTCCAATGGAATGTGATAAAAGTGCCAACAACTGCTGGGTTTTGGGATTCCTCTAGACAATTATATCTGACTAGCAAATGTGCCAACTACAACGGAATGCTCACTAAAACTGCCCACTACGTACGCTATCAGGATGACTCATGCTATATATCTGACTAGTAAATGCTACAACTAAAATGGAATGAGTAAAACTGCCAACTGTGTGAGTTCCTTGGCCCGACTTCCTTGTTTGGTCTCGAGGGGGAAATACCAGGATGGGTATGTTTGGTGTTAGTTTCAGGTAGGATCCGAATAGGTCTTTCTTACCCCTCTCTAATTGCCGCCAATGATACCGAGACTCTATAGGTTGTTTAGTGCCGCTGCGCTGCTGCTTCAGCCCACCATACCTATGTAGGCGAGAGCCGCCGAATTCTAGCCTCGATGTGTACTGGCCTCAGTACTGACGCTCCTCTTTTTCCTTTGCCCTTTGTCGACACCCCTTTTGTTTTGGCAGGTTTGAGATCGACGTCGTTAGCAGGGTTACCCTTCCGGCTTGGCCTGGGCAGGGTTATGGACGCCACTGGTTATTCTCCAGGGCTCTTAGCCCCATTTGCATCTTGTCCGTAGTCGGACGCTCTACCGTTTTCAAGGTGATTTGGATCTTTGTATAGTATATATGTATTCTTGACTCATGGAGTCGCTGTTGCATATATATCTGTTTTGTGGGTCCCATCGAGGACTGTTGTATAATGGTATTACTTCGTTTTCCACCCGCACGAAAGTGCCTGGTGGGCGTCCTTGAATCGTTTCTATACGGGTTTGGTGGGAAGCGCTAAAACTTGCATAGGGCCGATTTGAGGGTGTTACAAGTTGTTCAGAGAATTTACCTTAGAGAAGTTGAGAAGCAAGGGAAAAACGAAGAGAAGAAAAAGGTTCCGATCGGATAACGAGCATTGGTATGGCCGGCGTACGCCCGTCCCGTGCACCCGTACTGAATTTTGGCGACTCTGACGACGGGTACAGGACTGATAACGAGCACTGGTACGGCCTGAGTACGCCAATACCACGCCCGTACCAAATATCGACGAAGTCGACCAAGATTCTTAGTACTAATAACGAGCAATGGTATGCTTAGGACGTGCCCATACCGCGCGTCGTACCATACCAACCAAGTTTGATCTCGAACCCTAACTTTGATCCAACGGTGACGACCACCGGTATGGGCGGGTTGCGCCTGTACTTCCCGCCCGTACCGACTGCTTTGCCAGGTAAAGGCCGACGACGGCTGGCTCCCAGTCAGCCTCCTTCTTCTTCTTCTTCTTGCTTGCTCTTTCTCTCTCCACCTCAAACCCTAACCTCCTAGAACCTTTGATTCTTCATTGATTTCATGTTTTTGAGTTGGGGAATCTTCACATCAGTAAGTTTCTCATCTGATCCATGCTCTATTTTCTGAAATCCATGTTTGAATTCATCACATTGGCTATTTATATGAGTTCATCATATTTTGAGATTATTGTTGATTTCTCACCTTAGGATTTGTAACTTCTACCTGTAATCGTTTTTTCATGTTATAGAAACTTGATGCCTATATTTTTATTTAAAAAAATTGCAGCACAATGCATAACATTAGAAGGATTTTCCGCTCGGGAAAGGGCTCGGGTATGGTGGGAGCCTCGGGCTCCGCCAAACCACCAGGTTCGAAGAAGAGGCGCTCGGAGGTGGACAACTTGAGGGCCTCCATGAGCCGAGACTATGAGAGGGTGAGCAACCACAAGGTTTTGCCCACCAAGTGGGTAAACCGTGAGTTCCTCTCCCGCCAAGGTCTTTTCGAGGACTTTGAGCAGATGACTGTGCATGCTGGCATGGTCAACTTCTCTTACCTCTCCATCGACACCTACAAGCTCGGCACGTATGAGTTCCTGTCATCATTCCATGACGATCTCGAGGCCCAAGAGCGTAATTGCAGTGTAAGTTTTGTACTCAATGGGCAGCTCCAGAACCTTTCCTTCTATGAATTTTGTGATAGTTTTGGATTCTCCCATGAGGGGGAACTCGATATTGATGACAATGTGCACATTAAGGAAATGCATTCTTGAGAGCAAATTTCTGTCCATAGGAACACTGATTATTTGAGCAAAAAGAGCGCCACCATCCAGAATCCTGTTATTTTCATACCTTCCTAGTTAATTCTATTTTTGGGAAAGGTGATGTAGGGGCAATGACAGGCCTGGAAATAAGTGTAATTCATATGGCCTTGTATCCAGAGATAGAGCATACAGTAAACTCAGGTGCTTTGCTTATCTAGCACTTCTGCCGCCAAAGGTCGGCTTTCGAGGGCACATTTGTTGTGGAGGGTTGATCACACAGATCGCCTACACAAACGAATTTGTCCTACAACATGAAAGAGTTGTGGCTGGAAGTAAGAGCCTGGATAACATTCATATGCCTAGCACCAAGTTCATGGGGTTCTATAGACCCGAATGCTCCCTTCGTGCTTACCAGCTTTATTTTGTGCCTAACGGTGATATCCACCAAGTTTTTCTTCCTTTTGTCCAAGCTTTTGGTTTGCTAGGTAAATATAGTTGGGTCCTCACTGAGGAGGATTTCCAGAGGCATTGATCCTCTTAGGAAGGACTGTGCCACAAGGAGGTCACCCCAACTGGGAAAATGCAGTAGCTGGCCAACAACAACAAGATCAAGGTGAAGAAGATTGGCATGGTGCAGGATGGGATGACTACGGTCAACAACACCATCACCAACAACCTTTCCCCTAGCACCAACAACAAGGTATGCCTCAACCATAGCCGGGATTCAACTATGTCCCGAGGCGCGAATTTGACCAGGTGGTGCATCGCATTGACAACATAGAAAACATGTTGTATGATGCGAACACCAACATAGTCAACCTCACCCAAGACTTCACATCTTTCATGACCGACTTTCCAAACCGCTACCCGAACTTTCCATACCAGCAGTCGCCGCCTGACGGTGGTGACATTAGATTCTAGATAGGCCAAAAGCCTAAGCTTGGGGAGGTTAAAATCCTCCCACCTTTTTGCATCCATATTTTTATTTCTTCTTTTTATTTGTTTAGTTGAATGCATGATTTCTTTGAGCTTTGAATTTGATAAAAAGAAAACCCAAAAATATTAGCTAAGCTTTTAATTTTAGTTGTGCAAATTTCTCTCAGCTCTTGTTGATTTTTCTGCAGGATACTCACTTCTAGTGATTGAGCCATGCAGACGAACGCAAAGAGTTGGCTCAAGTAAGAGATGAGTGATTAGTGCATATTTGCATCATGTTTTATATTATTATTTTGTATTTTAGATATAGGATCTTGGTATTTTATGGCGTTCGCGTGCACATTTTATGTCTATTTTCACCAGGATCGGGACAAATGATGGATACAATGGACACAATTATTAGAGCAGTTGTATTGGGGAGAAAAGGAGTAAAAAACAACGTAAATCACTTATTTGGGAAAGATCAATAACACCAGAAGAAAACGCGAAGCGATCAAAGCATACATACGGTTTAACGACCAACTATGCAACAGGAAGAAATTTTCCGGCCGTATAGTTCCCGCCGTATAGTTGGCGCTGCCACTGCCTCCTCAAATAGTTTCACCCCGTGCAACTGGATCAGGAAGACAACATACAGAACAACCAGAAATCATCGAAACCTCACCTCCGGAAGTCATCTCGAGGGGGAAATCATCCACCGGGGATCCATCTTCGTCCTGCATAGATCCGGGAGGCTAAGGCATCGATCTTCATCGTCAACCGCTTCATCATCACCATCTCCATCCATCCCATCTACATCTTGTCTAGATCTTGTTGTAATTCCCGTACTCGTTGTGGATTTATACAAGTGCTATTCATCTATGATAGATTCTATTATCATTGCCATGATGTTGATTCTCTCCATGTCTGAGTAGATCATTAGTTCTTGGGGAGATGGAGAAACCCTAGTATGAGATTGAAATAAGATAAAGTTTATTATGATATTCATCGATGTGACCATGTGTTTGATTGTCTTCATCTTGATGTTGAGAGAAGTTAACCTCTCAATATTTGCCTCTCATGGGGACTTGATGGAGGGAACTAATTGTTTGTAGACGGAGGTGTGTTAGCACTTATAGTGACTATAAAGCTATTGGAGCCCCTTACGTATCAACTTGGGAACCGAGGAAACTCACGGAACATTATCCACGCCATGGGATACGTCCTACGGGATTAAGTACCTTAATAGCGCAGTAATTCAATTCATGTCGATTGCTGACTACTGTGGTTATGAGGACGATGTGAGCAAGGGTTGCTGCCTATTTATCCAAATACCGAGTTCCTCCCACACATACCTAGTTGAGAATGTTCATGATAATAATCTTTATTTTAGCTCTTTATAATGCTAGTAGTGTATACGCTACTCCCTAAGAATGCTTTTTCCCTATTACAGTTCCAAATCTCTTTTACATAGGCGATACTTACTTTCTATGTTTAGTTACTTTACTTTACTTATTGTTATCTTATACCAAAACCCCAAAAACACCTTTTTACACAATACTCACATTTTATCTTGTTACTTAGAACTTTATTTAGCATTTCTATTGCAATATTTAATTCAAGAGTTATTAGACTTCAGACTCCTGCTCCCTATGTGAACGATATCTTTATTTCGAAACTATCTACAAACGATTTGTGCACTTGTAGTCATCAATGAGCAAGCACGAGGAGGTACCATATTCCGATTTTCCTTCTTCCTGTAAGATTATTTATGAACATTTTATATCTGTTCGGTTGCACTTGAGTTTGACTCCGCGCTTAATTCGTTATCTTTTAGGACTTGAGCTCAGAGGTTTTTGTCACAACTTTGGTTAAGACTTTATACAATTAATATCAGTTTGAAAACTACCCCTTGGATTAAATTCCAAGATTTTAAGAATAAGAGAAAATGTCTATCGACAACTTTGGTGCCATGTTTTTGTCTTAATGGCTTAATCTCAGTAGCACTCAACCCCACATATTGATCATTGACTTGATGCTACCTTCTGAAAAAGAATTGTTTGATAGAACGAACTTTTTATGGTGGGAGAGAGAGATGCCAAAACCTGTTTCGACCTGCTGTAAAAAAAGGGAGAGAGAGGAAAGAAATAAAAGTTCTATGTTCCAAATACACACCTTTGGGATGCCAAAAACTCCGCTAGCCTCTGAACGATCTATGGTACAAGCCCAGATTTTGGCTATGAGTTAATGGCATGAGTGGCATACATGTCACTACATGGGCAAAATTATTGGTATTCTCAAAAGGTTGTGTAAGCTTTACGAAAGAAACATTCGTTGATCCTTGAGAAAGGAAGAATTTTTTTATCGTCAAGATATGAGCTAAAAATATTCGATAATTTTGATATTTGGCATCACCTCACCACCTAAATTGAACAATTAGAGTTCTTGAAAGACAAGGAAAATAAGGGGTATTTGATAGCTGCGATTATGGAAGTGGGTGTTAATGAAAAAGATCTAAGTTTATCCTTCTTTGGACATCTACATGTGCACCCTTAATTTGACTCAAGCGACCTCGCTCAAAACATTTTCACTCACAAAATAAGAGAGGCACTGAAATAAATTGATTTGCAAGCCTAGCCAAATTTTTAACCATCTCATTTGAGTTATATGAACTATTATCTAGCGAGTTACTTGCGTTTAGGAATTGAACTTAAATGCAATTGTTCAGATATATTATGCTCATGTTCAAGGTTGCAGGATTTGAGACAATGGAATATGATACAACCTCGAACTTGTAAGTTTTCATCTTGATTCAGTTATGCGCTATTACTTATTATATCTTTGTCACTCGAGGGTGAGTAACCGCTAAGCTTGGGGATGTTGATAGCTCCAAATTTCGTCGCTTTTTACTATTGGTTTTCCTCTTGTTTATTGTCGGATTTCACTAATGATTACCCCTTTCTACTAATGTTAATGTCACAATTAGCAAATCCTTGGTTTCTCATGATGGTTTTCAGGTAATGAACATTTATTAAAGATCTAATAGCATATGGGCTAATTACATCCAAAGAAGTAAATCCCCAATTGGAGCCCCTTTCATTGGAGGTGTTCAACACGCTTAATGACCAGCGGTACGATCGGGACGTGCCCATACAGTCCGCCCATACTACACACCGACGACTCCGTTATATCAATATAAGAAACTTTCGTGAAGGGAAGACGACCAGAAGAACAATAGAACAGAAAACACAGCCGCCGCAAGCCATCTAGAGGGTGTTAGATCATATCTGGAGGAGGAGAAGGACTTCACCTCGTTCCTCAACGATCTCAAACCTCCAAACCACACACTGCACCATCATTCCAATCATTACTTAGAGAGAGAGAGATTGGCACATGTAAGATTAGGGTTTGATACTTTGATCTACCTTTGGTTTGTATTTCATTTGATCTTTGATCTCTATTGTGGTTTGCTACAGTAACTTTGAGATGATTCCTACTTGCAATACATTTATGCCTTCGATTCGTCTTCCTCTCATGTCTGAGTAAATCCCCATAGGTGTGGGAGATATAGGGATTGGTGAGATGTGTTGTGCCTCCTTTAAATCCATCCATTTGTGATCGTCGTCGTGTTTATTTAATAGTGAGAATGATTATCTATATTTTCCTAATGCTTGTTATCCAATTTAAGGGCCCAGGTAACATGATCTAAAGATCTCATAGGTATGAACTTGTATGCTAGTAATTTGGCGACCCCTGAGTGACACGACCTATATCAAAGAAGAGCTAGTACTACTCGAGGACAACAATGAACCATCAAGATTAAAACCTTGATCCGATCGCAAGACCTTAATTAATGTGCTGACCATGGTCATGGTAACAGGCAGATGGATCATTGAGACTAGGGAGAATTGTCCATGAGGACTCCTAGTTTGTATATGGGTTGCTTGCTTACTCACTTATAAATAAAAAATATTGCTATCACTTATTCCACTTTATCCATTCGGCACATTCACTATCATCATGAACTGTTTCTCTCCGTGCCTAACTTCTCATCTGCAGGACCTTTACACACTTTTCGCATCTTTACTTTTATGCAATTTATTTATTTCCTAAGCAAGTTTCCTCTTTATTTTCCTCATCACTTTCACCGTCAGCTTTTGCAGTCAATTCACTCAAGACCCGTGACACCTTGAGTGCGACAGAAATACCGCATAAAAATACTTACCTAGGCTCCTTATTGGGATCGATATAAAAAACTGGAATTAATACTTTCGTGAAAATATTCTGTGACGAACCTGTGCACTTGGAGGCCATCAATTTATCACTATGGAATTCTAGAATTATCAATCTGGAAGTATCATTATGTCATTATTCTCGAAAGTCTCAATATGGGGGATTCTAAATGTGTCTTTCATTATATTATTGAGGACTTTATTATGGGTGGTATGATACATCTCTCTTTCTAACTCATCATTTGATATTAATTACCAATTCATGGAAAAGTATTGACCCTATGTGTGTGCATTTGTATTTGAATGCAAACTTAATATGCATACACATTTAGGGGGAGTTCTTTTTCATCCTTGGAATGTTCTTAGTAGGGCTTTATTGCAAATCCTATTATTGTCATCTAACACCAAAAAGGGGAGATTGAAAGAATATTTCACGATCTCTAGTGTTTGTTGTGTTAGATAACAATGTAAATGATTATTTAATTGTGTGTTTTGTGGTGCAGAATACTTTCCCACCCAAATGCAGCTAAACCAGTGTTTTGGGGAGTGGATTATCCACCCCACCTAGTTCGTCAAAGCCACCAAGGCGCATCATGCGGAAGGCGGGGCGTAGTTTTCCCTAGATTAACCGGCTAGGGCCGGAGCTTTTGGCCCGGGATGGATAATCCGCCCTACCAGGGGGCCGGATAATCCTCCTCCCCAGGAATTTTATCATAGGAATCCAAGGCACATCACCCAGAGAGCGGGATGGACATTTGGCCTAGATTGTCTGATTCCAGGCTATTGTCCGATTTCGGGCCGGATGTTCATTTTTAGCAGGGGTATAAATATTCCAATTGCTCCTCCTGTCAGATCTCTTGATTCATTTTAAAAAGTGCAGAGTTGTTGTTTCTAATTCTCACGAGATCTCCATGTTCAACCACCCGAAGGTTCCGATCTTTGGGGTGTCGAAGGAGGAGGCCTTGATCTACATCAACACCAATCAAGATCTTCATTTCCCCTCCATTTACTTGGAGGATTCTTGATCTAATATTTCTTGCAAATATGTAGATCTCTATTTAAGTTATTGATTAACCTGTTCTCGTGGAAGCTTGTTGTCATCATGGGAGCCTCCAATTCAGTTGTGGATGCGTGCCCCGCTAGTGTTGTAAAGTCACCAGTTCCCGCCTAGAAGGGTACGAAATAGTGGAAGGTGGATCATGCCTCTCGTGGCGAGATCCATTGGAGAACAGGGTGAGGCCTTTTGTGACATGGTGGTCTTAGTACCACCCACCCCTCCAATGCAGATGTACTTCCCTTAATAAGGAAGGAACTGCGGTAAAATAAATCTCGTGTCTCCACGTGCTTCACTATAGTTACCTCATTCCATTCTGTTCTCCTTTACTCGTTGTGGCATCCCGCTAAAATCACTACTAGAAAATCGCGGTGTTTTTGTGCATTGCATCATCATGACTGCATGCTCATGTCATCATGCCACATTGCATTCGAGCATCGTCATCATCATGCATTTGTTTGTCTAAAACTATTTTCGAAAAGCCTATTTTTATTTTCTAAATACCCCGTCTTTAATTTCAAATCAAAAAAACCTCGGTCCTCCGGATTCTTTTGTTTTGTCTAAAAATGGATTACGAAAGCATCGTTTTTAGTAATAAAATATTTATTTTATTTTTGGGAGGCAGCCCACCAGGCCCGAAAGCCCGGCCGGCCACCTCCAAACCCTAAAACTAAATCCTATCCTATCCCTATCCACCCAAACCCTATCCCTAGCCCAACCCCCAAGCTACCGCCGCCACAAGGAGACACGCAACCCGCTCACCGACCGTCCCCAGGTCCACCTATCCGTTCCTCCACGCACTGCCTGGACCCACCAACCCGGTCGCCCATCCCCGCCTGCCTGCCCCACACGCAAAGCACGCACACAAACGCACGCAACACACAGCCACAGCCCGCACTTGCACAACTCCCGCACCCCTCGACCAACAACCCCACCGACAACCTCGATCCCCACGCCTGGCCCCACCACCATCTCTCTCCCCCGATGGAATCCCCACCTACCCCTCGATCCCCATCGATCCCATCCTCCTCCCGTCGCTCTTCCTCGCCAGAGCAGGCACCGCCGCCTCCCTCACTCCCCCGATGATCCGCGGCCGTCAGCCTCACCCGCCTCGGCCCACGGCGGCCTCCCTCCGGACTCCTCCCCCTCTCGCCTCCGGCCACCGCCGACGTTGCCCGGTGTCACCTCGCCAGCATCCGTCATGGTAGCCCCTGCAGCGGACCCGCCTCCCTCGGCCGCGGGCACCTCGTCGCCGTCGATCTCGCCCCGACCTGGCGCTCCAGCATCGCCACCACGGTCGCCGGGCTGGTTCTCGCCCCGTCTGGGTCGCTGAAACTCGCCCTGCAACCACCAACCGCCGCCATCCTCTCCTCTGTTCCCCGCCGCCGCCCCGGGCAGGTCCCCTTCGCGTCGCCTCCCCAGTTCGCGCAGCTGCCGCCGTTGTTGGTCCTCCCATGCCGAGGCCGCACCACAGGTCTCCCCGCCTACCTCTGCTTCGGCCCGGGCACCGCCACGGCCAAGCCCTCTCCTCGCTCCGCGTCTGCGCCGCCTCCGGCCGGTTCCTGGCCGTGACCCCCGCCGTCCCCACCACCGCGGCCCTGCCTGGATCCGCCGCCCGCTGCTCTCGGTCACGCGGCTTCGCCCATGCGCCTTCGACGCTGCGGCTACCATGTGCTGTTGTGCGCTGTTGTGCTTCCACTCAGGAGCCAGCCGTGATGTTTTCATAAGTGCCCTACAGCCTCGTGGTTGTGGTGGAGGTTGTTCAACACGTTTTTGTAGCCATCTGTTGTGTGGGTGTTGTTACGGTGTCGATGCTAGTTCTGCTACAAAAACCCTCGACAAGATCTCCATCATCAAGACGGTACAAGAAGGCCATCGGTGCTCGACCCAAGATCTCCATCGTCATGAGCGGAACTAGAACCCGAGACCTCCGTCACGGACTCTGAAGATCTTTTCACTTGGACATGAAGACCATACCGACCCTGGTGGCATTCGGCAAACCGTCGTCAAGACCACCGACAAGGAATCGACGACAAGATCTACCTCATGGACCCGCAAGGCCTCCTTCCCAAAACCCGAAGACCACGGTTGCGACAAGATCTTCTTCTCGGACCCGATGACCACCAAGATCGCCACACGGAACGACAAGCGCTTCATCTCGGAACACCAAGTTCTTCCCCCGGATCTGAAGATTGTCCGCTCCGAAGACCGATCCCGGAGTCCGAAGACTGTTCCCGTCGAACATGAACCCTCGGCACGCCATGTTTTCCTTCTCGGAAGCCGGAGACCAGACCCAAACCACATCGAACCAAGATCTTCCGAACCCCATGTGTGAACCTTTTTCCCGAGCCCCTATTTTATAAATGCTATATATAAAACTTGTTGCATATTAATTGTTCATCTCGCATGCATATCATGTGGTTTAGGGGCATTATGCCGATTCACCTCTTAATTAAATATAGAGTCTATATGCGGGATATCTTTGTCTTATTCTGGACTCCATTTAAATTGGTGTAGCGAACCGATGCCATGTTTCGCCCTGTTAATACAACATTTAAATTGTGGGGTTTCTAAACAACTTAAACCTAATGATTAATTGTCGGGGCCCCGGTTCCGCTTAATATTGCCTAGTTGCACCGCATCTATGCCATGCCATGCATCATATCATAATCATGCCGGATCTTTTGCCATAGTATTAAATATTGCATCTGGTGTTTCTTCTAGTGTTTTGCTTCTTCGCGGATTAGGACGATGAGTGGATGCGAGTATCGACAAGTTCTCCGGATATGAACCTTCGGCAGTGTTTCCCAGGCGAGCATCTCTCCCCCTTCTACCTATTTTGCATTTATAGTCTTTATTTCCTCCTGTTGATCAATTGCTATCTGTGTCGCGATGCTTTAGCTTCCGTACACCAGTTATATTCCGTGTAGCCTCTATATTTCCTTGGACACCTCCTATTACCTGTGTTTGGTAGATAGCTGGCCTTGCGAGTCGTAGTTGCTTGCTCAGGTGCGATCTCGTGTCGTCAAGTACCACAGATGTTGGTATGCTGGCAGATGGTTATTGGTGGAGATGCTTATTGGTGGAGATGATCATGACTTTAAATACAACTATTAAAAAATGCTAGATATAACTAATGCAGAGGCATCGGTGGGCAATAGATGTTATTTGGTTCTTCCACGCTCACTTGTGTCCTGTAGGCCCCGAGAACTTGATACATGTTCCTTGATTTTTCGCACTATCCACATCAGGGAGGCCGTGGACCCCCCTGAGCCAGAGCTTGATTCATTTCTATTTCTTGGGGCCACAAACTAGTTTGGGGTTTTATTACTATCCTGTACTTATGCCATGTTACTGCTTTATTTAAGATTGTGCGTGGAGCACCTGTACTGTTTTGGATCGCGCCACATTTTCGCGGTATCGACAAGCCCAGTCACACTTTCGGGATCCCAGTTGTTTATAGCCGTCGTCGCAAACCCTGGGTCCATTCCGGAGCCGGCCAACTTCGTTGCGGGTAGCTTAGTGGGGTGGCCCCCTGAAATATTTCTGAATCCTGTGATCGCTTTGTCATGAATGCCTCGTTGGGTTTTGAGTTGGTTTTTCCGAGGTTGATCGAGTGTGTGTTGCTATCTGTGCACCCCTGCAGGGTAAAACTTTCTGAAAGCCGTGTCCGCGGTTCTGGATGACTTGGAGCACAGTATCTCGATCATAGACAAGCATAACTAAAGCAGTGCTATAAATTTGACTAAATATGTGACTAGTAATCAGATTCAAATACAACGGAATGGATATTAAAAATGCCAACAACTGGTGAAGCTGAGGTTCCTTGTGTCTTGTTATATCTGCCTAGTAAGTATTTCAACTCCAATGGAATGTGATAAAAGTGCCAACAACTGCTGGGTTTTGGGATTCCTCAGGACAATTATATCTGACTAGTAAATGTTCCAACTACAATGGAATGATAATTAAAACGGCGCACTACTTATGCTTCAGGATGACTCATGCTATCTATATCTGACTAGTAAGTGCTTCAACTATAATCGGATAAATAAAACTGTCAACTATGTGAGTTCCTCGGTTTGACTTCCTCGTTTGGTCTTGAGGGGGAATACCAGGATGGGTATGTTTGGTGTTACTATCAGGTTGGATCCGGATAGGTCTTTCTTATCCCTCTCTAATAGCCACCAGTTTTACTGAGTCTCTATAGGTTGTTTAGTGCCGCTGCGCTGCCGCTTCAGTCCACCATACCTATGTAGGCGAGAGCCGCCGAATTCTAGCCTCGCCATGTACTGGCCTCAGTACTGACGCTCCTCTTTTTTCCTTTGCCCTTTGTCGGCACCCCATTTGTTTTAGCAGGTTTGAGATCGACGTTGTTAGCAGGGTTACCCTTCCGGCTTGGCCTGGGCAGGGTTATGGACGCCATTGGTTACTCTTCAGGGCTCTTAGACTCATTTGCATCTTGTCCGTAATCGGACGCGGTATCGTTTTCAAGGTGATTTGGATCTTTGTATTGTATATCTGTATTCCTGACTCGTGGAGTCGTGTTGTATGTATATATGTTCTATGGGTCCCATCGAGAACTGTTGTGTAATGGTATTACTTTGTTTTCCACCCGCACGAAAGTGCCTGGTGGGCGTCCTTGAATCGTTTCTATGCGGGTTTGGCGGAAAGGGCTAAAACTTGCATAGGGCCGATTTTAGGGTGTTACAGAGTGGTATCACAGCTCAACAGTTGCGATACCCCACAAGTCCAGCCTGTAGGATAACCTAGCTAACGGACGGAGTAGAGTGTCAAAACTATTTTTGCAAAAATCGGTTGGATAGATCTGATTAGGTCTGATTTTACTTCTTACCCCTCTGCTGTTCTCCCCTTACCTCTGCGTGTTTTGAATCTGCTCTCTTATCTTTTCTTTGAGTCCAGGGTTTCTCGTGGTTGGGTTTTCCGTCGTACCTTCAGAGTTTCGCTTCTCCCTTTGGTAACGGTGTTAGCACATCTGGTCTTCATGCTATCTGAGTGATCCTTTATCTGTGGTACCATTCTTTTTTCCTTGTTTGTGCCTTCCGGTGTTTTCCGACGCGAAGACATCATCTACGCCAGATCCGATGCAGATCCTGCATCACCTCCTTTGTTCCGAACCTCGCTTGTCGAGATCTACAGTCTGATTCTGAGAGGTGGTTGCATAATTCTGCTATTCATATACGAAGTAATGATATGAGTGCGGGATGGAGTCGCGACCATACCACTACCCTTATCATTCGCTTTTGTATATTGAATCAGTGGATCCAGCAATTTACTCCATCCACAGAAGCTAGAGGTGGCTTTATTTGTTGATACCTCTACCTTCGCCCTTTGTTTCCCGAAGTGTTCTCTCGATGATCACGGGCAACGACCTCTTGTTATTGGTGTCGCGAGGATCTACATGAAGCGTGAAGATTCAGGTCGCCGATCTTCTTCCCGGTACCATGGGGCGGATCTCGAGGGGGAGATCCCTTATTAGTGGTGTCGAATTGTGGCATCCTGCTAAAATCACTACTAGAAAATCGCGGTGTTTTTGTGCATTGCATCATCATGACTGCATGCTCATGTCATCA
Organism: Avena eriantha; assembly: GCA_910589775.1. Taxonomy (NCBI): domain Eukaryota; kingdom Viridiplantae; phylum Streptophyta; class Magnoliopsida; order Poales; family Poaceae; genus Avena; species Avena eriantha. The sequence goes on from OU342746.1 coordinate 201,421,475, forward strand.
TGCCACATTGCATTCGAGCATCATCATCATCATGCATTTGTTTGTCTAAAACTATTTTCGAAAAGCCTATTTTTGTTTTCTAAATACCCCTTCTTTAATTTCAAATTAAAAAAACCTCGGTCCTCCGGATTATTTTGTTTTGTCTAAAAATGGATTACAAAAGCGTCGTTTTTAGTAAATAAAATATTTATTTTATTTTTGGGAGGCAGCCCGCCAGGCCCGAAAGCCCGGCCGGCCACCTCCAAACCCTAAAACTAAATCCTATCCTATCCCTATCCACCCAAACCCTATCCCTACCCTAACCCCCAAGCTGTCGCCGCCACAAGGAGACACGCAACCCGCTCACCGACCGTCCCTAGGTCCACCTACCCGTTCCTCCACGCACTGCCTGGCCCTACCAACGCGGTCGCCCATCCCCGCCTGCCAGGCCCACACGCAAAGCACGCACACAAACGCACACAACACGCAGCCACAGCCAGCACCTGCACAACTCCCGCACCCCTCGACCAACCACCCCATCGACAACCTCGATCCCCGCGCCCGGCCCCACCACCATCTCTCTCCCCCGATGGAATCCCCACCTACCCCTCGATCCCTATCGATCCCCTCCTCCTCCCATTGCTCTTCCTCGCCAGAGCAGGCACCGCCGCCTCCCTCGCTCCACCAATGATCCGCGACTGTCCGCCTCGCCCGCCTCAGCCCACGGCGGCCTCCCTCCGGCCTCCTCCCCCTCTCGCCTTCGGCCACCGCCGACGTCGCCCGGTGTCGCCTCGCTAGCATCCGTCGTGGTCGCCCCTGCAGCGGACCCGCCTCCCTTGGCCGCAGGCACCTCGTCGCTGTCGATCTCGCCCCAACCTGGCGCTCCAGCATCGCCCCCACGGTCGCCGGGCCGGTCCTCGCCCCGTCTGGGTCGCTGAAACTCGCCCTGCAACCACAAACCGCCGCCATCCTCTCCTCTGTTCCCTGCCGCCAGCCCTTGGCGCTCCCGCCGCCGCCCCGGGCAGGTCCCCTTCGTGTCGCCTCCCCAGTTCACGCAGGTGCCGCCGTTGTTCGTCCTCCCACGCCGAGGCCGCACTATAGGTCTCCCCGCCTACCTCTGCTTCGGCCCGGGCGCCGCCACGGCCAAGCCCTCTCCTCGCTCCACGTCTATGCCGCCTCCGGCCAGTTCCTGGCCGTGACCACGCCGTCCCCACCACCGCGGCCCCGCCTGGATCCGCCGCCCGCTGCTCCCGGTCATGCGGCTTCGCCCATGCGCCTTCGAACTTCTTTGCTCGGCCTCGTCCGATCCAAGCCCCTGCATCGACGCTGCGGCTGCCACGTGCTGTTGTGCGCTGTTGTGCTTCCGCTCAGGAGCCAGCCGTGATGTTTTCATAAGTTCCCTACAACCTCGTGGTTGTGGTGGAGGTTGTTCAACACGTTTTTGTAGCCATCTGTTGTGTGGGTGTTGTTACGGTGTCGATGCTAGTTCCGCTACAAAAACCCTCGACAAGATCTCCATCATCAAGACGGTACAAGAAGGCCATCGGTGCTCGACCCAAGATCTCCATCGTCATGAGCGGAACTAGAACCCGATACCTCCGTCACGGACTCTGAAGATCTTTTCACTTGGACATGAAGACTGTACCGACCCCGGTGGCATTCGGCAAACCGTCGTCAAGACCACCGACAAGGAATCGACGACAAGATCTACCTCATGGACCCGCAAGGCCTCCTTCCCAAAACCCGAAGACCACGGTTGCGACAAGATCTTCTTCTCGGACCCGATGACCGCCAAGATCGCCACACGGAACGACAAGCGCTTCATCTCGGAACACCAAGTTCTTCCCCCGGATCTGAAGATTGTCCGCTCCGAAGACTGATCCCAGAGTCCGAAGACCGTTCCCGTCGAACACGAACCCTCGGCACACCATGTTTTCCTTCTCGAAAGCCGGAGACCAGACCCGAACCACATCGAACCAAGATCTTCCGAACCCCATGTGTGAACCTTTTTCCCGAGCCTCTATTTTATAAATGCTATATATAAAATTTGTTGCATATTAATTGTTCATCTCGCATGCATATCATGTGGTTTGGGGCATTACGCCGATTCACCTCTTAATTAAATATGGAGTCTATATGCGGGATATCTTTGTCTTATTCCGGACTCCATTTAAATTGGTGTAGCGAACCGATGCCATGTTTCGCCCTGTTAATACAACATTTAAATTGTGGGGTTTCTAAACAACTTAAACCTAATGATTAATTGTCGGGGCCCCGGTTCCGCTTAATATTGCCTAGTTGCACCGCATCTGTGCCATGCCATGCATCATATCATAATCATGCCGGATCTTTTGCCGTAGTATTAAATATTGCATCCAGTGTTTCTTCTAGTGCTTTGCTTCTTCACAGATTAGGACGATGAGTGGATGCGAGTATCGACAAGTTCTCCGGATATGAACCTTCGACAGTGTTTCCCAGGCGAGCATCTCTCCCCTTCTACCTATTTTGCATTTATAGTCTTTATTTCCTCCTGTTGATCTATTGCTATCTGTGTCATGATGCTTTAGCTTCCGTACACCAGTTATATTCCGTGCAGCCTCTATATTGCCTTGGACACCTCCTATTACCTGTGTTTGGTAGATAGCTGGCCTTGCGAGTCGTAGTTGCTTGCTTAGGTGCGATCTCGTGTCGTCAAGTACCACAGATGTTGGTATGCTGGCAGATGGTTATTGGTGGAGATGCTTATTGGTGGAGATGATCATGACTTTAAATACAACTATTAAAAAATGCTAGATATAACTAATGCAGAGGCATCGGTGGGCAATAGATGTTATTTGGTTCTTCCACGCTCAGTTGTGTCCCGTAGGCTCCGAGTACTTGATACATGTTCCTTGATTTTTCGCACTATCCACATCTGGGAGGCCGTGAACCCCCCTGAGCCAGAGCTTGATTCATTTCTATTTATTGGGCCACAAACTAGTTTGGGGTTTTATTACTATCCTATACTTATGCCATGTTACTGCTTTATTTAAGATTGTGCGTGGAGCACCTGTACTGTTTTGGATCGCGCCATGTTTTCGCGGTATCGACAAGCCCAGTCACACTTTCGAGTTCCCAGTCGTTTACAGCGGTCGTCGCAAACCCTGGGTCCGTTCCGGAGCCGGCCAACTTCGTTGCGGGTAGCTTAGTGGGGTGGTCCCCTGAAATATTTCTGAATCCTATGATCGCTTTGTCGTGAATGCCTCGTTGGGTTTTGAGTTGGTTTTTCCGAGGTTGATCGAGTGTGTGTTGCTATTTGTGCACCCCTTCAGGGTAAAACTTTCTGAAAGCCGTGTCCGCGGTTATGGACGACTTGGAGCACAGTATCTCGATCATAGACAAGCATAACTAAAGTAGTGCTATAAATTTGACTAAATATGTGACTAGTAATCAGATTCAAATACAACGGAATGGATATTGAAAATGCCAACCACTGGTGAAGCTGAGGTTCCTTGTGTCTTGTTATATCTACCTAGTAAGTATTACAACTCCAATGGAATGTGATAAAAGTGCCAACAACTGCTGGGTTTTGGGATTCCTCGGGACAATTATATCTGACTAGTAAATGTTCCAACTACAATGGAATGATAATTAAAACGGCGCACTACTTATGCTTCAGGATGACTCATGCTATCTATATCTGACTAGTAAGTGCTTCAACTATAATCGAATAAATAAAACTGCCAACTGTGTGAGTTCCTCGGTTTGACTTCCTCGTTTGGTCTCGAGGGGGAATACCAGGATGGGTATGTTTGGTGTTACTATCAGGTTGGATCCGGATAGGTCTTTCTTATCCCTCTCTAATAGCCGCCAGTTTTACCGAGTCTCTATAGGTTGTTTAGTGCCGCTGCGCTGCCGCTTCAGTCCACCATACCTATATAGGCGAGAGCCGCCGAATTCTAGCCTCGCCATGTACCGGCCTCAGTACTGACGCTCCTCTTTTTCCTTTGCCCTTTGTCGGCACCCCTTTTGTTTTAGCAGGTTTGAGATCGACGTCGTTAGCAGGGTTACCCTTCCGGCTTGGCCTGGGCAGGGTTATGGACGCCATTGGTTATTCTTCAGGGCTCTTAGCCCCATTTGCATCTTGTCCATAATCGGACGCGGTATCGTTTTCAAGGTGATTTGGATCTTTGTATTGTATATCTGTATTCCTGTATCGTGGAGTCGTGTTGTATGTATATCTTTTCTGTGGGTCCCATCGAGAACTGTTGTGTAATGGTATTACTTCGTTTTCCACCCGCACGAAAGTGCCTGGTGGGCGTCCTTGAATCGTTTCTATGCGGGTCTGGCGGAAAGGGCTAAAACTTGCATAGGGCCGATTTTAGGGTGTTACACTCGCTTAGTAGTTAGGTTGAGAAATAAGAAACTCATCTTAGTTGTATATGTAGAGAATTTACCTTTGTGTTAAGCCTAAAATTGAAAAAGAATTAAAATTTGCAGTAGCACCTATTCACCCCCGCTAGGTGCCCATACGATCCATTTCAGCCGAGGCAACTGCGCACGGAGCTCCACCACCACGCCGCCGCTCACGTCCTCCGGAGCAGCCGCGAATATTGATCTCTCCGTGAGGGACCGACACCAACGGGCTCCCGGTCTATTCCACTCTAGTGGACAATGTCATCGCAAGTCAAGCTGTAGTCCCCAGGCTAAACCCTACATGCGAGGGCGCGCTCCAAATCCGCTACACCTAAGACCTACTCGCTAAGGAAGTGGAGCAGCAGAACATGGGCTACGACTAGCAAGGGCGAGTGTACTACCACTCCACTAGTAGCAAAGCGGCCTCCACCAATCTCCTTAGCGAACGCACCATCGCCAAAGTACAAAACTTCCCACCGCACGAGCCACCATAGGTGCAACCACGGGCACGAACCCCGCACTCTCCAGCAACGAGCCACGTCCAGATCGCAACACGGTTGCGACCAATGGCCAGCCGTTTGACGTGCACACCCACATCATCAACAACCAGGTGTGGCGAGCACACCAGCCTTACGATCTCCGCCACACCCTCAGAAATCACGACGACCGCGACCCCAAGCCTAGAGGCTCCCTCAGCCAGATCAGCCCATAGTGGTTCGGACCAATGGTCCGAGGCGAGAACTACCCCTCAAACTTCAAGGGCCCCAAGGAGATAAATAAGTACGATCCCACACTCGACCTGACGGTGTGGATCTATACATACCTCATGGCGATTGGGATCACCGACCACACCGATCTGCTAGCCGCACGCTAGCTCCCCCTCATGATGGAAGGGTCCACTTGCCAGTGGATCAACACCCTCCTAGAGAACAACAACTCATGGGAGGAGATGCGAGAAGCCTTCATTAAGCACTTCGATGGCTCCTACATGCGCGCCACCACCAAAGAGGACCTAGAGTGCTGACTCTAGGGCCCACGCTAGTCGACTGACAATTGGGTCCAACATTGGCAGGACCTGTGGAGCAACGTCTTCGGCATCTACCCGGATATGGCGATCCACTGGTTTAAGAATGCGTGCCGATACGAGCCTCTGGTCGCCAAAATCAAGAGGGTCTACAGGACACTCGACAACATCCCCGACCTCCTGGAGATCGCCAAGTGCTACTCCGAAGAGGACCCCAACTAAGACTTTGACGACGAGTCAGGTGGTAGGCGATGCCCCAGCGTCCACAACAGCAGACGTCGCGAGCTCCGCTATAGCAACACTCACCAAACCGGAAAGCGCCGCGGTGATATGGAAAGTCTGAGTTCATCACCAACACCGTCTATGGCCAGCGCGAACCGAAAAACTTTCGCCGTGATGGAGGCGGCTACCGCAACAACAATACCGCAATGTCAAAATTCGACCCGCGGCCCTGCTCAACCAACACTGTGTCTACCACAACAGAGAGAGGAAACCCGCCACCCAAGCCACCACCAACTGCCACTCTCTCAAACGGAGGCTAATATGCTGAATATTAGGTGCAAGGTATCGGTTTGATGTCAGTGAACCTCTTAAGTAGACCTAAGCCATTGTACAGATTGATTTCGGGCTCTAGTGAGCCTGGATTTTGTAAGGAAGAGAGCAAAATAAACTTCACGCGGACATATTGATGAGACCTAAGCCGTTGTACAAATTTGTTACCCAACTCATTCTTTTTTCTGAATATTGGCTCATTTTTTTAAAACTCTGTTACTTACATTTTGTACGCAATTTGTGCAACTAAGTTTGGGCAATATTAAAACGGAATACACACAGGGGAGAAGCATCTTTTGCTAATACCGATATTTAAAAACTATATGTTGTGTACCTTTCAAATCAAACAAATTAATAATAACGACAACTTGACTAGATAAGTGACCGTACTTCTTGCTGTACGTTCATCGGTATCCTGCCAATCTATTCTTAAACAATTCCAGCGGACAGCAACGTTACACATACTCTTAACTAACCCCTCCTAGAAAAACAACTAGATCTTGACTAGATTTTAATGTACTGTGCAAAGCCCATGATAATATTCACATCACCATCAGGGTGCGTAAGAAGAAATTAATGCGTGCAAGTCAAACGAAAACGCAAATTAACGGAGGTTTCGTCTCACCTTGGGCGTCCTGAAATCAATCCGTACATATAGTCAACTGAAATGGCGTTGGTGACCTGCATACATGTTGGGTTTACATTTCGCTGGAATTATCGTTTATGCAGTCAAGATTTGACAATTAATTTAAAATGCAGCAACCATCGATCGGCGCCGTCTCTCGTTTTTCCCTTTCGATGTTTGGAAGAGCCACTGGTCGATTATTCCGATCAATAGCCGGCCAGAATCGATTAAGCTTTCAAACTCTCGGTCGTCCTCAACCACAAATTAATCATGCTGATGGGCAGATGCTCATGTGAGCACAACCGCCGATCAATTGAAATTTTTCTACCGGTAATATTAAATTGAGGACAGCTAGCTATGACAGCACAACATTAAGAAAGTTCTGGTCCGTACTCACAGCTCAAAGAATATAACTATAACACCTAGTATTACAAAATAATCTTGGTCAGATCAGTTGCCGTACTTCTTTGTACCGCCCCAACCCATCCAATCAAGTCAGAATCTAACAGTGATCTAATCCTGCGGCAGTATATAATTACTAGCACTTGCATGTACCTTGACAGAGCTTGCCCTCAAATAAGTGATCAATATCTGAGTGGGTCACGAGGATCAGGCAAGATGCTTGAAATTTGTACGCTAGTAACATTAACATATTCTATTGTGCCCAGTGTATAGAGCTAGCTAGACTCACATGAGACAAACAAATAATAAATATAAATATAATATAATGCTTACATACGAATGGTCTATAAGGTATCAACGGTGGAGCATGTGATAACACATATAGAAAAGCGCCCTATGATGATTAAGGAAATTTCGCACATAGCGACACACGATACTTTTCATCGTGTGATGATCTGGTTACTTTCGTAGTGTACTTCACATGCAGGAAAATAGAAGGAAGTTTTTGTTTTAGTTGCATGTCTAAGCCTTTTACTGAAGATGGTAGTCAAATTTTATCTTAATCAATAAAGCTGTGTCTTCCAAAACATCTGTAGATCGAAGTTTTAACAAAATGACTACTATAGAAGAACTAAATTGTAACTAGGTTCCATTCCCTACTAAATAGAAAAGCAACAAACATATACATGAATTTCATCTATACCCTCTTTAGAGTGGAGTATGGGAGATGTAGAAACAAGCATATGTAGCTTGGCCTCAACGCTGTTTTCTATTAAACTGATGCACTGACCAACTCAACCAGGCAATCATCATGACTGAGGGGTGTCATATACGATGACTGTTGATGCTCTAAATCCATGAAAGACCTCGTCATTAGGAAACCTACATCTACTGGCCGATAATCTCATGGGCTTGGTACATCCGTTGGAAATTTCAATACAAAAATGCCTCTAAATTTCTTTGAACGTTTTTTTGGATACTTTAGTACATTCTGCAACAATGGCTGTACTTTATGAAGAGAATAAACAAAGATAAACATGTCCACATGCATCTGATAATGAACTACTATGTTTGACTAGCATACTTAGAAGATTAAATGAATAGTGTTAAAAGGTTTACTTCTATGTATCAACGTGATAGATTTTTAAGTTCAGATGTAGATTAATTGAGGAGATTAAATCGTAAATAGTTACCGATAAGTTTGAATTGATGGAGAAACTCAACCTCGCTCACAACACAACCACCAGAAACATTTTCCGCTAGTAGCCTAAACTGGAATTGCCCTAATGGTCTAGTCATTATATGATTTGTTGAAGTATAAGTGTATTTTCCTCCCTATCCTATTTGTTTAATCTCTTGGATGAACTGGTTATACAATTCTAAGTAGTATTAGCGAACCTGGTTGGCGCAATTTAGATAAAAAGGAAGCTTACTTCCAGTCCACGTTTAGGCTTGAGTAGTCACACGTGATGGTAGTCTTGAAGTATAAATGCATTACCATAATTTTGCCGTCAGTTTAGGCAGCTAGGACTAATCAATGTTAAATTCAAGACCATGGCATATAAAATTCAGGGCATAACTCTAAATACGTACTCACACTTACTAAAAAACCATGTCGATTTGGTCAGTTGTTGTACTTCTTTGCTTGATCACAAACCCTGCAGTCAAGTATTCTTTATCTAATATTAATGTAATCCAGTGGAGTGTGAAGATTGACGATAGATGGCTTTGGGTCTACTCGGATAATAGCTGAGTCCCTTCTCTCACGTATATATATAAGAGGTGTGCTTTGTGACACAATCAATACAAGGAGTTTGGTTACAATACGGTTTACATATGATATGGAGTCCAAACTAATTCTAACACCCTCCCTTAATCACAACTTACTCAAGTTGAGATTATGTCTGAATTCCTCAAAATTGCATACCTGAAGCGGCTTAGTAAATCCATCAGCAATTTGGTCCTTGGAAGGAACACTCAAGATGTTTGTTAAGAACTCTGTCTCTCACAAAGTGAAAGTCTATCTTAATATGCTTGTCTCTAGCATGAAACACTTGATTCGTTGATAGATATGTAACTCCCAAGTTATCACACCACAAACAGGGTGGTTGTGCTAGTTTGACACCAAGTTCTTCAAGCAATGACTACACCCAAATTACTTCAGCCGTTGCATTGGCTACTGAATTGTACTCTGCGTCAGTGCTGGACCTGGAAACTTTAGATTGTTTCTTTGCACTTCAAGAAATCAAGTCAGGGCCAAGGAAAACTGCAAAGCCTCAAGTGGATCTCCTGTCATCCACACGGCCTATCCATTCTGCATCTGAAAAGGCACTTACCAATGTATACCGAGACTTGGTCAAAGTGATTCCAATACCCACGATGTACTTCACATATCTCAAAATCTGTTTGGTAGCATTCCGATGTACAATAGTAGGAGCATGCAAATATTGACATACTTTATTTACTGCATATGGTATATCTGGCCTTCTGAGAGTAAGACATTGTAAGACACCCACCATGCTTCTGTAACTGGTAATATCATCAGGACCTAACAACCAACCTTCATGTGCTGTCGGTTTCTCCGAAGATGAAATCATTGTAGTTGCACCCTTGCACTATGTCGTACCCACATGTGCAAGTACATCCCGCGCATATTTATTTTGACGCAAAACTAATCCATCATCAACCTTATGCACCTCAATTCCAAGAAAGAAGTGTAGATCACCAAGATCCTTTATTGCAAACTCTCTGCTCAAATCCTTCAAGAGAGCATTTGTAGCTGTTTGGGAAGAACTAGCAACTATAATATCATCAACATATAAATAATAACGTTGGACTTATGATAGATAAACAAGGATGTGTCAGTATTGGATGTAACAAACCCAAGACTGATCAGTTGAGTGCTCAACCTAGAGTACCATGCTCTGGGTGCTTTTTTCAATCCAAACAAGGCTTTATCCAATTTGCACACATAATTTGGTTTCATTTTATCCTCATATTCTAGTGTTGTGTCATATAGACCTCCTCTTCTAGAACACCATGAAAAAACACATTCTTCACATTCAACGGTCGCAAACTCCATCCCCTGGAAACATAAATTGCCAACACAAGTCGAACAATGCTAATTTTAACCACATGACTGAATGTGTCCTCATAATCAATGCCATATCGTTGTTTGAAACCTTTAGCTACCAGCCTAGCCTTGTATCTATCAATAGAGCCATATGCCTTCCTTTTAATCTTATAGATCCAGCGACAATCAACAACATTAGTACCATGTCGAGGTGGGACCAATCTCTAGGTTTTGTTTTTCATAAGTGCATCATACTCCTCTAGTCCTCCTGCATTGCATCTTTCTAGTTACTATTTTCTAGTGCCATTTGAAGATTGGCAAGTTCATCATCAATGGACGAAAGACACAACCGAACAGTTCCATCTTTAGACTCTTTAGGTTGATATATGCATTTTGAAGCTCTAATGACTGGTCGATCCGCAGGAGGGACTACAGAGGCGGAGGGCACAGAAGATCCTCCCCCTGGTGTCACCAGCCGGAGTAGCCCAGCTATCGGATATCGCTATCGGGGACGCAGTGGTCGGCATAGAGGATCATGTGGACGTTCCTGGGGTGGAAGGAGCGGACGGCAGTGACGCGCTCGAGCGAGCTGGCGCAGAGGATCGTGCAAGGGACTGCGGTGAGGTCGACCCTGCACGTGTAGGACTGGGTGTGTGATCAATCCGAGGAGGATCGCGCCGATCCTGATGACGATTGCGGCAGAGGATCCTTCCCATGTTCTGTGTTTGTGTCTTCTCCTGTTGAGTGCATGAGAGACATTGTTTTGATCGTTCTGAGCACCGTTTTGCCTCAAACTTTCACCATTGGCGCGCCTTGGAACCTGGACATCATTATAGGTACTTGTAGAGGGATTAGTAACATGAGAATTAGCCATGTCAAAATCATCAATAATTGCATCCCCATGTTCAGAAGTTTGGAGGGATGAATCTAGGAGTAGGATTTCTTTCGAAGCAATGAATCACGGCTTCATCGAACACCATGTCCCGAGAGATATACACATGGCTAGAAGAGACTTGTAAGCACTTGACACCTTTTTGACGGGGATTATATCTCAAAAAAATACATTATGTAGAGCGAAAAGCAAGTTTACGTTTATTATAGGGACGCAAATTTGGCTAACATGCACAGCCGAAAACACGCAAGGAGTTATAATGAGGTGTAGTTCCCAGATGGACCAGTGTATCATTGTGAATAGTTTTTCTAGGAAGCATGTTAATGAGATATGTGGCGGTGAGAAAAGCTTCATTCCAAAATATTAATGGCATATGTGCATGAGCAAGGAGAGATAGTCCTACCTCAACAATGTGTCGATGTTTTCGCTCTGCAGAGCCGTTTTGTTGGTGCGTGTGTGGAAAATAAGCATGATGTGCTATGCCATGATGTTGGAAGAATGAATTTAACTTAATATATTCGCCTCTCCAGTCGGATTGGATGGTGAGAATTTTCCTATCAAGCTTATGCTCAACATTCTTTTGAAAGTTCACAAAGGCACAAAAAAGCATCTTGTTTCTTGAGTAGATAAATCCAAGTAAACTTTCTATAATCGTGATAAAACTTATATAGTAATCATGGCGACCAACAGACAAACGTTGGTGCAAGACCCCATACATCAGTAAAAACTAATTGAAGGGGAGTTGTGGAAACACTAGTAGACATAGGATATGGTAGTTGATGGCTCTTAGCCTGCTAGATGACCAAGACGATTATGCCACTTCGCTTGAGAGGGCTTGGTGGCAGCAAAAGAATGCTTCGAGGAAGACGTAGGATACACCATGGATGAGATTAGAGGGTAGAGTCTACCAACACATCTCCCTCTATAATTGTTTTTTTTCTGACCTCATCCTTGATCAAAAAATAGAAGGGGTGAAATTTGATAAAGACACAATTATCAAGGGTGAATCGATGAACAAAACACAAGTTTTTAGAAGCAGTGGGAACATGTAGAATGTTTCAAAGATGAAAATTATGAACGGGAGGGAGAACTATTGAATGACCAACATGGGAAATTTCCATACCTTGCCCATTGACAGTGTTGACCTTGTCATGTCTGTGATACCTATCACGCATCGTCAAGTTGTTGAGCTTGCTGGTGATGTGGTGTGTAGGCCCAGTGTCCATGAACCAGTTTGTATCAACACTGTAGGAGGCGACATTGCCCTCCTTGTTTCCATCATTATCATCATCATCCTAGAATCGGTACCAGCAGTCCTTAGCAGGATGTCCCTCCCTGTTGCAGATCTGACACCTCACGTCGACCCAAGGAGTGGTGCGATGACGTCCACGACCGCGGCCTGCTCCTCCTCCACAAGGACCACCACGACCTTGACGCCAAATACTTTGTGTCACGACGATCATCGCGGCGGCCTCCTTGATCAGCACGAGAGCCATGGTTCTGGTTTCGATTGTGGTTGTAGTTTGGCTGATACGGACGGCCATGCGAGGACAGATTCATCAAGGATTCAAAGTACTATCTTGTCTCGTCTTGAAGCATCTACGGGCGTTCATCATAGGAGTGGATCTGAGAGTACAGTGATGAGAGTGTGATGGTGGTGGAGACGATCCCGATTGTAGCAACCAGGGCGTTGTATCTTAATCCAAGGCCAGTCGGGATATGTGAGATTTGCTCCTTGTCGGTAAGTGGTGAGCCTGCAGCTGCGAGCTCATCGGCGAGCCCTGCATCTTGGTGAGGAAGTCGCTCGTAGCCATGTTGAGTCTCTTCGTGTTCGCCAAGGCAATGCGTAGGTTCGTGACCTTTGCTTGATTCTGCAAGGTGAACATCTCCTCCACCACCTGCTAGACATCGGTGGTGTGCACCAGGCGCTGCACATGAGGAAGAACTTCCGGAGAGGTTGACTAGAGGAGGTAGGAGAGCATGATCTAGCCATGACTGATCCAGTCGATGTACGAAGGATTTGGTGCAGACTTCACCGCAGTCTTGGTGGTCGTGTCTGCTCGAAAAACTTCCAGCGTGGGCGACGGAGCAGCATCAAACCGTCAAGCAGTCCGACGAGGCGTGCTCCGTGAATCGCCAGCAAAACTTTGGCACGCCACATAGAGTAGTTCCGGTGTGTCAACTTGTCGGACAGTGGGTTGTCGAGGTTGATCACCTGGCCGATACTGGTGGAAGTCATGGCGGAGGTGGTGGGAGAAGCTAGATTGGATCGTGGCGGCGGCGGTGATGGAGGGGATGGGTAGTTTTTTTTCTAGCTATCATGTAGATGTGGCGAAAGAGCCTCTCGATACCATGTGAAGATTCATGATAGATGGTTTCAGGTCTACTCGGATAATAGTCAAGTCCCTTCTCTCACGTATATATAGGAGTTGTGCTTTGCGACACAAGCAATACAAGGAGTTTGGTTATAATACGGTTTACATATGATATGGAATCCAAACTAATTCTAACATGGAGAACAAGGGAGGCACATGCATGTAGTTTGACCGAGCTTGCATACATCATTAGGGTAAGATACATGGGAATTTTGTCCATTGACTTATGTGAGGAAGTAAGAGCTTCCTTATTTCCCAAGGCTTGTTTCCTTAGGTAGGCTAACTCACACATAACATTTTCAGGACGCTCACCTTAGTTAGACATTATCATATACGTGAATTTATTAAGAATAGTTTGAGAATTTTTTTTTGATCCTCTCCCTCCTCTCGCCCCCGTGTGGCGACGGGGGGGGGGGGGACCCTAGCCGTCACCGCCTCAGCCCCCCCCCCCAACTCCCCTCCCTCCTCTCTCCCCTGCTGCCACCAAGGTCGTGGCCAGGCAAAGCCTGGGTGCTTTCAGCGGCGGGGGGGGGGGGTCTCTCGGCTTCCCCGGTGTAGGATGGCGGTGTGGGACGCCAATCCTCGTTGCGGATGGGGTGTGCGGTGGGCACCTCAGTGGCGTGGCATCTCTGGTGTGCAACGGCATCGGTATGGCCGAAGGAGCAGCGACGTGGTGGACGACGATCTGGTGCCCCTCGTCCCTCTAGCCAAGAAAACTCTAGGGGAAACCTCAGATCCCGAGGGATTGAGCGATGGCAGTGTCCTATGCATCGTTCCTCTCTTGAGGGCATCACTTTTGGACTTCTCACCGGCTGTAGGGATCAGTGGAGGCCCTTGGTTTGGTGGAGGTGGTCGTCTTCTCCATCGAAGGTGGCCGACCTGCAGCTGGTTTGGCAGATCTCGCGATCTGTCTTCCAGTCCCAACAGCTAGGCGAGGAGACATAGGTGCCGGTGAAAACCAAGCCATTGACAGGCGATGGCGGCGTTACCACGTTGTTACCTTGATGTAGGAATCACCGTGCACCTTGTGTCAACCTCAATCGTGCTACTCCAGGGGAAGCGCTAAGATCTTCAGGTCGGGCGATGGTAGTGTCGTGGTGTCGGTATCACGTTCTCTCCTGGGAGCATCGCTTGTGGAGCAGGACGGAAGCGGCAGGAGGGTGGAGCGGCTAGCGCATGGGGGGTGGTGCTGCTTGGCACCGAGATGGTGTCGGTGGGTGGTGTCGGTGGCTGGTGTGGCGAGATTCTACGCATTGATCTACATGCTGGCGACGGGTTGGCGGAAGATTTTTAAGGAGGCGACATCCGGGGCATGTGCGTCGGCGCAACTCCGTGGATATGTTGTGCGGTTCTAGGACTCCGTTCACTTGAGTTCGTGCCACCGTGCCAAGGCACCCCAGCTTCTCTCGGTGAGTGGTAATAGTGTAGGTGACCATGGGGGGTCGAAACAGGTAGTTAGGGGCTTGATAGATCTTGTTGGGGAGCTGGCGATACAGTTATCATTTTGCTCAGTGTTTAGCTTTGAAGGTTCCGGTTTGTATGATCTTTGTAATGACTTTTGCCAAACAATGTGGTTCTAATAATAAATAAAGGCTATGTTCGTTGCTTGATGCAGAGGCCGAGCTCCGCTCCCCATTTCAAAAAAAAAGTATGATATTATATGGAGTATCATTTTATTTCAATCATCCTTGATCAAGAGAAGCTAGCCATTTATTTGACCCCTTATCATGAGTTCAATCTGCTTGGGTTCATTTTCTATTAAGGACGAGTCTTAGATACGGTTTTGGGAGGATAAGTGGCTTGGTAATGCTACACTCCGTGAACAATATCCCATGTTGTATTCTATTTTCCAACATAAGGATGAACGATTTCCACTGTGTTGGAATCATTTCCTCCAAACGTGACTTTCACGGGAGATTTGATTGGAACCAGACCTGACTCTTGGATCGCACTGCTCCTTCGCGTAGCAAATGTCCAACTGTCAACTAGGTCCGATGAATTTTGATGGAACTTAACTGAGAATGGTTTATTCTCCGTTAGTTCCTCATACAATGCACTTGTCCAGCCAGTCATACCAGTTTTAGATAATAGGATGATCTGGAAGATGAAGATACATATAAAAACAAAAAAATGCTTGGTATCTCTATAGAGGGGTTATCCTTACTAAATACTCCCTTCATTTAGAAATATAAGATGTTTTAGCTTTGTGAAAAGAGTGTATCTAGATATGTTTTAGTGTGTAAGTTCATCAAGGTTTAGAGTGAACCTACACACTAAAAGGAGTCTAGATACATTCCTTTCACAAAGCTAAAACATCTTATATTTCCGAACGGAGGGAGTATAATCTTATTAGGCGGAATTGGCATGGAAATCCTACATATGTGTTTTGTCATCGTAATGAGACAATCAAACACCTGTTTTTCCAATGCAATTTCGCTAAGTCTATATGGTCAGTTACCCAAGAAGCTTCAGTCTTATATCCACCACGTAGTATTGCCATCTTATTTGGAAATTGGTTACATGGTATAGATCATAAGTATAAGCTACTACTCCGGGTTGGAGAGATTGCCATTATATGATTGCTATGGTTATATAGAAATGATAAAGTATTTAATGATACTAGACTTCTCTCTGCGTCCCTGGGGCACGACTGTCATGCATGACGTTTGATGGAAATACTTTTGATGGGCAATAAGTGCACATAGACTAGGCGTAAGAACGAAAAAGAGATGTCACAATACTAATCTTCATTGCAGTAAAAGATTGAACATTAACACGATACATTAGAATACGGAACATTAATATGACAGATGAACAGGTGAGAAACCTAAGTAGCATGCCGAAATTTCTAACTACAACATTTAAGGAACAATCTAACAGCTGACGAACAACACGTGAAGCTGAAGGCGAAGACGAAGAAACAATCATGATCCTTGTCCACATCCGGATCCTCCCAGGCGACGCCTTCCTACTCCGATTCATCCAGAGGCGCCTCCTCCAGGACACGCGTAGCCTCCTCTTCGAACTCGTAGTCCTCCGGTCAGCGGTCCTCCTCAGAATCGTCGACGGGAGGATCCTCCTCCTCATCCTCATCAAAAGGCGGGTCATCCCAGTAGACCCCTATGATGATGGCGAGGGGGCAGGTCTCCACAATAGACTCGTCGTCGTCGTTGCCGTCCGAAGCCTCGTCCTTCTCTTCTTTGTCCGAAGAAGAGTCAACGAAACCGTTGGCGACGTACTTGTTGAAATGTGCCGAGTACTCCGCGTGCTCGGGCTGCTGTCCCCATGTCAGCTCAGCCAGGGCGACCCTGAGTTGTCCGAAGGTCTGGAGGAGAGCGTCATCGAGGGCATCGTTCGAGTAGGATAGGGCCATAGTGTAGATGAGAAGAAGCACGTGAAAAGAGTCTACTGCAAAGCTAAAGTATAAGAAGAAGCACGTGAAAAGAGTCTACTGCAAAGCTGAAGTATAAGAAGAGCAACGGGTAAGGAAGGCCGTGAGCCTGCGTCCACCGCCGGGCCGAGTTATTGCCTACGTGAAAGGAGAGAAGAGGAGCAGTCCACAACAGCCAAGAAAAAAAGTCAAAATCCTAAACTCGCGTCGGTCATCAGCTTGAAGACGTGCCATCATAGGCTAGCTAGAAAACCACATGCGAGGCATTCATGCGTCTAGACTCTGCATCGTTTGGTAGATAGTCAAAATGGGTTCACCACATAAAAGGATCTGCATTAACAGCCGAAATAATCCGTGACATAACATGCCGACTATTTTGGGTGCGACACGGCAAGGAACAAAAAGGATGTAACTTTGCGTGAGCAAATCTGTTGTGCAAATCTAGAGTAATTACGAATCTAGCGACCAAAGCGACATGTGCATCAACATTTTGCACGTCGAAGAAGCAACATCATAAGTCAGATATGGAGAGACATCGAAAAAGAAACATCAGAAGTCAGATTTGAAAAACTGAGGTATCTGCAGTCATGCGAAGCCAGGTAGGTAACTTGAGTTAAGACAATTGCAAGTCATAAAAACATACTGTTCGCTTCCTTCTTTCTCTCCTCTGCGATTTGGACCAGAATAGTTATTAAACGATTTTTAATTACTTCATTATTACATCCAACACGTTCATACAAACGTCGAGTAACAATGACCAAGCAAGCCCTGCACGTTAGCCGATGGACGAACGGTAAAAATAAAGGCCAAAAGCATTACGCCAGGAAGGTAGATCGAGTTAGAGTAACCGAGAGAAGTTTACACAATAACTGCACTTTGTCTTCGGTCTCTCTCTCCCCTATACGATTTGGACCAGAATAGTTATTCATATTTAAACATATTTTTTTATTTTCTAAGCCATGTTTATTCTTTAAATGACGTGCGTTGGAAGTACGTTTGCACAAAAACGAAATTGGAGTATGGTCTTCTTGCTATTGTTTTATTAAGAATTTCTATTTTACATATCTTTCAGCAGTGGCTCTCATCGATTCCGGTTCGTATGATTCTAACTGGTTTCACCAAACACAGATGTATCGTCTTTTGATAGAAAAGATGTTCTCTTTGGCATATTTTTCTTCTGATCGCGTTTGCATGCACCCGTCTCATAGTCATATGTCTCGCATTAAACGCTATCACAGTCAAAGCGTTTATCATTAAACTTGCGGATCATCAAGTCCACAACTCTTGCTCGCGTTCGTATTCGCATGCAACGTGTTCGAATCAACATTTAAGCAGCACAGGATATCGACGTGCTCTTCCACATGTCTTGCTCTCGTTCTCTTTCCCATGCAACGGGTTCACATCAACATTTTAGCAGTCATCGGTCTCGCAATAAACTTTCTCGCAATCAATATGCTCGTCCATATTTTTCGCTTTTGTACGCGTTTGCATGCGACAGTTTCGCGTCCACATTGTAGCAGCCATGTTTTTCGCAGTAAAGGATCTCGCAGTCAACGTGATTTTCCATATTATTTTTGCTTTCATTCGTGCTCACATGCAACTTGTTTGCATCAATATTTTCGTATTCATCAGTTTCGCATCAAACAATCTCGCAATCAACGTGCTCGCTCTTTGGCGAGAAAGAAGAAGAAAAGGCAAAGAAGAAAACCAAGAAATCAAGAAAAAACACAAAAAGGTAAAAAAAGGAAAGCAGATACATACAAGAAAAAGGAAGCAGGTACATACATACCGGCCCCATCATGAAGCAGCATCAGCAGTGCCATGGTCAATGGCTGAACCAACACCACCCGTGTCATGACCCAATTTTCCACCGCCAAAAAGTTAGACGGCGGAACACATGAGAGCGAGACCTAGGCTACGACCACAACGAAGTTTGGGAACCCAGGTGCTCTTTGTGTATGCCACCGTCTAGCAATCTGTCGCCTCCTGTGAGCTCACGACCTCGCCATTCGCGTCGCCGGAACCGGCTGTGTTCACCGGACTATCGCACGCGAGTGGCGAGTGGGAGCAAGCTGAGAGGAGGTGGATCTGGAATAGGAAAAAACCTATCTAGCGCATTGCGTGGAGATAAAAACATGAGAGATGTCCATGGCGCGAAACTGCATGATACCGCCGCGAGTACCGTTGACACCTATATTCTACACTGCTAGCTCGGCTATTAGTGGGCCCAACGGTACGACATAGACGCGAACCCCTCGGACGACTGCGATCTATACTGCCAGATCGTCTATGAATGGGACTCGATGTACGATCTCGCCGCGAGAACCCGTGCACGTCTACGGTCTTTGCCGCCTAGGCTCTGCGTCCGCGAGAAGACACGCCGTCTATGGTCTAATCTGAGTTGTCAGACATGGGTTTACGGTGCCACATCGGCCTGTGCGAGCCCTAAGTCCATGAGAAACCACGTCTGACATGGGCTAACAGCACCATGTTGGCTCTCGGCAGGACCCCATGAACGTGAGAAACCGCAGATGACATGGGATCACGACGCCATGTCGACTCTCGTCGGACCCGACCACCCGGCTGGTGCGAAGGCACGTCGCACCAGGAGCACCTCTCACAGAGCCCGGTCCTGCCCGCGTACGCTGACGGCGGTGCCATGTCGCGCGCGCGGTCCACCGTCCAGCGGCGCGGGGTACGCCATTGTGTGTGACACAAGCACATGTCAGGGAATCTTTCGTCCTGGCCCACAGCGGGTCGCGTCTCACGGGATAGCAGGGTTCCGTTGCGATATCGGCACGTGTCCTTCTTGGTGTCCATCTCACGGCCGAAAAGAATCAGGACGACGTGGATAACAATTTGAGACGAAACAATCTAGCTATTATTTATACCTGATAAATTGTTCTCTTTTGTAGGTTATTTACCGTTGTACCAACACCCTATGTTTTTGGTCAATCTTACAACATGCGGAGTATGACAACCTTATAACGGAGGTATATACGTGGCTGGAGGATATGGCGCAGGATTTATTTACCCGCCATGGATGACATCATAATCTCTGGATCGGTCCTCTTTCAACATCTTAGACGCTTTTACAATTTCTCACTATGATATGTAATTTTCTTGGATATTTTCGGCTGTGTGCATCCTAGTTATAAAGGCTGAATTTTAAGTAATAAAACGCCCTTTACTGGAAAATCACCTGTTCGGCCGAAGCTCATAATTTGAGTACGCAATGCTCATCAGAACTAAGGACGAACGATTAGATGATTCAGTAAGCTCATCTTATATCATGAGTCTCTCATTTCAATTTTGTATGGTCTATATTTGTCCTTATACTCTCACTGAGATCCAGCCTGATGTGCATTAGGTACTCATACTTTACAAATATAACTAAACAGTATCTTACCTGCCAGCTGGTAATACTCTTTAACTATACCAGCAGCATCCTGACAGAAGGATGCAATGCATATATAATATGGCTGTATACGGACGATATTTTCGAAGAATCGTTTCTTGTTCTTTTAGAATAAATCCATTAAGTTGGGAGTCTTTGGGGGTACACTGAAGAATCGTTTGTCTAGATTGAGCAAGCTGAACATTGAGTTTTATATGACAATTGAACGAGTCACGATTTGGGTGCTTGCACTAGCATTAATGTCGAAATCAAATGAATGTCACCGTTGGAAAATTAACGCCTGAAATCGACAAGCACTTCTGTACGGAAGGATGCGTCATATGAAGCTTATGTTTATATATCTGCAGTGCATACATAATTTGAACCAGGATGAAGATGGAGATAGTAAGGCTTTTGGTGTACATTAAGCTAGTACTCCCTCCGTCCCAAAATAAGTGGTGTCGGTTTGTCCATATTCGCATGCATTTAGACATGTTTTAGTATATAGATAAATATAAATCTAGACATTTTCTAACGCAAGTCACTTATTTTGAAACGGAGAGAGTATTATTTTGAGTGCATATACATATGTGTATATGGCGACATCGCCAGCACGGTAGCTGGAAGAGGGGTGCCGTGCAAGTAATACTTAGCTAACCTTCCTTAGGTACTTGTATATGTCCCGTTAAGGGACGTCAGTCTGTGAATAATCGGTGAGTTCAACTTCTAACATTTTTTATTGCAATTAAACTAACGGTGGTACATATATACTCCTTTTCATTCAGTAAATAGCTCCTGATCTAACGGGGCTGACGGTCAAAATTACTAAGTTGCAGACAACTGACCCCTAACAGTCAAGAAAATAATTATTTAACCGGATGCAAAATTGAAACACAAGTGTCACAACAAGTAGTTTTACTTAAGTGCGCAAGTTGTGTGATATAATTTCATTTATCGTTGTTGCCATCCATGGTCCATCACCTGGTTTCGGTGTTGGAACATGTGGTAACGTTGGACCCCCGATATTCATGGAAAATTAGTTATACTCCCTCCGAGCCATATTAGTTGACTTGAATTTGTCTAGATTCGGATGTATCTAGACATGTTTTAGTACTAGATACATCCGAATCTAGATAAATTCAAGTCAACTAATATGGGTCGGAGGGAGTACTTGAAAAAGCTGGAGCAGTAGCTTTCCAAAGGCTGTAACATGTAGAGAGAGGAAACAGTCATCGGCTCACTCTAATCTTGTGGATGCCCTATAAAGTCCTCGAACCACCTTTAGGGCATTTGTCATATTACATAGGATGGGCATAGGATACAATATATGATCACCATTGACAAGTAAATCTTGTGCAACGAACTCCTTAGGGCATCTATAGGGTCATGACATTGCATGTACGAAATAATTGTTCCTCGAAACAGGCTTTCTCTATGCTTTATAAATAAAGTCACATGTTCGAGATAATTGTTTATGTACAGGAAAGCAGTGAAAGAGGGGAGAGAATAGGATAATTCTTACCTAAGTCAAGCTCTACGAAATATAAAATCTCAAGAGTCAACCTCATTGCCTTTGTACTCTACCCCATTTAATACAAACATCTTTGTGTAAGGTGAGCTCAAGACACACCATATGTGTATTAGTTATTGGCACGCCTTAGTTAATTTAGTGTAGCTAATGACCTGAAAAGATAAGAATTTGCGCTAGAAGAACGAATATTGCTTGATTCATTACAAAAGTTAGACCCCCTTTTTGATCCGCGTGGACTACATGATCTTTACAACAGACTCAACGACAAGGCAATGGTTAAACTAGATTCCTGGCAAAAGCCCACTAAACTAGATAGTAGCTTTTAAGTTTGTGTCCTTAGTCTTTTGGGGACATTGGAATAAGTAAGTGGTTGGAGCCTTGGAGGTATGCTTACATGCACACAAAAATGCATAATGAGAATGGTACCGAGGGAAGGGCATTGTGAGCTGTCACATATGCTTCTGAGAATTATCGGTAACGCTTTGCTAGAAAAATCAACTTGAGATCTCATTCGTCTTTCGACAAAATCGGCATTAATAAACCCTAAGTTGGTCAATTGGCCAAACTCCATGTGCACAGAGAGGCCAGTATAGATAACAGGGTTTCCCCTCCCCTCCCCCTCCCATCTCGCTACAGTAGACTAGAACTCTCTTCGCCGGACCGGGCTGAACCTGAGCCTCTTCGGCGGCTTTTGCCGGCCGGAGATGGCGAAGGGGAGGCGCCGGAAGTAGTCTAGGGTAGGGTCTTGGGCTATATGCCCGTAGTTTGGAGCGTGTTTCAGATCCTGGCCAGATCTGGATCTTAGGGTTCCGCCGCCGTCGGCTCTTCCTCCGGCTGGAGGACCTCGCGCTGACGAGAACTAGCGTCTCCAGTTTAATAAGGCTGTTGTGGGCTTCCCGTTGGTGTAGATCCGCGACTCAGTGCTCTCTGTCCCTGGCCGGCCATGGCGGCGAGGGGGGGGGGCGGAGACCTGGGTGGTGCGCGGTGGCGTCGTCCCCCCTGGCCGCCCGTGGTGGCGAGGAGGGGGGATGGAGGCCCTGCTTTCTTCAGCGATGTGGAGGCAGCTCGTCGGCTTCTCCGGCTCGGGCATCTCGGCGTTGCTCGCCTGACTCAGCGAGCCATGGTGGCTCGGTCTCAGGCGTTGGACTCCGAGTTGCTTCCTGGCGGAGAGGTGGTTGGGAGCTTCTCTCCGGCGATCCCCTTGGCGGCAGGTCTCGCCAACGCGCCGGACTCAATGGCAGTAGGGCTGCCGCCCCTTTGCTGCTCGGGCTCTGGTGTTGGTTGCCCTGTGGCATGGGTGTGGCCAACGCCGGAGCATCGTTGCCGATCTGGAGGAGGATGAGGACGAAGGACTTGATTGCTTTTTCAAGTTTTCTTCTAGGTCCTTAGTGCAAATTTTAGGGCCTCTGTGTAATTTTTCACTTTTTAGGCCTTTTTGTACTCCAGTGACTCGTTTGCAGCAATATATGTCGGGTGCTTTTGCACCCGTTCCCGTTCAAAAAAAAAGATAACAGGGATTTCCATAGTAGCGACTACCATCTTTGTTGATGCTCTTTACTCAACGGACACCCTCGTTCATCTTTGTAATTGACTTGGCTTCATTCATCTCTTGATGGTCTTTATCGGATGTCCCCGAAGAGATTGTTGATGCTCTCTGTTAATTGTGTCTAAGTCTTGTGCACTTGTCCTATGCTCTGTAAAGACGAAACTAAACTCTTACAAGGATACCGCGGAGGAATAAGATAACGAGGGGATTAATTGGGACAAAAAATTAGAAAAGGGTCCATGACATGGTGACGAAATTAGACTTTGTCTCTCTCGTGAGGCATAAAGATCAGCTTGAGATTCCGTACAAGGAGTTGACATTAGAGACAACTGGTGATAGAGATAGCTTATCACCAACTGCGTCCGTACGGATACGATCGATGCATCGATAATTAAGCATGGACATGAGGACACAC
Source organism: Avena eriantha (assembly GCA_910589775.1). NCBI lineage: Eukaryota > Viridiplantae > Streptophyta > Magnoliopsida > Poales > Poaceae > Avena > Avena eriantha. Next base: position 201,445,072 of record OU342746.1, read on the forward strand.
ACACTAGATAGCCTCTCTGCTTAAAATATTAAGAGTGCCGTACTTATAAACCTGATGATGTACTACTCAACAGCTATCTACTAGTAGTGCCATAGCTGACCGGCCGGCCAGGTGCATGCACGATCGATCGACAGTGGCTCACATGTTGAGTCCCCTTCCCCATGTTATCTCTCTTTGATTGTGGATCAAGGCCAGCCAGATCGATTACAATATGCAGGCTCTGCTAGCTAGTTGTTGCGCAGCTAGCGGCCAAAACCTAATTAGTAATAGACACTGGGTTGTTCATCTTTTTAAAAAGGGGTTAAATCTACGTAGGTTAATTGACCGTCTATGCTGATACGCTGATCAGTACAACCACCATCGCCCTAGCTTGCGCATGTGTGTCGTCTGTCATGCGAGATCCAGCTGGTTGAAGGTCAGGTTCTCAGTCTCAGGTGTACGCACGCACGTATCTCACCTCACAGAAAACGGGTCAGAAACCTCATATCATCTAGTGAATGCTGATTTTGACCCTTCTTTGTCTTCAAGGTATAGGTGTTGTGATTCAAGATTGTGTGCTTATTTCCGCTTGGGAACCTATATATAAACTTGTGCTTACATGCAGAGGAAGGCTGCTCATATCTAGGGCTTCAACATTTCCCATATACACTAGTTTGCACATGAATTATATGTTGAAAACAAACTGGAAAAATACTAATGTGAACCTGCTGGTTCTTGTGTATACTTTCTATAAATAAACTCATAAAAACTCTGAAATAACATGACACGGAGATAGATCTTGAGTTGAAGCTTTACACATTTAATTTTTTTGTACAGTATTATGAACAATTAATAAGTTTCACCGGGTAAAAATAATAATAATATTTTACGCTCAAATTTCTAACCAATACCTATGTTTATGAAAAAAAAGGTAAATTTTGAAACTTGCAAATTTGTTTGGGCTAAGTTTGTAGACAAGACGACTTTCCGTCTGTCTATTATAACAAAATCTACTACCACAAGATTTGCTCGGCTCCAGTGAGGGAGTGGTCAGGATGGCAGTGCGCCTTCGGCTCGCTGGAGTGCTTTTAGTCGTCGCTAAGTAGTCCAATGACGTATTTAGAATTTTTATTACTTTTAGATTTCTTATGTTGTTAAAGTTTATGAATAGGTCGGTGGACTTTTTCGAAAGAAAACAAGAACCCATCATACAAATTAACTGCTCTTTTGCACACCATATACACGCGATGGAGCAAGGTTTGGATAGATCAGATTAGGGCCTCGTTCTTTTTTTTGGCAAAACCTAGTATAGACGCAGACCATCTATGTGCAAACACTCGCTCCTATGAATGTACACACGCATACTCCCCTATAAGCACCTCCGACAGACTGAGTCTGAGAGATTGATCCGGTGGATCTTGAGATTAAAGAAGTCACCATAGGCGCCTCACTGTCACCGACAACATCGTCTCTCACTAAAAAATATCTGCGTCAAACCTGATGTTTGATCCCTGGTGGATTGAGGGTATCACTGACCTTCTAACCATAGGTGATGATATATGTCGTTTCAAGCGGCACATCCCGCCCACGCCACCTGAAGGGTGCAGCCAACTAGGCCGGCCTAGTTGACACATTTTATATTTTTCTTTTTCTTTTCTATTTTCTATTTTTCTATTTTTTTGTATTTTATTTTAAACTCTGAACAGTTCTCTTATAATGATTTAAGAAATTGTAAACATTTTTGAATGTTCGTGAACATTTTTCAAATATCATGAAAAAAAATTCAAATAAATACGAACAAAAATTCCAAAATCATGAACAATATTCACAAATGATGAATATTTCTCAAAAATCATGAACAAAAATTAAAAAAATCATGGATCAAAATTAGAAAATCAAAAATCATGAACCAATTTAAAAAATATGAACCAAAATTTGAAGAAACATAAAAATTTCAAATAATAAAGAAAATTTTAAAAATAATTTTTTTTTAAAAAGTCAAAAAAAGAATAAAAAGAAAACAAAAACAAAAAACTAACGCAAACTGGATTGGCCGAACAGGGGGTGTGCCCAGGCCCGAACCCACAGGAGCGTGGCCCGGACGGCTGCATAGGGCCCATAATTTTTGAGGGCCCAAAATTTTGGTATAAGCCTATATAGGTATACATATGGACAAAAATTTTGACATGTATCCGGCTGGGACTAAGGACTACGTGTGAAAATTGGTCCCTGCGATGGTTGGGATTTGGAAACCTGAGAGTGAAAAAGCTAATAGGGTCTTACCTAGGCGCCCAGATTGGTTTCCTTTCGATCGTTTTGGCTGCAATTGATCTCGGCCGTACCAAACCGAGCAGCTAGGTATCTGTTTACCATTGCCACTAGTCGCTGACGAACTCCCAGTCTCCTTTTAAAAGGAAATGCCCAATTTACTTACTCACCTAAATTAATTGATTTGTACCAGATTCAGATGTATTTAGACATATTTTAATGCTATACATCCGAATGTAGGTAAATTCAAGTCAATTAATTTGGGTCGGAAAAAGTAGAAAAAAGTTCTATTTTTAGAATGCAAAAGTTTCTCATTGTGAGAAAACGACTCCTCAAGTTGAAGTAAGGGTGGGACCATCTTCTTTTCGAACCATTTGGAGCTGCTCACAGGTCCTAAACCTTTCTGAAATCTCTGGAGCTTCGTAGAGCTCAATTTACCTTGACCTCAACTCTGAAATAAGGAGAATCAGCTCAATATAAAAGGGCTCCCACTCAATTGATTCGGGTCAACATTTCTCCAATCGTTGGCGTCTCTTGTGTGATTTGCTGGCGCAAATATGTGCCCTTATGCGCTTGGGGTGTCGATTCCTAGCCGCGCCAAGACAAACGCCCAAATAATTCAAATCCGCGTAAATTGAACAAAACATACGTATATTTATATATATTTAAGCGATTTTGTACAACAAAAATGAACTAGAATGGAAATTGAAACTGCTAATTCATACCGAGTCGGTGGTAGAACGACGTATAGTCGTCATCGTCATCGCCGTCGCTCGACGCCTCGTCCTTTGGTGGGTAGATGCAGCCCTGCCCCAGGATCGCAACCGCGGCACTCCTGGCTTGGCCATGCCTCCTTGTCGTTGTTGAGGTTGAGGCGGTCCTGACTACGCCTTTCTTTCCGGTCAAGGAAACTATCGCTACAAGTCACTGGTTGAACTCTACACCGATAAAAAAAATTCTCTGTATGGTGTTCCTCTTGAAATAAGTTTGGAGAAGTTCCCAAACAGCTATGGGAACTAAGTTGCTCTTCAGCACAGCCTATCACCTACGGTCGCAAGGTTAAGTAGAAAGGAAAAATGTGCGTGTATGATCTCTTTTGGTATGAAGTGCGAAGAATGCCTTCCGTATGCAGAGTTATCGTACAATAACAACTTCCAAAAGAATCTCAAATGGCTCATTTTCAAGTTCTATATGGCCATAAATGCCGAACTCCAATCAATTGGTATGGGGCAGGTGAAATAAGTTTATTTGGCACCGACATTATCTAGCAAGTTGTCGAGTTCACCGCAGCAGACCTCAACCCAGCAGCAGACCCGACACTGTTCGTCGTCTTCCCACATGCCATAGGGTGGACTCCCGATCTTGTTCCCTCCATATAAACCCAAGAGATGCGTCACAGTAGGCCTAACCCTAGACCACCTCCCCTCCTTGTGCCGCAGCCTCTAGCTACACCTTTTCCTTCCTCCCCATCGCTACCGTACTACCTCGTCGCGGCACCGCCAACTCCGACTAACCCAGCACCGTCTAGTGACGCCAGAAGCTCTACCATGGTCTCCTCTACCTCCGCGTCAATGTGCTTGTCTGAGGAAGCTTGAAATCGACATCACAACCGCTCCTTCCTACCTCTGTTTGCTAATGTTATTCGACTATTCCGGCCTCTCTATTACTCTTCTGGCAACCACGAACCCTCGACGACCTTCATGGTGAGTCTGCACTTATGCCGAGCCCTCTCACGGTCTTCCTTCCCTTCTCTAGCTCATTATCGATGTTGACCATTGCCTCTCTCTCTACAGGACCTTGCTGCAGTCAAGAACTGGCGACTGATTAAACCCCGATTCTCCCCTTTTTTGGTTTGCCACGGCAGGACTCGTCGATCACGATTGAACCCGTGTTCCCCCGTGCCTTCTGATGTCGAAACCGTGATGAACCTAGAGCCTCTCTGCCGCGTGCACAATCGAAGTTCGACGACTTGGTTCCTGTACAAGTTGTCGTGGCTCCCTCTTCCTTCTGCACCAGCCACCGCAACATAGTGGCGTGATACCAGTGCGCCACCCCTCGCTCCTCGGTTCGAACCCCGTCCGGGCCTGTCAACCACTATTTTGCTCTGGCTCCACCATCATTGACATTCATGGTTCAGAAAGGTTTAGAAGAGATGTAGATCTATCTGTTTTACAATACCCCTCCCATTTACTCTCTTAATTACCAAGTTAAGCCTCGATCACTTAGCATTTGTTCCAAAAAACCCTGAACTTGTAGAACCTGAACCCACAGTAGAGAGTTTCCAGAATTCAAGCTAAGCCCTTGTCTCTAATCTAGGTCCTTTGACCATTCACATAGAGTCAAACCTAATTCAAATTTTCAAATTTTAATATGAAACTTTGACCAGTGAATTTCAAGGTCAAAACATTTGAATTTTCCAAAAAATTAAATATGAAAAATGTTTAGGATTTAATAATATTTGATTTGTTTTATTTAATAATTTTTAAATAAATACAAATTGTTTATTTCAATTAAATATGAATTCATATTTAATATCTTTTAAACCGTTATTTAGAATTCGACAAATAATATGTCTAAATCAATAAAAAAAATACGAATCCAAATATGATATCTATACCTTCAACTACAACCTCTATAACATGGAGCGTTGGTGTTGGCGCTTATAAACGCTGAGGCAGAACCTTAGTCGCCCTGGTTGCACTGGTGCGGCAAAAAAAAGACTCCAGGGAGAACTGCGTCGGGTATTGTGAAACGGCGGTTGATTTTTTTGCGCGGCACAACTTGATCTGTTGAGCTAGCGCTTCCGTGGGAGCAGGCGTTTACGCCATCGCCCATGTAGGGCAGCACTGATTTAGGTGCCATGGTAGCTGCGAAACTACGGCACAATATGGTGCCGCCCTAGGTAACCCGTACACGGCATAATTTTTAGTTCTCGCAATGATGCTTCTAGACGTAGCAATTTAATATGGGGTTTTTATATTTAGGGTTTCCCTAATTTACCCCAAATCACACGTGATGCTTTCAAATATCACAGCACAAATTCGAATATATAGCATAACAGAGTATTCAACACATACATCGTAGCATTACAAAAGGCATCATAATCAGTTTTGACACATCCATGCACTACAAAAGTCGAAGATTAAGTTAATCTATGTGTAATCGACTACACATGGATTAACTTAATCTTCGACCAGCAGGGAACCCATCTCGTGCAGGGTAACAAGTGCTATGATAAAGTGTTGATTGCTTGGTCTTTAGTTGAGTCTGCGGTAAACTCCTAATGTACAAGGAATAAAATGAAATATAAATCACTTTCCTGCAAACAAGGAAATATGTATAGTAGCATATATACTACCTAAAATACCATACATACTTTTGTTCAATCCGAGAATAGAAATAGGTCTACAGCTTGACCCAGGAGTTCCTTCTTCCTTCATGACCTACGAAGTTAGTAGATACACATTTGTCAGGATATGCGTAGTTGATAAATCTGACAGCTAGGAGTCAATATTCGCATACATTTACAAATGGCCAAGCAATGTTGACGTTAAGAGCTTGGTCTAACTTATAACCTTTCCGAGTGGCGTAGGCAGTGACAGATGCTTTTCCACTATAACATCAATTAGGATCATGTAGTAATCCCCTAACAGTTGTCCATCATCCCACAGTGCATTCTTGCCTGTGCAAGTTAATTTTCCAAACTCCACTGTACTATCACTTGTCATGGATCACATACCCACTCTTTATTCAATCTATAAAAAGTTAATGTAGCATCAACAATATATGTATTCCTGACAGCTAACGTACGTATAGAAGACATATACCTGAGTTGCGCAGTTATTCAAACTCAACACTTCAGAACATCCTCTTCATGGTGGTCCTTAGACTATAAAAGTGCAGAGGTCAACAAATGCATAATACGATAATAGGAAGAAGTAAGTATTGAATTGTGCAATTATCACCTGCGACAAGCGCATGAAAACTTGAGGCCTAGAATAACCATGCCCTGATTTCTTCTTCTTGGAACTATTTCCACCATCAGATGAATCTGCAGCTCCCTTCGAAGCAACAGCAGCAGTGTGGGGTTAGCCTCAGTAGCATTTGGAGGGGTGGTTATAGCAGCATCTGGAGGTGTAGTTATAGCAGCATCAGCATTATCTAGAGCTGTATCAGCAGCACCACCACCATATGGAGGTCTGTCAGCACCAGCACCATCTGGAGTTAGCACTTCAGTATCACCAACTGCTCCAATTAGCACATCATCAACATGAGTTGATAATAAAGGAATAGTAGGAGTTTGAATTCTTCTAGTAGCTGCCACAGTACTAGCTAGCACCGAACGAGGAACATCTTCAGCACTTCTGACACTAGATGGGAGAATAATTACAACACCACGAGGAGGTAGAACACAGCGATGTGCCACTTCAGAAATTTTGATATCTATGGCATTAGAAAGTGCCACATCTAGGATAGGCTACGTAGCTTGGGACATTCTTCTAAGAGGTGATTGCACACTAGCTTCTGGTCCACTAGTGCTCTGCCCTCCTATGCAAGATTGGTTAGCAGAAATTTCTTGACTATCCAACTTCTATTGCATTGCATTTATTCCTTCCTCCTAGGCATCCAACCTAGCGATAAGGACATCATTCGTCGACCTAAGCTCAGAGTTCTCCTCTGTTATTTCTGTACACCTCGCAGATGTTCTTACAATCTCAATTGCCTTGTAGGCATGAGATAACAACCCCAATTCACGAACTCTGCCTCTTGTATCTCTTGGAAAGGCACATGCATAAAGGTCACCTTCTTCAATATATCTATACTCAAGACCTGGATCAAGTAAAAGTTCTCTTTGCATATTGGCCTAGCATATTGATTGTAATAGCATTAGCACTAGCATTAACTATCATGTATATACATCGTATGGTATGTTAGAAGATAGTGAATAATAACTTACAATATTTCTCTCACCACTTCATCAGCAGGTACATTGTCTTTGTTCGTGTGTGTGGCTATATATAGTTCAGCTCTTGTAATTGGACGCTTATCAGATTTATCCTAATCGAAGATGCATACATTCTGATATAGGATATGAAGCAAAAAGAATGGATACCAAGTATAATAGACATCTTAGATGCTACTCACCCCTATGTACCTCGCCCTAGAAAAACTCCTTGATCCAGAAGTATGACAAACATTTGTTTGATTGACACGATTTTTAGCATTCTTTCGAGCTTGCTCCTTGGTGGAATCCAAGATCCAAAACTCACACAGCACTACCCAATCAAAATGTGACATTCTATCTCCACAACCATTTGCAACGTTCTCCTCAACGGTGAAGGCAGGTCTGTAATACATCTTCTTCAACGTGCTTTTGAAATCATGCCATTTCTTTCCATCTAACCTCATAATCCAATCTTTACAATAAGGATCAGTATTGAAATATTTATACATTTTGAGAAGCATGTGTGAGGATAATAAGACTATTGTAAAATAGCAAGAAGGGTTATCAGGGAAAGTTGTGATTACATTTAGTATGTCCCACAACTTCTACTTCTGACCAGCTTTCCATCTGTCTGTAAACCTAAAGGATACATCAATTTTTTTTGCCAGGTAGGCAATATAGTTAGCAAAGTTGGCCGTAGCAAGCCCACAAGGCTAGCCTAGTTTGTTGAATTTGACTAAAATTTTGAACCTCCCATTACTCCTTGTTATTTACCTAATCTTAGTAGGACCTCTCACGTTCTTCCCATTCATCACTCACCTACATGTATCAAGGATGCCATTCATCACTCACACTGCATGTATCAAGGATGCAAGCATGTAACTTAGGGTAGGAAGCTATGTTATGTGCACTAAAATTCAGCTGGTACTATGACTATAATTTAGTTAGCACTACCAGGGACTAAAATTCAGTTAGCACTACTGTGGACTAAAATTCAGTTAGCACTACTATGGACTAAAATTCAGTTAGCACTACTGTAGATTAAAATTAAAATTGCACAATGTACCTTTGTTTTCCTCTTCATCTTCCCATGCCTCTTCATCTTACTAATTATTAGTGAATGGAATATGCCCAAGAGGCAATAATAAAGTGGTTATTATATTATATTCTATGTTTATGATAAATATTTAATTCTCATGCTATAATTGTGTTAACCGGAAACGTTAATACATGTGTGTTTAATAAACAGAGAAAAGGTTCCTAGTAATGCCTCTCATTACACTAGCTTGTTGATTACCAGATGATCAAGGTTTCCTGATCATGACATTGGATGTTGTTAATAACGAGGTCAAAATATTGGTGGAATGATGTGATGCACAATCTCCCAAAGTATGGTAACACGATCATTCCATTATGTTTACATTGCTATAACGTCATTCGACGTAACTCTAATCCTTAGACCACGAGATCACGTCAATCACTAACTCTAGAAGAGTACTTTGATTCCAGCAAACATCACATTGTAATAGGGTGATTATAAAGATGTTGTTGAGTACTTGGAAAGTCTTGGTTGAGTCTCGTGGATCAAAAGTGGGATTTTTCCATCCTGATGATAGAGAGATATACTCAGGGCCCTCTAGCTCGGTGCTATCACATTAATATAGCTTGCAAGCAAGTGATAAGATCACTAAGAACGTTATATCATGGGAAAAAGAAAAGAGTACTTGTCGGTAACAAGATTGAACTAGGTATGAATGATACCAAATGATCGGATCTCAGACAAGTAAAATATCGCGAGACAAAAGGAATTGGTTACTACGAAAAAGGTCCACACGATCACTAGTTCATGATCGCTAGGCGTCCTAATCACCCAAAATGTTTGGGAATTAATATTATATTCGTGATTCATCCTTGTCAGATGTAGTAGCTTGATCATGAAAGTTGTCAGGATAAGGATGGATAGAAGATGTAGGTAAAATGTTTACTACATTAAAAGGATTAGTAAAAGGAATGAAATTTGGAAGAATGCCAAACATTTGATGATGGCAATCTACATCAAAAGTGCAAGTCCAAAGGTATTAGTATTTGACTATACACGCTTTGGACTATGTGTCATATGTATGGCACCACTATTGATGTTGATATATTCTTTTGAAAGGAAAAAGGAAATGCTGAAAGAGAATCTGGAAAATATTGGGCAGAAAAGAAAAGACTGGAAATGTCCATCTTAGGTATATAAATGATATACATGTTATGGGTGTATTCTTTGCTTGTTAAACAAATGTGGTTCTTGGGTATTGGATAATGAATTGATATACATGTTTGCATTTTTGTTGGGGCTTTTGTGTATCCAGTTGATTTTCATATTAACGAAATACCCTTGAACCCTAGTTGCCCAGTAATTTTTGATAATCATTTTTACAATTCTATGAACATTGATATTGCCAATAAAAAGTAGGCTTTATCTTTGCAGCTTGCTGAAGAAACTATAGAAATAAACTACGGCCAATTCATGAGACTACCTTATGAGAAGAAAGTTGATATTAAGGAAGAGAAGACTATTGAAGAATTGGCAGCAATCTATTTTTGCACACCGCAATCTGAGTTGGAGAGAAGTTTGAAAAGCAATGATTCGCTTGCCAATGACTCTGCAAAAGAAGATTTGGATGAAATCCTCAACACCGCACCGGAGGCCGAGCCACGTCTCAGGGTTGAATATGAAGAACTTGAAAGAAAAGGGGACGAGGATCCGTCGCCTATTGTTTTAAAACCTCTCTCTCCGGGGCTCAGGTATGAATTCTTAGATAAGGAAGGTAAATGCCCGATGATTTTAGATGATAAGATCTCTCCCAAGGAAAGCACGAAATTGTTAGAGGTACTTGTTAAACAGCGAGAAACTTTTGGATACACTCTCAATGACATAAAAGGTATAGATCCTACCATAGTAAGTCACATGATATCTATGGTTGAAGATGCTAAACCATTTGTTGATAATCAGAAAAGGTTGAATCCTAAAATGAAAGAGGTAGTAAGAAAGGAAGTAATTCATATGTTGGACAGTGGTATTATCTACCCAATTTCATACAGTAAATGGGTAAGCCCAACTCATTGCATGCCTAGGGATGGATGCATAACAATAATTAATAATGATAAAGATGAATTAATCCTAGCTAGAACAATAGTAGGATATTGACATGGGTATACCCTACAGGTACTCGAGCTTGGTATATACGGTCTAAATACGAACAGGCCCACGGTGTCGCCAAAGCCCAGACGAAAGGACTCGAGAAATCTGCGGACTCTCGATTGCTTGAGAGACAAGAAGAAGCTAAAGATAGAAAGTTTGAAGGGGAAAAAAGCCTAACTTGTAACCAACTCGACCTGCTACCCGAGACCTAGCCTATCTATATAAAGGCTAGGAGGGGCGGCGAGGAGGACACACGTAACCCTAGTTTCCACAACTCTCGCCAGATTGCATCTGCGCACCATTGTAATTTTCGACTCCTTCGATAATTCCACGAGCAGACAAGCAGGAGTAGGGACCTCTACGAGGCCTGAACCTGGGTAAATCCTTTGTCCCCTGTGTGCTTGTTTGCTAGCCGATAGATTTCTCCAGCACTCCCTCCTTCTCCAAAACCCAAGTCCATAACAATGGGCATTGATGAGTTAAACCCTCGTCAATTGGCGCCGTCTATGGGAACTGGGAGTGCTGATGTTGCGGCTTCTTCGACCCCATCAACTGCGATCTACAACTCCGCAACAGCGGAGATTCGCCAGCTCTTCGGCATCTTTGACTTCACCGTCCACACGCCGGCCACCCGCCCGGCCTTCGAATTCGTGGGCGACGGAATTAGTCTGGCGATTGGGAGCTTCCGCTTCCAGGTTGGTCAGATGGGCACGCTTCGCATGCCTGATCAACCGACAACACCGGCGATTGCCCCGGCATCATGGTTCCCTCCATCGATCGGCACCCTCAGCGAGCTCAATGCTCCGGTGGCAGTCGGGAACACGATCAGCAATAGCAGTCGCGACTCCGATCTAAGCGATCTGGCCACAGAAGATGGAACCTACGGTTCTGGATCTGAAAGTTGTGGAAGCAGCAGCTTCCCCAATCACTTCATGTGCGCTGTCATTAAGCCAGGCGACACCTCCGCCAATCGCGGCAATGGCGGTAACGGCGCCAACGAGGGAGCAGTCGAACCTCCCAGTATAATCAATGAGCAAACCGGCGAACGTGTCGTAATCAAGCTCAACGAGCAAGAGTGGGAGCGCTGCCGCGAAGCCCTACGAGGTACACCGCTACCCCTCGGGTCCCCGCAGGAACTACTGATGGGCTACCACTGGCTCCTAAAAGAAGAATTCACGCGCCAAAAACAAGCAATCGCGCAACTTGAGGCGCGTAAAAAGGCGGCGGACGAGTCGAGTCTTCGTCATGCTGGGCTCTCCTCCTACGGAGGATCCTCCTCACGAGGCAACGAGTACATCGCTAAGAAGACGCAGTCGCGAATGGCTCACCTCACCGAACAAGAGCGCATAGACGCCACGAAAGTCCTCGACTTCGGCTCTATGACAGTCGACACGAGAGGAAACGTGGTCCCCAGGACGCCGCAGGCCGCGGTGACAGCAGCCACCATGTACCTCCTCAACAACCAGCCACCGGCTGGAGATCCCCGAACTGCCATGCACCGATCTATGATCACGGGTTTGGGGCTAATCGAGGCCGCCCTCGACAAGGAGCCGGTACCAGACCCAAAAAAGGGCAAAGCGCTAGCAAAACGCTACTCCTCGCCCTCATCCAGCGATGACAGTCACGACCTGTCTTGACGCCGTCGCTCACGGCGGCACAATTGCGACTACGATGCACGCAACGACCTCACACAACGCAAGATCGACAAGTAAAGAGCACGGCGTGCTCGGTCGACTGACTCGGAAGAGGAAGATGGGGAACTCTGCGGCACCAGATGCTTCAGCAGATCCATCAAGCAGAAGCGAATGCCTAAGGGGTTTAAACTTCTGTCGGAAAATCCGAAGTTCGACGGTCTACAGGACCCTAAAATTTGGCTAGAGGATCACATCTCCTCCGTCAGGATCCACGGAGGCAGTCGAAGTACTGCCATGCAATGCTTGCAGCTACAGCTGCAGGGCGCCGCCCGAGCATGGCTCAATAACCTCCCACGCGGATCCATTCGCAGTTGGGATGAGCTGGTCTACAGCTTCATGTGCAACTTTAAGGGCACGTACAAACGGCCCGCATCAATCGAAGAACTGAGATGCTACCAGCAAAGATCTGGCGAATCGCTGCGCTCATACATCCAAAGGTGGTCCATCATGAAGAACTCCGCGGAAAACATCTCAGAGGACCGCGCGATTGATGCATTCAACGGTGGCGTCCGCCGTCTAGAGCTCAGGATGGAGCTGGGCCGCTCAAAGCCCTAGACCATCGACCACCTGATGGAGATCGCGAATCGATGGGCTGATGGAGAAGATTCGGTGAAGAACCGCACTCACTCCGACGAGGAGGCAGAACTCGAACGCAGACGCGACCGCCGAGGCAAACGTCGCATGCGCATCTACGACGACCGTGACGACGTCAACATGGTCGCAGCCGGCTACGCTGATAGACGCGACGACAACCGCAACAGCAGATACCGCAGCAGCGGATACCGCGACTCTGGGAAAACCATGCAAGTGTGGCAACGCCGCACTCGTGACGAGGCACCCGCGACCTCCATCGAGGAAAAACTGTCCGAACCATGCACGATACACTTCTACATCGACAAGCATGACGGCAAGAAAAAGTCCAGCCACCTCCTCAAGGACTGCCGCGAGTTCCTCAAGCTACACGAGGGATTGGTTCGGATGAACCGCAACGCAGTCGAAAGAGGTTACGGGGCCGCTCCAGGCACCGTGGCACATGGCGCACCGCCACCACCACCGGGGCCACCCCCGAACGGAGCTGCACCGGACCAGCACCACGGAGGAGAACCGTACCCACGGGCCATGGGTACCATGATGATCCAAAAGGGGCGACCCTCCAACAGGGTGCAGAAAGCCATCACTCGCCAAGTCAACTTGGCCACGCACTCACCACCATCCACCACTGAGTACCTCACTGGCAGTGAGTCGTGCATCACCTTCGATAAACGAGACCACCCGCCTCAAGTACCTCGCCCAGGTCATTTCCCTCTCGTACTCGAGGCGCAAATTGGAGGCTTCGACATGAGTCGCGTCTTCATGGATGGCGGAAGCGGCATCAACCTCATATTCGCGAGTACCTTGCGAGCAATGAGGATCCCTCTAACTTGCTTGGAGGCATCGGACACAACGTTCCACGGCATCGTCCCAGGGAAAGGCGTATACCCCCTGGGAAAAATCAACCTCGGCGTCATATTCGGCATGCCAAAGAACTTCCGGCGCGAGCGCATTGACTTTGAGGTCATCGACTGGCCCTCACAATACCACTGCATCCTCGGACGAGTCACGTTCGCTAGGTTCATGGCGGTACCCCACTACGCCTACCTGCAGATGAAAATGCTAGGTCCCAACGGCGTCATCACGATCAACGGAAGCTTTGAGCGATCTGACAGTTGCGATAGGGAATTCAACAGAATCTCCCAGTCCTTCGGCATGCAGGAGGAGCTCGCGCGATTGAAGGAAACGACAGACAACAGCCTGCCTCCCCTGAGTAGGCCAAGCTCACCTGATCTCTCCTTCGACTCATCTGTGCACACAAAGAAGGTGCATGTCCATCCGACAGATCCCGCTAAAACGGCCGTCATCGCCAACAACTTGATTCCCGCATAGGAACTCGCGCTCGTCGAATTCCTCCGTGAGCATTGGGAAATTTTTTCCTGGTGTCCTACGGACATGCCAAGAGTTCCCAGGGAATTCGCCGAGCACGCACTCAACGTCAATCCCGACGCAAGGCCAGTCAAGCAAACAATCAGGCGACTGTCTGAGCCACGAGCGCAGGCAGTTGGAATGGAGATCAACAGACTCCTCGAGGCCAAATTCATACGCGAGATCAAGGAAAGCACTTGGCTCGCCAATACGGTGCTGGTGCCAAAAAAGGACACGGATATCCTACGGATGTGCGTGGACTTCACTTCTTTAAACAAGCACTGCCCAAAAGATCACTTCCCGCTACCACGGATCGATCAAATCATCGACTCCACCGCTGGATGCGAGCGCCTCTGCTTCCTCAATGCCTACTTAGGCTATAACCAAATTTGAATGAAGGAGGAAGACCAGGAGAAGACCGCGTTTACAACGCCCTTCGGTGTGTTCTGCTACAACACAATGCCCTTCGGGCTAAAAAAACGCGGGAGCCACCTACCAGCGGTGCATGCAGGCTTGCCTCTAGGAGAAATTGGGTCGCAACATCCAAGTCTATGTCGACGACATAGTAATCAAAACCAAGGAGGAAGCCTCTCTAATCGACGACTTGCGCGAAACATTCGCCAACCTCGATCGTTACCGGATTAAGCTCAATCCCGACAAATGCGCCTTTGGTGTACCATCTGGGCAGCTGCTCGGGTATCTCATCTCCGCGAGAGGGATTGAGGCAAACCCGAAAAAGATAAAGGCCATACTGGCAATGGAGAAGCCAAAGAACATAAGAGGCGTCCAGCAACTAGCCGAACGAATCGCGGCCCTCAGTCGATTTATCAGTCGAATGGGAGAAAAGGCATTGCCCTTCTATCAGCTCCTCCGCAAAGCTGACAAATTTGAATGGACCAAGGAAGTGCAAGAAGCATTCGAAGATCTCAAGCGCCTGTTATCCACCTCGCCGGTACTGGTAACTCCACGAGAAAGAGAGCCACTACTGCTGTACATCTCCGCTACCAACCAAGTGGTTAGTACAGTGCTCGTCGTCGAACGGGCAGAGGAAAACAAGGTCCATGGCGTACAACGCCCGGTATACTACCTCAGCGAGGTCCTCACGCCAACAAAACAGCGGTACCCGCACTACCAGAAGCTGGCGTACGGCGTCTTCATGACCGTCCGGCGACTGTGCCATTACTTCTAGAAACACTCAATCGTGGTAGTCAGCGATGCCCCATTGGGACATATCCTCAATAACCCCGATGCCACGGGACGAGTCGCGCTTTGGGGGATCGAACTGTCTTCACGAGACATCACATACGAAAAGCGCGACGCAATCAAGTCGCAAGTTCTCCCTGACTTCCTCGTGCATTGGATGGAAAACCAACTCCCGGACAAACTAGATATGTCCTACCTCTGGACAATGCACTTCGATGGATCCAAGCGGAAAGACGGAGCAGGAGCAGGTGTCATACTGACATCACCTCAAGGGGACAAGCTGAAATACATCCTGCGAATGCAGTTCACAGCCTCAAACAACGAGGCTGAATACGAGGCCCTGTTGCACGGGATGAGGATGGCAAAAGCCTGCGGCGCAAAGAGGCTCATCATATATGGCGACTCCAAGCTGGTCGTCAACCAAACAATGCACGAGTGCGACGCACTAAATGACAACATGATCGCATACCGCGACCTTTACGATACACTCGAGGGAGACTTTGATGGTTGCGAGTTGCGACATGTAGGTCGCGAAAGCAACGAGGAGGCGGACGCACTCGCCAACATAGGCTTTACCTGCGCCCTCATACCACCTGGGGTATTTCTCGAGCGCATCTGCGAACGCTCCATCAAGCCAAAGGCCGTAGAGAAGAAAACAAGCGCGGCAACAGACTCGGGGGCTACGCCACCCAATGAGCCAATGGCACTTGATAACTTGGAGCTAGACACAGGACTCGAAGGGCCAATGAGTGTCATGATGATCGAACAATCCTGGACACAGCCATACATTACGTATCTCCTCAGCAAGCGCCTACCGGATGACCCGACAGACGCAGGGCACATCACGTGACGCTCCAAAGCATTCGCCGTTATTAACGGCGAACTATACAAACGCAGCATTACAGGAGTGCTACAACGATGCGTCTCCATGGCTGATGGAAGAGCAATTCTCCTCGACATCCATGAAGGGACATGCGGGCACCACGCAGGCAGTCGCGCCCTCGTCGCCAAAGCTCTACGAGCTGGATTTTACTGGCCCACGGCCATGCGCGATGCCAAGGACATAGTCCAAAAATGCAACGCTTGCCAATGATTCGCCGACAAGCCACACGCACCAGGCGCAGAACTACGGCCTATTCCATTGGCCTGGCCCTTCGCCCAGTGGGGTCTCGACATGGTTGGGAAACTTCCAAGGTCCTCGCAAGGAGGATACGTCTACCTCTTGGTCGCAGTCGACAAATTCACCAAGTGGATTGAGGCCATGCCAGTGGCCAAGCAATCAGGGCACAACGCAGTCAAGTTCTTTGAGTCCATCGTCTACCGCTTCGGCATGCCGCACAGCATCATCACTGACAACGGGACAAACTTCACATCCAAAGAGTTCCAAGAATTCTGCGGAAACCTGGGGATCAACATCAGTTATGCCTCAGTCACGCATCCACAGACCAACGGTCAGGTGGAAAAAGCAAACGGGCTCATCTGCAGCGGCATCAAGAAGCGACTCCTTCGACCACTCGAACAAGCCGCGGGTTGCTGGCCAGATGAGCTCCAATCCGTACTCTAGAGCCTACGTACAACTCCAAACAGCGCCACAGGCTACACGCCATTCTTTATGGTGCACGGAGAAGAAGCGGTACTACCCGCCGAAGTAAGGTACAAGGCGCCGCGCATAGTCGCTTACAACGAACAAGAGTCATCTCTTGCACTCGAAGACTCTGTAGACCTCCTCAACGAGGCAAGAGAAATCGCCGCAGAAAGATCCACGATCTACCAGCAGAACTTGCGCAACTACCACAGTAGAAGGCTTCACCCTAGATCCTTCGTCGAAGGTGATTTGGTCTTACGACTGAAGCAGCAGGGGCATCTCAAGCTCGAGTCCCCCTGGGAAGGACGATACTTGATTACAGAAGTAATCCCAGGTGGCGCCTATTGCCTTCAAGACTTAGAGACAGGAGTCGCATACTCCAACCCTTGGAACGTCGCACAACTGCGACGCTTCTACCCCTAACTGTTTTTACTTTTACATCGCAAATAAGGCTACCCAGCCAAGGCTACTTAGCCACACATTGTACCTCGTACTGTTCTCCAAATAAATAAAAGCTAAGTGCCCCAAAACTCTGTGTTTTCTTTTTCACTCCTGTCAATTTTATACTTCGGGGGCTGCGCCACCCTACATACATCTGTTCTTCGAACCTATAAATGTGATATCCTGAGTAGCTGGCACATCAATCAAACCCCTTAATGAAAACCCAACCAAGCTGCAACGCACCTGGCAGGTTGATAAAGGGATGGCCAGGCTAACAAAAAGGACTCGCATGGTGCAACGCACCCCGCGCTAGCAAAGCTGTTTATACACACGTGACAATAAAATTATCTATAACATATATATGAACCTTACAGCACAAACACACTTATATGCAGGACACAAATCTAGTTACTGTTGCAACAGAAGAACATTGGTTTGTCCTCGAAGAAGTCGACAATCTCCTCTGCTAGGCGGTCCACCGCTTGATAGTGCGGCACCATATTCCAAGCAGATCCGGCTGGCGGCGCTAGCAGACCGGAAGCTACGACGGCGACATCCACGTCAGGCCTGTGCAACCGCACCATCGAGAGGGCAGCCTTGGCACTAGCCACCAACTGCTGCCTCACGCACTCGCGAACCGCGGACATATCTTGAAATTTGGCCAGGAGAGCCAACAGACTTGATGGCGCGTCATCCAACGGGAACATCGCCCGATAGATGTTCTTCAAACATGATCGTGACTTCTTCAGGAAGAGTAGCACTCGCGAAGCACGATCCTGCAGGGTCGCCAATGCAGTAGCACGATCATGATCCACCCAGAAGTACCCACTCTCTTGAAGTTGCTCCTGGGTGAGACCATGAAGGCGGATGGCAATCCTATCCCTCTCCTCCTGTGGATGGCGTGCGCTAACAACTACACGAAGCAGCATCAATAGCATGAGTACTACGTACCACTGCGACTAACTACAAAGAAGAAGACGAGGACGAGCAAACTAACACTTAAACTGGTCACCCAGTTGCGTCACCTCGCCAAGCAAATATTGCTCGCGGGCGGCGGCTTTCTCCGCCCTAGATTTCCACACGTCTGCGTTACCGCGGATCAGGGGCAACTCATGCTCCAGCTCCTTCACGCGATCATGAAGTCGCGATAGCAAGGACAGCTCCTCTACCCTGGAGCGCGGCGGCACCACTGCCTCATCAAGACATGGCGAGTCCTGGTTTCCCCCCACGGGACCACTCGATGTGCCCTACCACAAGTCAAGACAGAAGCAAATAAGGCGACCAAATTAACACAAAGGCAAGGGGAAGAGATGCATTCAAGATAAGCATAAATATTCACAAACACACTCGCCAGCAGGCATGTCTTCAGACTAAAAAGACAATTCATCATCTATTACAAAAGTTAAACTACGGAGCAGCTGGCTTCTTCGACTTCGACGACTTCGAGGGCTTCATCAAGTTCGTGGCAGTATCAGATGCCACTGACTTGCCGCCTGCCCCTGAGGCCGAAGCTTTAGCCGCCTTCTTCGCGCATTGGAGCTCCTCCGAATACTTGGCAACAGTATTTATCAAGGAGTGGCCATATTTGGCACAAGCAGTCGCAAAGGGAGCAAAGATTACCTGCTGACCATCCGCACCAACAGGCATTGTCTTCGACACAGCAAAGGGATCTATCTCAACTCCGTGGGCTTGCACAATGGCGAGTGACATCGTTGCACCAGCCGCTCGGAGGGAGTTCTTGTAAGAAGAAGGCACGCCCCCGGCGAGTGACTCCACCAGCTCGTCCATAGTATCGACCTGCTCCGCCTTTGGCATCAACTCCTCCCGGAGGCGACTAAGGGTGACCTTGGCCTTGGACAATGTATCCTAGACGGCGGCGCTTCGGTCTTCGACCGCGGATACCGCGCCGGCCAGAGCGTCATCACGACAAAGGGCCTGCGGGTCAAAACTCAAGTCGCCAGCATCTACACCAAAAAACATGGATCAAATATCTAGTGCCATTGGAAAAACTCTAGAAGCAGAAAAGAGCAACAATAAAATATCCACCGGTAAAGGTACTTGATAGGGCCTTGGCGACTGAGAACAGTTGCTCCTCGAACAACTTTTCCCTGGCCGCAAAGGAGGCGCGCAGATCCTCTTCACGCTTCTGGGCATCATCACGAGCCGCGATTGCCTCATCGCGCCCCTTCACAGCTGCGGCCAATGTCTTCTCCAATGTTGCGATATTGCGCAGTAAAGCGTTATACTCAGCTACGTGGCAGTCAATAATTGGCTATCAGTCGAATATACCAAAACAGAGAGAAGATGAAAAGAACAAGCGTGGAAGCACTCACTTTCGACCACGCGATGACGCGTCTCCAGCATCGCATGCTGACGACCCATCGCCATCACCTGCTCCGCCACTTACGCGGCCTCCTTTACAAGGAGCTGTTGCACCAAACAAGGAATCAGAGAAGGCAACAGAAGGCGTTGACTGCCAAATTACAAAAGAAGGAAAAAATACTCACATGGTCCTCTAGCGACTCCGAAGAAGTCTGTTGAGCCGTCATCCGAGCAACTATTCGATGCTCCCCTCCGTGAGGAGAGCTCGAAGAATTGTGCCCGAAGTGGGCCGCCGCCGGAGGAGAAGGAGCGCGCTCGACCTCTACCTTGGCCCTTGAGGTCGCGACAACTGATTCCTTTAAAAACTCGACGTCGCCAGAAGATGACGACGCCTCTTGACTGCAAGACCAAATTCGCATTGAGAAAGGGCAAAACTCTAGGGCAAAGCCAACAAGTAGAAAACAGAGAAGAATGAATGAACTCATAACCTTACCAGTCAAACTTGTCAAGATCAAACGTGGCCTCCGCCAACTCCGACGAAGACTCCTTGGGCAATCGCATCTTCTTGCGAGAAGACGGTGCTACATCCCTCACAGGAACGGCGGGAATTGGCGACTCCGCGCCAGCAACTGTGCCTTCTGGAGTTGAAGGAGTCGACGCATCGGAGTCCTCGCTGCGCGAACGCTTGCGAGTATCTGGGCTCTCGGACTCGGGGGCTTCTTCTTCCACATCAGAAGGGACAGTCGACTCAGACTCATCCTGTTCCAAAGCTTCGCGAGGAATAATGCCCTCAGGGAGAGGAGGCATACAAGGCGACACCGCCCAATCCTGTGTACAGACAATGAAGATCGGGAAACAGAGCAGGTAAGCAACAGAAAAAGCAATCGCGAACATAAGCTACTGCATAACACAACTGTACCTCGGGAGGAGGATTCGAAGCATCGAAGGGAGGAATGACTGGCTCATTCGGAAGCAGATCCTTGAAGGTGTACTTCGTGACCAGTCGCACCCTCTTATCTACCTCACTCGCGGACATGCCATCGGCAGATACACGAGTGGCATCATCAGCACCACCCCATTGAAACATGGGATGGACTCTAGCCTAGAGAGGCTGGACGCGACGACGCAGCCAAGTCCTGACAAGGGCGCAGCCTCCCTCTTCTGCGCCTATGCGATTCTCGAGGTCGCAGACGCGTTGATATAGCACGTCCGTCTCCGCGAGTTCGGAGGGCATGATCACGTTATTCCAAGAATGCATCTTCTTGCAGGGAGTCGCGGGGTCGAAAGGCGCGAGTCCAAATGCTCGTCCTTGGCCTTTTGGTCACGAACATAAAACCATCTGTCCCTCCATCCCTAGACGGACTTGGCGAGCTTGATGTCGAAGTAGGTGGTGGATGGGTCGACATGGATTCCACAACCACCTACGTCATAAACTAAAGAGCCAGATGCGGATTGACGCTTTAGCTTAAATAAACGTTTGAAAAGGCCAAAGTGCGGCTCGATTCCGAGCCAGCACTCGCAAAGGGTGATAAAACAAGAGATGTGAAGAATCGATTTTGGGGACAGCTGATGGAGCTGGAGCCCATAGAAACAGAGGAGACCCCTAAGAAAGGGGTGGAGAGGCAAAGACAGGGCGCGAATGATGAAAGCAAGAAACATCACTCGAAAACCAGCGAGAGGCACAGGAATGGTCTCACCGCTGGGGACGCGCGCGTCGGCGACTGCTGCAGAAATAACTCCGTCTTGTCGAAGAAGACGGAGATCGGATGCCTTGATGATAGAGGGGCGCCATGCACCATTGGTCACGCGGGTGCCCGCGACCTTCTTTTTTCCGCCGGCTGCGGCACTGGTGCCCGCAGCAGCGGGGCCACCCTTCTTCTTCGTCGTAGCAGCGGTGGCAGCGGATTCAGTGGCAGCGCCTCCTTTCTTCTTTCCCATTGCGCGACAGCGATGAGAATGCAGGAAATAACTTGGAAACGTGCGGAGATGGTCCAGAGCTGAGGAGGAGATGAGCGCAGGAGAAAAGCAGAGGAGCAGCAGCAATGGCGATGGCAACGAGGAAGAAAAGGGCGCAGATGCAATCCAACGGCTCACAAAAACCCTACTGGATGCGTGGCATGCATCGCGCTCGACACGTGGAGAAGAGGAAGCGCGAACCGTCCCTCCACTACTCCCATTACGCGCGGAAATCGAGGAGGCACAGTTAATAATAAGATTACGCACGCCCAGTCAAATCAAAGTCAGAAAGTGGGACCCACCGCTCGTCACGTCCCGTCAAAACCACCCACGCGGGCAACTGAGGTCATGCAAGCGTCAGCACTGATGTCATCAACGGCTATTCAGCGGAAAACTTCGACTACTTTAGTCCTTGCTGAAGTCTTCGACACCACCAAGCACTCGGGGGCTACTCCCATAGGGAGCGCTGGCCGCGCACCCTATGATTTTTCTTTTCTTATTGCAGGGATACAAGCAATCGCAATCAAACCCAACCACTCGAAACACGGTTCGACTATGGTCATGGGTTACTCCCATTGGGAGCGCCGGAAAAAACTTTGACTGAGACAAGCAAGCAAAAGACGACAGTAGTCGCAAAAGTGTTTTAGTCTCTGTCTGAATCTTTGACTGAAACAAACAAGCAAAGACGACAGCAGTCGCAAAATTTCTTTAGTCCCTGCCTGAGTCTTCGACTCAACCAGGCACTCGGGGGCTACTCCCATAGGGAGCGCTGGTCGCGCACCCTATGGTTATTTGCACGAAAACTGTGCGTTAATTACATCCGCACTCGCAGATCATGGCAACACCGCCTCATAATTCTCCCTACAAAGAGACTGCGTCTCCTGGGTCGCCCGAATCATCTCCGCGATGATAAAATTCGGATGCCGCGCTTACAGCGTGAAGGTAAGACCTGAGTAAGGCCTGGCAACGTATTTAACTGCGCACTACCAGAAACATATCCGTGCCTACAGGCACGATGAACATGCCTTGACGGACGCGTCAATTGCTCACACCCATATAACTAGAATTCGACTCCTGTAAGACCTCCGCGGCCTGAGTCGAATTACGCTAGCACTTTTTCGGATTCGAGTCCGGGGACTCGAGTTCGAGTAGATTGCGTTGTTTCACACTAAGGTGGTTAACTGATACCGATACTTTGGCTATATCGGGCACGTATATCAACAATCCCTATGACATAAATGAAAGCAGTCGAAAAATGTACTCATGCAGGCACTTGAAGACTTCAAAAAGTACCCAGTCGAATCTGCGATTCCACTAGATACTCGGGGGCTACTGACATGGGTATACCCTACAGGTACTCGAGCTTGGTATATACGGTCTAAATACGAACAGGCCCACGGTGTCGCCAAAGCCTAGACGAAAGGACTCGAGAAATCTGCGGACTCTCGATTGCTTGAGAGACAAGAAGAAGCTAAAGATAGAAAGTTTGAAGGGGAAAAACCCTAACTTGTAACCGACTCGATCTGCTACCCGAGACATAGCCTATCTATATAAAGGCTAGGAGGGGGCGGCGAGGAGGACACACGCAACCCTAGTTTCCACAACTCTCGCCAGATTGCATCTGCGCACCATTGTAATTTTTGATTCCTTTCGATAATTCCACGAGCAGACAAGCAGGAGTAGGGACCTCTACGAGGCCTGAACCTGGGTAAATCCTTTGTCCCCTGTGTGCTTGTTTGCTAGCCGATAGATGTCTCCAGCACTCCCTCCTTCTCCAAAACCCAAGTCCATAACAATGGGCATTGATGAGTTAAACCCTCGTCAGATATAGAATGTGTATTGACTTTATAAAGTTGAATAAAGAAACCATAAAAATACATAAGCAACTTCCCCTCATTAGTGATATTATGGAAATGTTGTCCGCTAATTCTTACTTTTGTTTTCTTGATGGATATTCTGGATATTCTCAAATAGCTATCCAACCTGAAGATCAATAGAAAACTACTTTCACATATCCCTATGGAACCTATGCTTAACGATTAATGCCTTTTGGATTGTGTAATGCAGCTGCTACTTTCCAAGAGTGTATTTTAAAAAATGATAGTTTTGTGGAAAGTTCAATGGAAGTTCTTATGGATAATTTTGTTATCTATAGAACTACTTTTGAACAATGTCTATATAATCTTAATAGAGTTTTGCAGCGGTGTAAACAAACCAAGATGGTTCTAAATTCGGAGCGCTACCGCTTCATGGTAAGGGGAGGTATAGTTTTTGTCATAAGGTCTCTGAAAAGAATATTAAGATTGATAGTTCGAATTTAACCACCTTAGAAACACTTCCAATTCCGCAAGATATAAAAGGGGTAAACAATTTCCTTGGACATGCTGGTTTCTATAGACGCTTTATTAAAGATTTTGCTAAATTAGTCGCCCCTTTAACTCATCTCTTAGATAGAGATACTCTTTTTACTTTTGATAGAGATTGCCATGATTCCTTTGAATAGTTAAAAAAGGCACTATTTTATACACCAGTTATTCAACCCCCAATTGGGATGAACCATTTGAAATTATGTGCGATGCTAATGACTATGCTATTGGGGTTGTTTTAGGACAAAGATATGGTCCTAATCTCAATATTATTCAATATTCTAGTAGAGTCTTTAATGATGATCAAGGGAACTATGCGACAACTGCGAAAGAATTCCTTGTTGCTGTTTTTTCTTGCGATAAGTGTCGTGGTGGTGTCACGGCAGATGCCATGGATAGGCTAAAGGTGGGGACAATATGCACTAGAGGAATCCAGGGAGGGATAGTGTGGTGATTCCACACATAGATGTTTTGTATTCAATAGGTTTCCAAGGTTACAAATGCTCCTTGAGCTGTATTGGGGAGAGGAGGAAGAAGGAACTCTCTTACTCTCACCACTAGCTAGCTCTTAGGAACCAAGAACTAACCAAGTAAAAAATCAACCCTTTCTACAGATGCCCTAGCCCTCCTTATATAGGGGTGGCTAGGTCTCCAATTAGGGCATACGTGGAGGCATAGGAATATGCCTCTTCCCAAAATAGTAAACCGACTGGGTCTCTTTTCCCCATCATAAGCCATGTAGAGGCTACGTGAGCCTCTGCGGTGCCAGCGTCATCCGACACAGGCAACATCACCCTTGTCGGCCACGCCTCGGTGGTCCTCCCCTCTGTCCGCTTCGCTCATGCTCCAGCGCACAGTGGCCACCTTTTGACCAGCGAGATACCTTCCTTCTCTTGCAAGCTTGATATAACCCGGATCATGCCTGGTTAATCCGGCCACACTGGTACCTGCATACAAGTTAGATAAATCCTGTCGGCATACGACATAGGTCGGCTGGGACTCAATTAGGCGGACATCCTCTGGTCCGGGTTACTCCATGATTCGGCCTGCCTTGAGGTGACTCGGCCAGCACTTTCTTTGACCTTGCCGTACCTCGGCTAACTCGGCCTTTATACCCCGGCGTGACCCTACCCGGGGGTATCCCCCCAAAATTAGTCCCCAAAGCTGGTGCGGTCTCAGCAGCTCCAGCTGCGAAGGCCACGGCAGGTTCAATTTCCCGAACCTTTTGCTCCTTTTTTCGAGTTATCTCATAGTCTGGATTCCATAGGCTGACTTT
Source organism: Avena eriantha (assembly GCA_910589775.1). Classification (NCBI taxonomy): domain Eukaryota; kingdom Viridiplantae; phylum Streptophyta; class Magnoliopsida; order Poales; family Poaceae; genus Avena; species Avena eriantha. The sequence goes on from OU342746.1 coordinate 201,470,253, forward strand.
CCCTTGGCACATTCCGAGTCTTCACTCGCTGGTCGGGTCATCCTTTGGTTATCCGGGTTATCCTTCCTTCTCTCGTACGCCTCCCCACATTCCACGTGGAGGGTAATCATTATTTTGCCTCATTTTAAGGGCATGCGCCAGTTACTGCTGCAGTTAATGTCAGGTGTTACTGTTGCACATGTCACATCGCGTCTGTCACCTCGTTAACTGTATCATCACGTCATGTCGTGGGATCCGCTACACCCTGTGGCCCTTCCTGTGGCTTGCCTCTGATAAGCTGATCCGGATAATACACGGCCACACCGTGTGGCCCTGCCGCAGCGCATGATCCCACTACCCCCGCTTGGTCGTGGTTAAATAGGGGAGGGGCGCGCCCCTTGGTACTTTTCCCCATTCTCGCGCCCCTCTGCCTCTTCTTCTTCATCTTCTTCCCAGCGATAGCGCTGCCGCCACCGCACCTGCTTAGCAGCGTCGCCGTCGCCCCGTGCCTTTCCGCGCCAGCTTCGCCGCCACTCCCGCGCAGCTCCACCGCCACGGGTCCACGCCAGTCCAAGGCACTGCCCCCCACCGCCGATAGGGCCAGTGAGGACAGCGATTTGGACATGACCGAAGAAGAGCTCACCGTCACGGAGGCGGAGATGGAGGAGGAGGTGGAGAACACCGAACGCGGCGCCTGGGTGTGCCAGGACGACCTAGACTGGTTGTATCGCACCCGACGCATCCCTGAGGGCGTGGTTGCCCGTCTCGCCGCTGAGGAGCTTGCTCCCTCACCTAATCCGGGTGAGTTCGTAGTGTTCCTCTCCCACTTCAAGCGCGGGTTTGGCCTCCCCGTTAGCGATTTCTTCTATGATTGGATCAACATCTACGAGCTTTAACCGCACCACCTTCCGGCGAACGCGATCACTTGCCTTTCTTCCTTTGCCTCCACCATAGAGGGGTATGACGGATTGTGGCCCACTAAAGAGCTCTGTATCTGGTTTTTTGGTCTTTGCTGGAACGTGATTCCGAATAAGGAGCTTGGCCTAGAGGACAAACATCTTACGCAGTTCGGCGCTGCCTCCATTTGTCCTCGGAAACTATCCATCTTTCCCCGAGTCACCGGGTTAGATTCCTGCAAGGGCTCGGCCCAAACTTTCTTTTATGTCATAAATGGCACGAATGAAGATCTGATCTGGCTGCGCCCCTACGCTTCGGGTCCTCCTAATCCGGATCTGTGGGACCGGGTTTCCAAGAAACCCACCGTACTCGCGAATCAAGTCAACAAGCGGTTTAAGGAGCTGAAGGATGTGGGGCTGCGCAACGGGGATGTGATGATCACTTGCATCCGCAACCGGATCTCCCCTCTCTAGAAATGCACACACAAGCTATGCCATATGAGCTGGCGTCTTGACCCCAACCGGACTTCCTCATTTGAACTGAGCAACACTGAGATATTCTGCCGGGTCAAGGCCCTCTTCACCACTGACAAAAACTTCTCCGCTGATTGGGAGTGGGGAATTGAACATTTCTGCCAGGACAGACTTCCTCTTGTGGTAATTATCGTGTTCCAATTTCTTTCCGAGCTATATTCTATGTCGGAGTATGTTGTTTGTTTGATCCCTTTGCATTTTCTTCTTAGTTGTTCCTTCAGCAAACCCTCGAGGATGGCACCGAGCCTTCTCTCAAATGGGCGAAAGATCGAGATGCCCCGGACGAGGAGGAGCCGGATCAGGAAATGTTCCTGCCATTCCCGATGCGACCAAGCGACCCACCGGTAAATTCTCTTCCTTAAGAGATTGGCCTGACGATGAAGATGATTCCGATGTTGAGGTGATGGAAGCATTTGACGCTGTCCCCCTTTCTTACTCCTTTCCGGCATCAGCTAACCCGGGTGGGCAGATTCACGAAGATCCTCCTCTCGCTATGGGCGAGCCTGTCCCAGTCGCGTCAAAGAAAAGGGGAGCTGCTTGTGCTTATTCTTCCGGACCTCCTAAGCCAACCAAGAGGCGAAAGAAGTCCGCAGACAAAGCCGCCACCAAGCCTACAACTAAGGCCATAACTCGGAGGGCTCGGAAGCCCAAGGAGCCATTGACCTCGGATGAGTAAGTTACTTTTCTTTTTGTCCAATCCTTTGGTTCACGCTTTTCTTCTGTTGTAACTTATTATTCGTCATTTGATTTCGCAGGGCTATGCTGGAGGTTCCTCAGAGCGGATCCAGCATCGCTTCGCCCCTCTGGCATAGCCCTTCTCCCCCTCGCGGTGATGATTCACGCCCGTTGAGCCCCATTCAGGGGGGTTTAGTGGCTGCTCCAGGTTCTAACCCACCTCGTCCAGAGGAGGGCAACCTTAGAGCAGGGGGAAGTGGTTCTGCCGAGACAGCGGTTGCTCCCAACTCCTCTTCAGCTCAGCCACAACTAGCCACCACCGAGGTACCTATAGCACCCCAGCCAAGACCAACATCAGCGCCAGCACCAGCGCCAGTAGCACAAGTGCCAGCAGCACCAACTCCTTCCGCCTCGTCCGAGTCTTCCAAGACTCGGCGAGAAGACACAACTAGCACCAAGGCTGTGCCCAAGGGCAAATCCGTTGCACAAACTTCCACTTCTCAGCAGCAGCCTAAGGCCAAGAAAACCTCTGATGCCGCCGGGGCAGCATCTATCGAGGCTAGATAGCGCACGCTCGCGTCCATGCTTCCGAAGAAGACCCCCCCCCCCCCCCCCGAAGAAGGATGTCTCCCCGGGCCATCTAGCACGCAACTTGCATTGCACACCAGCCCAGCTGCTGCCCAAATTGAAAGGAGGGAAGCCCATGCCAAGGGTTTGATAGCGCCCCATATGCTTAGCAGAGAGCGCTATCCTCCGGCCTTGATCGAGTTTGTCAATAACTAGAACAAGGCAGAGTTCGTCCATAACGACGATCTCCCAGAGAAATTTGGGCCTGCCGAGTTTGCCGCGCAAATGAACACAGCCACCAAGGCTATCAACCTTGCCGGCCGGATGATGGAGGTACACTACCTTGTCCTTTCTTTAACATGTACTAAATATTAGTGATATAACCATTAGTCCCCGAGCCTCCGGGGGAGTAACTTGTTACTCAGCTGGATGCTCCTTAGAGTACTAGCGTATCTCCTTAGTAGCTTCGAATATGCCCACACCTAGAGCCGGGTTAAGTTCCACTTGGCCCGGATTTTGTACACTTTGGATATCACACACCTAGAGCCGGGTTAAATTCCGCTTGGCCCGGATTTTGTACACCTTGGATATGCACACACCTAGAGCCGGGTTAAGTTCCACTTGGCCTGGATTTTGTACACTTCGAATATGCACACACCTAGAGGCGGGTTAAGTTCCACTTAGCCCGGATTTTTTACACTTCGAATATGCACACACCTAGAGCCGGGTTAAGTTCCACTTGGCCCGGATTTTGTACACTTCGAATATGCACACACCTAGAGCCGGGTTAAGTTCCACTTGGCCCGGATTTTGTACACTTCGAATATGCACACACCTAGAGCCGTGTTTAGTTCCACTCGGCCCGGATTTTGTACACTTCGAATATGCACACACCTAGAGCTGGGTTTAGTTCCACTTGGCCCGGATTTTGTACACTTCGAATATGCACACACCTAGAGCCGGGTTAAGTTCCACTTGGCTCGGATTTTGTACACTTCGAATATGCACACACCTAGATCCGGGTTAAGTTCCACTTGGCCCGGATTTTGTACACTTCGAATATGCACACACCTAGATCCGGGTTAAGTTCCACTTGGCCCGGATTTTGTACACTTCGAATATGCACACACCTAGAGCCGGGTTAAGTTCCACTTGGCCCGGATTTTGTACACTTCGAATATGCACACACCTAGAGCCGGGTTTAGTTCCACTTGGCCCGGATTTTTTACACTTCGAATATGCACACACCTAGAGCCGGGTTTAATTCCACTTGGCCCGGATTTTGTACACTTTGAATATACACACACCTAGAGCCGGGTTTAGTTCCACTTGGCCCGGATTTTGTACACTTCGAATATGCACACACCTAGAGCCGGGTTAAGTTCCACTTGGCCCGGATTTTGTACACTTAGAATATGCACACACCTAGATCCGGGTTAAGTTCCACTTGGCCCGGATTTTGTACACTTCGAATATGCACACACCTAGAGTCGGGTTAAGTTCCACTTGGCCCGGATTTTGTACACTTCGAATATGCACACACCTAGAGCCGGGTTTAGTTCCACTTGGCCCGGATTTTGTACACTTCGAATATGCACACACCTAGAGCCGGGTTTAGTTCCACTTGGCCCGGATTTTGTAAACTTTGAATATGGATATGACTAAGCTATCCTTGCTCTTTTCAGGTGACTACCAATTGCCGGAGCGCTGAGTTTCAGCGTCTCTTGGACACACATAAGGCAATGTGCTCGAAACATTCTACGCTTCTCGCCGAGTTTGAGAAAAGGGGTAAGTTTTCTCCTTGGCTTTTTCCGACCTTTCTTTGTCTTTTCCCGCCGAACTAATTTGTTATTCGGATTGGGCAGCTGAAGTGGAAGATGAGAACACCATCATGCGGAAGAACTTGGATCAAATAAAAGGTAAGTCCGTTTTTCTTAGTCTTCTTCTGCGCCCCCTCTCCTTTTCTTCTTGGCTCGGCAGATATTCATACCTCGGCTTTGCCGGGTCAACAAACTGTTTCAGCATCTCTTGAAGATAGTGTGCCCGTGCCTGATATGATGCTGCATTTTCTCGAACAAGCAGGGTAGCATTAGGCCGAACTTAAGAAGAAGGATGATGAGCTCGCCCTCCTCCAGACCAAGGATGATGAAATTTCCAAGCTCAAGGCAGAAATGAAAAATCTTAAGGCGCTCCACAAATCCGAGATGGATAAAGCTGGCCAAGATTTTACTGAAGAGCGAGAATGGCTCAACCTCTAAATTTCCAAAGATCAAGAGCTGCTAAAGGAGGCTGACATTAAGCTTGAGTCGGCGAATGCTGAACTTGTGCAACTCCGGAAGAGGCATGACAACTGCACCAAGGAGCTGACTCGGATCCACAGCCATATTTCTTGTAAGTTCTTTTCCTTCAGCCGACATGAATCTCTCCGGGTCAACCTCCTTTACCTATCTCACTTGTCTTGTTTTCAGACAAATTTCTGGAGGGCGATGCCATTGCATCCAATGCCGTTACCAAGTTCCGCCAGCAGAGAGGTACTCCATCTGGTCCTGGCTCCATTCCTCTTGACCTGGAGGATCTGATAGTCAGCTTATCCTCCCGAGTTGAAATCATGAAAACTACGACAAGGGTCTCCTAGACGCAGCATTCCGGGTCTTCAATGCCCTCTGGCCTGGTGAAGATACTCCGAAGGGGTCCACTGCTCTGATTTCCAAGGTAATGGAGTGCGAGACCCAGCTTGACCTCTGGAAGGAATCCGCCGGATGCGCCGGAGCTAAAACCGGTATGCCGGGTGCAAATGTATTAAGCGCACAGATCATATTTTGCTACTAAGTTGTTTATGCTGGATTAACTTGGGCGTAGTCCCCGAGTTTCATTTTCTTGTTTCTCCATTTTTCTGGTTCAGCTCGTGTTTACCTTGATTCGGTTTTGTGACTTACGAGACCGAGTTTCAAAAATTGACTTAACAATACTTGGAAAACTTTAGGATTAGCTCAAAATAATTAAGAATGGTAAAGGTAAAATAAACAAGGGGTTAGTCCGAACAATAAACATCGGCTCGATTACGTTCCTTTCCTTAGTCGTTTTTCGTGTGTTACGCAATTCTAAACTCGTTCTCTTGCTTGCCATGAAGCCAATTCTTGTTGGACAACAGCAAGTCGAAGAGTTGAGTTTTTGGTGCTCACACACTACTAACCCGGCTTAGGTAGAGGCAACTTAAGCCAGCCGACATAAAAATAAATAACTAACGCAAAGGATGAATAATATTACTAAGGCAGTCCCTGAGTTACTGCTCAAGGTGTCAAGATTTCATTGATAAACTCACTTCCGGCATACATACCGACATATGAGAGACTCGGATACACACACTTCTTTGTTAAGTGTAGAAAGGACGAAGTAGAGCTACATTCCATGGACGCTTAGATTCTCGCCGGACCTATTCTCCTTGTTCTTCTCCTGAGGTTTTGCATCGATGAGATAATAAGAGTCATTGTGCAATGCTTTGCTCACAATGAATGGCCCTTCCCATGGGCGGATAATTTATGCATGCTAGCAATATGTTGTACTAATCGGAGTACCAGATCACCTTCTCGGAAAACTCGGGGGTTTACTTTCCGGCTATGATAGCGTCGGAGATTTTGCTGATACATGGCAGATATGGACAATGCCAATTCTCTCGCTTCTTCCAGCAGACCAACATCATTTTGCCGGGCTTCTCGCACTTCGGCTTCTGTGTATAGGGTGACCCTAGGCGAATCATGCTCTATGTCGGCTCGTAATACAGCTTCTGCCCCATATACTAGAAAGAATGGTGTATAGCCTGTTGATTGATTAGGAGTTGTTCTTAAACTCCACAGTACCATTGGTAATTCTTCTATCCAGCACCCTGCTACTCTTTGTAGCGGCTCAATGAGCCGGGGTTTTATCCCGGATAATACTAATCCGTTGGATCTCTCCACTTGTCCGTTTGATGCAGGGTGGGCTACCGAGGCAACGTCTAGCCGGATCTTCTTATCTCGACAGAATCGTGCAAATGCTCCTTCAACGAAATTTGTGCCATTATCTGTTACGATACTGTGAGGATAACCGTATCTCAAGATGATATCTTTGAGGAACGTCACGGCGGTAGGTCCATCACATTTTCTTATTGGCTTCACTTCAATCCATTTTGTAAACTTGTCAACCATGACTAAGATGTGGGTCATGTTCCCTCTTGCTGGTTTAAACGGGCCAACCATATCCAAATTCCATACGGAAAATGGCCAGGTAATTGGTATGGTCTTGAGCTCCGACGTTGGCATATGTGTCTTGGTTGCATACCTCTGACAACCATTGCATTTTCTTACTAGATCTTCTTCTTGTTCCAAGGCACTTGGCCAATAGAAGCCATGCTGGAAAGCTTTGGCTACCAACGCTCTGGATGAAGCGTGATGCCCACATTCCCCTTGATGTATATCCCGGAGGATGTCAAGCCCTTCTTCCGGGTCAACACATCATTGGAGGACGTTTGTGACACTTCTCTTGTATAGCTCGGAATTGATGATCATGTATGCCTTTGCCCTCCTCTGAGTTTTCCTTGAGAGCACTTCCTTGTTGGGCATAGTTCCATCCTTCAGGAATTGAAATATGGGCAGTGCCCAAGCTGGTATAGCTCACACTAGAAACACATCCTCATCCATTTCCATCTGATCCACCGGCATAACCTCAGCCAGATCACGCTACGCAGTCCCCGGGTCTTGCGAAGTAGTCCCTGTGTTTCGTGAACTACTTCCCACATCAATGTCCATGGGCACAGCTTCCGATTCCGGATTTACCGGGATATAAATTGACTCAGACTCTTGGGATGGCCTGAGAGACGGTTTTCTGAGGTGCTCTAGTGCTACCCCTGGTGGGATTGCTTGTCGGGTTGATCCGAGTTTTGACAGTACGTCGGCAGCTTCATTTTCCAGCCGGGGTACGTGGTGAAATTCGCATCCCTCAAAGTATCCTGATATCTTCTGCACATGAAATCTGTACAATGCCAATTTGCATCCAAAGCATCCCAATGCCATGAGACTTACTGGACTACCAGATCGGAGTCACCAAAGCACTGGATCCAACGTATTCACTTCTTTTGCCACTTTGAGCCCATGCACAAGTGCTTCATATTCTGCAACATTGTTCGATGCTGCGAAATGGATCTGTAGCACATACTTCAGCTGATCTCTCTTGGGAGAAGTAAGCATAACTCTGGTGCCTAACCTGGTTTTTGTTTTTGATCCGTCCAAGTGCATTCTCGAGTAGTTCAGATCTGGCAATGGTGGCTCGTATTGCACCTCGGCCTAATCCACAAGAAAGTCGGCCACAGCCTGAGACTTGATTTCTTCTCTCCTGTCATATTGTGGCGCATAAGGGGCTAGCTCAGTTGCCCATTTTGCAATCCGGCCACTTGAATCCTTATTTCTCATTATCTCGGATATGGGGGCTTCACATATTACTTTGATGGGGTGCTCTTCAAAATAATGATTTAGCTTCTTAGCCGCCATATACACACCGTATGCCATCTTCTGATAGTGGGGATAGTTTTGTTTCGAAGCTGATAATACCTCGCTCAGATAATATACTGGCCTTTGCACTGACTTACCCTCTTCGTTGCGCTCTACCACAATTACTGCACTTACAACTCGGTTGGTTGCGGCTATATAGAGCAAAATTGGCTCCTTTGATAGTGGAGAGGCTAACACTGGTGCAGTGGCTAACATTTTCTTTAATTGTATAAAGGCTTCATTATCCTGTCGTGTCAAAATGAACTTGTCCGGCTTTTTCATGAGTTGATAGAGAGGCAGTGCCTTTTCTCCCAACCGACTTAAGGATGCCAGGCAACCAGTGAACTTCTGGACATCATTAAGACACTTTGGAAATTCCATTCGCTCAATGGCCCGGATTTTAGTTGGGTTAACCTCGATACCTCGGCTGGAGACAAGAAATCCGAGTAATTTTCCAGCCGGGACACCGAAGGTACATTTCTCCGGGTTAAGCTTCATTCGAAACCTCCTTAGGTTCGCGAATGTTTGCCTGATATCATCAAGGAGCGTTTTGCTTTCCTTGGTTTTTATAACCACATCATCCACATATACTTGCACATTTCGGCTAATTTGGTCGTGCAAACATTTTTGCATACATCTTTGGTACGTTGCCCCTGCATTACGTAAACCAAAAGGCATGGTGCGATAGCAATAAGCCCCATACGGGGTGATAAATGCAGTCTTTATTTGATCATTCAGATTCAGAGGTATCTGGTGGAAACCAGAATATGCATCTATGAACGACAACAATTCACATCCAGCAGTAGAATCTATGACTTGATCTATCCTTGGCAGTGGGAATGGATCTTTTGGGCACGCCTTATTCAGGTTCGTGTAATCGATGCACATACGCCAAACCACTGCCACATTCGGATCATCTTTTTTCTTTTCCACCAGCACCGGATTAGATAGCCAATCCGGGTAAAGCACTTCCATGATAAACCCAGCTGCTAGGAGCCGAGCTATCTCATCTTCAATGACTTTTCTCCTATCTTCGGCGAAGCGGCGGAGAGGTTGCTTCACCGGCTTTGCTCCGGGTCTCACATTCAAAGAGTGCTTGGCCAACTCCCTCGGAATACCTTGCAAGTCCTGTGTGGAGCAAGCAAAAATATCCCGATTCTCACGGAGGAAGTTGACGAGCTCACTTTCCTATTTATCATTTAACCCTGCACCAATTGTTTCGGTGCGCTCTGGGAATAGATCATCAATAGGCACTTTCTTGGTATCCTTTGTCACTTGAAACGAGACACTTCCATGCGGGTTACTCAGTGCCGGCATATACTGATGAGCGGACTGAGCCAATGCTGCTACCTCCTAGATCTTTCTCTTCTCTTGTGCGATTATGAGTGACTCGGCCAGGTTAGACCCGGCAGACGCACACTCAATGGAGCGTCGGAAATCCCCAGCTATGGTAATTACACCATTTGGCCCGGGCAACTTCATCTTTAGGTAACTGATGTGAGTACTTGCCATGAATTTGTTCAGGGCTGGCCTGCCGAGTAACGCGTGATATGCGCTCTCCAAATTGACAACTTCGAACTCCAAATTCTCAGTCCGGTAGTTATCTCTCGTACCGAACAATACGTCAACCCGGACTTTGCCAATGGGTTCACATGAAATGCCTGGCACAATGCCATGGAAAGTTGTCCTTGTAGCCTGGAGCATGTTCTCCATGATACCCAACTTGCGCATTATATCCACGTACATAATATTGATGTTGCTGCCATTATCGATCAGTACCTTTGAGAACCTCACATTGATGTTTGGCCCGATAAACGTTGGGTCCAGCACTAGCACATACGAACCAGGGATGGGCATAAGCTTCGGGTGATCTTTGATGCTCCAGGTAATTTCTTGATCTGACCAAGGCATATACCTCGTCACAGCCGGCATAACTGCATTCACTTCCATATGTCGGCGCTATAAACTCTTTCTATCTATTTCTTCCGTGGTAAACACACAGTAACTCTGGTGATGTTCTCTGTACTCATTTCTCCCCTCATTGTCGGGGTACCTTTGATCTGGCTGATGCTGATTTTCCACCTGATGCACTGCATCCCTTCTCTCATGGTTTTCATACCTCAGCGGAGGTGGTGGCAACATTAAATGTTGCGTGTTCGCTCCGGAGAGTAATTGCTGCCGGGGTATCTCCTGCTGAGGCTGATCGTTCCGAGGTGCCTGAGCATTCCCCGAACCACTTTGTTCTATCTTCCTCATCCACTCACATTGCCGAGTTATGTGACCTGCTGGGTTACTCGAATTTGGCATGTGAAATTTACACGGCTGATCCAGCATTGCCTCATACGTATACCTCGGCCTGTGTTTCTTCTCTTGCCACTATTTCTTTTGCTTTGGCGTCCAAGTTTTCTTGCCATCATTTCTTGGAGTCCATTGTTGCCCTCAAGTTTTCTGACGCTGATTACTCCCTGCTCCGGGTTGATCTTGTTTTACAGCTGCAACTTGTTGCGAACTGTACCGGTAATCTGGTATATCATCTCTTCTCTTACCTCGGTAATCATTCCGCCGGGATGATCCGGCTCCATCTCGCTGGTAGTACTCCTCATTTGACTCGTTTGACACAAGCCTAGGTTGTGTCGGATCACCCAAGGCATATGAATCAGCGATCCGGATTGTCTCTGCCAGTGTAGTTGGCATATCCCTTTGTAACCTTTGCCCCAGCATGCTTGCATATCTGCACCCTTGCGCAAACCAAGCTATGGCATGTGATTCAATCATGCCCTCACATGAGTTTCGCACAGTGCACCAGCGGGTCAAGAATTCCCGGTATGTCTCATTTCGTCTCTGCTTGCACATTGCTAGGGTATGTGGCCTATTGGGCCTCTGATACATTCTTGAGAAGTTACTGACAAACATTTCCTCAAAATCGATCCAATAATTGATACTTTCCGGTGGCAAATTGTTTAGCCATACCCTTGCTAGCCCTTCCAACATCTGAGGTACATATCTCACAGCCCATCTCAAGTTGCATGTTGCAATTTTTACCGTTGTCGCGTAGTTTATCAACCAATCCTCTGGCTTAGTGCTATCGTCAGATGTTTTTGTCCCTCTGGGTAGCTGGAAGTTAGGTACCGGAGGCTCCTTCATGATCCGGGGCCCAAAACACGCTGGACCCGGAGGACCTTGACACTCAATTTGCTCCGACCTATAAAGACGATCCAGTTTTAACCTGGCATCGTCAAGCATCAAGTTCCTGCTTCCCAATCTTGACCCTATCACATGATAGTCCGGCCTAGGATACCCTGCGTTCACCATTTCCGAATCACCATCATTGTATCTATCTTGCTCTTGTGGAGCTGCTCTCTGTTGCATACCTTGGTCGACACTGTGCTCTTGCCGTGGTATATTCCACTGCTGCGGTTGCCCTGCACCCACCGAGTTGTGTTGTCCGGCATTGCCGTTCACAGCGTTCCCTTGACCGGCATTGCCTTAGTCGCGGTTACCTCGGCTAGCTTCACCTCGGCTCACACTTCGTCGATCCTCATTTCCCTACACTGCTTTTCCTTTCCTTGCCCTTGCCGGGTCATATGGGACTATCTGTTTGTTCCTCCTGGCCGAGGTTACTACCTCTTCTCTCCTAGGACCACCATGAGGAGACGATGCAGCTCTAGCGGATTTCTCCGGGTTACCTATTGCTGAATAAATGATCTTGGAAACCCCGGCTCTTTCCAGGTTAGCCCTAAGCAACTCCTCATTCTGTTTGTTAGCGATCCGAACTAACTCATTGACCCTTTCCTGCTGTCTTTGCCGGGCTTCACCCGTCAAACCCTCTAATTCGGACGCAGCTGCATCTGTTGCTCTGTGGTTCTTTGCCGGGATACTGTACTTCGGCAGCCCCACGGACAGACAGTTCTCTGATTCCTCAACTCTAGTATCACCCTCTTTGTTCATTTCACTCATGAGGTTTCTCCCCTTCACCTTTACAGCATCAACCTTATTTGCCTTTGCGTACTGACGCAGTGTCATGTTCAACAACTGCTGAGCCGCGGCTATATTTTTCGCACCCTCTAGTATTTTCTGCCTAGTCTCCTCTAACTCGGCCTGTGCCTGAGCCGGATCTACCACTGCTGCTACTGGGCTTGCTAAGCTATCTATCGCCTGCTGCAACACATTCTCTGGCCTCTCTAGAGGAGGACCTCTACTTTTTCTCGGTGCTTTGGGTGTTACCTTCGGATCTGGTGCCGGATCTTTGCTCGTGCCAGCGCCAGGCGCAGTCATCATCACCTCGGCGCGGTCAGGGGAGCGAGTGATACGTGCCCTGCGAGCCGCGCTATGGGGTGGCTCGCCTCCTTCGACGACGTGCCGCGGGTGAACGCACGACACATCGAGAGCGACGTAGACCTTGTGCACGCCAAGCTTGACGAAGAGGCCGTTGCACGGGAGAGGTCGCGTGCCGAAGCAACCAGTATTGTCGTTGACGAAGTCCAGCGCTCCAAAGCGCTAAACGAGCCCGAAGACGATGCGCTCGCCGTTGTCGATGAGTTTTCCCGTCCGGATCTTCACTCCTGCTAGCGCCGCTAGCCCCACGGTGGGCGCCAACTGTCATGGTGGTGTCACGGCAGATGCCATGGATAGGCTAAAGGTGGGGACAATATGCACTAGAGGAATCCAGGGAGGGATAGTGTGGTGATTCCACACATAGATGTTTTGTATTCAATAGGTTTCCAAGGTTACAAATGCTCCTTGAGATGTATTGTGGAGAGGAGGAAGAAGGAACTCTCTTACTCTCACCACTAGCTAGCTCTTAGGAACCAAGAACTAACCAAGTAAAAAATCAACCCTTTCTACAGATGCCCTAGCCCTCCTTATATAGGGGTGGCTAGGTCTCCAATTAGGGCATACGTGGAGGCATATTCCAGGGAATATGCCTCTTCCCAAAATAGTAAACCGACCGGGTCTCTTTTCCTCATCGTAAGCCATGTAGAGGCTACGTTAGCCTCTGCGGCGCCAGCGTCATCCGACACTGGCAACGTCACCCTTGTCGGCCACGCCTCGGTGGTCCTCCCCTCTGTCCGCTTCGCTCATGCTCCAGCGTACAGTGGCCACCTTTTGACCAGCGAGATACCTTCCTTCTCTTGCAAGCCTGATATAACCCGGATCATGCCTGGTTAATTCGGCCACACTGGTACCTGCATACAAGTTAGATAAATCCTGCTGGCATACGGCATAGGTCGGCCGGGACTCAATTAGGCGGACATCCTCCGGTCCGGGTTACTCCGTGATTCGGCCTGCCTTGAGGTGACTCGGCTAGCACTTGCTTTGATCTTGCCGTACCTCGGCTAACTCGGCCTTTATACCCCGGCGTGACCCTACCCGGGGGTATCCCCCCAACAATAAGTTTAGACACTATATCATGAATTCAAAAGTAATAGTTCACACTGACCATCAACCTTTGAGACATGCTAAGAAGGATGCTAAATCCCATCTTATTAAATAGGTCATGTTACTACAAGAATATGATTTGCCGATAGTAGACAGGACGGGAAAGGATAACCCTGTGGCTGACCATTTGACACGAATGGAAGGTATCATAGAGGATCCTATTCCTATTAACGAATCTATGCCCAGCGAATACCTTGCAGTTATAGAACCTAGCAACCCTTGGTTTGCAGATTATGCTAATTTTCTAGTAGGGAAGTTTTTACCGAAAGGAATGGATTACAATCAAATAAAAAAAATCTTCAATGATTTAAAACATTACTTTTGGGATGACCCTTACCTATACAGGCATGGCATAGATGGGATAATCCGGAAATGTGTACCTGAGCACGAGGCAAAAAAACATCATTAAAGCTTGTCACGATAGTCCCTACGGTGTGCATCATGCTGGTAATCGCACTATAGCCAAAGTCTTGTAGTCAGGTTTCTACTGGCCTACACTAGTTAAAGACCCACGAATATGTTAAAAATGTGATGCTTGTCAATGTATGAGTAATATAGGAAAAAGACAAGAAATGAATATGAAATATAACCTAGTAATAGAGCCATTTGATGTATGGGAATGGAATGTATGGGACCATTTGTTCCCTCTAACGGTTATACTCATATTCTTGTTATTGTTGATTCAGTTACTAAATGGGTTGAAGCTATTTCCACAGCTCTTGCAGATGCAGCCATTTCCATCAAGATGATTAAGGACATCATCTTTCCCAGGTTTGGAGTACCCCGATTTTTGATTACTGATGGTGGAACTCATTTTATGAAGGGAACTTTTGACAAGATACTTCAAAAATATGGAGTAGACCACCGAGTAGCCTCGCCTTACCATCCTCAAACCAGTGGACAAGTAGAATTATCTAACAGAGAAATTAAAGTCCTACTTCAAAAGACGGTGAACGCGTCACGAAAAGAATGGGCTTTGAAGCTTAATGATGCATTGTGGGTGTATCGCACAAAATTCAATAACCCTATGGGAATGACATCTTACAAACGGTTTATGGTAAAAATTGCCACCTTCCATTAGAACTCGAGCATAAGGCTCGATGGGCTATGAAAACTATGAATTTTGACTTTAAAACTATAGGGGAAAACGACTCTTAGACATTCATGCTTTAGATGAACTCAGGAATGACGCTTATGAAAACACTAGAATAATTAAAGAAAAGGTCAAAAAGTGGCATGATAGAAAGTTAGAGGGCAAGGGATTTAAAACCGGAGATAAAGTTTTTCTTTACAACTCTAGGCTTAAAAAATTTGCAGGAAAATTGAAATCCAGGTGGGAAGGACCATGTGACATAGAAGAAGCATATCCGTCGGGAGCGAAAAGACTGAAAAATACTACGCCCTCTTCATCATCCTGGATTGTGAATGGGCAGCGATTGAAGCATTATAGAGTTGGTGAAATAAACACTATGGAATTGATCTCTTCGGTCCCGGGTGAAGAATTCAACAAGCGAAAGTTACGTAACAAAGTTTCAATTACTTAGTTCTGCTACTTTGGAAACTTTTTAGTTGATTCTATCTTTTTCTTTGAACTAATCTAGTTTTTCTGGTCAATCCAAATTATTTTTCGACCTGGTACGGGCGGACTATATGGTTGGATGCGCCCATATCGGTGGTCGTTAAACATTTAGAGTACCAATGTCGATTTTCATGGACTCGGTACGGCCGGACAGTACAAGCCGATACGGCCGTACCGATGGTCGTTACCGGTACCCCCCCCCCCCCCCCCCCCCCCCCCCCCCCCCCCCCCCGCGCGCATTTATCTGATGATGCAAAAAAGTGAAAAAAAGAGAGAACAGAGGTAGTAAGGAGTCCATACGGGGCGCGGTACAGGCAGAACCCGCCCATACCATAGCTCGCGGCCAACTTTGGCCCCCTTAACCTACCAATTTTGTCTTTTATTTTGTGCTTTTCTTCCTTCTCGTTCCCTTCCATCTTATCTTAGATCTAGAACTCTTTTATATCCTTTATAATGAAACCTTAGATCTGACTTGATTACTCAAGGTCCATGCAAACTTCTCATATTAAGCAGATTTGGGCCAAGAAGGAGTGTGTTGTTGAAGGACAAGCCAGGAAGGAGGGATCCGAAGGAGATACTTCATCCTCCTCCAACCGCGAGTCCGCACGAGTGGTTCCACTCCCTAATTGGGAAGATATGTTCCTGCAGAAATTGAACATGCTTAGGTATGTGGAACAAGGAAGGAACAAAGGAGAATCTCCACTCAACCCCTACAGGTATAACCTTCAGGGATCTTCTCTTAAATTACCTCCGGAAACCTCTTCCAAGAAAAGGGGAGACCGAGATGAGATTCGAGAAAAGATCAAGAACCTTGAAAAGATTTTGAAGGCTTGTGTTGAGATCATTGGGGAGGGAGTTGACTCTTACTCGATGATGGGAAAATATCTCAAAAATAAGGTCGCTGACATCAATGGTAGAGTACAACTCCTGACCAAGATCATTATGGAGATGTCCTATGATAGGAGAACTTTAAACAAGGTAATCAAAGAATTACATGTTGGCATCATAGAGATGTCTACTCGATTTGCGTCTATTTCTCAAGCTTGCAGCCTCAAGTCGGATGAAGAAGAGGAAGATGATGACTTCTTTACTCCCAAAAATGAGTAAGTAATCGCAAGGGATTATTTGATCTACCTGGCTTGATTCCAAGCTTGGGGGATCTATGAGAACCTTTTAATATATCTTATAATTTTTTCATATTTACTTTGTTGCACCCATGGTTAGGTTTAAAATTCTGAATTTGCATTAGTTCCATCAACTTCGAGTTCCCTTTGTTCAAGGCAAGATTTATATTCGTTCAGTTATGAGACTTTATGATAATTGAAGCTGTGTTTGATTCATGATTATTATATTAGATGATTGAACTAGGTTGAGTGTTATGATACTTGTACAGCCGTCATAATTTTAGGGACTTCCATGCCAACAAAAGTATTGATTAAGTTATGAGAAGAAGAATTCTGGTAGCATATTATAATTAAGAGTTTTTGAAATCCATTGAAGTAGTGAGCATGATCAAATAGCTATTCTGAAAATAAGAAGAGAAAAGAGGAGAAAGTAAAAACATAGGCATACAAGTATCAAAACAGAAGAACAAAGCAACTATCAAAAGAATCAAACATATAAAAAAAGAAAAGGAGAAAATGATCATGAATCTTCATTACTAAACTTAGTGCTCTATATCTTGAAAACTTCGTGATTATATGATATGTTGAATCACTAGTAGCTTCTTATAATTGCATTAATACTGAAAAGGTGTGGAAGCCTCTAAGTTATGTAATGTGTAAGGGTATGGTAATACCCCCGACGTATCTCTACATCCGATGTTGTATTCCTGCTTCAATTCCTACCTCATTTATTTTAACAGCTCATGTCACGTGAACATGATGATATTGTCCATAAGCCACCATCTTTCTCAAGGACGAGCAAGATCCTAGCTTGGGGGAGTTGATGCGTCCAAAATTGAAGCATATTTACCTTTTTTGCATAAATAAAGTAGGGATTTTTGTAGTTCACTGCGTCTACACGTGCTATTTTGTTCTTGTTTCAATAGGATCCCAAATCATGGAGTCATATATGAACATGTCAATTAGAGTTGTCATATTGTGTAATTATATGACATTTCAGAGTGATAAAAGTCATTTTATGAATTTACCTTCGCACTTGGAAGAATACCAATCAAGGAGGAGGCACCAGTATGGTTAAAGACCACTGGTACAGGCGGAGCCCGTCCATATCATCCGCCCATACCATGCGCCATCACGACCGCCTCATCAGATACTTCTCCCTGGCAAAGACGAGAGAGAGATCCGACATTCACAGCCACCAGAAACCATGAAAAACCACATCCAAAAGGGATCTGAAGGAGGAACTTGGCTGGGGCAAAATCTCGCCTGTTTCACGGATCATCGAAGGACAGCACATCATCCCCTTCATCATCAACCGCTGCATCTCCATTACATTCATTACTCCCATCTTCACCTATTAGATATCTTTGTAATTCCAGATCCAATTGTGGTTTGCATTAGATTTACCACTATACTTTTATCCATTCATTTGATTATGATGATGTTGTTGATTGCTTCCATGAGTGAGTAGTTCCTTTGTTCTTGGGGAGATGGATAAACCCTAGGACCATTATGAACTTGTAATAAAGATGATCTATTTTTATGTCCGTATGACTTGCTTGTCTATGATATTATTATGATTTGTGTTTGATCTCTCTCACTTTACATGGTATGCGTAGTCGACCGCAATCATTTGCTTTCGGGACTAAAGGGAGGGAGAAATCCTTTGGACGTGTATTGGAAGCATCCCGGAATGCCCCGTGATAGATTGGCATCGGCTCGCAACCTACACGGTCAAAGGAGCATTAAAGAGGGACTCCCTAAGCTAATTATGATGTCCACGGGGAAATCCTTAATTGCAGTGGTTTGTATGGTTGACTGCTCTCAGACATCGCAGTGGTTATTTAGAGGTGACCTCACTCTTGGCTCAACAAAGTGGCTTCGTACGAGCTTTGTAGTGAACATCTTATTATGGGGATCTCTCCACACATATCATGACACAAGAAGTATGTTATCTTGGTTGCACATAACAATAATACTATGCTAGTGGTGTATCCTACATCCCCGAGAATGTTTTAGCCCTATTGAGTTCAACCACGCTTTCACATAAACTTGTTACTTGTTTTATTTTACTTGTTTTAATTACTTTTCTGTAATCAACCATAAACCTTTCAAACACCCTTTAATTGAGATCAAAGACAGATTATAAGTATACTTTGGTAGAGAGTAACGAGGGGCATAAAGACCTTTACCAATAGCTCTATGTGGGTTTGATATCTTTACTTTCAAACTAGCTACAATTGGTTTGTGCACTTGCAGTCATCAGCTATGAATAAAGTACAACTGAAATTTGATGAAATACAAATAGATGACCAAGCTATTTCAATTGGTATTGATGGCCCTATTGCATAGGCTACTTGTAGATGATTTATATAATGATGAGTGGGTACACACAAAAGATGATGGGATCAAGCTTTCAATCAAAGATATTGTTGAAGAACATATTGCAAATGTTCTTGAAGGCAAGAGTTCTGTTGAAGCTACATCAAAACATCAAACAGTAGGGGCACCAATAAAATATGAAGATCGATCCATGAAAAACCAAGAAAGATAAAGGACGCAATAAGCACAAGGCTAAGAAACCAAAAGTTACTTACGCGCACCTATTGAAAAATATCAAAAGGAGAGTGAAGCAAAAAAGTGATTATCATCAAAGTACTACAAAAGCATCAAGATCACCCCCAATTCAAAAGTCTAAAGAGAGATATCGACGAAAGGCAAAATCCAATGCAACAAATTCATATCCACCATGCTGATGTCATGGATACATCTTTGTGCTGATTTTTATTCATATCTGAAAGGATTATATGGGCACCTAGAGGGGCTGAATAGGTGCTACTTCATATTTTACTCATTTTCAAGTTAGGGTTAGACACAAAAGGTAAATTCTCTAGATTATGCAACTATGGTGAATTTACCTATATGTCAATCTAGCACATACACTAAGCAAGAACTACATAAGTAAAGTGAAGTAAAGGATAGAAGTAACCAAAGTGGAGCACACGGAGACACAAGGATTTGTTTCCCGTAGTTCCTTTATTTTGAGGGGAAGTATGTCTACGTTTGGAGAGGGGATGGTTTCAAACCACCAACGCCACGAGAGGCCTCCCTTGTTCTCCGATGAACCTCACCCCAACGGGTTCGATTCACCTCTTCCACTATAGCGGAAACCTTCGAGGTGGAAGCTAGCACCTTACAACAAGTTCGAGGCACACATCCACAACCTAATTGGAGGCTCCCGAATACAAGCAAGCTGTCAAATAATCAAAGACAAGCTTGTAAGAACCAAATCACAAGCTAGGGTTTCCAATGAAACACTAGAGCAAGGGGCCCTCAATTGAATGAGGGGGAAGTGAAGATCTCTCTTGGTGAAGCTATAGATCAAGGCCTCCTCCTTCGATTCTCCGAAGATCAATGACTTTGGATGGTTGAGTGAAGAGATCTTGAGGATTTGGTGGCTCAAATGGTGTTGTTGTTCTTGAGGTGGACGAGCAGCTCCCAAGGTGGAAGAAGGGGCCTTTATATAGGGCCCCTGGAATTAGAGCCGTTGGGAGCCACTTACCCCGGACAGTCCGACAAATACTAGCCGGACAGTCTGGCCAAGCCGGACACTCTGGGCGACAACCATCGGACACTCCAGCCTGGCAAAGTTTTTGGCCAGAGTCTGGACAGTGTCCGGGTGGTGTCCGATATGGCACACAGAATGTCCGAGCAAGTCGATGAATCCCTAGGGCTGGACAGTCCGTCTGGGCCGGACATTCTAGCGCATATTAGCCGGATAGTCCAGCTGGGACTTTGTTCCTGCATAGAATTGATCCTGGGAAGCCCTTTTCCTTCAGCGCAAAATACACTAGTGTAGCTGATATCTCTTGCAAACTTTAACAGCAGATTAAACCTATCCAAGTGTTGTCAACAAACATCAAAACAATAGGAAGGGTATAAATGCCCTTTCAATCTCCACCATGGTAAAGGTATGATACACGTGCATGTTATCCATATAATTATTGATCATATTACCCGAACTATGAAGCTCCAAGGAAGATCAACATTGGATCAACAGTCACATGTCAAAGACTGTTTCAATAAAAAAGAATATGTCTCAAGCTCATGGGTCAAGAAAGAAGTGATCTAGCAAGTTTACCAAGTTAAAAAGGATGGGCACCGTAGGTGTGCTATTTCATACTCGACTACAAATAATGAAAAGAGAACTAAGTTGATTTGTCTACAAAAGGCAATAAAGTGAAGAGAGTTACCTTCAAAATCCATTTTTCGGATCTGGACAAGGAAAATTTAAAGTTCCCAAGATGAGAAAAGGCATTCCATTGTACGAAACAAAACCACTAACTATCTTAGGGATGAGCAATTGAAGAAAAGGAACATGTCATGGATCCCCAAAGAGAAACAAAAGGACAAGAATGATGTGCAAGATAATGTTGCAAAGGTAGCAACAAAAGTGATGAAATAAAACAATAAAGCTAACAAGCAATTTAGCCATAGGTTTGTGTCACCCGGCCAACATCTTGGGTATGCACATCATCCATTTTCTTTGGTCATGTAATACATGCCTTTGCCATGGAATTCATCCCCACGTATGATTGGTTACCCCTCATTGGTTTATTTTCATTCATGGATGCATCATAATTATTTACATCATGAAAGGGTATTACCAAATCATTATTCATATGATTAGTTGCAACATTGTTTCTAATACAAGAGGCTAAAATATTGGGAGGTCATAATTACATTTATTATTTTGTTACAGTTATGCATACTTCGGTAGATGTATTATGCATGCCCCTTAGGGCAGATACATATGTCCGATATTTCTTTTATCGCAATGTGATCATTATATAATATGGATGATGTGGTTTTCTAACATCGTCCTTAGTGTTATTGGAGATCAGGAAAAGGTATGAATTCAACAAAAAAATCTTATGCTTATGCTTTGATGATTTGGCTTATGAATCTTTGAAATCTATGAAAAGTCAAATTGTTTTTAGTTTCATTTTCATGCATCGGTGGTGAGCATGATTTTGATATTGATCTTGTTTCTGTAGTACCAAAGAGATTATATTTTGACTGACTAGTTTTAAAAGCAGTAGCCAATGCATTGGTATTGTTTATTTATCTGCTTATGGTATTGTTTTTGAAGCTTCAAGTGTCTTAGAATATATTGCACAAAGAATCAGGCCGAATATGCAGCTTTGATATTCATACTGAAACTTTTTACTGCTATAGGTGCTACACATATTGAGGCTTCTAGTGATTAATTATGAGTAGTGCAACAATATCTATGGTTTACCAATGATTCAACAAATCACTTGTTATTTACCTTGCTACATGTCTAGATGTAAATTTCATCTTGGATTAATTTATAACTGCTCATATATCTAGACATGAAAACCTAAGTGCAAATGAGTTGGCTTAATAAGCATCCAAATACTGTGTTATTCATGGTATACTTCATATTCCACAAGATTCGATGCTTTATTTTGCCAACATAGTAAGGCAGGATTGGAGACCACCGCTTTAGCCACCAATGAATGATCTAGTACAGGTGATGATGAATAATAGAGGAAGCCCATTGTTTATCACATGCAAAATCTAAACTAAAGGGTGAACATGACAGTTCGGGTGCTCCTCAAATACTCACTAATAGGCATGGGCAGACACAACTATATACATGAGTGTACAAATGTACACCCATTATTTCTTGGAAAAAGTTATACCACTATAAAAGTATGTATATACTTAGAAAATTTTAACACTTTTTGGATCCTTGTATGCCCATTATCTCAAATCTAGCTCCGCCACTATTAATAGGTAATGACCTTTATTACCGAATAGCTGGGGATATTCTTCTTGAGGACTTGGATGAAGACCAGGCGGGGATCATTGTGGGAGTTGTTCACGAAGGAAATTGTGATGTTTGTAAATCTTCAAGATGAAGCGCTTGTTCTCAACGCATATTATTTGAGGAAATTATACCCAAATGGTACCAAGTCTGGACATAAAATGGCCGATATATATTTATCTCCCTTAGCACATATGGCTGATATAGATTTATCGCCCTAAGAACCAGTGGACAATGGAGTGTTGACATCATCCTTATACTAAAAGTGGAGCAAGTTATTTTCTGGCACACAAGCTCTACCAGAAAACACGAGGCATGTGTTGGCACTCATTTTGGTCTCGTAGCTGACCAAGACAAATGGTGAGACACTCGGAAAGGTAAAATTGGAGGGTTATTAATCATCATCAAAAATACAACATGCCCATCATATCAAGTCAAGCCATGATCAGTCTTGATAGCCGATTATGCTAGCATTCAAAAAAGACACAGAGACTGGTATATGGAGGCTCCCACTATGAGTCCTTTAAGATGACCTCAAATAAAAAGGTGCCCAACATGAAAGTCATGCGCCTCATCAAAACAAGAAACTTTGATTTTTTGAGTCATTGCTAACTTAGTATGCGAATTTGTGAGCGAAAATACTGCCAGAAGCCGAAATACCACATGATGTGGTCACTGAACCTGAGACCATGTTTGCCCTAGGGTGAGAGATAAACTGAAGTGTGATTTTAAACCGCTAAATTGATCTATATTCTTGAGACATAAAGTAAGTAGTCAAGAACAACTCAGATGAAAAAGTGCAAAACATGAAAGTTCTTTATTGTTCAAGATGAACAACTTTGATTTTAGAGTCATCTTCATATGAACAAGTATACGACCTCTAGATTCAAAATATTGTTGAACAGAGTTAAATTCATTCGGTCAAAGTCCGAGTTTGAGACAAAAAAGAAGGTAAAAAAATTAAGATCAACTCTGATGAAAAATTTCATAACATCAATGTTCTTTGTTTTTTAGTCAAACAACTTTGCTTTTACGAGATTTTGATCCGAGGTCGTTTACTTCCTCAAAAGTGGTCAGGAATGTACATGCAAGTTTTTGACTGAATAGTTACACAAATTTTGGCTTTACTTGTTCGAGTTGGACCACAATTAGGGTTTTGGACGTAATCTAAAACCTCTTTATTGTATAGAAAGTTAAGCCGCTCCTTATATACATGAGGGGTCAAGAATGATTGGACCAACACAAATCAAACAAACACATCTTGATGTAGCCCAACATAGGGGAATCACCATTGGTCCACATCATGATACGCCATCCATTCCTATCAAGGTTCTTCCATCTCTTACCTTCCTTTGGTCATCACTTGAATGGGATCCGACTTGAGCCAATTGCCAATTGTATGACTAGGCCCATGACCATGATGCCAAGAGGAGGAGACAAGGATGACCCTGGAGCCAAGACCCCCAAGCAAGAGGCCTAGAAGCAAAGAAGGAAGAAGCAGCCAAAGGGAACCCCGGAGTCTCCGGTCTGCACATACCGGAGTCTCCGGCTAGACCAGAATATTCGACTTCAGTGCCCCAGAGTGTCCGGCCGTCCTCCGCTCAAAGCCTAGCGTAGCCCGTCTGTGGCCCAATCTAGACTCTGCTCAAACTCCACCCAGACACTCCCGCTCTCTCCCAGAATGTTCGGCCCAATCGGAGTGTCCGGCACACGAACACCAGAGTGTCTGGCTGATGTAACCTGGAGTGTTCGCCCACCCGGAGTGTCCAGCCTACTAACACCGGAGTGTCCGGCCCTGAACAAACTTTTAACCTCTTTTCCTTTTTGAATGATTTCCTTTGTGTGTTTGTGTTTAGTGTGAGTGTATGTCATTTAACAAAGCTTCCACAACAACACCTTTTGCTCAATATCGATACCACAGAACTCGAACCATCCCTCCACCAATGGTTGCAAGTTTGACATCAACACAAGGTATAACTTGCACCACCCTTGTTAACCACCTTTCTTCCTTTGCGTGTTACCTAACCTATAGAGAGTATCTCATCTTATGTTTGCCAAAGCATTGTGTGCTTGTTCTTGCATAGTCATAGTGTAGAGGCAATAGAAAAGTTGACTTCATAGCATACAAAGAAAGAGATACATCAAAAAATCAAAAGAAAAAGAAATATACCAACACAAAAGAGAGTCCAAAGATTCTAAGCAAGAGTGCGAGCAAAAGCAAGGCAAGCGTGCAAATCCGTTGCTTCTCAATCTTTTGGTGAATGGGCTATGGTCTCTCCTAACATTGGCACGACACCAAGCATTAGTCTCCATTAGGACCAGTTTTGTTCATTGCTCATTTTTCATAGTCGTGCTAGCCATATTAATATCCACCGTGTGTGTATAGCTGTAGGTTCTCGTCACCCTTTTGACATTTTCCTCTGACTTAGTTTTTGTTGGATTTTACCCACTTTTGACAATAAGCTTTTCATTTGGTTGTTCCATTTGCTATCCACCTTCCTAACCTTCCACCATAGGCATTTGTGTGTGTGTCTTGTATATCGCTACTTGCTTTGCTCTGATAAGAATAACTTTTCCAATTTTTGACTCGGTGAGGCAAGGTAGAAAATACCATTCCACCATGATACCTTGGCCTTGTGAGTACCATGTATAGGGCAACCAAATATAGTGGAGATGGCCGCAACAACCTCCACAACCAAGAAGGTTTTTCCATGCTCCTAAACTTATGGAGGCACCGCCAAGCAATCTACGAGAAATTGGATCGGTTTGAGAACCATCTCGATGAAAAATACAAGAGTTCCAAGACCGTGACAAGCAACATCAGGGGAGCATCACGCTAACTTCCAAGCTCTCCACCAAGTTATCGCCAACATCGACAAACATCATGGACATCACTCAAGCTCGTCACTCAAGCGTCTCTCAAGTCGTCATGACAAGTCTTTGCGCTTGTACTTCCGTCACGGAGAAACCCACCACCACAATGGTGAAGGACAAGCTCATCCTCAACATAAACAAGTCGGTGACCCACAAGATCCTCAACCAAAACATCAACAAGAGCATGGAGAACCCCACCACAACAATGAGGAAAGCAAATCTCGGCACCACCATGAACAAGTGGATGTCCCACAAGCTCACCAACTACAACAAGCAAAACATCATCAACTCCATGCTTCTCTTGATTGACTACACCAACAACTGCAAAACCATCGTCAACCTCATCAAGAGCATGAGCCGCCTACAAATCAAGATATCGACATCCTGAATGCACGACATAACTTCAAAAGTGCACGATTTGGGATCCAAGCAATGAAGATGAAGAAGAGCCTCGTGATCAGCGACACGCCCACTTGGCTCAACCACACCACTGCCACAACAATGATGAGTTGAGAGACCCACCTATCCCATGTGAGGTAGAGAGCCACATACACTACTTCAGGAGAATGAGAGAGAGTTGTGTGCGTTCACCATACATGAGGATGAGTGCATCCATCTTGAGAGAATGAGTGATACACCACATGAGTTGAGTGAGAACATTTTGATTTCTAACAACTTCACCTCTACTCCTCTTGCGTTGTCTTCATCTTTGCTAGGTTGCACGGATGACGATGCTACAAGGCACGTGAACATGAACATTCCCATGGATGAAGAAGAGGAGATTGTGATGCACACATCTACCACAACACCTACTACACATGAGTGGAACTACAAAGGTAATGATATATGTGTTGATGATGCCATGCTCCCACTAGTGGACATGATGAATTGTGAGGATATGCATGCTATGGGCACTACTTGTGACATTTCATATGCTTCATTTATGTTCCCATGTGCTACTTTGCATTTGCATAATGTTGGTCATGTGGAAATATTTGTGTGTGATGATATTGCCATAGACATGCCATGCTACAAATCCTTCTTTTATCCTACAATTGTTGCGACAAACTTGATGAAAAATTTCTCTTTCCCTATGTTTGTCAGCAACCATACAAGTACTTTGGAAATGCTTGATCATGCATGTTCTTCATTTTCTCCCGTTGTTGCTTGCAATAATGCTCATATGGTTTATATTGAGATGGCCCCATAGCTTTCTAAAATTTTGGAGATTTTGATACTTGCCATACTAAGCATGTTCCCACCTTTTATTCGCATAATCACCATATTTTCTATGATATATTGCTTGATACTAATGGTGATGTGCACAAGAGAAGATTCATCATGATAGATGATGTGTTCATCTATCACACACATATGTTTTTTCATTTATATATGGTGTATGTAGGTACCCACATTCCAATGTCAATGTCAATTGAGCACGAGTTGGCAAAACAAGCTCTAGAGAGCATCCCACAAGATACACCGGGTACATCTCCTTCCTTACATGATGATGACAGTATATCACCAAGGTCGACTCTTCTTCAATAGGGGGAATGATGTAGCCCAACATACGGGAATAACCATTGGTCCACATCATGATACGCCATCCATTCCTATCAAGGTGAACTACTTCCATCTCTTGCCTTCCTTTGGTCATAACTTGAATGGGATCCTACTTGAGCCAATTGCCGATTGTATGACTAGTTCCATGACCATGATGCCAAGAGGAGGAGACAAGGATGACCCTAGAGCCAAGACCCCCAAGCAAGAGGCCTAGAAGCAAAGAAGGAAGAAGCAGCTGAAGGGAGCCCGGAGTCTCTAGCCTGCACATACCAGACTCGCCAACCACACCGGAATATCCGTCGTTAGTGCCCCGGAGTGTCCGGCCATCCTCCACTCGAAGCCTGGTGCAACCCATCTGTGGCCCAATCCGGACTCCACCCGGACACTCCGCCAGCCCTGGAGTCTCCGCTCACTCTCGCTCGGAGTGTTCGGCCCGACCGGAGTGTCCGACCCATGACCACCGGAGTGTCTGGCCTGAGTGACATAGTCCTGCGAGCCTCAAGATGGGCTTGGCCCATGTAACGCCCAGACCTTCATTTTTATGCCCAAACTACCCCTAGATCGTGGCTGGCCTGTTGGGAATATGCCCTAGAGGCAATCATGTATGATGTTATTCCCGGTGTATTCATAAAGTTATTATATTATCCTTGTATGAACTAATGATGTGTATCATTGAATACGTGATTCAGTTGTGGAACTATATATTCATGTTGTTCATTCTAGTTGTCATTGGTCGTTGAGGTTGTGTTGGACACACAACGTAGACTGATGTGAAGTCGGTTGATGACTCGGTTCCACTTGTCATGGGCATCGAGATGCTATTCTGACTTACATGGATTCCGCTAAAAGAGTTTAGCCAGCCGGACTACCCATATTGAGATACAACGAACAAGTCCTCATTTGTATTCTAGACATAGCTCAACGACCAATGACAACTAGTATGAACAAATGACAACTAGTATCCTACAAATAGCTCAACTCTCTTTCTCGATGTAATCCTTAGACATGAGGTTATTTCACAATCCGAGTTGTGGATCAACGATTTAGCTTCTGTCAAACGCTATTCTATCAAAGGGAAGTTATAAAGGCAGAGTTCGGGTCGAGTAAGAAGCAAGCTGCATGATGTGGATAACCAAGATGGGATTTTGCCCCTCCGACTGGAGAGATATTCTCTGGTCCCTCTCGGAAGATATGATTCGGAAAGCATGGTGATGTACGGCCCGGTTAAGTGTTAACTAAGGCCTCCGACTAAGAGTACATTGGATGAATCACTTATCTCACATCGAGAAAGAGAGTTGAGCTATTTGTAGGATGATGATTATTCACCTATAGCTTGACAAGATGTATCGTGTGGCAAAAGGGACTCGGACACAAGTCGCATTGGACAGGTATGTCGTCATGACTCTTTGGTACTTGGGAGTCAGTGTGTTCTGCTAGGAGCCACTGCCGACTGATCGATTACGAGTGAGACTCAAATCGTGTTCGGGTCACCATGAGCCTATCGGGTCACACACTTAAGAGCGGGAGCAAGTTTGGGTTGGACCTAAACTGGAAATTTGTTTTGGTTGGACCCAAATCGGATATGGACTGGGTCAGTGAGTTGGACTCACAGTGACTAATATAGGCTTTAGGGAATGGGTCACAAGTGAGTGGAGCCCACTTTCACTCCCTATATATACTAGGGTGCAGATGCCCAAGGGCACGGCTAGGTCATTCCATGTGTTGGAAACCCTAGCTCCAGTTCAGTCCAGCCACCGTACCGGACCTAGTAATCCACCGTCGGGGCTCCCCCTGTATGTGTGGATACTGGCAGAGGTGATGTATGATTGGCACTTCGACGATTGTGGATTGGATCGGATCATGAGGACTACACTATATCAAGTGACGTGTTTCATCAATTCCGCAACCGCGCGTATAGTGGTAATCATCGTGGCCTTCTACCTTAGCTAGATCTTGGGATCACCGCATAGGAATTTTTTTGTTTTATCTCTACGTGGCCCAACATGGCCTATATATATGCCCCCACCCCCAAATATCCACCTTATGTGTCTAGAGTGTCCATCCATCCTCTGCTCGAAGCCTAGCATAGCCCGTTTGTGTCCCAATCCAGACTCCGCCCGGACTCCACCTGGACACTCCGCCCGCTCTCTCCCGGAATGTTCGGCCCGATCGGAGTGTCCGGCCCACGAACACCAGAGTGTCCGGCCTGAGTGACACAGGCCTGCGAGCCTCAAGACAGGTTTGGCCTATATATATGCCCCTACTCCCTTCTTGGAACCCTAGAGTTGATGATGAATTTAAGAATGTGCCAAACCCTGGATGGAAACCCCCTCTCTATAGTTTATCTATGAGTTGTACAAGGCCTTTGAGTCAGTGCCCTTCTCCAAGTTGTCAAGACCCTCCTCAAGTGTTTGGTCTCTCCTTGTCAAGGATTCTAGTAGTGTTTGTTCTCTCCCCTTTGGGATTATACTTGTCTTCTACCCTCTCCTTGATTTGGATTCTATCTTCCGCTTGCTGATCTCTCCTTTAGTGATTCTACCGCAAGGTCTATTGCCGAGATTCTATTGGATTGGTTGTTCGAACTCAAGGGAGAAAATCGAATAGTGTGTGGTTTGGCATGTGTTTCTATATTTACCTTGCATTAGACTTGTGTTCATCGTGTACATCGAGTTTCCCCTCACTCCCCGTCTCAAATACGTGAAGATCGGGCCACCTCAAGGGCAAATCCTCAAGGAGACCCATATCACATCTACTACTTTTTCTTGTCCATCTACCTTTTATCCCTCTCCCATGTATCTTTCTTCTTGTTCTCGTTCTTCAAGATTGGAGGATGTGAATCCACAAGTCCCTAGGGGTGGTCAGGCCGACATAGGGCAGCACATAGCGACCGCACCGCCCAGACGGGGTCCCTCCTAGGCGAGCGGGGTTTCAGGTTTTAAAAGAGGCCACTAGATTGTCTTGTGTACCGTGCTTCCGGCGAGCCTCCCTTGGCGTGTGTTTCCGCGCATTGCGCTCAGCGTCAAGGGTACATGGTGACGTGTTCGTGTGCGAACACTCCTCCTGGCACTCAGTTGCTGCAACGTCCTTCTCATTGGCAATATCGGCCCAATTCTGGCTCCACGGGGTGATGTCTCTAAGAGCACAGATCGTTTGTAGCTAGTTTCGAAGTTTAGATGACGATCCCATAGGGATCCTAAAGGTAAATGTTTATGGGTGAAGTCTCTGTCACACTCGAAGTTGTCACATGTCTTCGAGTGAATTGACTTCAAGTGTTGAAATAAGAATGGGTTTTGATTAAATGCGATGGATTTAAATAGAACTAAAATGTAAACTTCGGAAATATAAAGCATAAAAGTAAAGAACGACTTGGTTGTTTGTTGTTTCCTGCATATGGCAAAAGAAGGCGCGCAGAAATTCAGTTCATGGTGATAGTGACTGTGCCAGGTGGACGAGTGATAAATGTAACAATTATAATCTTATAAATATATGTGTAGGCGAGCAACCCATAATTAGCCGGAACTCCTCTTGGTATATTTCATCCCAACTTCAATAATCCTACTAGCCTGCTACCAAAACCATGGTCAGAAACTAGACGATTAAGACCCTGCAGGTTGCTTAGCGATTAAGCTCCTTGGATCGGACTAATGCAATAAGCACAGTGGTTACTCGTTATCCTTGAGTCTACTAGCTTTCTATTGATATCCCCGTGTCACCCCAGGGTCGCCGATCCACTAGCGAACAAGATCTTATCTATGTAGAACAAAGCATCATGTTGTATGGGCCCTTAATTGGACAACAAGCATTAGGCATCCCAGAGATAGTCAAGCACACATAATATAGTAATTAGAATCAATCACCCTCTCTCCTAACCCTAGCCCTAGCTAACCCGAGCTTCTCCTAACCTAGCCGAGCTACCCGAGCCTCCCCTCTCGGCCTCTCTCTCTTCCTCCCTGTCAAAGCTACCCCACCAGCCCGAGCCAGCCTTCCACACCTCACCGTCCCCACCTGGCAGCCCCTGCCATGCCCTGGCCGTGCACGACAAGCACGTGAGGGAGGAGAGGCTAAAGGTGGCCGAGACCACCTTTTTCCCAACCCGATCCCCACGGCGACCCTCTTCCCTCTCCCTCTCTTTGTCCTCATCCCACACGTCTCCTCTGCCTCGCCAGATCCACCCCCCAAAGCCCTGTCTCTCCTCTCCTTCTTCTTCACTGTCGCCAGATCCTTCCGCCGGTCACCGCCAGTACCACCGGTGCCTTCTCGTTCCGGCCAGCACGCGTGTCGTGGAGGTGGTCGAGGAGAACGAGGAGGGTCCCCTACTTCGCCTCGTACGCGCCAGTGAGGAGGAGAAGGTCCCCAACAGCCGCAGCACGACGATGTCGCCGAAACCCTAATCGCGCCGGCCGCCAGCCTCCTCATCGCCCTGCTGCGCCTCGTCCCGATCCGCCACCACCGACAACCTCGCGGCGAGCCACCGGACCCCCCTGACACCCTCTCGTCTAGCGTTGCTTCCTGGTCGTGCCGATCCCTTCGACGAGCACCCTCTGTGCACCGGCGTCGCGCGCGCGTCTGCTCGTCGCCGCGTCGCAGAGACACACCTAGCCGCGCCTGCGGTTCCTAACACCAACCCCTCCTTAGCCCAGTGGTAGCCGACGCCGCTCGCGCGCGCGAGGTCGCCAGTTCGAGCCCCCGCCTCGCCGCGCCGCGCACCGCGCGCGTCAGACCGACCCGTCAGAGAACGAGAGGAGAAGATCCACAGTGTTCCTCCCCTTTTTGCAGATAGCCCCCTCTGTTAATTCTCGCTCAACCCGCGGTACTCGCGAGCCCCACCAGTCAGCCTCCCTGTCCACTTTACAAAAATACCCCCGCAATTTTGAACACCCAACCCACGCTCCAGAACGGCCCCACCTGACAGTCTCTGCTCGTTCGTTCGCTGTCACGTGGGCCCGTAGCCACCGGACCCACCTGTCATCCTCAGTGGCTAGGTAGCGCCGCGGTGAGAAAACTTTTCCTGTGCACGTGTGCTTAGTCCGTTTGGTCCCACTCGTCAGCGACGGGGGCTAGCTCGAGCTGGGTAACAAAAGTAATTCCGTTTATCTGTTTAATAAAACAAATTCAAATTGTTTAAATTCAAATTCAAATCAGATTTTAAATAACTTTTAAATTACAAATCCAAATAATACAAATGATATATGTTTTGGAATCAGGAAAATGTGAGGAATTCAAATATGCCCTTCAAAATATTATTTGAACACTTTAAAATTTCGAGATGATTAAAATTACAATAAAATGCCATTTTCTTAATAAATTAATAACTTTAATTCTATAGCTCCAAATTTGACAAATAATATGTCTAAATCGATCAGCGCGACGAGCCCGTTCTATCTATGCATTCCTTGTTCTGAATTGAAGCATGCATCATGTCATTATTAAACATCTGAACTGTTTATGACAACAAAATTGGACCAAACAGATCATAAAATGCTTTATTCTTGTATTCCACACCTCACCATGCCATGCTACTTTAATGCCATGTAAATTGTGCATCATTCATCATGGCATGCTTGTTTGCTTGTCGCATTTTATTTCCTATGCTTGTGCACTTTATTTATGTTGGCCCTTGTTTGTTTGGTTCTTCTTCGAATAGACGCCCAGCAGGAGAATTACCAGGAATCACAGGAGTACTACCCAGATCCATCTCTCGCTTCAACTGAGCTGCCAGGCAAGCACTACCACATGCTAGCATACATATAGTACATATTGCCTCTATCTTACTCTTGCATCATTGAGTCGCGATTGCATTAAATTGAATCCCAAGTACTGCATAGCCTTTACTTTTAAACCCCACCGAAGCTTGTTCCTCCATCCCATGAGCCATTACTACAGGAGTTGTTTGAGCCATGCGAGTCATAGAAAAGCATGTGTAGGGTATGTGAGTGTCTGATGAATAATGAGGTACCTAAACAACATAACCTGAGTAGTAATGGGATAACTAATGAAAGAGGCACCGGTGAGCAATATCTGCTATTTGGATTTCATGCTCACTTGTGTCCCGTAGGACCCCGAGTACTTGATTTCTGTTCCTTGACTATTCGCACTATCCACATCCGGGGGGCCTTATGGACCCCCCTGAGCCAGAGCTTGATTCATTCTTATTTCTTGGGGCCACAAAGTAGTTTGGGGCTTTATTACTATCCTGTACTTATGTCATGTTACTGCTTTATTAAGATTGTGCGTGGAGCACCTATAGTGTTTTGGATCGTGGAATGTTTTCGCGGTATCGACAAGCCCAGCCACATTTTCAGGTTCCCAGTCGTTTACAGCCATTGACACAAACCTTGGGTCCGTCTCGGAGCCAGCCAACTTCATTGCGGGTAGCTTAATGGGGTGGCCCCCTGAAATATTTCGGAATCCTGTGATTGCTTTGTCGTGAATGCCTCATTGGGTTTTGAGTTGGTTTTTCCGAGGTTGATCGAGTGTGTGTTGCTATTCGTGCACCCCTGCAGGGTAAATCTTTCTGAAAGTCGTGTCCGCGGTTATGGACGACTTGGAGCACAGTTTCTCGATCATAGACAAGTATAACTAAAGTACCGCTTTTAATTTGACTAAGTACTTGATTAGTAAATAGTGCAATACTCATGGAATGGTTAATAAAACTGCCAACGGATGATGGGGTTGTTCGTCCGCTTTCCTCGTTGGTAAGCGAGGAGGAGGATGGATCTGTTAATTATACTGGTATAACTGTTGTTCTTAATTCACGGACATCCGTCTATCATTGGTTAGGCGGATGGTTAGCGAGTATCTATAGAATTGTTAGCTATTATCTTTTTCTACAGTTGCGTCACCCCAGGTTGTGTCCCCTTTAGTGTCATAAATACTTGCTGAGTACCCCTAGGGTCTCACACGATAAATTGTTTGATTCAGATGAACAGGTGTATTTGCAAGATGGATACTGGGTGGAGGAGACAGATGATGTTGGCAACGATCACTCGGTGTAGAGATTCCGGGAACAGGGATCCGTGAGATCTGTGGGCGGGATGTGTTTATTTATGTGGCATCTTATGCCGATTTGCTTCTTATCCGTACTCGGGTCTTGTTTTCCGCTTCCGCCTGATACTCTGATGTTTGTTGTATGAGGAGCTATCCTAAATTATTATCTCTATCTAGGATATTTGAATCTTGCCGTATGGCGTTGCAATATTTCTATTTCTTTTAGATGGAATGGATCTGAGGACTGTTGTATGTGGCTTGCATACATACTCATTTGTGTATGTAGTTGATCCCTTCGCCTGCCGATTACGCCGCTCGTTCTTGCCCCGATGATCTGAAAGTGGTTAGGATGGCCGAAAGGTCTACCGTGAGTGGCCCTGGGCCCCACCGTACTATTTTAACCACTTTCGTTCATCTAGGCATGAAACTAAGAGCGTAATTCACCGAGGTAGTTACAGTGGAGATCCCTCCCTCTCTCAAGTACAAGTAGTGGCTATGGGGGTGTATTGGCTAGGGGGTCGAAGATCGTGGAGTGAGATGAAGAACGTCTTCTCCTTCTTCTCTGGATCTCCTCTTTCTCCCTTCTGGATGGTATGGTAGCTGATGTGTTGTGTTTTCGTCCTCTGTCCCTTCATAGAAGTTGTCCCTTTTGACAAGAAAGAGGCGGCGACAACTATACAACAGGAACTATACGGCCGGAAAAATATTCCTGCCGTATAGTTGCTCGTTAAAGCTTCTGTGAGCTCCCCTCGCGTGCTTCCAAAGTGAGACTCGCTTTTTTTCTCTAGAATATTGTGTTTCTCTAGTTAAATCTTTCTATTGACGTTCAAAACCTGAAACACACATTAAAAACCAAGTTTTCTTTGCTACCAAAGTATTAGCGTTAGGTAAAGCCACAAAAACCATCAAATTCGGGAGAAAACAATCAATAAAATCCATCAAAAATGTGTAGAATCTCACAGCTATCAACTCCCCCAAGCTTAGATGTTGCTCGCCCTCGAGTGACAAGGAAAATAAGGAAGAATAGTGGAGATTCGAGATTGAAAATAAAGGAACTCACAAGTTTGAATTGGTGTCAAATTCTTTTCTTCATAATCCCTGCAATCTTAAATATGATCATACAAGTATTCACAAGATTGCACTGAGTCCACTTCCTAGCCACGTATATCTCGTTACCAAATAAATCATATGCCCAAGCAAGTGTCGAAAGTTCAGCTAGGAAACTGAGACAATTTCTTTTGGTGCCTCTCTTTATGAAGAGATGAAAACTTTTTTTTCTCGTTTGTTTAACCAATTAAGAGTACTCAAGTTGGCATCAAAACATTTAATTTAAGAACAACTCATCTACTCCCATGTCAAAATTTCAAGACTATCAAAGCACCTCTTTCTGTTCTCTTGTCTTCCAAAAACTTTAGTTCTTTCATAGAGAAATCATGTCACTATTTTTATCATGTTTAATTGGGGTTGTGTTGTGCACTCGTGACCATGCCAATAAATAATTGTTGAGAAATAATGGGCCAAAGGTGTACTACAACTTCACTTAGAACGTGAAACCATGAGGAGACTAAAGATTTTACATGTCATAGCATTGCTGCTACAGACGTTTACATAACTTAATAGCCAAAATCAAGTGATTTCCCGCATTTAGATCGTTCATTGGCCAACGGAGTTAATAGTTCCTCATGGAGCACGAGAGAGTTGTAATGACACGCGTGAAGCAATATCTTACAGTAATTATTGGAAAAAGTATTGGCATAATTTCTACTACTTTGAAGCATCCATTTTATCAAACAATTTCAATCAAGGGTACTATCAAGTCTATTTATATTAAGCTCAAATGGGATGGAGTAGTTCTAGAATTAAATTCTTTGGGCTAAACATGGACTCAAGTCATCTTTCAGATGCTTTTTATTGTTGTAAAAATGTAGGAAGTATTTTTAACCAAGTTCTTTGCTCATTGTTTCAAAGCTAAAAAGGAGACACTAGCAAAGGAATAGAACTTATAGGATAACAAGCTAAGTGGGAAGCGACCTCAGTGCAAGCGAGTAAATGATTGTAGGATCAATTTAAGGTTGCAGAAAGAATGATGAAAGGAATGTGATACCTCTTCTAGCTTGCTTCATTCTTGTATTTGAGTCGAAGCCCCTTTATTTTTGCCTATGGCCAAGTCACCTGAAACGAAGCAATCTCCGAGAAAAACAAAGAAACGAGCTTGCAAATAAATCTACAACTATTTTTTTGTGTTTTTGGTTTAGACATGTAAGGCTGAAAATAAACATGCAAATTTTGAACAAAATAAAATAAATCAAAAAACAAATAAAAACATGAATGCAAAGTTTGGAGGTTTTCAAACCTCCCCCAAGCTTAGGCTATTGCCAGGCTCAGTTGTTGCCGTCATTTGGCGGCTGGTACGGATACTACTGGTAGTAGCCGAGGAAGTGGGTCATGAAGTGACTGAAGTTGTGAGTCAAAGCATTCACATCTATATTCACTTCCTAAAGAGTGTGGTCGATATCCCCAACACGCTGGTTGAGCTGCTGGAAATCCTGATAGGGGACGTCGTTGTACCCTTGTTATGGCTGGTTGGGCCACGGGTCCCAAGCTCCCCCTTGTTGTTGCTACTGTTGTCCCTCCCAAGCAGGATTGTGTTCCTGCTCTACCTCATGCTCCCGCTCCTGCTCCTTCTCATCCTGTTGTCCTCCTTCTTCGCCTTCCTCTTCATCGGGTTGGTGCTCGGCCAAGATCTTCGTCACTTGGTCCTTGGTGAGGATCCAAGTGTTCTTATCCACAATCGAGAAGGCTTGGGGGCATGGCAGTTGAACCTGCTCACCCGTGCATCACCAAGATAACTGAATTGATATGCTCGGAGCCTCCTGTTAGCATGGTAAACACCAAGGAAGCCACAAGCAGTCAAATACTTGACGTCCATGAGTTTGGAGTTGTCAACAGGTTCCATAACAGGTAGTAAAATATTTAATGCATATGCAAGGTGGGTTACCAAGCCACCAAAGCGAATATCACCTTTGGTCTTGTTGCTTTGGTGGCGGAAGTGCTAGATGAGTAGAGCTACAAGACTGGGGCTCTGTGGTGAAGTGGGAAAGAGAGCCTTGGTGATCACTGCCATGTCCGCATTGGCCATGGAGCCTATCTCACCTCTCCCCAGCAGTGTGTTGGCGAGGAAGAGAGTGTAGTAGCGAATGGTTGGGTTCTGAATGGTGGACATCTTCTTCTGATAAAAATGCCTGCCACCATTAACAGAAATAACCTCCCAAGTCATTCCACTTGTGACGCTACAGAGGTTAGTAACAGTGGGCTCCCCAGTATGAGGGAAGCTGAAAGCATCGCAAAATTGTTAGAAATTTATTTCATAGTGCTGTCGGTTAATGGTGAAGCTTATTGTGCACATGTTACCTTTCTCCATATGGTCGTCGTAGAAGGAGGCAAGGAACTCATGGGTGAGCTCGGCGTAGGTGTTGTGGCTTGCGAAGCCAAGCACAACTAACCCCGCCCTGCTGCACATGAGGTCGAAATCCCCCTTCAACCCTGTCGCGGTGAGAAAGTTGTGGTCAGCCCAACGTGTGGGAAGCACCCTCCTCGATGAGACAATGTCCAACTTAGCATTGCTCGGGGCTCGGGACCCCGAGCTTGAACCCTCACCCTGTTGGAATAAAAGAGGTTACCGATTTTGTTCATCGTGATGCACTGAACAATTTCACCATAAAACCTTAGGAATATAGTTTCTATATGATATATGAACGATTCTACGTGGAAAAATTCAATCCTAACGTGAGAAATTAATAGGAAAAACAAAATAACCTTGAGTCCATCCACTAGATCAATGTGAGAGTTTCAACCATGGAAATCTAAAAATAAAGCATGGATAGGGAGAGAAACATACCGATCTGTTGATTCCCCCACTCAAACGAATGAAATCCGCGAAGAATCAAGAGTCACTACAAGAAATCTGGTGATACATGACCCTCCATATTGGTCACTGAAAGGTCATAATTTTTAATTTATGACCTTTTTGTGACCAAATACAGATGGTCAAAAGCTGAGCGTCACTAGTTAAACACCACGACCTTTTTTCTGAATTGGTCATAGACGTCTATGACTAATACAGTTGGTCATAGATTCTATGACCAACTATATTGGTCACAGACTGTCTGCCCTGTCCACATCAGATCCTATGTGGCTGATCCTACGTGGCAAATCAGTGACCAATTGGAAAGGTCGTCAATCAGATTTAGCCCAGTCCAGTTAGATGTTTTATATGGGCCAAGCCCAATAATTTCAACCTTTTGTTTTCTAGGCCTTGCCCTTCTACACAATATTTCATTTTGGACCGTATCCGTTTCAAGGCTGGTTTCTTTTATGGTCTGTGCCATTTGCAGGATCCATTTAGCTTAAGGGCCAAGGCCTTTTTATTTTTCTTTCATTTTCTAGTTTACAGCCCATTTCACGCACTATTCTGGTACAGAATTGTTGGGCCTGTGGCCTCTTTTGGATCCAATAGAGGCCTAACTAACAAAAGAACAGCCAAATAGCTCAGGCATATTTTCATTAATATAATTCACAAAGCATAATGGTTTCCAATAATACAATTTACAAAACATTACAACAGTCAGATCATCGTAAGCACATCCTAAGAAGGCGGACATATTTTCATCTTACTGCCTACAGGTACATGATTTAATACTCCTGATTTTTTGTAAAAATCATTTTTAGGTTCACAATATACAATTTAATTAGAGATATGTGGAAAGTTTAGCAAAATTCTATCCCTAGACGAGGACGGTTACCCCCACGATTTTGACCGTATTTTGATCGATTCACTTAATTTTGTGAAGCAAGTATCAAGATTGTGATGCAAAATGGGATAATTATAATTTCCACTCAAATTAGACAATATTTAATTGTCAACGCCCATTTTTATGAATTTCAAAACATTATAGCTATTTTTGCCAATTTAAATGGTCTTGTGTCGATTTTGCAAAAAATAGGTCAAACACTCGAGATGAAGTAAAATGAGAAATTATCCAACACGAAGTCATACATCTGTTTGAGATGAATTAAATGGATTTTTATATCATCTTGATCCAAGGTCATATGCAAAATTTACGTTGAAATTAAATTTTGAAATTTCCAAAAATAGTTGAAACCATTCTATTTACCTGGAACACAAACTTATAAAAAGCCCACTAATACACACTAAAAATCTACCTTACAATGGCGTATGGGCCGTTGGCCCAACCTGGCGGGAAAGCCTGAAGGAAAAGAAAAAGGAGGCCTAGCCTCTTCACGGTGAGGCCCTGGCCCAACAGCAAATTATGCTCTTTCAAAGCCACGAGCAGGTATTTTATCAGGAGTCGATGGGTGGTCCGGCGGTTAGGTGAGGAGGGGCAACCCCTGGAGGTCGTTGGTTCGAGCTCACGATGAGCTCCTTTTTGCTTATTATTCAATCGCGGGTTGGCTGCTACGCTATAAGTTAAAGAAAATGCGTGTAGGAATATCAACACAAGTTCTTGAGAAGCAAATTGGTTAGTATAGGTTGTCAATATGATAAAACTGAGGTCGCGAGTTCGAACCTCTTGTTTCCCATTTTTTCATCTGATTTCCTGTGCACGCCATGTGGACATGACACGTAAACAGAAGTTGACACATGGACTTGACACATAAGCAAAATTGCTGAGGTGGACGACCAGTCATTATAAGACAATATGAATTTGAAGTCACAACCATTTAAATTGGTCGTAATCTACTTAATATAGGGCATTGAACCTGTGTTATCCATCTACGACCATTTTGTGTAAGCAATCTATGACCTTTTTGACTAAATTGGTCGTTGTTATTCAATGTTTGGGCCCTCCGAAATGCCTTACGACCAATTGGTTCAAAATGGTCATAGATCTATGACCAAAAAATTCATGGTCGTTAAGAAAAGGTCACTAGTGAGCAAATTTCTTGTAGTGAGTTCTAGGTAGATTTTGAGAGGTTGAGAGAAATAATGAGGAGAGGAGGAATACCTAGCCGCCCCGGTGTGATTTTGTTGTCGCACCGAACTATACGGCCGGAACTATATGGACGGATGATGTTGTTCGGCCCGTATAGTTCCAGCGACGCCGCCAACTAGGGTTTCTTTATAGAGAAAACAGCTATACGAACGT
Source organism: Avena eriantha (assembly GCA_910589775.1). Taxonomy (NCBI): domain Eukaryota; kingdom Viridiplantae; phylum Streptophyta; class Magnoliopsida; order Poales; family Poaceae; genus Avena; species Avena eriantha. The sequence continues at coordinate 201,510,013 of OU342746.1, forward strand.
GACTATACGGTCGGGTCACATTGATTCCACCATATAGTTGATCATTAAACCGTCTGCCTCTCGAGATAAATTTCTAAAACTAGCATCAATATCTATACGACCGGAACTATACGGCCGAAATTTGTATTCCCGCCATATAGTTAGTCGTTAAACTCTCAGTACCTTTGGGATGAATTTTTACGAAGGCATCGATATCTATACGACCGGAGCTATACGACCAGAATTTTTATTCCCGCCATATAGTTGGTCATTAAGCTCTCAGTACCTTTCAGAAGATTTTGTACGAAGGCATCAATATCTATACGACCGGAATTTTTATTCCCGCCTTATAGTTGGTCGTTAAATTCTCTGTGTCTTCAAGGAAAATTTGTTGATGACAAATATATCTATACGGCCAGAACTATACGGCCAGAATATTTATTCCCGCCGTATAGTTGGTTGTTAAACCATCATTAATCATCAAAAAAATATTTCTTCGAGGATACCTTCTTATCCCAAAACTTAGCGAAATACCTTGTTTTCAACAGTAAATTGATAGTAAAAACTGTCGACCAACATTAGCATATTAAAAGAAAAAATTCAGCTTCTGTAAATGGAAAACTTAACCTTTTATTCTCATTATTATTCTATACTGATTCAATCGATATTTCTACTACTTTTTAACAGCTACATCTTCACGGGCGAGCTGCCGCAAGAATGTCTGTGAAAAAGTGGTAGGAATGCGATGAACTTCTTATTCTCTAATCTACTTAATTGACAAGATGGGTTGACTCCCATTAAGAATTTATTAAGAATGGTTGAGTACCTCAACCTCTTCTCGAATTCTTACCTTGGGTTGCCCCTTATCAAGCACTCACCACATGAACTCGTTTTGCCGGTGGAACATAACTCCTACTTCTAGGTTCTTTGGAAAATACCGGATAATTTCAGCATCATAAACATTGAAGATTATTTTTCCTTCGGCACAATCTACTGATGCACCTGTAGTACCGAGGAAAGGTGTTCCAAGTATTATAGATAATCTTTCATCTTCTGGCATTTCAAGAATAATAAAATCAGTGGAAATAACATGCTCATCTATTCTAAGTAAGACATCCTCAATCATACCAACGCGTTGTTTAGTGGACTTGTCAGCCATCTATGAAGTGATAGTAGTAGGAGAATACTCCCCTAATCCTAACCTTTTATAGAGGGAGTATGGCATTACACTAACTCCTGCTCCTAGATCACACAAGGCATTGTGAATATCAGTTTTACCTATTGAGCATGAAATAGTTGGTATTCCGGGATCTCCAGACTTAGACAACAACTTCCCATTAGCAGGATAGATAGTTACCATGGCAAAAGTTTCAGTTATTTCTTTATTTCTACTAAGAATATCATGAAGGAATCTACCATAAGTAGGGACTTTGATTGCATCCGCAAATGGGATTTCCAGACGAAGGTCACTAAGTGCCTTTGTAAAAGAATTATAAGTTACCTGATCCGGTGCTTTCTTTTTTCGATCTAGATAAGGAAGTTTTTTTCTCACTTGACTTACTCTTGTCTTTTACCTTTTGTTGGGGGGTCAGGCTCTTTTGTTGTTTTCTTTTGTTGTTGCTTATTGCTTTTCTTCTTTTCTACTACAACAACTTCATCTTCTTTGTTTATTTCTTTATCTTCTCTTGGATCGACCGTCTCTGCATCAGAGTCATAATAGTCATCTTGTGTATCATTTTGGTCCTCCTTGGTTCGATCTTGTGTCTCAGTTTCATCTTGAGGATCCACTAATGTATCATCTTCTTAGCTTGCTTCGAGCGAGGCTTTTTCCTTTCGCTCTTTTTCAGCTTCGTATTCCAGTGGTCCTAAGGGTCCTGTAACAACTGCACCCCTTATTGTGACAACATTAGTAGAAACAGGAATATCATTATCATCATGAAGAAAAATTTGATAACCAGATGCTATTTGTTCACACTGGGTTTCAATCATACTGAGGGGATTGTTGGTTTGCGGTACCAAACTTCCTGGGCGAGTGCATCCCGGTACCCGAGTTGTCATCAATCTCACGGAGGGGCCGTAGTAGAATCGCCAATTGTCCAGAAGGGGCAAATGGGGGTGAATACAAATCTAACGGCCAAACGGCCGTTTGAACCAGACGAAAAAACGGTTGAAATCAAATACCGCTGTTAGGTCAACTCTTCTTGGCCTGCCCTATCAGTATTCCCCATTATCTTTTGCAGTCGTGGACTAGCTTACCCCTGTATGGACGAGATCCCTGAGTGGACCATATCTATTTCTTTGCTCTGCTCTTCTCTTCTCCCTGCTCCCCTTCCCATAACCTTTGCTCAGCTTCGGTTGCTCGTCTCAGATCAGAGCTCGCACTTTCTCTAATTTGCATCCCCGCCATGTCTGGTCAACCTCCCACGCCTCTAATCGAAGCTCGCAGCCGTTGTCATCGCATCGTCTAGCGTATCGAAGCTTCGCGTCCCCGAACTAATATCTCGCCTCTAGCTAGTCCTTCTCGCACGGCGGAGCGCGTTCCGTCGGGCGATCCTGGCCGGCGACCAGCATCGGGCAGTTGCGTGCTGCCGCGCACCCCAGGCATGGTAGCCTTGGCATAGTAGTTCTACGACCACGCTCTCCTGGCCAGCGTGTTGGGCGTCCGTCCCGCCGTGTCACCGTCAGAGTTGTTGTTGGCTTTCAGGTCTCATTTTGGGATCAGACGAAATGATGTCAAGATTGACGTATGCGCGCCGCCATTCGATTTTTTCGTCCTGTTCGAGCACAGCTCAAACACCGAGTGCATTTTGCATTCTTTCCGTTCTTTCGAGTGCTGCGGGGAGAAAATGAGCTTCATGTGTTGGCATCACGCCTATGGGTGGGACGATTGCTTGTGGCAGCTTCGTTTCTTCTCCAAAATCGGCTTTGACGGCCTCCCATTGGATGCTTGGGAGTTGGAAGCCCTCAAGCAGGTAGTCAGTACCCTTGGCGGCGAGCTAGTGGAAATCGTGCCACCGAGCGACAGATGGGTCATCGAGGTAAAGGCGTGGCTGAAAGATCCTGACGTTCTTCCTAAGATGTACGAGGTGCAGATTCCAAGCAGGGCAGGGCAACAACTTTGCTGGAAGCACCCGGTCATCATCCACTTGGAGGAGGTTCTGGAATCGGTACATGGCATTCAGGGCCCCAAAGAGGCTGCCAGAAAGCATCCTCGTCGCCTGCAGTGTTGGCCTGTAAGGATCGATGGCACAGTACCACCACCATTTCGCAACGGCGCACATAGTTTCGGTGGGGGAACTGGGCTTGGACAAGCTGGTGGTTTTGATTTCCCTCAAGTGAAGACAGAGCTCTAGTGAATTGCCGTGGTATGTGTGGCTAATGAATTTGTAGTATGGAGAGCATAGTAGGAAGTTAGCATAGACTAAAAATGTGTAATAGTTTGAATCGATGTAGTATGTGTGGGTAATGAATTTGAAGTAGTATGTGTGTGTGATAGTTTGAATTGATGTAGTATGTGTGGGTAATGAATTTGATGTAGTGTGTGTAATAGTTTGAATCGATGTAGTTGAACACCATGCTTTGTAATTTCTGTGAATAACCAAGGACAACCTCATGAAAAGAGGGTGGTCTGGCAATGAGCAATGTCAATTCTGTGGATGCCATGAAAATGTAGTCCATCTCCTCTTCAAGTACAAGGTAGCTAGATTTGTAACACGTTGAACTGCAGGACCATTTTGCAGACAACACAAGACAAAGGAAAAATCGTTTACAGCAAAGACAACATACGCAAAATCTGTACATAAACTGTCGTCTGAATTTTATCTGCCTGGGATAAAAAAAGCCAGTTAACTGGATTTATCCACGACTAGTAATTGAAGGAAATAGATACTTGATAGTATTTTCTTACAATAGTAGTACTTCCATACAAAAGGGTCTTATACATGCACACAAGTGGGCTAAACTTCCTACTAGTTTATAGAACAATTTGTCAGCATTTCATCTACAGAAGTCATTCTTCGGTCTGAACTTAACTATTCTACACTGAAGAAACTGCGGATCTCCACCAGAAAAGTTGGCTAGCCAATTGCCTTGAGAGGACGTAAGTTCTTTGATCATTTAACCCAAACTGATTTATTGCCTTCCCGCCAAACTACAAGAAATCTGCATCATTCATGCACGACCGCTCTATGTGCGCCAGTGCCGGTTCAGTAGGAATATCCGCGTCGCCGCAACAATTTCTTCGAAACTGAAATTCGGCATCTTCTTTTTGGGATTGTAGGTTCGTGTGAACTGGAACCTGAATTCCGGCGCTGGGCTGATGCCTGCCGCCGGCTCCAGCTGTCGAACAATCCAACATGCTGAGTGTAGATGCTTGGTCGCCACCGTGGTACGGCCTCCGGCGGTACGTTGGATGGAGCGTCTTTGCCGCAGACGGCGTGTTCCCAGCCTCCCCCACTACGGTAAGGTAGCCCGCGCCGAAGCGTGGACGCGAGAGTTCCTAGACCTTGGCGCTTCCCTGTTCGAGGGTGTGTACCCTCGGCGGCATGCTCTCATGAACGATTTGATAAGTACCTTGTTCCCACTGCCTAGAGCATGCCATAATGTCGTTGCGCGATTTCTCCACATCGCTCTCTTGGCCCTGCTTGCCGCATCCGGCACCGACGAAGCTGGCGCCGCTGCCGAGGCTAATTCGGCATATTCGACGAAATCATCCGCCTGGTAGGGCAATGGGAGACCGGCCTTGAAGTAGAGCTTCATGTCCTCCCTTAGAGGGGCTAAATACCCCAGTTTCAGCGGTTGTCGCGGTGGCGGCGACTGATGCTTAGGCGGGGCCATGTTACCCTAGGTGGTGCAGCGTGGAGGAGCTGCGCAAGGTGAACTATGGTTTGTCGGAGAAGGGGAGTGATAGACTGACAGTAGGTTTGGACTACGGGAACGCGTGAAAATAATCATCTCCCATTTCCGTAGAGGGTAATAATTCGACACTCGTTGCATTAACCGCTCAATCTTTATTTCCCTTCTCAACATAAGAGTGTGAACGTATTAAAAAGATCGGTCATGGTTATCCACCTCATCGGGCAATGTACCAGGACAGGTAGGAGACCGGGTTTCATTTTAGAAATGTTGACGACTGTGCTCTTATGTTTATATGATATTATTTCTATGCAACAATGTACCGTCGAATTGTAGCAACACTATCAGAAACAGGGGATGATGACGTTGTGTGTTTTCTTTTTTTAAAGGGCATCAGAAATAGGGGATGACGACGTGGCATGTTTTCTGACTAGCGGGCCCACCTCCTCCACCTTCAACGGCGCGCATCCCAGGTTCGCGGGCTAGTGCCGCCCACCAACACATTATTGTGCATTTTTCCATGTTTTGTCGCAACTAGCTACGCTCCGCTCCTCTGCTCCTGCCGCCGCCACTCCGTTCAGTCGTGCACCGCTCTCATCATCCCCTTGGGCCGTCGTCCTCCCGCCCTCCCCTCCCTGCCATCCCCTCACGTCCCGTCCCCTCCCCTCCCTGCCCTATCTCCTTGCCGCCGTCCACCGCCCAAGCGCGTCTGGAAACGAAAACCGAGAGTCGGCCGTTGGATTAGGCGCCCAACAACGCTGGTGATCCGGATCCCACTCGGAGATGGATCCTGCGAGGCTTGAGAACACGGAGATGGGTCCTGTGCGGCTGGAGAGCACGAAATCTCCTTCAAGTCTGGAGAGCACAGAGGAGAACGAAACAAGGGAAGAGGAAGCGGGGTGCAGAGCTTTGGAGGTATGGATCCGAGAGAAGGTGTCGTGCATCCACATTGAAGGGTAAGAACTGTGATTCCTTTTCTGCATACCCCAATTAGCGTTTCTAGTCCCGTGGTGATGGCAAGGATATGTGTTGGTAATCACATGACGTTTGTACAACTTGTCCTTGAGCATAATGCTTTGTCAAGCAAGCATGAAGACACTGAAATGTGTGGCGGTGTGGATGATGATGAGAAACCATATCTAGACGTGGCTACTGACCCTGATAGGATGGAGAGTAGGGAATATTTGGTTGATTCGGACTTTGAGCCTGACTATGGGAGTGCTGAGGAAGAGGAATGTGAAGATGTGGAAATGGGATGTAGATACGACAACGAAGACGAGGACAGGCCAGTGATACACTTTGACGGGGACAATCCTACAATTGATGAGGGGATTGTCTTTGAGAATGTTCGGGACTACAGATATGCAGTTGCAACCTATGCAATCAGAGTTGGGTTCAAATTTATCACTGAAAAGAGCGACCAAAAGAGATTTAGGGTGCATTGTAGGGAAAGTAATGTGTGTAAATGGAGATTACATGCATCTCTAATGCGAGGTGGACACCCATTTCAGGTTGCAATAGCTACATTTAGTTTCAGTCTTTCTCATATTTATTTTGCTGATAATTAGCTCTAAATTATTTGGATTCTTATTGAATGCAGATCAAAGTAAACACAAAGAAACACAACTTCCCTAATACTTCTTTAAGTGATAAGATTAGACCGACGACTACCAAGTGGATTGCTGCTACTGTACTTGACTAGGTGACGTAGGATCATAACATTGGACCTACTGAACTCAGAGTAAAGATTAGCAAAAAGTTTAATGTTCTGATTCCTTACCATAGAGTCTTTGATGGGAAGGAAATGGCTCTAGACTTCATTCAAGGAAAGTGGAATGATAGTTTTCACATGTTGTATAGTTTTAAAGCTCAGGTACAGAAAACATCACCTGGTAGTGTTGTTGACATCGATTACGAGGTTGTGAAAGGAAGAGAAAAGGTCTCAAGGGGGGTCAGGTATAAGCAGGCAGATAAGAAATGCTTCAGGGGATGTTTTGTCTACCTGAAGGCATGCTAGAAGGGGTTCCTAGACAGCTGCAAGCCATACTTGGCAATTGGCGCAACTTCTTTAACATGGAAGTTTAGGGGACATGTTGCTTCTGCTTGTGCTTTGGACGCGCATAATTGGCTTCTACCCGTAGCTTATGTTGTTCTTGAGGCTGAATCAAATAAAAGCTGGACACGATTCATCTAGAGACTACGGGCAGTAATTGGTCACCCTAAAGGCTTGGTGATACACACTGGTGCATGCAAGGGTCTTGAGAATGCTATTGATGTTGTGTTTCCTAGGGTTGAGCATAGGGAATGCATGTGGAACCTCGCTACTAACTTCACGAAGAAGTTCAAAGGAAAGATCTTTGAAGAGGACTTGTGGCGATCAGCATACACATACACCCCAAGCACGCATGCTACTTACTTGCAGAACATGTATGTAGTGCCAAAGTTGAAAAAATACCTTGAAGAACATCATGCCAAGCTATGGGCCAGAAGCAAGTTTGGCGAGTTAAGCAAGGAGGATTTTGTTTGCAATAATTTGGCAGAGAGTTTCAATGATAATATTTCGGGCATAAAGACACTTGGAATTGTTATTTTGTTGGATGCAATAAGACAGTGCATAATGGTGAAGATACATTTAAGGCAAATAATTTGTGCAAGAAAACTTTTAGGCCATAAAATAGATCCAAAGGTGGTTATGTTACTAAATGCAAGAACCAGGGCAATGAGAACGATAAAGATGAGGATGGTCAGATGTTCCAGAACATTGGCTAAGGTTTATGCAGAATACAAGCATGGAAGTGAACGGAGGTACACTATACACATTGGAAACAAGACTTGTTCATGCAGGCAGTGGCAGATTACTGGTCTTCCATGTCACCATGCAATGTACTTCATCTTAAAGCTTAGAGGTAGCAGAGCTGAAATAGAGAACTATGTCGACCACTGTTTCTCCGTGGACAAGTTTGCTGCAACTTATGCAGAAAACGTACCACCTATGGCTGATGAAAATGATTGGGAGATTGTCGATCCAGGGTTCAAACTTCAACTACCAGTTCTTGGGAGGCCACCTGGGAGACCTAGAAAGCTAAGGATCAAAGCCTCCACCGACAAAGGTTCAAGGCTGGGAGCTAGGAAAAGGAAATGGAAATGTTGTGGTGGATTTGGCCATATCAAGAGGTTGTACACAAACCCAGTTACACATGAATTTGTCCCTGTTCACACCTCGGTGGCAAAAAATGAGGCTTCTCAGCCAGAACTGGAGGAAGAGCAGTGTGAAGACGAAGAACTTGAGGAAGTGCAGCAGGTGGAGGAAAATGGTGATGATCACTCGAAGGAAAACGTAGGTAAGCAGCCAATTTATGAAGAAGTGGAGGTGACGGCGAGAAAAGGGTGTGAAAAGAAACAAAAGGGTAAGCGAAACGGGGAGGAAAGGGCAAATAATGGAGGTGTATTAGAATATGAACAAGTTGTAGGGGTGATTGAGGATGTTCTTGAGGATCTTTCGGCTAACTGCAGGAGAAATAATAAATCCCTGCCAATTTCATGTTTGTACGATTCTCCAGATGAAAGATAAGCTTAAAAAAAATTATTTGCCATTTTATCATTTTTTCATCCTCATCAACTGTTTCTTAATGCAGCGTGGGCTAGCAGACTAATAAGAGGAGCAGAAAGATGCGGGCACAGTAACATCGTATGTTGAAATATATCATTGAAACTAAACTAGTCGTGTCGTCTTTATTTATATCTGACGCATGCAACATGTCTGTGATGGAGTCATGTGGACCAGATTACAATTTTTGAAATATTATCACATTAATTTTTTACCTACGTATGGACGCAGCTACTAGTCCCCATCTTCCTTGGATTCCCATCTCCTCTGGCGCACTCCAGAATTATGGTTGTGCCATCACGTAGCAGAGTCAGTGTATTGTCCCATCAGATGTGAACGCAATGACTTTGTTTGTTCAGAATTTGACGACTTTTGATTAGTTTGAATGACAGAGAAACCTAAAACATGGCCAATATATGCCATCAGAAACTATTCCTCAAAAAATATTATTACTCCCTCCGTCTAGAACTAAGTGACTTGAATTTGTGTAGATTCGTATGTATCTAGACATGTTTTGGGTATAGATACATTTAAATATCTAAAAAAAGCTAAGTCAGTTATATCTGGACAGGAGTAGCACACTATTACAACACGCTCGACCCCTTCTCCTCTGGCGCACTTCAAATTATGGCTGTGCCATCAAGTGTTGGGAACAGAGTCAATGTATTGTCCCATCCGATATGCCAGGAACGCGCGAACTTTATTTTCAGGATCGGACGAGTTTCGACTAGTTTCAAAGGCAAAGACACCTAAAACATGGCCAACATATATATATTATGATGATAATCGACTATGACTCAAGTGACCGAGATCCAAAGAGGGCATTAAGATACCGTACATAGATTTAATTTATGCTTAAGTGGCCCTAATTGACTATGACGCTCCCGCAGTCTCCATCATCGACGATGTTGTCCGTGTCGCTGTTAGCCTCCTATGCGTCAGAATCGATGCCAGAAATTCCCGACAGCGTTCCTCCTGCTCATGGATTCTTCACGGTGCACCGCATCAATAACGGTGGAGGTCGTACGCCTAGGCACTGCCCAGAAGCATTTCCTCCCTTTGGGGTTGCACAGATCCGGGTGGATCTCCCGCCGATGGGTTCCGCACAACTCAATCAACGCAACCCGCTCCTTCTTGAACAGCTTTCGCCAGTACGCGCTCGTGCGCGAGTACCGTGCCATTGCCCTCTTCCGCTCTGGCAGCTAGTGGCGGCGCTCCTCGATCTGCATCGCCAACGCGTTGTCATGCAAGAGCCGCGGGACAAGAACCCTAATGTAGCTAAGCTCGAAGCCGGCCGGAAGCCTCATGAACGGCGGCACGAGTATGTCGTAGTGGGCAAACATCTGAGCCTCGTGCAAGCTGAGTTTGGGCCTCTCCCTCTCCATAGCGATGAAGGAACATGATATGAGCTTCGGCCCTCAGGTTAAGGGGATAAGGGTAAGGACGTAGGCTCAGTCGTGGATGCCACTGCCAATCAGTTCACAGAACAGACTTCTCACGGATCGCCCTCACAAAGGACATCCATATCGTCCATGCACCCCGATCCAACGATGCCTAACAATCGGGGACCGGGTCTTCTAGAAGCTCGGAGCGGTTGCTGGTTAGCTCTACGTCCCGATTGTTTGTGGCTAATGGCTGTCATTGAAAAGAACACACGTGCAAATGACTCTGGTGGATCCATATGTGGTTTGTGAAAAGAACACACATGCAATGACTCTAGCTGTGGTTAATGAAAAGAACACACATGCAATAACACTGGTGGATCCATATGTGGTTTGCGAAAAGAACATACATCCAGTGACTCTAGCTGTGGTTAATGAAAAGAACACACATGCAATGACACTAGTGGATCCATGTGGTTAGTGAAAAGAACATACATGCAATGACTCTAGCTGTGGTTAATGAAAAGAACACACATGCAATGACACTGGTGGATCCATATGTGGTTTGTGAAAAGAACACACATGTAGTGACTCTAGTTGTGGTTAACGAAAAGAACACACAAGCAATGAACTCTGGTGGATGCATATGTGGTTTGTGAAAAGAACAGACATGCAATGAACTCTGGTGGATCCATATGTGGTTTGTGAAAAGAAAAAACATGCAATGAACTCTGGTGGATCCATATGTGGTTTGTGAAAAGAACACACATGCAATGACTCTAGCTTTGGTTAATGAAAAGAACACACATGCAATGACACTAGTGGATCCATATGTGGTAAATGAAAAGAACACACATGCAACAAAACTGGTGGATCCATATGTGGTTTTTGAAAATAACACACATGCAATGACACTAGTGGATCCATATGTGGTCTGTGAAAAGAACACACATGAAATGACTCTAGATGTGGCTAATGAAAGAATACACATTTCAATGACAATGGTGGATCCATATGTGGATTGTGAAAATAACAGACATGCAATGACTCTAGCTGTGGTTAATGAAGAGAACGCACATGCAATGACACTGCTGGATCCATATGTGGTTTTTGACACACATGCAATGAATCTAGCTATGGTTAATGAAAAGAACAGGCATGCAATGAACTCTGGTGGATCCATATGTGGTTTGTGAAAAGAATAGACATGCAATGACTCTACGTGTGGTTAATGAAGAGAACACACATGCAATGACACTGGTGGATCCATATGTGGTTTGTGAAAACAACACACATGTAGTGACTCTAGATGTGCTTACTGAAAAGAACACACATGTAATGACACCGGTGGATCCATATGTGGTTTGTGAAAAGAACACACATGCAATGAACTCTGGTGGATCCACATGCAATGACACTAGTGGATCCATATGTGGTCTGTGAAAAGAACACACATTTCAATGACACTGGTGGATCCATATGTGGTTTGTGAAAAGAACATACATCTAGTGACTCTAGCTTTGGTTAGTGAAAAGAACACACATGCAATCACACTGGTGGATCCATGTGGTTAGTGAAAAGAAGACACATGCAATGACTCTAGCTGTTGTTCATGAAAATAACACACATGCAATGACACTGGTGGATCCATATGTGGTCTGTGAAAAGAACACACGTTTTAGTGACACTTGTGGATCCATATGTGGTTTGTGAACAGAACATACATCCAGTGACTCTAACTATGGTTAATGAAAAGAACACACATGCAATGACACTGGTGGATCCATACGTGGTTACTGAAAATAACACACATGCAATGACACTGGTGGATCCATATGTGGTCTGTGAAAAGAACACACATGTAATGAAACTGGTGGATCCGTGTGGTTTGTAAAAAGAACACACATGCAATGACACTGGTGGATCCATAGGTGGTTTTTGAAAAGAACACACATGCAATGAACTCTGGTGGATCCATGTGCAATGACACTGGTGGATCCATATGTGGTCTGAAGAACACACATTCCAATGACACTGGTGGATCCATATGTGTTTATATAAAAGAACATACATCCCGTGACTCTAGCTGTGGTTAATGAAAAGAACACACTTGCAATGACACTGGTGGATCCATATGTGGTTAATGAAAAGAATAGACAATGACACTGGTGGATCCATATGTGGTTTGTGAAAAGAACACACATGCAATGACACTGGTGGATCCATATTTGGTTTGTGAAAAGAACACACATGCAATGACTCTAGCTGTGGTTTGTGAGAAGAACACACATGCAATCACACTTGTGGATCCATGTGTGGTTTGTGGAAAGAACAGACATGCAATGACACTAGCTATGGTTAATGAAAAGAACATACATGCAATAACACTAGTGGATCCATATGTGGTTTGTGAAAAGAACACACATGCAATGACTCTAGCTATGGTTTGTGAAAAGAACACACATCCAGTGACACTGGTGGATCCACATGTGGTTTCTAGAAAAAACAAACATGCAATGACTCTAGCTGTAGTTAATGAAAAGAACACACATGCAATGACACTGGTTGTGAACACCCAGATTTTTAATCCTAGATGCCAGTTATGCCATACATCGCAATCCAAGGATTACCATTTTTGTGAGACATAATAGATTGGATACCATAGTACATCATCCATTACAAACCATAATAAGGTCTTACACAAATAGAGGATCTCATGATCTAGTCTTAATACAAACAAGCAGCGGAATAATAAGCGTAGCAGTGGGCTCCATCTTCAGTGTCACAGGCAATGCTGACGATGGGAGATGATCCTAGTTGTCATAGCCGTCCTGTTGTCCATCATCCTGATAGTCCTCCTCATAGTCTGGCCACGGGAATAGCTAGGGACAAAGCCATGAGTACTCTTTAAGTACTCGCAAACTATCACTAACAAGTAAGGTAGTTCTAGTAGGAATCCTAAGCTCTAATTTTATTTGCAAAAGGCAGATTTATCTAAACTGAGTTCAGAAGTAAAGAAAACTAAGTTAATGTTTTAAATCACTTTAAGTTGGGAACCTAGTTTTCATATTCACAACCCTGTTGTGGTCAAGTCAAAATCATAGTTCACTTCACAAGTCATTTTGAAAACATCTGACGATGGAACAGTATGGCCACTCCAACTGTCCATGACCGCGGACGTGGCTATTCGAATAGTTTGACACTCTGCAGAGGTGGTACACTTTCACCACAAAATTCGATACATCCGTCAGGGATAACCCTGAATCATCATACTTAGTATGTGGATAATCAATCATAACCTTTCAATTACACACTCTAGTATAGGCACCTCCCCTATGAGCTTGGCCTCCCAGCCATGGCCATCTGCAATCCTGGGCACTCCATAGGTGGACATCATCAAGAGGTAGCCTCATCTCAAACCTCCTCCGCGAGGGAGCCCATACTAATGCATATAAACTTCCGGCTAAGCCTTACCCAATTCAGGTATTGTGGTTGTACAGTAAAATTGGAATGGTATCACATCCGGACCCAAACATCCGTTTTTTTAAAGGGCTAAGGCTCATGCCTCAACATTTTCATCACCAAATCCATTTGTGTTTCTCAACACATGTCAAAACATTTCAATAGAAGGACTCATCATTCCAAGGTTTTCATAAGCATTTTCACCAAGTATTCCCATCTAAAGTGATCAAGTTTTATGCTTAGCACTGTCCACTAAGTTTAGAGTGTTCACTAATGAGGGATGCTAATCTCAATCTCATGCCATATAATGGCATCTAGTATAGGCCTAGTTTTATACTCTTTATGCTATCTATACTACTTTCCAAATCCTCACAAAGCATTAACTAAAAGTAAAGAACTTTGGTAAGGTAAAGAGTAAAGCTTGCAAGTAAAACTTGGGATTTGTATAATCAAAGGTATATAACCAAAGCATGCCTAATGCATCTTGCTTAGGTTAAAACCTGCATGGTTAACTTGTATAATTGTAGCTTACCTTGATTGGTGTAGTGATTGAAGTTTTCTTCGTCTTCTTCGGGGTAGAACTCCTCCTCATAGCTTGGGTCGGTACTATCATCTATAAATAAATACGGGGTACAAAATCACCAAACAATACTTAACTAATTCTATTTAGCACACTAATGCTCACACTTGATGATCTAGCATCATCACAATCATCACATGAATTAAAGAACTAGTTTTATTTAGTTTATTTGAGAAAAGTAATTTCTACTCATTGAAATTAATTAAGTTTTAATATTCTCCACTTAAAATATGGGATCATGTGGACACATGTCATCACCAGATATTCTAATACATGGGAATGTGATTTAAAGGGTTGGTCACATTTTATAAAGTTTAAGATTATTATTTAATAGATTTAAAGTGACTAGAAATACCCTAATAGCATTCTTTTGGTACCAGTACAATGTCACTGCATGCAAACCTATATATTTTTACAAATTCAGATAGATATTGTCAAATGTGATTTTTGAGAGTTGGAATCAACTCAAAAGCGATTATGGTTGATTTTTGGAAAATGTTTGAATTTGCAAAAGTCTCTATCTTATTATTTTTTCTATAGAATATCTCTAACTCCAATTGATTTAAATCCAATGGGCTTGGATAGATATTTTAATTACCTTTCTAGCAAAATTTGAATCATGCAATTTGGTTAAGTGAAACTCTCTGAATTGATTTTTTAATATGTGGACAGGATATGATTTCAACTAAAATAGAAAAATCATTATTTGAATTTCCAGGCTTGAGCGGGAAAGCTAAACGGGCTGGCCCAGCTGCACTACACAGCGCAGCGGGCTGCTGACAGGTGGGGTCTACCAGTCAGCGACTGTTCTAACGCAAAACGGTATCGGTGAATCTAGACCGTGCGATCCTATTCTAATCCAACGGCTGGCAGTCGTCGTCGACGACGGACAGCTCCGGCAAGGAAAATGACCTAGCGCGGCGGTGGGGGTCTCGCGGGGCTCACCTGGGCTCCAGCTTGGGTCGGAGACAGGGCAATCGACGCGGTAGGCGACGGCGAGGCGAGGCACAGTCACGGCAGGGCTTGGGATGGTCGGAATCAACGGTGCGCTTCTCCTCCAGCAGCGGCGTACTCCGGTGAAATTCTGGCACGGTGGTGCTCGCCTTGCTCAGGTAAGAAGTGTGGGAGGTCAGTGTGGAGTGGGGAGTGGAGTGGTGTGAAGAAATGAGGCAGTGGTGGGCTCTATTTATATTGTGGCGAGGGGACTGAGCGGTGCGGCTTGAGCTCGACAATGGCGTCGCTACATGCAGCTATTGGCATGGGCGAGGGCATAGTAAGGTGCGGTGTCTCCTAGCGGTCATCATAGAAGAAATGGCGCGGCACTTGGCGGGCTATGTTGGTCGGGCGCGTGCGGCGCTCTACATGGAGGCCGAGGTGCAAACGGGGGTGTCTGCTAGGGTGAGGTGATCATGGCGGGCTGGTGCACGCGAGGTGGGGGCAAGGCACGAGCTAGGCGAGCTGGTCGAGCGCGGCGCACTGGCGTGCTCTCGGCATGGCGCAGAGAGGCGGGGCACGACGTAGCTAGGGTGGCCCATAGCTCGGCTAGGGCTGTGGCCTGGACAAGGGTGGCGGTGGACTGTGGAGCACCTCCTGGACATCCTAGATGGGCGCGGGGTGGTCTTCTACGAGCTGGCTATGGTCGGTCGGCAGGGACCAAATTCAAGTGGCGCTCCACTATGCTCCACGACGAAGGGGGGCTTAGTCTAGGGATGGGTTAGGCTCAGGGGAGACAGGGGGTTAAAGAGGGGACCAAATGGTCAATGATCACTGTGCAAAACAGTGAAGTTAGGCAAGGGGTTTAATTAGTGCACACAAGGTGTGTGTGTGTTAATGGCCGCATGAAACAAAGTTTGGAATTTTTGATTCAAAATTTTGAGTGAACTTTGATTAATCTTAAGAGTCTATGTTTGCTTGGAGAGGTCAAGGGGAATTGATTTGGTAGGTTTTTGAAAAAGTGTGATCTTAACATATGAACTAGATTCAATTTCCAACTGTCCATTAAATTAATTTGAAATATGTTTTTGTAAGTTGGTAAAGTGGGCCTTGATACACTTTTACTTGGTCTAGCAAGGGGTGAAAAGAAATAGAAATGTTTCTGTTAGAAAACTTCTTCTAGGAACACCTAAAGTGGTCTAGTGGTTGATTTCGGTCAAAATGACCATTTGCTTTATTTATTCTTATTTGATTTCTTTCTCTTTTGATTTTGTTTGTAAATGGTCTAGATGATGTAGCATTCACCTTTAAACCATTTCACGAAATTGGCAACAATCAAGCATGGCATATACACTCAATTCTATACTAATGCAAACACGCATGCATTCATATTCCTTTTCTTAATAAAAGTTTTTGTTAACCCTGAATTGGGTGATTAGGATTTGATAATCTTGATTAGAAGTTTTGGGATGTTACAAACTGTCCCTCCTTAAACAAAATATCGTCCCGAGATTTAAGAAAAACTAGGAACTAAAGAGATCTGGAAACTCAGTCCTAAAGTAATCTTCTCGCTCCCAAGTAGCTTCTTCTTCGGTATGGTTGCTCCATTGGATCTTGAGAAACTTGATACTCTGGGTCCTGGTGGTTCTGAAAGCTTCCTCCAAAATATGGATGGGCACTTCACGATACGTCATATCCTTGTTGATATCAATGGCTCGGTGCTCGATGTTCTTGAAAACTTCGGTCTTCTTCGGAACTTCTAGGCATTTGCGAAGTAACGAGATATGGAACACCTTATGGATGGTTGACATCTCCTCTGGCAATTCCAGTTGATAAGATACTTCTCCTTGGCGATTCAGAATCTTGAAGGGTCCAATATATCTGGGGGCTAACTTTCCTTTCAGCTGAAAACGTTGCATTCCTTTCAACGGTGAAACTTTGAGATACACAAAATCTCTGACATTGAAGGTCGGGTCTCTACGTCTCTTATCATCATAACTCTTCTGTCTGGATTGGGCAGTCTTGAGGTGCTCACGGACTTTGTGAACCTTCTCTTCGGCCTCTCGTAGGATGTCAGGTCCAAAAATCTGACTCTCTCCTACTTGCGACCAATTCAAGGGGGTATGGCACTTCCTTCCATACAGAAATTCAAATGGGGCCTTTTGCAAACTGGCTTGATAACTGTTGTTGTATGAGAATTCTGCGAAAGGCAGACAATCTTCCCATTTTGATCCATATTCCAACACACAAGCTCTCAACATATCTTCTAAGATTTGGTTGACTCTTTCAGTCTGTCCATCGGTTTGCGGGTGATACGCTGTGCTGAAATTCAACTTGGTGCCTAATCCTTCTTGAACTTTCTACCAAAATCTTGAGGTAAATTGGGTTCCTCGATCCGACACTATGGTCTTGGGGTTTCCAGGCAAACTGACGATTCTAGCAATGTACAACTCTGCTAGCTTCGAACTCTGGTAGGTTGTCTTGACAGGTATAAAATGGGCTACCTTGGACAGTCTATCCACTATGACCCAAATAGAGCATTTCCCCTACTAGAAGTAGGTAAACCAGTGATAAAGTCCATTCCGCCGGAATCCCATTTCCATTCCGGAATCTGCAATGGTTGCAACAGTCCTACGGGTCTCTGATGTTCCGCCTTGACTCTTTGACAGATATCACACTTGGCTATGTAGCTTCCGATTTCTCTCTTCATCTTGTGCCACCAAAATTGCTCCTTCAAATCCTGATACATCTTTGTTCCTCCGGGATGGATAGAATAAAGAGTATCATGAGCTTCTTGCATGATAACTTGCTTCAACTCCGAATCTGCTGGCACACAGATACGTCCTTTGTACCACAAAACTCCTTCTTCATCTTCGGTGAATCCAGGTACCTTTCATGTATCGATACGATGTTTGATTCCATCGATACTTCATTTCATTTCTGTGCTTCCTTGATTTGGCTAATCAAAGTGGCTTGAAGTTCAATACTAGCTAAAAATCCTTTGTTAACTAGCTCTGTTCTAAACTGCTCCAACTCCTCATGCAAACTTGGTTGGGCTTCTTTGATCATGGTGTTTAATCTACACGGCAATCTGCTAAGAGCATCCGCTACCACATTGGCTTTGTCGTGTGATAGTGAATGTCAAGGTCATAATCCTTGATTAACTCTATCCATCTCCTTTGCCTCATATTCAGCTCCTTCTGGGTGAAAATATACTTCAGACTCTTGTGATCCGAATAAATCTCACAGCGGTTACCCATCAGGTAATGACGCCATGTCTTCAATGCTAAAACTACGGCTAATAGTTCAAGATCATGGGTAGGGTAGTTTTGCTCATACTTCTTCAGTTATCGGGATAGATCTGCTATGACTTTGCCTTCTTGCAGCAACACACATCCAAGAACAATCTTGGATGCATCATAATATACATCAAAAGGCTTCTTGATATCTGGCATAATCAAGATTGGGGCTGAAATCAATCTCTTCTTGAGCTCTTGAAAACTTGCTTCACATTTGTCGGTCCATTCAAACTTCTTATCTTTCTTCAACAATTGGGTCATCAGTCTTGCGATGCTCGAAAATCCTTCCATGAACTTGCGGTAATATTCCGCTAATCTGATAAATGCACGGACTTGGGTTTGAGTGGTTGGGGCTTCCCATTCTTCAACATCTTTGATCTTGGCAGGATCAACAGCGACTCCTCCTGCCGACACAATATGTCTGAGGAATCCTACTTCTTTTAGCCAGAACTCACATTTGTTAAACTTGGCATACAACTGATGCTCTCTAAGGGTTTCAAGGATGGTTCTTAGGTGTTGATCATGGTCTTCTTCTGACTTGGAATAGATTAGAATATCATCGATAAAAACAACGAGAAACTTATCCAAAAAGTTCATAAAAATCTTATTCATGAGATTCATGAAATAAGCGGGGGCATTGGTTACTCCAAAAGACATGACCATATACTCATACAATCCATATCTGGTGGTAAAGGTGGTCTTTGGAATATCCGTTGCACGAATCTTGAGTTGATGATAACCAGTTCTAAGATCAATCTTAGAGAACACTCTAGCACCAGTCAACTGATCAAACAGATCCTCAATCTTGGGCAGTGGGTACTTGTTCTTGATGGTGACATCATTCAGCTTCATGTAATCCGTGCACAAACGGCTACCTCCATCTTTCTTATCCACACACAGAACAGGTGATCTCCATGGCGATGTGCTTGGTTGAATCAGATCTTTCTCCAGCATAGCATCAAGTTGCTTCTTCAGCTCCACTAATTCAGATGGGTTTATACTATAAGGTCTCTGAGCTATGGGTCCAGTTCCAGGAATTAGTTCAATAATTAACTCGATATCCCGATCTGGGGGCATACCAGGCAATTCATCTGGTAATACGTCAGGGTATTCACAGACTACTCTGACTTGGTCCATGGTTGGTTAGGCTAGACTCTTGTTGCATTTGAATTGACGGGGCAAGGTTTCAGATACATGCTCTACTGATACTCCAGAGCTACTGGTCATGGTTATGTCTTTCTTGGCACAGTCGATCAATCCTTTATGTTTCGACATCCAATCCATTCCTAGTACTACTTCCAAACCTTTGGTTCCAAGTACTATTAGATTGGCATAAAAATCTATCTCATGGATTCTGATAGGTACAGCCTTGCAAATTTTTCTAGATTTCGTGGTTGAACCAGGTATTTGAATTATCATAACATGCTTCAATTTTGTTGGTTGAATCTTACTAGTGCATGCAAATTCTTCTGTAACAAACGAGTGCGATGCTCCAGAATCAAGCAACACTCTTGCAAGTACTGAGTTAACAGAAAATATACCCAGCACGACATCGGGCGCTTCCTGAGCTTCTTCAGCATTCATGTGGAACAGACGGCCATTGCGGTTGAGCGAATTCCCTGGGGAAAATCTTCTTCCAGGATGAACACGGCGTTGCTGCTGCGCTATGGCATTCACATTGGTGGTGGCTGCAAGCTTCTTGGGACACTCGTTAGAGTAGTGACCCTTGAATCCACACTCAAAGCAAGTAATCTAGGACTTGTCTTTGGCTACAACAGGAACGGCATTGCTTCTAGTCCTTGGGGCAGTATTGTTGTTGTTGTTGCTGTTGGACTTGGGCGGTGCACGGTTGAAGTTGTTGGAGTTGCTGGGGTTGTTGTTGTGGTTTCCTCCAGACTTCAAGTTTCCTCCTCTACGATTGGGGTAGCTTGGACGAGAAATCGGGGGTCTATTGTTTCTTGGGGCATATCCTGCAGATGGGTTGGGCCATACTTCTGGGTATTGTGGGACCCAGTCTGATGCATCATTCTGCGCTTGCTGTTGTCATTGGCTTGGTTGATCTTCCCTTCCATCTGGATGGCAGAGTCTACTAGCTCTTCTAGGTCTTCAAAACGGATGTTAACTAACATCGTCTGCATTTCATCATGCAATCCATTCAGGAATCTTTCTTTCTTCTTGGCTTTAGTGTTGATCTCATCAGGGGCATATCTAGCTAGGGACAGAAATTTGTCACGGTATTCAACTATCGTCATCCTTCCTTGCTTCAGTTCTCTGAACTCATCTCTCATTCTGGTGACCAAACCGTGTGGCACATGGGTGCGGCTGAACTTGATCTTGAAAGCTTCCCAAGTCATTATCTTCCTATGGTTCATAGTACGGGTGCTATTCCACCAAGCTCTTGCATCTCCTGCCAGATAGTGGGTGGCAAACGGTACCTTCTCGTTGGCGTCAACTCCTGCGACTTCCAGATTATTCTCCATGGTTTTGCAGCCAGTCATCAGCATCTAAGGTATCCTCGGACTTGTTAAAGATAGGGGATTGGTATTCTGAAAGTTCTTAAGCTTGGATCCATGATGATCCTGATTTCCATGGCCTTGATTATTGTGGGCCATCTGAGCTATCTGTTGAAGGGTGGCTAGGTTGGCTTGGCGTTCAGCTCTACTAGCTTCATGGTCGGAAAGTAGCATCTGCAGAATCTGCAACATCGGGTCCTGCGATGAGCTGCTTCCTCCGGGGTTTCCACGAGTCATCTGAAGATTGAGATAGATAATGAGGTAAGAGGGAACGTTCTAAGGTTCATGGTTTTGTTTTAAAAGATTTTAAACTTTGAGTTTGACTCAGGTTTTGCAAACTAACTTCTTCTCATTCATTCATTCATTCAAGCACACAATACAAACACACACCACACACAAATGGAAAACAGATGGTTTTAAAAACCATTCTGTGAACTAAGATACAGTGGGACCGATACAACTCCTTCCTACGGTAGTGATCAAGTGCATCTACTCATCATCAATGAAGTCGGAATCATCATCATCGGTGTAGAAATCCATGGCATCATCCTCCAGGTAGTCATTGTCATCACTGAGGTACGAGTGAAGATCTCCCTAGATGTCTTCACCTTCTTCCTCTTCCTTTGCCTCAAGCTAGACTTCTTGCTCATGGATGGTCTTCTCGAGGTCGGCCACCTTCTTGCAAAGACGAGCAATGGTGCGATCCTTTTTCTCGCGTTGACGATGAAGTGATTGGTGATCCTTGACGATCGTGGTGAGAGTCTGGTCCTTCTTGGCGGCAATGGCAAGGTTGTGGTTGGCATAGGCTCGAGCATTATCCAGTTCCTTCTGCCTATCATACAGCATGAAGTCAAGATTCTCCACTTGGCACTTCAACTCTGGGTGACTTGGCATCTCCAATGGCATTCCCATAGAATCACGCCTTGCGAAGTGCGCAAAGCGAGTTCCCTGGATCAAGTTGATGTTTTGCCCACACATACAGGCAAGAGCTTCATGCATAGCCCTGGCTAATCCATCTAGCAAGTCGTTCTCTTGCACGGTGAATTGAATCGTCTCAGAAAGGGGTGCTTCCATCTTGCCTCTGAGATCTGCAACTATCAGCCATTGTAGATCTCCTCCTGGGTGATCCTTGAGTTGGGCTCCGAAGAATTCCGGATGCGGGCGCTCAAGGTACTCTGATAGTGCATCAAGATCCCTCTCAAAGATTAGCTGACCTCCGTTGCCCAACTAGTAGAACTTGCAATACTGAACTTCCATCTATAAGAATTTAGGATAAGTAAGTTAGTGAGGTGTCAAGTGTGTCAAATTTTTATGTAGTAACGTAAGAATTTTTGAGGAACATGATTTTTTTTTGAAAGAATCAAGGATAAGAGTGGAAATAGGTTTTCATAAATACTCACTTCTTTGGTTTTGAAACTAAGTTTTTGTTCGGACGTCCATTCTAACTAGGGTCTCCTATGGTCAGGATGGCTCTGATACCAACTTGTAAACACCCGAATTTTTAATCCCAGATGCCTATTATTCCATACATCGCAATCCCAAGATTACCATTTTTGCGAGACATAACAGATTGGATATCACAGTACATCATCCATTACAAACCATAATAAGGTCTTACACAAATAGAGGATCTCATGATCCAGTCTTAATACAAACAAGCAGCGGAATAATAAGCATAGAAGTGGGCTCCATCTTCAGTGTCACAGGCAATGCTGACGATGGGACATGATCCTAGTTGTCGTAGCCGTCCTGATGTCCATCATCCTGAGAGTCCTCCTCATAGTCTGGCCACGGGAATAGCCAGGGACAAAGCCATGAGTACTCTTTAAGTACTCGCAAACTATCAGTAACAAGTAAGGTAGTTCTAGTAGGAATCCTAAGCTCTAAGTTTATTTGCAAAAACGCAGATTTATCTAAACTGAGTTCAGAAGTAAAGAATACTAAGTTAATGTTCTAAATCACTTTAAGTTGGGAACCTAGTTTTCATATTCACAACCCTGTTGTGGTCAAGTCAAAATCATAGTTCACTTCACAAGTCATTTTGCAAACATCTGACGATGGAACAGTATGGCCACTCCAACTGTCCATGACCATAGATGCGGCTATTCGAATAGTTTGACACTCTTTAGAGGTGGTACACTTTCACCACAAAATTCGATACATCTGTCAGGGATAACCCTTAATCATCATACTTAGTATGCAAATAATCAATCATAACTTTTCAATTACACACTCTAGCATAGGCACCTCCCCTATGAGCTTAGCCTTCCAGCCATGGCCATCTGCCATCCTGGGCACTGCATAGGTGGACATCATCAAGAGGTAGCCTCAGTTCAAACCTCCTCCGCGAGGGAACCCATACTAATGCATATAAACTTCCAGCTAAGCCTTACCCAATTCAGGTATTGTGGTTGTACGGTAAAATTGGAATGGTATCGCATCTGAACCCAACCATGAGTTTTTTTAAAGGGATAAGGCTCATGCCTCAACATTTTCATCACCAAATCTATTTTTGTTTCTCAACACATGTCAAAACATTTCAATAGAATGACTCATCATTCCAAGGTTTTCATAAGCATTTTGACCAAGTATTCCCATCTAAAGTGATCAAGTTTTATGCTTAGCACTAGCCACTAAGTTAAGAGTGTTCACTAATGAGGGATGCTAATCTCAATCTCATGCCATAGAATTACATCTAGTATAGGCCTAGTTTTATACTCTTTATGCTATCTATACTACTTTTCAAATCCTCACAAAGCATTAACTAAAATTAAAGAACTTTGGTAAGGTAAAGAGTAAAGCTTGCAAGTAAAACTTGGGATTGGTATAATCAAAGGTATATAACCAAAGCATGCCTAATGCATCTTGCTTAGGTTAAAACTTGCATGGTTAACTTGTATAATTCTAGCTTGCCTTGATTGGTGCAGTGATTGAAGTTTTCTTCGTCTTCTTCGGGGTAGAACTCCATCTCCTTGTAGCTTAGGTCGGTACTATCGTCTATAAATAAATACGGTGATCATGTGGACACATATCATCACCACATATTCAAATACATGGGAATGTGATATAAAGGGTTGGTCACAATTTATAAATTTTAAGATTATAATTTAATAGATTTAAAGTGACTAGAAACACCCTAATAGCATTCTTTTGGTACTAGTCCAATGTCACTGCATGCAAACCTAGATATTTTCACAAATTCAAATAGATATTGTCAAATGTGATTTTTGAGAGTTGGAATCAACTCAAAAGCTATTATGGTTGTTTTTTGGAAAATGTTTGAATTTGCAAAAGTCTCTATCTTATTATTTTTGCTATAGAATATCTCGAACTCCAATTGATTTAAATCCAACGGGTTTGGATAGATATTTTAATTACCTTTCTAGCAAAATTTGAATCATGCAATTTGGTTAAGTGAAACTCTCTGAATTGATTTTTTATATGTGGACAGAATAGGATTTCAACTAAAATAGAAAAATCATTATTTAAATTTCCAGGCCTGAGCGGGAAAGCTAAACGGGCTGGCCTAGCTGCACTACACAGCGCAGTAGGCTGCTGACAGGTGGGGTCCACCAGTTAGGTACTGTTCTAACGCGAACAGTATCGGTGAATCTAGACCGTGCGATCCTATTCTAATCCAACAGCTGGCAGTCGTCGTCGACGACGGACAGCTCCGGCAAGGAAAATGACCTAGCGCGGCAGTGGGGGCCTCGCGGGGCTCACCTGGGCTCTAGCTTGGGTCAGAGATAGGGCAATCGACGTGGTAGACGATGGCGAGGCGCAGTCACGGTAGGGCTTAGGGTGGTCGGAATCAACGGCGCCCTTCTCCTTCAGCATCGGCGTACTCCGGTGAAATTCCAGTGCGGTGGTGCTCGCCTTGCTCCGGGGAGAAGTGTGGGAGGTCAGTGAGGAGTGGGGAGTGGAGTGGTGTGAAGAAATGAGGCAGTGGAGGGCTCTATTTATACTACGGCGAGGGGACTGAGCGGTGCGGCGTGAGCTCGACGGTGGCATCGCTACAGGCGGCTATTGGCATGGGCGAGGGCGTAGGACGGTGGGGTGTCTCCTAGCGGTCATCACAGAAGTAATGGCGCGGCATGGGGCGGGCTATGTTGGTCGGGCGCGTGCGGCGCTCTACGTGGAGGCAGAGGTGCTTGCGGCGGCATGCGGCAGCTGCGGTTCGTGCGGCGGCAAATGAGGGTGTCTCTTAGGGTGAGGTGGTCATGGCGGGCTGGTGCACACGAGGCGGGGGCAAGGCGCGAGCTGCTCGGGCGCGGCGCACTAGCGTGCTCTCGGCATGGCGCAGAGAGGCAAGGCGCGGTGTAGCTAGGGTGGTCCATGGCTCGGCTGGGGCTGTGGCCTGGACAGGGGTGGCGGTGGACTATGGCGCATCTCCTGGACATCCTAGATGGGCATGGGGTGGTCTGCTGCGAGCTGTCTATGGTCGGCCGGCGGCGACCAAATTCGAGCGGCGCTCCACTGTGCCCCACGGCGAAGGGGGGCTTGGTCTGGGGCTGAGTTAGGCTCAGGGGAGACAGGTGGTTAAAGAGGGGACCAAATGGTCGATGATCACTATGCAAAACAGTGAAGTTAGGCCAGGGGTTTAATTAGTGCAGACAAGGTGTTTGTGTTAATGGCCGCATGAAACAAAGTTTGGAAATTTTGATTCAAAATTTTTGCCTGAACTTTGATTAAGCTTGAGAGTCTATGTTTGCTTGGAGAGGTCAAGGGGGATTAATTTGGTAGGTTTTTGAAAAAGTGTGATCTTAACATATGAACTAGATTCAATTTTAAACTGTCCATTAAATTAATTTGAAAGATGTTTTTGTAAGTTGGTAAAGTGGGCCTTGATACACTTTTACTTGGTCTAGCAAGGGGTGAAAAGAAATAGAAATGTTTCTGTTAGAAAACTTCTTCTAGGAACACCTAAAGTGGCCTACTAGTTGATTTTGGTCAAAATGACCATTTGCTTTATTTATTCTTATTTGATTTCTTTCTCTTTTGATTTTGTTTGTAAATGGTCTAGATGATGTAGCATTCACCTTTAAACCATTTCACAACATTGCCAACAATCAAGCATGGAATGTACACTCAATTCTATACTAATGCAAACACACATGCATCATATTCCTTTTCTTAATAAAAGTTTTTGTTAACCCTAAATTGGGTGATTAGGATTTGATAATCTTGATTAGAAGTTTTGGAATGTTACACTGGTGGATCCATATGTGGTTTGTGAAAAGAACACACATGCAATGACTCTAGCTGGGTTTGTGAAAAGAACACACATCCAATGACACTGGTGGATCCATATGTGGTTTTTGGAAAGAACATACATGCAATGACACTAGCCGTGGTTAATGAAACGAACAGACATGCAATGACTCTGATGGATCCATATGTGGTTTGTGAAAATAACACACATGCAATGAACTCTGGTGGATCCATATGCAATGACACTGGGATCCATATGTGGTCTGTCAAAAGAACACACATTTCAATGACACTGGTGGATCCATATGTGGTTTGTGAAAATAACATACATCCAGTGACTCTAGATGTGGTTAATGAAAAGAACACACATACAATTACACTAGTGGATCCATGTGGTTTTTGAAAAGAACAGACATGCAATGACTCTAGATGTGGTTAATGAAAAGAACACACATGCAATGAAACTGGTGGATCCATATGTGGTTTATGAAAAGAACACACATGCAATGACACTGGTGGATCCATATGTGGTCTGTGAAAAGAACACACATGCAATGACACTGGTGGATCCATGTGGTTTATGAAAAGAACACCCTTGCAGTGACACTGGTGGATCCATAGGTGGTTTGTGAAAAGAACACACATGCAATGAACTCTGGTGGATCCATATGCAATGACACTGGTGGATCCATGTGTGGTCTGTGAAAAGAACACACATTTCAATGACACTAGTGGATCCATATGTGGTTAGTGAAAAGAACATACATCTAGTGACTCTAGCTGTGGTAATGAAAAGAACACACATGCAATTACACTAGTGGATCCATATGTGGTTAATGAAAAGAACACACATGCAATGACACTGGTGGATCCATATGTGCTCTATGAAAAGAACAGACATGCAATGAACTCTGGTGGGTCCATATGTGGTCTGTGAAAAGAACACACACTTCAATGACTTTAGATGTGGTTAATGAAAGAATACACATTTCAATGACAATGGTAGATCCATATGTGGTTTGTGAAAAGAACATACATGTAATAACTCTAGATGTGGTTAATGAAAAGAACACACATGCAATGACACTGGTGGATCCATATGTGGTTTTTGAAAAGAACACACATGTAATGAACTCTAGTGGATCCATATGTAATGACACTGGTGGATCCATATGTGGTCTGTGAAAAGAACACACATTTCAATGACACTGGTGGATCCATATTTGGTTTGTGAAAAGAACGTACATCTAGTGACTCTAGTTGTGGTTAATGAAAAGAACACACATGCAATGACAAAGGTGGATCCATGTGGTTTGTGAAAAGAATAGACATGCAATGATTCTAGTTGTGGTTAATGAAAAGAACACACATGTAATCAAACTGTTGGATCCATATGTGGTTTTTGAAAAGAACACACATGCAATGACACTAGTGGATCCATATGTGGTTTGTGAAAAGAACACACATGAAATGACTCTAGATGTGGTTAATGAAAGAATACACATTTCAATGACAATGGTGGATCCATATGTGGTTTGTGAAAATAACAGACATGCAATGCATACTCTTTCTATTTTCTATTTGAATCCCTTTTTCTGTCTTGCCCTTGGTTTTTTGATACTACTCAGATTTTCCATCTCTCTCGGTTACAAATCTCATGAAAAAGCCCAAACGTGTGCTCACTCTGGGTGCTATGCCCTGTTTGGCTGACACAGATGTCACGCGGATCGTCTCCACCAACTGTTGATCCTCTGTGATCCAACGGGCAGGATAACCCCTCCCTTCTCCACTTTTTTACGCATGGTCTATCCGTGCCACCTCTCTATCCGTGCCACCGATACTTTACCTCCATAACGAGTGAAAATCCATCTAAATAAAATAAATGATCATATTTTGAAGAAGCTATCGTCTTCGTCTTCCGGTTCGTCCTCGTCTTCGTCATCGCCATGGTTCTTTCCATCACCGCTGTTGGTGTCCTCCTCTCATGACTCAACACCGCCCCCTTCCTCATATAAGCACGCTATCTCCTAGTCAGAGTCCTCCTCCTCCTGTTCGTAGTCATCTCTTCTTCCTGGTCTTCTTCTCATTACTCTTCTTGTACGTACTCACCGGTGTAACACGCGCCCCGTCATGGCTACTGCTTTGCACTCATTCGTCGCTGCAGGTACCCCTCGCTCCTCTTGCACGGCCGATACAAGCTTCGATGTCACAGTGTCCTCGAGTGCCGATGTCGATGGATCCTGGCGCGGTCGGACATGACATGCTGCCTCAGTAGGCAACTCGCGAGCGCGAACGATGCAGCGAAGAGCCGGGGACACAGGACGGTCAATGGATGGCTTGGACCTTCCATTTCCACGGCAAGGGGGCATCGTGCTCGAGGAAGTTGTTCGGAATGATCGATGGCAGGTACATAGAGTTGGGTGCCAATCTGATCAAGGACGAGCAGCGGTTTCGTGCGTCGTGTTCACTCATGCATTTGTCGATTATCAAAAAAAAATGTAATATCTCGCGTATTGAACATAATTTGATCACAACAAAAGTGGCACAACGTATTCTAGACTCATAAATATCCCATGCGTGTCTGTCAACGTGGAGTTCAACAGAGTTCGACGTGCCGACGTGATCGTGCAACAGTTGCGCGCGTCATTGCCCCATCAACACGTGACACATGCACGCGGGACGTGCACGCCGATGCCCGTGATTACCACCCGAATCGCACTCCTCTTATTATATACTTGATTTTAGGCGGCGTCGAAGACCATTGAACTGTTCATCGCAATAAAGACAAGTCCCATCGATTCCCTATCCCTAGCTCTCTAGCTTCTTTGAGAAGGTAGACTGTACACGGTGGTCTTGTATAATAGTAGTAGTAGTACTACTAGACCACGACATGTACTCTTTGACTCTTCTCCCACACTAATCACTATCTTCTTCCTCCTGCCGCCACCTCCCTCACCCTCCAAGCCATGGCTCCCCTGAGGAGAGGCCGATCGACCATCCTCGCGGAGAAAAAGGAGAGAGCTCGCCGCGAGGCACTTCTTGCTCTACCAGCCCCTCAAGCCCCCCTCTCACCGAGGCCCAATCTCTCCCGACAATGGCGCCGAATGTTCTAGCAGGCGAGGGCTCCTCCCGGTACGGTCTTCTTGTTCTACTTCTTCTCCATCTCCTTCTCCATCGTGATCTTATTCTGCTTCTTCTTGTTTTTTCTTCTTCTTCTTGCTCTTCCTCTTCTACGTATTATAGGCCGGCCATGGAGCCAGAATCCACCACGATGGAGGCGTTGCAGAACCCGTTCGGTCCTGTTCCACATCTCAGCGAGGTAGCAAATCTCCACACTGTTGTTTCTCTAAGTTGTGATGTGGATTTCTTAGAGCGTGTCCGCCACGGTTTTTTTCTTCTTATTTTGCGATTTGTATTAGTTTTCATGAATATGACTAGATCTTTTGGGCTTTCCTTAATACCATTGTTCATAGATTCACTATGAATTTTTTTGTGATTAGGATTAGTTTATCGTGGTTATGAATAGATCTGTAGGTCCATTTTAACACTATTATCCATAGATTCAATGGGGATTTCTTGATCTGTATTAGTATTCACCTGGAACCTGGAGTGTAATTATAGAATTTCTATTTCAATTAACATGAACGATGTAGCGATCGAAGGCCGAGTACCGTGACAAGGTGGTCGCAATCAGTGCCAAGATTGACAACCAATATGAGCTTGCACGCTCCTCACCCAAGCTAATGAGAGCCTACGCAAGCAGTTATCTGTGCAGAAGGAGATCTCGCTAGATTTTGCACATGACGTCATGAGGCTGCAGAAAGTGCTCGACCGTAACTTGAACAGGCAAGAACAGGCCATCAAGATAATCAACGAGCTCATGGAGGAGAAGAAGAATCTTGTGGAAAGGTGCACTCTCCTGTAAGACGAAGTCACCGAGGCACTCAATGGACGCGTCGAGGAAACCAAGGCTGCCATCCGAGCCTACCATGATAGGAACCGTTGCCTGGATGCAGTGAAAGAGATGAAGGAGGACATGAGCAGAGGGATCACCGTACTCGAGGGTGTTCGGAAAGAGAATGGGGATCTAAGGGCTTGTCTGAAGGGGTATCGGAGGAATGCCCAAGTCTGATTCCCGTTAGAGGAGGCACGAATATCAGTTCGTGCTCCACTCCTTTTGTAAATGTTTAGGGTTCAGGGAGCAATGCCCAAGTCCACTTCCCATTATAGGGTGCAATAAGAATCCTAGGGCAACTCCTTATCTATCTGGACATGTGTTGGTGTTCATGCTCATGAACGGACACCATTTGCTCTTTCCATTATGTATCTAGACATGGGTTTCTGCATTACGAGTTTGCCACTAGCCCACTACTATTTGGTGATATTGGAAAAAACCCATAGCACACTAAACTGATATTGGAAAAAACCCATAGCACACTAAACTGCAGATAAACCTTATTTGTCTTTGAAATTGAAATTATGACAGTGCCACTAGTCGATTCATAAAATGTTGTCCTGGATTGCTTCTTCCTTGAAATTATGACAGTGCCACTAGTCGATTCAGTTAACTATGGAAACTAACCAGCTTGTCCTGGTGAACTGAACAAACCATACTATGTATTTTTGTTGTAGGGAAAGAGGCGAAAGCTCAACCAGGACCTGGCGACTTGGCTACATGACAAGATAGCAATCCAAAGGGAGAAGCAGAATTCCTAGAAACTGGCCTTTGACCACCTATGCGCTAAACTTGCGGTTCTTTTTGACAAGTGCCAGAAACTGAAGGAGTTAAACGCCGGCTAGACGAAGCTTCACAGGGAAGGTCGCACCTCGGCTAGAAGCAGACGAAGATCATGAAAGGGATCTTGAAGGAAAATCATATGGCTACGGACCAACTTCTCGAATACGTGACGGAGCGCTGGAACCTGCGGCTGGCGCACGACAAAGTACTGAAGGAGTTGTCCTATCTTAGGAAGGAAAACAAGCAGCTCCGGGCCAGGCTTGCTTGAACCCAAGATATGTCTATTTAGTACTAAACTGCCTGGTTTATCCTCTGCAGTGGTGATTTTGTAAGCGTGAACTTAACTCTATGCACGATATGTGTGTTCATCTGAAATTAATTTTCTCGAGGATTGAGTTTGGCTTAGTTAAGAAAGCACAACTGCAAGTCTTACAGTTAACTATTTTTAGGCATTGGCACAACATAAATTATTCATCTCGAATTTCCTTTATCCTCGGTAGTCTGTCCTTGGTCACCCTCGCACGCCTTCTTCAGTTCCTTCAACAGATCCGCAATGCAATACTCTAGCTTATTCTTGTCTTCCCTGAGCTGATCCCTCTCCTTTTCTACATTATGCATCAGCATCTTGTGACTATCCTAAAGATTCTTTGCAGTTCCAACAACCAAGCTCACATTGATTCTGTCACTTACTTTTGACTGCAAATTCTCGATTTCTTGTTCCAGCTCCTTATTTCGTATCGATAGCTTGTAATTTTTTCAGCTGCATTACAAGCATCAGTAAATCTCCCTGACCTTTCCAACTCATACATCTCCCATAATTGTGCCAAACATTTCTTAAGTGCATCTAGCCACTCAAGATCCACCCACTCTACTCTTTACACACTAGGCCAACCTAAAAAACACACACTATAGTGTTATGAACATACACGGTACATTTTTCTTCATGTCACCGTTGCACATATTGTAAACAAACCTGATTTGTATAGCCCAAAAACCTTCTCCCATTATTACAGCCTTCGAATGCAACATATCTCCTCAGTTTTAGCCCACGGTCACATGGCACTTCTCCATCGACATCTAGGCCCTCCCATTCGGAGTCATAGATCGTTCGTGGTACCTATAGGTAAACGCAAAGTTGGAATTGAACACGATTGCATGCACATATGGAGCTCAGATCGAGAGATATACCATTGCCTAACCCTAGCCCGAGAAAACAGAGGAACTCACATCGTGGAAGGAATACTCGATGTCGGAGAGAAGGCTATCCCTGCTCGACTGGTTGTCCTCGTCGTTCCAGGACAGCATGGCAAATGCGTCGTCACCGGTGACAGCGTCAGCATCGGTGAGGAGAGAGAGAGAGAGAGAGAGACCAGCCCTTCTACCGCTGCAACAATGATTAAATTGGTATGTTACAATAGTTTAATGGATACCATGCCCTTTCCCTGGATTACTGTCTCCTACCTAATATGGATTCTCTTCATACATTCTTATTTCAAATAGTAAACCTGTACTCCCTCCATCCCAATTTCATTGCCTAACGAAAACATACCAGTATATTACATCATCTAAAGAATAAAATCATGTCAACTACAAGGTACTTATGCATCACTTGTTCAGTCATGGTTTCACAAAACATTACATTACAATCTCTCAACAAACATAATCACAGAAACAAGTATATTACATCAACTAAACAAACAAAATCATGTCGACTACAAGGTACTTACGCATCACTTGTCGAGTCATGGTTTCACAAAACATCACATTACAATCTCTCAACAAAAATAATCACAGGAACAAGTATATTACATCACCTCAAGAAACAAAATCATGTCGACTACAAGGTACTTACGCATCACTTGTCCAATCATGGTTTCACA
Organism: Avena eriantha; assembly: GCA_910589775.1. NCBI lineage: Eukaryota > Viridiplantae > Streptophyta > Magnoliopsida > Poales > Poaceae > Avena > Avena eriantha. The sequence goes on from OU342746.1 coordinate 201,542,451, forward strand.
AAACATTACATTACAATCTCTCAACAAACAAAATAACAAAAACAAGTACAGTACATCATCTCAAGAAACATAATCATGTCAACTACAATGTATTTATGCATCACTTGTCCAGTCATGGTTTCACAAAATATTACATTACAATGTCCCAACAAACATAATAACAGAAACAAGTACGGTACGCCATCTTAAGAAACATAATCATGTCAACTACAATGTACTTATGTATTATTACAACAACAATGGTTTCGTGAGTGACATGTCCGAAAATCTCAACATATCGCACAACATTATATCGCAATCTCACACCAAACATAATCACAGAAACACGCTCTAAATGCAACAGCAGTCAATGTTACAAATACAGGCAGGGGAACCCCACGGTCCATATGACAAGCCTAGGGTAGCAGCTCTCATCAGATCTCATCAACGTCGACCACCTCATTCTATTCAGCCACTACAAGTGCATCTACATCCACTATAACATGTTCAACAACATCAGAAATGGTACCAAGGAAGAACACCTTCCTGGTTCGCTTCTTTCGTCGCCTAATCTGCATAAGATCTTCAGTATCCAAAACATCTATGAATTGCTGCTTCTTATGATGCCACCACCGAATTTGTGCCATCTGCTTAGGACCAATATTGATTTCCTTACCGATCATCTCTCTCATTTCATCAAGAGTTATGTTTTTGGAATCGATAGTGATCTCCACAGTACATGACGAAACTGGCTTATTAACTCCCTCATCAAGTTTTGCCATGTATGAATCCACCTCTACGCGTATACTGAACTTATCTAGATCAGCATCTATTGGTACGTATTCTCTAGGAGCCAAAGCTCTAGCAACAATATCTCCAGCATCTGCATACATATCATCAATCATCGCTTCAACTTTCACCTTATGATCAGCTGCACAACACTCCCAAACCATCTGAAGCTCATGGGAGTGCTCAATTTGCTGATAGGTATCATTCATGTTATGCCACACCAATTTTGTCCTCTGTCTAGAACCCCAGGGAATCCTAGCGGCAAGCATATCTACCAGCTGAGAAACAGACACAGCCTCTTTGTAATTCACAAGCAGATGCACATCTTGCCCGAACACAACCCTCTCACAACCAAAATCAAGCTTTGCAGTGTACTGGCGAACATGAACTGTGAACTCATATAGGTCCCTTGTATCAAAGCTATGCCTAATTTGATTAAAAAGGGGAACTTTTCAGTTCATTCGATTCTATTATGCTGTAACTAATCTACTTGTAAGATAAGGCACAGATAAGAAAAATTCACCTCTCGCTCTTCTCCCGGGTTTTTTTCTTCGAGATCTGGGTGCTGCATCCGCCCACCGGAGCCGAACAATCTGCCATCGGCCTTGTTTTTCTCTTCAACCCGCTGCTCGTAGGTACCTTGGAAGCAGAATCCTTGCTGACCTCCTCGCTAACCGGGGCTGAAGAACTCGCCGATGCTTCACGTTGAGCCCCAGACTCTGGCCCCAACGGACCTGAATCAGTCGGCAACGTAGCTACAACCTTCGCCTTGCAAGACATGCTGGGCCGTTGCCGTCGGATTCAGTGTCGGGGGAGGGAGAAAAAAGGTCCTCCACCACCGGTAGATTTAGGGTCGGGGAAGGGAAGAAAAGGGACCGCCGACGTCACAGCCAGATTCAGTGTCAAGAGTTAGGAAAGTACAGTAATGGATTTGCCCCTACGACATGTGCAAGGTGGATAAGAAGAGTGACCGGCTTAGAAGGGGCACAATAGGAACTAGTGTAACGGAATATCCTGACTTAACGGGCGCGATTTGAAAATATTGGGTTTGACCATCATTCACTCGAAACACCCCTCCCAGCAATTGGCGCCCCAACTTTTCGAATCGTGGTGATTAAAATCAACTCGGGTACCGCGGTGCACTGGCGTCTCAACTTTCGGGCCGCAAAATGATATTCTCCATACTAAGATACTTGTGAAATAATTTTATTTCTTGGCCAATATCATCATAATTTTCCGTGAGTTCCACCAAAATATTTTTGTGTTTTTGGAAATGCTTATGCAAGTTATTATGATATTTTACTTGTCGACGTTTAAATTCTTGAAAAACTTTTCTACTTTCATCTTCTTAAGTTAAAACTTGTAATATATCTACATTGTTTTCCTTAACAAGTTCAAAAGGTATACCTTTTTCTTTCATAGTTTTGCGTACCTCAGGCATAAGATCAGGAGTTATCCAAAGTATCCGTTTTCCGGCTTAGTGCCAAAATCAGGATTATATAAAGAATCATTCTTAGCCCTAGTAGACATCAATTCTAAACATTCTTTAATACTTAAAGTATTTATTGATCCTCCTGCTGAGAAGTCAAGCAATTCTCTACATTGAGTATTGAGACCATGGTAAAATAAATGGCAAATTGTTAGTTCAGAATAGCCATGATTAGGAATACTATTGATCATTCCAAAGAATCTTTTCCAAGCTTGTGGGTAATTTTCTCCTATGTTCTGACTAAAGTTACCTATGTTCTTTCTTAGTTCAGTTACCTTTTTAAAAGGATTAAACCTATTTATGAATTTAGTAATGCAGTTTTCCCAACATTTAATCTAATGGCAAGGGAGGGAGTATAACCAGTCTAGAGCTTTACCTTTAAGAGACCAGCGAAATAATTTAAGACGAGATAAGTCTCTTGGCAAACCTTTTGTTCTGAGTGATGTTATAACATCGTCGAATTCTCTAATATGTCTTCCTAGGTCTTCATCTTCCCTTCCACTGAAAGCTTTCTCCTACAAAATTTTAATGATTCCACCATCAAATCGATATTCTCTAACTCCAGGATTAGGAAACTCTATTGGTTGTTTAAGAAATTCAAAACTTGGAGCATTATATTACCTGAGAGTTTTCTCAGGTTTCATAGGAGTTGTCCTATAAATAGACATGATTTCCATAATCTCACTCAGGTTTTCAACTTCAATTTTATTTGATCTTAAAGTTTTTCAACAATTTCTTCGCGCCTCTGAGTAGGCACGCGCTCAATATAATCCGGCATGGAGGTCCTACCAGAGCGTGTAGACCCTTTGTCTCCTAAGGAGAACATTTTGTAGTAGCAACACCTGAAATGTCAAAAGACAAACACTTAGCGCTTAGCTCCCTAACAACGGCGCCAGAAAATAGCTTGATGTCTGCAAGAGCACAGATCATTTGTAGCTAGTTTCGAAGTTCAGATATCGATCCCACAGGGAGCCCAAAGATAAATGTTTATGGGTGAAGTCTCTGTCACACGCAAATTTGTCACAGTTCTTTGAGTGAATTGAATGCAAGTGTTGAAATAAGAATGGGTTTTGATTAAATGCGATGGATTTAAATAGAACTAAAATGTAAACTTTAGAAATATAAAGCATAAAAGCAAAAAAACGACTTGGTTGTTTGTTGTTTCCTACAGATGGCAAAAGAAGGCGCGGGGAGATTCAGTTCATGGTGATAGTGACTGTGCCAGGTGGACGAGTGATAAATGTAACAATTATAATCTTATAAATATATGTGTAGGTGAGCAACCCATAATTAGCCGGAACTCCTCTTGGTAGATTTCATCCCAACTTCAATAATCCTACTAGCCTCCTATCAAAACCATGGTCAGACACTAGACGATTAAGACCTGCAGGTCGCTTAGCGATTAAGCTCCTTGGATCGGACTAATGCAATAAGCACAGTGGTTACTCGTTATCCTCGAGTCTACTAGCTTTCCGTTGATATCCTTGTGTCACTCGGGGGGTCACCGGTCCACTAGCAAACAAGATCTTATCTATGTAGAACAAAGCATCATGTTGTCTGGGCCCTTAATTGGACAACAAGCATTAGACATCACACAGATAGTCAAGCACACAAAATATAGTAATTACAATCAATCACAAACTAATGGAAAATATATGAAGGCACATCACATCTCACCAATCCCTACATCTCCCACGCCCAAGGGAATTACTCACACATGAGAGAAAATGGATCATCAATATAATTGAATAAAGGGAGTTCGTTTTTGTATTACCATGGAGATCCACAATAAGAATAGAAAAATATCCAACACAATTCAAGATGGGAAGAAACAATCTCAAATCCTAGTCTTGCAAGGTTGAGATCCCTCTCTCTCTCAAGTACAAGTAGTGGCTATGGGGGTGTATTGGCTAGGAGGTCGAATATCGTGGAGCAAGATGAAGAATGTCTTCTCCTTCTTCTCCGGATCTCTTCTTTCTCCCTTCCGGATGGTATGGCGGCTGATGTGTTGTGCTTTCGTCCTCTGTCCCTTCATGGAAGTTGTCCCTTTTGACAAGACAGAGGCGATGGCAACTATACAGTGGGAACTATACGGCCGGAAAAATATTCCCGCCATATAGTTGCTCGTTAAAGCTTATGTGATCTCCCCTCATGTGCTTCCAAGGTGAGACTCGTTTGTTTTCTCTAGAATATTGTGTTTCTCTAGTTAAATCCTTCTATTGACGTTCAGAACCTGAAACACACATTAAAAACCAAGTTTTCTTTGCTACCGAAGTATTAGCGTTAGGTAAAGCCAGAAAACGATCAAATCCGGGAGAAAACCATCAATAAAAGTCATCAAAAATGTGTAGAATCTCACAGCTATCACGGGGTCAGCCATGAGGGCAGCAAGGAGGGGGAGGCGCGTCACCGGGGATGGACTGGAGCTAGGCAGTGGAGCCCCGCCGATGGCCATGGAGCCAAGATAGCACCTTGCAGCCAAGATTGTTATGCTAAAGTATGCCTGACTTCCGGCAACAAACACACAAGTGCCATTCTTCTCCTTTTTTAGAGGTAAAACAATCATATATTAAGCATGCAAGCCACCTCATTAAAACCTTCTAGTCCCCTTAGGTATCCTGGTAAGGAAAAAGAGTGCGTTTGAAACTTGCAGCCCTTCAAACAATAATTACATCGTTTATGAGTTTATCTAAGAGAAAGCTAGGAGGCTCATCGTCCCAATTACAAATAATTTTGGTATTGAAGCAGAAGGTAGCTATCTCATGTGATGTCTTATTCGCCTCCCTCGGACAGTAATGGAAAATAACATTGCCTATTGATGAGCAAATGTCAAGGCAATCAGTGTAAATCATCGTTGATCCCGTCCACTAAGTGTCTTGAGAAGAACAAACTTCTATTACCTCCATTGAATCACCCTCGGCAATTAAATTGTGACAGCCCAATTTTTTTCCCAAATTAAGATCTTCCTTCATCGCCACCATTTCCGCCATTGAGGCTGACGAAATATTAGGAATATATTTGCAGGAAGGCGCGACAAATTTCCCTTTATAGTCCCGTATCACAGCTCCAACTACGCTCGAACAAGAGTCCACATGAAATGATGCATCCACATTAACTTTGACGTACCTTGTTTCAGGGTGCTTCTAGGAAACGTCTATTGTAGCGCTGGTTGGCATGGCTCCTTTTGAATTATTGGCAAAACAATAGATAATATAGCTTACAGGAGAATAATGGAGGGGACTGTTCACCATGTGTCCTCCTCCGTCTCATCCACCATAAGTACCATGTTGTTATAGCAATCAACTCGCGTTGTCCTACATTAACAGATGGTCGGTATTTTCTTGCCGTAGCAAGCACTCCAAAATGATCGAGCTCGATAATTCGTTTGTCATTGCTTCAGTAATCCGATCATACAGACCCAGGGACTACCACATGTCAATAGCAGTTGGGCACAAGAATAGCAAATGCCTCACATCTTCCAGTCCATGGGTACATATCGGGCAACCCCCCTCCTCAGTGATATGGCGATTGACCAGGATCGAGTTAAGGGGATGATCCCATGCAGGGCTCGCCAATAGAATATTTTAATTTTACTTGGGATTTTAAGCTTCCATAGAATCTTCCAAATAGGGTTAGAAGAATAAGTTTCAAGGATAGAAATTTGACTCGTCGATGGTCCAAACATGTGGTGACATTGCAAGTGATACCTAGACCTCACCGTATATCTACCATGGGTCGTATGATTCCAGACAATGAAGTCCTCAAATCCTTGATCATTAATCAGAATCTACAGAATCCTATTAGCATCCATCGTAAGGAATAAAGATCTGATAAGGTCTTCATCCCAATGACGCGAGTAAGGGTCCCTTAATTCACACACTTTAGTCAACAACCCTCCTCCTATTGGTGTCACAACCTTCCTTGTAGGGCTTCTAGCTAGCCATGGGTCACTCCAAATATTAATACTTTCTCCATTACCCACCCTCCAGATATATCCTCTTTTAAAAGTTGTCATTCCCGCCAGAATGCTTCGCCAGGTAAACGAGGCCCCAGCTTTCGGACCAGCCTTTAAAATATCACCACTAGGATAGTAGTTAGCTCTTAAAACCCGCGCACAAAGAGAGTCAGGCGTTGTGATGAGTCTCCAAGCCTGTTTAGCTAACATAGCAAGATTAAAAGATTTGAAATATTTGAAACCCATCCCTCCTTCAGTTTTAGGAAAGCAAAGCTTCCACCAAGCATACCAATGCATTTTATTGCTATTGTCATCATCACCCCACCAGAATTTTCCAATAGCCTCCATCATCCTCTTGCACACACCTAAGGGAATTTGGAAAACTGACATTGCATAAATAGGGATGGCTTGTGCAACTGCCTTAATTAGAATTTCCTTGCCCCCAATAGATAGGTGCTTTTCCTTCCAACCATTAATGCGTTGAATAATCCTCTCAATAAAGTGCTAAAAATACTCACTCTTATCAGCTCCCACAATTGCAGGGAGACCCAAATACTTATCAGATAAAGCCTCAGTGTCAATGTGTAAGATATCACAAATCTCTGCTCTCACAACTGCATTAGTATTAGGTGAGAAAAATATGCTTGACTTAGCCAAACTCACCAATTGTCCCGATGTTGCACAATATGAATCCAAGACTTGTTGCAAGGAAGTTGCATTATTCATATCCGCCCTCATGATTATTAGGGAATCTCCAGCAAATAAGAGGTGTGAAACTGACGGTGCATTTCTGCACACCTATATCCCATCAATGCAACCAATTTCTTATTCATGTAACAACAAACTTGAAAAACCTTCCGCACATAGAAGGAAAAAATAAGGGGAGAGACGGCCCCCTTGATGGATCCCTCTAGTAGGAACAAACATATCAGTCTCCTCATAATTAAATCTCACTTTATATCGAACCGAGGTAACACACGCCATCAAGAGGCATATCCATCTCTCATCAAAACCCAGTCTCCTCATCATGTTCTCTAAGAATACCCATTCCACTCTATCATAAGACTTATACATATCTAATTTTACTGTGCAAGAACCAATTGCTCCTTTCCTTTTATTTTTGATAGCATGCACACTTTCATAAGCAACCAGCACATTATCAGTAATGAGGCGTCCAGGCACAAACGCACTCTGCATAGGGGAAATAACCTCCGGGGGAACACACTTTAGTCTCAGAGCAAGCATCATCGAAATAATTTTGTATATAACATTCCAACGACTTATAGGACGAAACTGAGTGATCAACTCTGGATCATCAGTTTTTGGGATTAGAACCACAGTAGTATCATTCCACCCTTCTTGGATAATGCTTGTATTTAGTGCATGCAACACCTCTTGAGTTACCTGATCACCACAAATATCCCAGAATTTCTTATAGAAAATCACATGGAGTCCATCAGGCCCCGGTGCCTTAAAATCTCTGATGCTAAACATGGCCTTCTTGACATCCTCAGATGAAAAAGGGGCCAACAACTTTGAATTCATTTCATTTGTCACTTTGGTCGAATTTTCTCTAAAAAGTTAGGATCAATGTCCTGCACCTCAGATGTAAAAAAAATTAGAGAAATGCTGAAATACCAAGGGCTTTAGTGATTTCGTACCTTCAATCCAATCATCGTCATTGTTTTTCAAAATATAGTTTTTTTTCGATGGGCCGGAGCGAAATTGTGGAAAAAGGAGGTATTGTGATCTCCTTGATGCAACCAGTTAGCTCTTGATTGTTGGAGCCAACGAACCTCCTCTTGCTCAAGTAACATCTCAATCACCTCAGCCATTTCTTTTGCTTTTATTTTCTTTCATCGTTGATAATTCCGATGACCGCCTTTTCAAACTCCCGTTGTGCGGTCTGAAGTCTCCTCTTGGGTTGCTTCAAGACCGTACGGTCCCACTCATGTAAAGCTCCATGCATGTGCCCAAGTTTCATTAACAAAGAACCATGCGGTATTGCATGTGATGCCGCATTCCAAGCATGTAGAACCACGCCGCGGATTTTTTTTCTTTGAGCCACTTCGCCTTAAAGCGCTTCTGGCCGGACGGGCATTGGCCCTGAGCATACGTGTACTCTGTATCCAAAAGAATCGGTCTGTGGTCAGATTTAATATATCCTAGGTGTTGTACAACTGCTCTCGGATGCTGTAACGACCAGGAATTTGACGCCACAGCCCTATCAAGTCTCTCCCAGATCCTCCCTCTCTTCCAGTAATAATTGTCCCCCAAGAACCCGAGATCCTCCAACTCACAATCATCCAGAGCACTCCCAAAAGCATGAATATAGCTATTGGGCCTAGCATTGCCACCATCTTTTTCACTAGGAAACATTATATTATCTCATTAAAATCCCCTATGACCACCCACGGTAAATCATAATGGCCTTTTAGCTCTCTCAATTTATCTCAGGTTTTGTATTTATCCTGCCACATGGGTTCACCATAGATGCCAATAAACCTCCACGTATTATTTCATCCCTCTAAAATTTTAACATCAATATACTTAGGTGCTGAAAATATTTGTTGGATAACCACTTCTCGCTTCCAGAAAAGAATAACTCCACCACTTCTACTATCGCTAGGATTAACAATTTTATGATCCATCTTCAATTTCCTTCTCAAACATTCTGCCGAAAAAGTATCGAGATGTCTCTCCGACAAGAACATCACCTCGCGGTTAACATGCCTCTGAAGATCCTGAAGCGCAAGGACTGTCGGGGCATTACCCAAGCCCTGACAGTTGAGAGATTAAATACCTTCATTGCTCTCGGACAGGCCCCTCAAGGGAGCTCGCCGATCCTAATGAAGAGGAGTTAACTCCACTCTTCTTTGAGCGTTTGTTACTTTCCACCTCCTTAGCCAGAGCTTGTTCATCCAGCGGGGATACCATCCCATCGGTTATCATTGCGAGTGGGCTTACATCCATCATAGGATCATGATCTCTTAGATGTTCCTTATCAAACTCGTTTACCAGCCCACGTTTAGTATTAGAGTTCGACCTTCCTTCATTATCAACATCCATATCCTTATTTTTTCACAGGACTGGTAGCAGTATCTTTTAGCGATTCATCAATTAGCATCCCCGTATCAGTTCCCTGCCGTGCATTGTGCCTCTAGCTTGTCTGGTAACCATCCCTGCCGGCATGAACACCCCCACGACCAGCTCCAGAGGGGTTGCTGAAGCGACCTCCACGCCCCCTCTTCCCCCTCCATAGCCACCCAACGGGGCACTTCGGAACCAGGAATCCCAGTCAGCTTTAAGCCAGTCCCCCCACTTGAGAGAATCAGTGTCGTGCTCGCCTGACCCACACTCCAAATGCATATGGCCAATAAAACCACATGCGCCACAAAACCTTGGAATCTTCTCATATTTAATTTGATAGATTTCCCTCTCACCTCCTCTTGACATTGAAACAAATCTGCCCAGAGCTTTGCGAACGTCCATCTTAACACGCACCCGCACAAAGTTGCCAGCACCATGCACGTTTGTTTGTACTTCCACTACCTCCCATATCTTCTTCGTAAGATTTGTCAGTAGGGTTTTTCCTAGTAACCTACAGGGATCTTGTGGATCTGGATCCATGTAGTAAAGTAATTAAGATCAACTGAGTCAGTCGGCGAGAGTCCATCCTAAGGTTCAATGCAAACCACAGATTGCCTAAACAGTCAGGGTCCCCCCCCTCTCCACCTTCAACCAATCTCCAAGGCAAAAACATTGGACAGTGGGCAGATTACCCTCTAGATTGTGAAACTTCACCTCCCTCGCCAGGCTCCAAGCCTGACGCATGTGCTGCTCAAACGCCAGGGGGCTAAAAAAATTGTAGTATGCACCCTTGCCAGCGCCATCCACTTGATGCCCTCTTTTGGAGCTCCTTCTTCTTCCTCAAACACCAGGTCATCAAACTCATCATCTTCAATTCCTAACCTTAGCAGCAAATCATCAATCGCTTCATCCTTCTTCTCTCCCGATCCGGTCGGCAAAGTTGCTGAGTTTGTGGAAGAGGAAGACATCGGACCAGGAAGCCAAACAAGCCCTAAGCCCTTCCCTGAAAGCTCGAGGTCGGCAGGACCATGTAGGAGTGGAGCCGATCCAACCTAAAACCCTGAGAACCCAGGGGAGATCAATCGGAACTCAGGAGGAACTCCACACCAATCAGGAATCGGCGGTGGAGGAAACTAAACCCTAGTCGCCTCGGCAATCGCCAGAGCGCTAGGTCACGTACCCGCCCGTCTCTCCTCCTGTAGAGTTCTGGTGGTTCTACGTGCCATTCTTCTCCTAGTGATGGAGGGTACAGGGATTTGTTTTGGTTCCGTGGTGGCCATGTAAGGGTTTAAACGAAAACATATCAATTCAATTACTCTCTCCGACCCATATTAGTTGACTCGAATTTGTCTAGATTCGGATGTATTTAGACATGTTTTAGTACTAGATACGACTGAATCTAGATAAATCCAAGTCAACTATTATGGGTCGGAGGGAGCCGTATAATTTTTGCTATCAATCGTTTAAAAACAACTGAACTCTAGCGATTGACTTCCCCGGTGTACTTCGGTCGGTCAGTCAGTCAGTCAGCGATAGATCACACAAGTGACCCAACAAGTTGTGATAAAACCATGTAAGATGTTATTGTGAACTCTAGTACTATAGAATATTTTACAATCAGCGAGCCAAGACAATCCTTCCACGATATAATAAATATAAATAAATTGCAAAGCGTATGTCCTTGTGCACTTCTTCATCTATAGTATTCCCACCAGCGCGGCGCTCTTGGTTCTCCACTCCTCGTTGCTGAGGTCGCTGAACGGCCCCTCGATGCCGTAGAATGAACTGTTGCCGAAGGCGGCCTCGTGCAGATCCATCAGGCGGAGAGTTTCCTTGAAGAAGGCGTAACGGCGCTCCTCCTCGCGGGCGGAGCTGTACTTCTTGCCGTGCTGGGCTTTCCACTCCGTGAACACCCGACGAGTCTCCTCCTTGCTCCTCTTCTTGCCGTGCTTGCCGGCCTTCCAGTCCGCCCAGACCCGCAGATGCAACTCCTGCGTCCTCTCCCACTCCATGTCCGCTGAGGCCGTCGTGTCCTCCGCCGCCGCCGCAAGGGATAGTAGCAGCAGCAGAAGCGCTGCCACTGCCATGATAGCCGTGGGGCTTCTCATTGCGTCGGGAAGGTGGGTCTGGTTAGGGTTAGGGGTGCACTTGTTGGGTCGTCGCTCGATCTAACTATAGATCAGGCGATCGCTCGGTGCCTCGCTCCTGTGTGTGTATATAAAGAGTCATTGAAGAAGAGACCCAGACGAGTAATGCTACATCTACGGGATGTTTTTTCACGGATTCAGTTTACGGAGAGACGTGGAGATCAGCCATGAGGTCACGCGCCGGAAATCATGGAGAGCCAGAGAATTACACCAATCAGTTTTCAGCACGTATGTCTGTACGATTCATCCGTAGCCCCAATTCCGTAGGTCCAGCATTTCCGCTTACGTACTCGTAGCTACGATCGGGTTCCTTTTGTTTTGGTTGGAATTGATCTCGGCCGTACCAAACCGAGCGAAACGAGATCCCACGTCCTATCTGTTTACCATGACCTTGGTGGCTTAGTGCTATTTTTTTTTTCTCGAGAAAGATCCAAATCTATTTCATGAGTTCACAAGCAGTAGAAAGCACCTCAAGCATAATAAAAAAATCGACCCGGAGAATTACGAACTGTTTCTGGCCGAACAGTTATCGCAACCGTCCGCGTCGAATCCGGGAACTCCCCGAAAGTTGATCAGGTGACCCCAGAGTGGCGTATTCCTTTTATTTCGACGACCGTATTCCGCCCAAGTTGTACCATTTGTGGGCCTACATCTAGTCATCACGCACCTGCCAGCCGCTCCACCATATCCCCCCTTCTCTCGTACGACAGAAGCCATCCTGAGACCCTATCTACTTCTAGTCATCTTCTTCCCACAGTGGTGTATTCCTTTTATTCTGACGACCCTGCTAGCCTCCTCGTCCTGGGCGAGGTCAACAGGGCCACGAGCACACGACCATGTCAGATCCCGATTAGTAAGATCGAAGACTCGAGTCTTATACTGAACCAGGGCCGGCTCTACATTTTGCATGGCCCTTGGGCAAAGTCGAAACAAGGGCCCCTATCTACGTCAAATAAAAACCTTGCGCCCAGATCAGCTAACCGCCGCCTCCACTAAGACGCATCTGGTGCCTCGATCTTCTGTGTGGCCGACCGAGGGGATGGATCTCCCGGAGAGAAGAATGAGAGGAAAACTATGAGATTCAAATCTCGTTGTTCACTATATGCACTGAATGGGCAGCTGATGGAGAGCGCGCGGGGGGGGGGGGGGGGGGGGGGGGGGGGGGGGGGTGGGCATCACGTCGGCGTATCGTATCCCATATAAAGGTTGTTTCGTATTCAGTGTGGGCGCCCATATAGATTGAAAACACCGGTCAACCCTTCCGGTCTATGGGCCCGACGTCTGAATCTTATCGCATGCACCAAGGGCCCTGATAGGTATTCGGCCCGGAAACAGTTCGTAAACAGCTAAATCACATCGAGATCCTTGGACCATCTAACAACTAACTACTGCCGCTAGCCGCCATGACGTTGTTGAGAAGATTTCGTGCGTGTGACTCTAAGGACCAGGATACAGTAGCATCTATGCCTACGGTTCCCCTTTCGCAGTTAACATTTTTTTTCCTCCAGAAATTCTAGTTTTCAAACAGAAAATAGTATGCGTCCACCAACAACCATTGATTGATGCATGTCAATACACCTGCGGCCTCACGAAAGCTCCTGAGAGGCCCCTTCTGCCCCTTTCACCAACAAGTTCATCATGTTATCTCCGAAATGGGCCTAAGTCCCTTTTCCAAAGCTGGCACGAGCGTCCCTTTCCATCCCAACTATGCAAAACAGTACAAACCTTCTGCCGTTTGATTTCCATCCACTCTAAGTGTGATCCACAATAAATGTCTCGCTCCCACCTGCCGCATGTCTTCCTTTCCATTCTGGCTTCAAATGAAAAGGCAAAGGAAATTAGGAAAAGGTTTATTTATGGCCTGGAGAAGATTAGATCCGAACCCGCCACGAGTAGCACGGAATCCTAGTGTAGGTGTAATCCACTACGTAACATTGATCATGTGGTTTTGTAATCCACTGCTGTCTGCTGCGATTACATCGATCGCTGGGCGCTCGATAAACATAGCTGCATGTGCAGAGAATATATTAATATCAAGATAATGCCAGCTATATCCAGCATCTGCAACAATGTAATGTCAAGAGCTATTCAAACCACTAAGTATGCACACACACAAAAGAAGTAACTAGAAATGATTTATTTATCATTTATTCTTATTTGTAATGTGAACCTCGGTTCTAAGTCTTAGGTTGTAGCTGTAAATTGTAGGATGATGTGTGAATTGAAAATAATGTACGCATTCTTATGTCACATTTTTAATCAGGTGCACTGGATCAACTTGAGAGTTGAAATGTACAATTATTTTACCTTCGACTCAACTCGATCGTCGAATGTCACCGCTGCTCCTCAAGCTCTCGCTATGGTAGGCCATCGTCACCGCTTCGTCGAGCATTAGTTCTCTAGCTTCATTTATCAATTCCGGTTACCGTTGTTGCTGTTGTCTTGCGGTTAGGCGGCGACCATATGGTGCTATAATTTGATATCGGTACTACATCTATTACATGTATATATAGTTGTATTTTTTTTAGAATTTTTGGAGACCTTTAAACGAACTTTTGAAACAAAAAATGAAACAAGATCACTGGAGCTAGGGAGCTACAAGTGATTTTCGCTGGTCATTTCATATCTATTATGTGATTAATAATAATATTTTCCTCATCTACAAATCATGGATCCACCCTGCAACCTTTACACTCAAATTCAGACAGACATTATCCGAGCTTGGTGGGAGACTTTGCAAGTGATTATATCATTGGTAGGGAGAAATGAGAGGCTGGAGATATATCACCTTTTACGGAAAATTCCTTCCAGGCTTTTTTCAGCGATGTACCGTTGGCATATTCTTGATGTCATGTCATCGATCTGTCTCCGGATGATCGATCCTACTCAGCTTTATAAAAAGATCGTGCAGTCTACGTCTTCCTATCTGCTGAAAGGACTTTGTCCATCCCTGCAAAAAAAAAAGGACTTTGTCCATGCATGTGCGGATGTGTGTTTGTCTTGCTGGAAGGGAGTGATGATAACGCACCTGCGAGTTACAAAGTTTTACGTTCAGAAGTTCTCCCTTTCTTTTATTTTTTGAGAAATATATACGTTCAGGTGCTCTGGAAATCACAAGTTGATGTGACAAGTTCAGTTTGGATGGTATTAAAGGTCTCTGACATCTAAATTGTGCAACTTTTTGGAGATCAATTTCCGACTATGACAAGGTCTTAGAAAAAATTATGACATGCCGGGTGTAACTTGGGAATGCCAGATGGAAGAAAAAACTGGTGGACCAACCCTATCGGCGAGACGTCCCGTTCAAGGGTGGATCTAGGATTTGAAGAGGGGGGAGGGGCGAAGAAGAAAATTTGTACGCACTAGAATATCATGAAAATGTACCGAGACTGTAGGATTGATATCAAACCGCAACAATATATGTCTAATTAGGATACATTTCTACTTGTGTGAACCTAAATCTAACATAGAAGCATGCACAACACTGAACTTTGCTCCAATTCGTTCCTAACATATTTTGCATTTTTTAGGGGTAGAGTTGGAGGTTGCAACAAACAAGTTGAAATGGTTAAAGATTGTGACGTACTTTTATTCATGCTTTTTGAAATTCTTTTTTTATAAAATAGTATATAATATGCAGTTGATCTAACAATTTATATGTAAAGTGATTAGGCTAGACAGAGTATTACCCATGTACTGATGCCGGAGAGACGGCGAAGTTGGGCAATCGGCAGATCGGCTAGCGTCCAACAACCACACCTTCATCACTTGGCAGTCAGCGACACCGACAACGATTTCAACAGACCGGCGATCGAGTCCAGATTTCTGGCGGCCAGCATAGACGTTGAAGCACAGAAACCCTTAGCGGTTGGGCAACGGTAGAGGCGAAAAACATATTAGTGTTGAAATAAATTGCCTAGTTCTTTCTATCAGTTCGGATTGTTGGTTGCGTTGGCTAGTGCATGTAATTCAATATGGTATCAGAGCAGGAGGTCCTAGGATCAAATCATGGCCAACGCAAGAAATAAAAACAAATATTGCGTCTCCCCAAACAAACGTCACAATAGGCCAAAGGGCAAAGACACAAACGTCAATAGGCCAAGGGCAAAGACGTAGGATGAGTGTTGAAATAATTGCCTAGACTTTTCAATCAGTTTGGACAGTTTGTTGTGTTGGCTAGCACATGCAATTCAATATGGTATCAGAGCAGGAGGTCCTAGGATCAAATCATGTAGGGTGAGTGTTGAAATAAATTGCCTAACCATTTCCATCAGTTCGGACTATTGGTTGCGTTGGCTAGTGCATGCAATTCAATAATTAGGTGCCGCGCGGATCAAATAATCGTTTAGCCTGCTTCAACATATGTACGCTTCCTGTATCTAGGCCCTTCCTATAGCTAATTATTTTGGCCTTTTCCCATTCAGATCCAGCACACTCGGCATTAGTATTAGCCCTATGGGATAATGACTGGACTATTAGACAACAAAACGATCACCATCCCGTTTCCCACCGAGATTTAGCTCTCCCGTGATGCAGAGTCTTCTTCCCGCCTACCCCTCACCGCCATGTCGCCGCCGGCGATGCCCCACACCGCCCTGCCAAAACCATGTCGATAGAAAGGTCCATTGCCGCCGCAACATCCCCTTCCCTTGCTACTAGCCTTGTTTCGCCTTCGCTCAACATCGCCGGTAGCTGGGCTCCGTTTTGGACTCGTATCCACCGCCCCCGCGAAGTGTCCGGTGTTTTGTCTGCTCGGTCATGGACTCTGACGATGAGGAGATGTTTGCCATGCTGTTGGAGGAAGAAACCGCAGCAGTCGCTAAAGATGAAGAGCATATGTAGATCATCGGTAGCCTGGCCAAACTGTACGCGCAGAGTGCAGCGCCGAAGCGTGGCAGCTCGGTGGAGGGATGCTGGAAGTGCAAAGCAAGGTAGCGGATGGAAGGCTACTGCATGTTATACGCGACTACTTCGCTGACAACCCGTTGCACGAAGAGGCCGTGTTTCAGCGCTGTTTCAGGATGAGCCGGAAACTCTTCCCTAAGATCGTGTATGCTATCCGGGAGTTCGACATCTACTGCATATGCAAGAAGGATTGCACCGGCATGGTAGGGTTTTTCCCACTGTATAAGTGCACAGTGGCGATGAAGTTACTTGCATACAGAGCTCCATGTCCACCGCCATCGATTATTTGAACAGGTTATGCGAAGCATTGATTGCAGTGTTTGGGCCACTATACTTAGGATCACCCACTGCTAAAGACACTGCTCAGATCCTCACAGTCAATGAAATGAGAGGATTTCCTGAGATGCTTGGAAGCATCGACTGCATGCACTGGCATTGAAAGAACTGTCTATTTGCTTGGCAGCAAATGTACAAAGGTCACAAAGGAGGTTTAATTAAGTGTGATACTTGAGGCAGTTACTACACATGATCTTTAAATTTGGCACTCCTTCTTTGACACATGTTCCCCCGGTGAACTTTGAGATCAATGGATACCACTGCAACAAGGGATACTATCTTGCAAATGGCATCTATCCAAGATGATCAATATTTGTGAAGACTATCTCAAACCCCATGCTCACCAAGCATTTCCAGTTTACCAAGGAACAATAAGCTTGCAGGAAGGACGTGAAGCGAGCGTTGTGTGCTCCAACAGAGATTTGCAGTTGCCTGGTTCCCTGCTATGACTTGATCGAAAGATCAGATGTGGAAAGTGATGAATTGTTGCATGACTTTGTACAACATGATCATTGAGGACAAGCGGAAGCATCCAGTAGATCTGGTCTAGTAGGAGCCATACTACAGAAAGTGCCACGGTGGCCTCTTGCAAAGCCTAATCACTAGGTGCCAGCATCGTGGGCTGCTTTCATCGCCATGCATCAGGAGATCCAACACCCGACAGTGCATCAACAGCTGCAGGATGATCTGGTCAAGCACATATAGATACGCAGAGGCAACACATAGCTACAAGATGATCTGGCCAAACTATGTTATGTTTAATTCTATGTCAAACTATGTTATGTTTCAGTTTATGCCGAACTACGTCGAATTGTGGTTTGTATTCATTTTGATGCCGAACTGTGTGAATTTGAACCAAGTTGTGGCGAAATGTCACTAAACTTGCTGAAAACACGCCTGGGAACCCCACATGGGAAAGCGGGTGGAAATTCAACCATTCCCAGGCCAAAAGTTATATCCATCCCGTAATTTTTAAGTCCGGATTTCAGTCTGGGAAATACGGAAAGAGCACATGTTATGATGATCAATTGCTCCCTCCAAGTTTCCTCAGCTCGGTGTCTCTACACCATCTTTTGATCTTGGTTACGATGTCAATGTCTGCTCATGGAGTTGTTTGTTTTCTCTTGTTGGTAAATGCAAATCGACTGTGACTTTGCACCCCATCTGCTGAAGCCAATATTTTGATAACGATCAAAAGATACCAACTTTACAAGTCTTAGCCAATTATACCATACCAAAATTTGGTAAATCAACTGTCCACTCAAGTGGTTTGCAGGAGATGTACACGCACGCACGAGAACAAGCGGTAGGGTGCATACAATCCGTGTGGAAACTATGCAGGTCCAGTTTAATGTATTGGGTGTGAGCTTTAGAAATTACAGACAGCTCTTCATTTGCCATCTCACCACACCTCAGTTTTGGACTGCAGATAGGAGCCCACAGAATCAACAGGATAAGTTCAGCACAATCAAGGTGAGGAAGTGTGGATTGAAAGGGTTTGCAATGAGACTAGCCTTTTAATATCTCCTAAGCTCTGATAAGGATACTCAAAAGAAAATCTCCAGCGGTGTATGTTTCCTGAAGGAAGTTCCTCGATTATGACTCTGCACTTTCACCTACAGATGGTTCTGGTTTGGTGTCGCATTATCAGGATGTTTGTTTGCATTGCTCGTGCTGATAACATTTTCTCACATGCTAGCAATATTTTCATCAACTACAACATCTGAGGGATTGCTCAAACTACTTGTGGAATCGTCTCCACAAGCAATATTTTCATCAGGAGCATCTCCCTCGGACCTTCGAGTTCCTCCAAAAGCATCATTGTTCTCTACACTTGCTGGATGAGGGCCCTCATCTGTTAAGTCAAGGTCATCATCCTTTCTTTCTTCAGAACCAAACTGGTTCTCATGATCCTGCTGCAGTTCGCTTCCTATCTCTTCGTTCATCACAACATGAGACGATGGCTCGACACAATCAACTGTTGGATGTTTTGGGACTTCCTCATCATTTTCATAAGACGAATCTAGGGATTCCATCTTGGCCTGTGGCTCAGGACTGGAGCATTGTGAAACAGAGGGTTCCCCAAATTCGATATCAACAGGTTTTATGTCTTCCGTTGCACCAGCCTCAGTGTCCGTATCACAAATATCTTCATTAGTATTTCCCTGAGGGGTCTGTTCTTGATGAGAACTTGCAACTGAACCATGTTCTGGAATAGGTGAAACAACTAGAGCAGAATCTGCATTATCCTTCACAACAGTTGCCGGAAGAGATTGGAAAGTGTCCCAATCATCATCCCAGTCATCATCACTAACTTCAATTCCATCCTTTTCTTCAACTGCATCAGCCCCAGACTCTATGGCTATTGACTCGGGTTTTTTACTGGTACTATCCTGAACAGTCTGCTCTGGTTGTGCACTTGTATTCATTGGGACCGTTATCTGACCATGGCTGACTGAAGCTCGGATCATGTCCTACAAAAAAAGCAAGAGCACAGGGTACTTTAAGATGCAGGGAAAACAATATTTAACTGCCCAACACAACAGAAATGCCCAATAACCCACATCCCAACAAAAGAAAGGCAGCACCAGAGCTGGATATTTAGCACAAAAATGTCATAGGTGAAGACTTCCCACAGCACTTAAATAACGAGCATGGATGGCAAGATGACAAAATCCTTAAAAGCCATCAGGATCTAAAAGATGTACAAATTCCATGTGATGCATGCTAGGCAACAAATACTTATGCACAATACCTGAAGTTGCTGCCTTTTTGTAGGTGGTGCTGAAAGCATTACATCTTTGATCTGTATGGCGGCTGATGGAATCTGAATAAAATGAGAGAACAACTTCTTGGAGATGGTATTTACTTCAGTAAGTTCCTGAAAGGAATTGGCTTAGACAAACATTATCAACCCCAGACTCAATAGTATATGTCCTGATCACATGATGAGAAATTGGGGGGGAAATATACTGATTTTTGCTACCTGTGAAGCATTATCGCTGGACAAATAGAAAACCATCAGTAAGGCATCCAGCAGAAGTATTGTAGCCTCTTGCTGATATTTCTGTGATTGTGCTAGCGTGTAGAAGAGGAAAAGCAATTTCAAACAATCATCAATGATGTTGACAGATTCCTTGCTTGAACAATTCTGGAGAAAGAAAGTTGTCAGAGAATTCCATCTGATTCCATAGAAATGTTAATAATAATAAAACTAAAAGCTACCAGCCAGTACCTTCAATGCAGTTTGCATCAAATGAAACACATCTTCCAGTAATCCCCCGAGAAACATCATAAAAGAATGTGTCTTTGTTTGTGAAGCTTCAGTTAGCTCTCTCTGCGCACAAGTTTTCAGCACATGTATCCCCAGCATTTGAACCTAAACCATCATGTTAGCTACCAACACAAATTGAGATGTTAGGTGCACATACTAGGCAAAGACAGTTAGATACCTGCAAGTTGGTGCTACAAAGTGATCCCTGAATAACGTGTATGCAATGACTAAAGGTGTCCCACATGTTCACATCATTCTTGGTACCATTTTCAGTAAGGAATGCAATCTCATAAACAAGTTTCGCAAGAGCAATGACTTCTCCGAAACAAAAATATAGTATCTTCGCCAGCAGCCTGTAGGAATCAGAAATCTTGTTTTCCAGCATTGAAATCCTATTATCACATTCTGTGCACAAGTATGCCATCAGGCTAATCAATGCTCCTAAGGCAACTTTTCGATCGACGCATGCATCACCAGGTTCGACTCTTTCTACAAAACAAACAGTCATTATAAGAGTCCTTTTTGTCCACATTTTTCAGGCAAACAAGTTTAAAGCTGCCATTTTATTTTTGGAAAGATTGTGATTTTGGTATATCTGGCGAACATAATACATGTATCTCAGACTGGTTTGACTAATCTCCGGTAGTTTACTGAATGCTGAGATGGGTACAGAAAGGATTTTCATTAATTTCCAAATAGCAGCTTAGACTATTACTTATTATATGTTGCAAGGCAATTCTAAGGTATGCTGATTTTTTAAAGACACCAGCAGAAAGTTTGGTTGAGCAAAATAGATCATTGGCAATTAATTCAAGAACAGCATAAGATGGTTACCTCTAAAACACTTCTTCATGAAAGGCATGATACTTTGCAGAAAGGAGATGATATTTGACAAGCATATATCAGTTGAGACTAATTGAAACGATTGGTGTGATGTGGATAGCAGCACCATCACCAGCTTCCACAAATGCTGCCACATGAATATAACGCTGTTAGATGTCATACATCACAAAAATCCTTCGAAAGGCAACAAGGCATTTTCACACTAGATAGATTGGTTCAGGTTGACTCATATCACTACCTTATTTTTCATTCGACAGCCCATAGTCTCACTTGCAAAAGATATTTCAGGAAGCAATGTGTTACTTGACCTTTCCTGAGAGCTCCCATCCCTGCTGCAGTGAGAACAAGGAACCAATTGTCAATATTATCTCAAAGGAACAAAAGGCATGATCAGGAGCACAGAAAATGAGATTTGGAGTTGAGTACATCACATGAGAATTACCTTTGAAGTATCATGGCAAGACAATGAGAGTATAGCTCCAATGCAACAAAAACGAAGTCCTCTACCTCAAAAAACTTGTCCGGGCAGAGTTTGATAATCTTCAGGAGGAAACAATAGTTAGTGAATGATTTTTTTAAGGCACAACGGTGCAACAGTCCCCCAAGCTTTTTAGCACACATGAAAAATGATGTAAAGATGAGCTTCTCTGGCTTCTCCCGAATCAGCATGTCTCTACTATCGGTTTCTGCCTTCCAGTCATGTCTCTAACATCAATTTCTGCCTTCCCAATTTACATAAAAAAAATGGTTGCCCATTTTGTTGGTTTTCTAACAAACTTCTTGAACTTAGTAAGTTTCATGCACCAACCAATAGAACCAAAAGTCCAAACTGATTGAGAAGGTTGGGCAATGCACATATACTTCAACACCCTCTCACGTGTAGTTGGATAAAGCCTAAACATGGACAGAAAAAAGGGCAGGCAGATTTTTATCTAAATTACAAAAGTCAGGATTTGAACCCAAAACCTCCAAGTTTCATGAACCAACCAGCAGAACCATAAGTCACATCTTCTTTCTTTGTATTTTAGCATGTACTAATAAACATAGATCGTCAACACATTATACAATGAGGAAGAGTGTGCTCACACTCAGAACTAGTAAAGACGAAAGTACAATGAATTGTGAGTGGTAGATCAATATGGGTTGGATACCTTAGTATCAATGTTGCATTACCTGTGAGAACAGAGATACAATAGTAGCACCTGAGCAATCAGCATATATTAGAGCCTGCATTGAGACAAATTGGGAACGTAAGAGAAGGGTACAACACAGTTAATGAAAACTTACACCTAACAAAATTATTAAATAACACATCTCTTGGAATCTTATTTTGGTCTACATAGTAATCATTTTTGAAAAAGGCATAGTGAAAGATTACAGTTGAGCATTGAAGTATTTGCGTTACATAATGATTATCAGTGTTACGTGTGCTAGTTACAGTATTAGCACAATATATAGTTTCGTGGATTGGTATGTACTTGTAGTCTTGTACTACTGTATATTGGCACATTAATCCAGAGTAATATTCTGTTGTGCAACATATGTCCATTTCACATGCATAGAGATCAAGGTGGCAGCAAATCTGAGAATAGTTGTATAACTATATTAGCCATACACATATTCATACTTAATGACATACAAGTATACTACAACTACTCGGCCTCATTGAAGTGGCTGTAGATATTTAGTCAAGCTATACTACTACACACTAGATTTCCTCGATGAGCTGACATTGTGTAACAACACTTCCCAGGAATGGATTGACATGAATACAATCCCTAACTTGCTAACGAAAGTGGTCACAATCTTTGAGTTCCTAATTGAACTGATATCTCTCCCTAACTACATAGTTTCTATATCTAATTTATTGTCCTATTTTAATCCTGGCTGTCTGGACTTGCTGGTAGCCACCTCTTGTGCGTGAACTAGCCCATGCATCTCAACTCATAATATTTTTACTTGTCAATAATGGTGCTTTGTGATCACTCAAATATTAAGAAAATGCAGGGCTGACCCTTACAGAAAACTAGTGGACACCAATCAAGTTCCGTGGGAGGTGTATTTGATCTATCTGATTCCTACGAGCAATGCTAGGGGAATCCACTATCGATTCTGATTCAACCCAATCTATCTTCAGCGGAAGTGCTGCTGATCAGACCTGAATAAAATTGCATTGGATGGTCCGGCAAATAAAAGGAGGGTCTAGCCATATATGACCTAAATAAGATAAGCTCAGGATGACCTTGAGTGTTACACACGGCTCGGCCTACATGAGCTTACGTAAGATAAACTCAGGTTGACCTTGAGTGAAATACACAGCAAACAATGCTAAGCTTAGCATCTGAAGCATAAAGCAAACCAAAGCCTGATATGGCCATATAGCCATTTTGATGCAGCACAAAGGTTGTGGAGGAACAACTCCACCTTGCTGCTATAATAAAGACAACACAAATGTTGAAGGAACCACTTCAACGTGCTGCGAAAGATATTTCTCTAGGGGCGTGAGCTAGATATCGCTCTAGGGGGTTGAGCCAGATGTCGCTCTAGGGGCAGGGCTGTCAAGAGTTCAATCCAAAACTCTCAACATACTAAATCTAATCCAAGATCTAAAACAAGAACACAAACTTCTCTTTATTGATAGGTAGAGGATACATAGCTTGGTTCCATAGATAGAGGTGATGGCCTCTATTTATAGGCTGCATAAGCCTTCACTACTTAGCTCTACTCACAGCTAGAAGGTTCCAGAGAACACTACTTAAAGCTAGGAGATAAGTGTAAACAACCTAGTAAAACATATTTCGAAATGTCAAAAAATTCGAAAAAAATGTCTACATGTAAATTCGAACATTTTATGTTCGTTCACAAGTTTTCGGCATGAAAGAACATTTTATGTGTCATGTATGTCATGTGAATAGAACTATTTGAAGGACCTTTTGTCTTTTTTGCACGGGACACGTAGAATGTTCTTTCATGCCGAAAACTTGTGAACGAACATAAAATGTTCGAATGTATATGTAGACATTTTTTTCGAATCTTTGGACATTTCGAAATATGTTTTCTCACGATGGGTGCAAATGCACCCGTGAGCCGAATAGTCTAGTACTGGATTTTACTTCTGTTTTATTTTATTTTCTCTACTGTCCCTCATCACATTTTACACTGAGATGGCTTCAGTTGTTCCTTTGCACTAAGATTTGCACAACAATTAGGAAGCTCGACTAACTTAAGGTTGAAACAAATATATTTAAAAATCAAACTCAAAAACCATCATACCAATTAATTGGGTATATGCACTTCCCAAGTAATGTATACATTAAAACTATGATTCAATTCTCATCATGACTCAAAAATATAAGCAAATATCTTATATTAACATAGCAACTCTTACTGAAATGGCGGTTCACAAGTTTTACAGCATAAAAAACACAACAGAGTGCACTGACCTGGAGGAGTTCCTGGCAGGTATCCACAGAAAGGAAATCCTTGCTGAAAAAGACTTCAGTTGTGAGGGGCAATAACACAGATAAGACCTGATCACATGGCCTTGGATTATCTAGTCCATGGAAAACAATGTCCCCAAACTTTTTTCCTTTGCTACAGTCCAGCTTCACTTTTACATTATTATTCACCATTGACTGGCGTGCGTGAAATAGCATAAGGACCGATAGTCCCCAGAGAAATTGAAAATCACTCACTTCCAATTTTACCATACTACGTCCAGCAATAAATGTGTTTTCATGCACATCTTCAGTATCATTCCCACCGAACTCCACAGGAGCGGCATCAAGAGCTGTTGCCTGAAGAATCAGAGCCCAAACTTCGTCAAGATACTTCTGTACCTTTGACGAGACCAATAATGACTGAATTCCATCAAGGAATGGCTTGTGCTGTTTAAAGAAGACAATATAAGTCATTACATAATCTTGGGGGTGCAGCGACTAGAGTTTGATGGATAGTCTTACGTTAATTCTTGAATTCAAGCCAAAGCTTATAGACATGTAATCCTTGAGGGCTCCAACCCAATATTTTCCCAATAGCGTTGAGCTATTTTCGAGTAAAGGTGCTAACTGCTGATGTTCATCAGGAACCTTCTCTTTTGCCTTCAAGAACTGATAGGTGTAACATTTTACTGCAGCATGTGCAGTAAGAAGGCGCACTTTGATCTATAAGATTATACGGCATAGATCAGAAACTATGATAGTACCAGGTACCCAAAACAAAAACGGAATAGATGTATCACTATATAAGACAATCTAGGAGAAGTACCTTACACACAACCCAGTCAGCAAAAGATGGGTAAAAAAGGTCCTCTATGTCATTTAGTGGACGGGATATTAGCAAAAACAAACGATTGAGGGCTACTCTATCCCCACCAATGACGCTGCTTGTCATAACCTGGTGTTAATGAACATAGTTGTTTATCAAGGGAATAAACTAGCAAACTTTGCGCTGTGCAACATCAAAGGGAAAGAAATGCAATTATTTTGGAATAAACCTTTCACCTTCGTAGCAAGTTCAAGGCCAGCCTCCAAGAGAAGCGGACCAGAAGCAGTACTTATCGCCGTTTTAATAGCAGAAACAAACTGAGCCTGCATTTTCAAGTAGCAACAGTGGTATCAACATAAAAAATCTTATCACCATTTGTAAGCTTTAAGCTTCATGCATGTACTCGATTACTCAGTAAAAACACAGGACATCAAGAATTTCCTCTTTGCTCAAAACTGGTACAAGGAAATGAGGAGATCAGATGATCACCTGAAATTGTTCCAACAAGATATGTCCAGGAAATTCAGGATCCGCTGCCATGCCAAACTAGAAACAAAAATAAAAGACACTGGACTGAGTTTAACAAAGCAAACATGGGGGTCATTGAAATAATTAAATCATAGGAAAAGATGTACCGGACAAAAAATTCAGATATTTTAAAATATCTCTTCAATACTCGATATGCCCAGTGGAACAATTATAAGGACTACCACAAGATTTGTGCAAGCAACAATGGGACTTCGCTATTGTATGATATGAGACTAGAGTTATCAAGTGCCAAAAGCATTTCAGACATGCACAGCATTATCTCAGGGCATTTTAATGGGAACAAATATGGTCCAAAAGCCATGACCAGTTCTTTCATATTCAAATTCAAGTTACAAACATTTGCCTTAAAATAGCTACGAAAGCGAGTGGTTGTTGCATGAATAAATTATGTATTTATGCCAAGGAATTATATCTTTGGAAGAGCTGAGCTACCTTGTCCATAATCAAACACAAAAGTTGAACGCCTATCGGTTGCATGCCTTCAAACTGTCCAGTACTAATCTGCCATACAAATGCAGTTGTCAGCTTTAAATTGGCAATTTAATTTAGAGCTTCTTCAGATAATTCAATGGTCTGGATGTAGAATCTTTTTATGTTTGGACCTGATACGAAAGCGAGACCAAATCCTGTAGCTTAAGCACGAGCCAATCATTTGACAAGTAAGTTCCTTTAGCTATTGCACTCCTTGCCAACAAGAGATCAAAATGAGCTGGTTCTGTTCCAACTGCAACAGGTACATGGCTAACACATCTGTTTCATCAAAAACAGAAAGTACTGATGATGAGTGAGAAACAAAAAAAATATTACATTTGTATCTTCAGGATATTTTGGCTTGATGGAAGCAGAAGTCATAATCATAACAAACATACTCTGCTGCGAAAACCCTGGTGCGGTATCTGAGGTGTTTATTTCTTCGAGAAAACTGACTCACTATGGGAGACGAGTGGACTTGTTCCTGTTTTGGGCCGGAAATCATATTATCTTCATCTGCTCCATAATACACATCATTCTCATCGGTACTGTAAATAGAATCATGTCCAGAACTGCTCAGACCTTCACTTGTATTTCTTGTAACTGATGTCGCAAGAACCTGAATTGTACCAAAAAATATCAATAAGTCTACCAACTCCAAAGCGTGATTTTTCCTCGTAAAGAATTATGTACTACCTTAATGAAGGAACTAATAAGCATGTGATCCTCATGTATAATATATGCATGATGAATGTACCAAAAAGTCAATAATCTACCATTCAATTGGTTAGAATATACAATCACAATATAATTCAACAAAGTCAGAGGCAAGATAATGTTCAGGCAAGTATTAAAAAAGCCTATTGACAGTGCGCGTGTAAAAAGGAAGATAAATATGCATAAAACAGATGTATAAAGCTACAATTAAATAGTATGAAGCATGCTAGTCAAGAGAATCTACAGGAATTCGCATGACATGTTTTGACAAGAGGAATAGTATGGCGATAGAGATATGATATCTGCACTTGAAATGGAACATTAGAATTGATAACTGCAATTACACGATATATGTCATTCCAAGCAATTACGGTGATGCATATGTGTGTTTTTGGTGGGAACAAACAACATGGGCAAGTTTAAGTTCCACATTGATACAAATAATCTTAGGAACTGAAAAAAAAAGTAACTTGCGTGCAATGCAAAGTCTATTACACATACCATATTACGCAGAACAGCTAACCACCGAGATGGACGTAGTGGACATGATGTATACAATAAGCGGATAATAGTCGCCCGGACCAGTGTTGCTATTCTACACCATTAAAAGTCAAACAATTAATCCCAATTCACAACTCATAAGAACTTTTCACAATAGAAAGACCTTCACAACCACTATTCAAATAGATCTCTTAACCCAAAATAAGTATCAGCAGTCCACACCATGTACAACCACTGAATGGAAGGTGGTACAATGTATAATACAATGGTGGTGAGAAGCCACAGATGGGTGCTGAAATATGACATGTTGGCACCTAATAATGGTGCACCACATTCCTTCAGTTGTACACTTGTATTACTCCACCTTCGTTGGAAAATGTACAACATAAGACAGGTGCCAAAATAGCCATGACCTTATACTGGGCTTAATGGCACACTGCCAAATATGACAATGTCAGTCATGGCACCATTGTGTTATGCAGCAAAAGGATAGCATCACAGCATGGGGATGCATACGAAGGCAGGAAAATACACCAAAATGGAAAGTTAAACCATAATTCACAAGTAATACTAACTGAATTTGAAAACAACAAACTTTTTTTTCGAGGAAACATTTCAAGAACTCATGGAGAAACCTTTTCAACAAAGGTAGATAATACAGGATATACCACAGATGGAAAACGATAGTAACATACTCAGAGTCAGTTTCCCCATCAAGCATACTGAACAGATTCTCTTCGATGTTCTCATTGATCATGGCAGCCTGACAGAGAAGATACAGCAGCAAATAAGACGAGTAAACTATAATTGCATGGCACTTTTACTATAAAGATGCCAGACAACTGTTATGGGAAAACATCAAAGTGGTCGTTCAGTTTTATTCAAGTGGAAGAACTGTAATTGATTAAGAACTAGCTTTCCATCAATCTGAAAAATATAATGAAATGATAAATTTTACATTTAACTGCATTAATTCAGATCTTCCTGCGTTAAAATTTAATGACATCCAAAACAGCAGAACTGGCAGTGATTACTGAGTGCTGACCCACATACTGCTAAATTTTTGATTTACTAGGAATCCATCAAGAAAATATCAATAATCATCAATAGGTTTAAGCAGTTCATGTTGAAAGAAAACTTGCATGCACAGGTAGCCTTTACATCAACAGAAGAAAAATCAGTATGACAACATATGCCAAATAATGTACACCAAAATACAGTCAGAAATAAATCCTCATTTCCATGCTATGTACAAAGATGAAACAGAAAAAAAAATGTACAGGCATGCAAATGATACTCGAGACTGTCAGATATTTGAACTACAGTACAAAATATTGTGTTTCAGCTTGCATGCCTTACCGGGTCTCTGTCAATCAGATGACGCAGTGTCGACACTGCCAGATACCTATGGCTTGGCTGTTATAGAAGTATGCCACGGTGAGGGAAAGGGATTGGTTACAGCAAAGTAAGTCTACAGCATCACCTACTAGTCTAGAGAAAGAAAATGCTAACAAGAAACTAAATTATTACAGCATCACCTACCTGTCTTGAGTAAAGCGTCGGGACAAGACTTTGAACATGGGAATGCACAGGAACAGCTTGAGGAGCAAAAAGAACAAGCTGCTGAGCAAACCTAACTGATCTGCAATTTTAATGGCATGTAAAGCATTACATGTAACAGAAAATACTTTGAGAACTACAGCCACATTTGACCTCTCCTAAGTCCTAACCAACTGATTGCGGAAGAGAGACATTATTTATACTCATTACGTACTCCAGAAGTGTAGCCGTTTCATTCGAGGAGCTTATCTCTGCAATCACAGACTGAACTCAAAAGCGTGAGTTGAATGAACAACCTTCTCTAGAAATGAAATGGGAGAAAATAGGTGCAAGTTCATATCTTTAAAGACAGTAAGTGATCACTCTGTGACTCTCATTCTAACAACATGCACGAAAGCTCAGGCATAAGGTAGAAATAGAATGACCTAGATAAACTTTCCCATAGCTGCAGCCAGTAGGCCTCGTTACGGCAAAAATGTGATGTGTGCATCTCGAAAGTGTTAAGATGACATGTATCTAATAGCAAAACTAAAAGGCTAGAGTGGCATGTGTTAATTAATATGACAGTAATTATTAGCAGGAAGCAGGATCCAGTGGAAAATAGGGCAGATAACTTTTCTTGAATAAGGGTTACCGGAAGATTTTAAAGTAAAAGTTGTCCAACCTTGCAGCGTGAAAAGAATGTGCTACCCGGAGCAAGTTCAGGACCAAGAACTGCCACTATTGCATTGATAAGATGACCTATTTCTTGTCTAAAATCCACGTATCCGCTTTCTTCTAATAGAAGAATATCCATAGCAAGAAAAAGTGTCCCCTGTGTATCAAGATATCAAAGCATCCATTATAGATTTATAATCAGCAGTACAAGGATTTTAATTATTGTGAGCAAATAAAGTCACAAAACATGATATTAAAAGATAGGCCTGTTTTGTTGGTGCCTAACATGCCCCCGTTTGGTTCAAAGCTGCACTTGTGGTAAGACTCTTTTCCTACAACCTGAGTCTCACCACTGAGTCAGAAAGTGTGGTGAAAATCCTTGGTTTGGGCAAGTGTGGTGCTCATTTTGATCGCCTAAACTTAGGACAGTTTGGCAGAAAAAAGTGTGGCAACTGTAGGCAATCTTAGGGGCTGTTTGCTTCCGAGACAAGGTTTGTCAAGCCTAAGCTTGGGCGCACCACAGTTTCTGAAGTGTGTGTAAGTTTGGTCGCTACAGTTGTGGCTTCCCACAATTCATTACTTATGGCCCACTGTCAGAAGGCTTTTTGCCAAAATTTACCATGAGTGGCGCTGATTATTTCATTTTTTACACATTTTTGTGGCAAGTCACACTCTACCTACACAAAGGCGTCGTAAGGTCAGCTTTGAACCAAACATGCCTCTGGTACACCAACCAAACATAACCTCATTCCAAGAAACTGACATTTTTTATCTGTGTCTACATAGGATGCTTTTATGCACCAGTTGAATTCCATGGAAGCATGCCTCCTGATTAAGTATCCAGGAACGCCTTGCAGTAAAGGAAAATTGTTTTCCCTAGGTGGCACAGTTACGATGCTAAACATGTAGATCATGTTGCTCTCAAATAGGATAATGCTGAATAAAATTCAGGACCAAGCCAGCAGCAAGGAACACAAATTCTATGAAGGATCACTGTAGTGCTTCTCTTGAGATAGAAAATGGTGAAGACTACAATCCTTGCATCTTAATACCTCTACGTAAAGAGAGATGTTTAACGAAAATGTACTTAATGCTGGTGTTGTTATATAAATCTTCACACTATGAACACAACAGTGTAGACACTTCACGGAAAAGATTGTGAGGTATGTATGAAGATGATACAATGTCAAAGGAAACTAACAATAATTTTCATTATGCAAGGCTGTCACATCATAAGATTTTGTACATGAGAATCTAATGAGAAGGTAACGGCAAAGTAAGATGTTGTAAGAACCCTTGAACAGCAGTGTATAACCCACTTCCACACATTTGTAAAGGTTCAATCCATGCAGCTCGTGGTTCTAAAAGAGATGTTTGTGCAACTTAATAACAATGCACCACCAATACCTGAACTTGGGAGACGTAAGACAACCCAGCAGCTTCAATGGTCAAAAGAAGAGCATGGAGTGACCACAGCTGCAGGTTACAATTAGAACTCTTACTCAAATGAGACAGCGAGCTCACAGTTGGAGTAACCAAAGTAGATAATGCCATCCCCCCTGCACTGCACCAACAAAAAGGCATTACATCATTACAGCAATGACCTACACGTGTCAAACATACCCACGATAGCACAATTACCACCACATAAGGTGTCAACCAGCCCCATGTACACCACTACATCACCCCATAGAATCCCAAAATATGCATACTTCTAAGGAGAAATTTAACATAAATAAGACAGTTAAACACTACAACTTGTAACAATATAATTAGTCAAATGCATTAGCTACACATACAAAGGAAAAGTATATTACATGCGCCCTAAGATTTTTAGTTGTGGCTCTTTACAGGCCCAGACGTTTCCCTTTGGAACCTTGACACATTATTTGATAAAGGCCCTGTCACAATTCGCAGCCATGGTCCATGCCCATACGCATCGCACCTCCGCTGTTCTGCTTGGCCCATGCCATGCCATCGACTATGTCACAGTGAACCTTACGCCACACCATGCCCCTAAATACACAGCCATTGTCCTTGTCTTGGATAGCCAATGGTGAAAGAAAACCTCACCACCAGCTGCTGCTACAGTTTGCTTATCCCAATGGAGGCATGCACATGCTGGAGAGCTAGTACACATATAAAGGAAAGCATGGTGGGCAGTTTAGGAGTCGAGAAAAAAAATCTACTAAATTGCGTAATTTTCGCATTTGCCCTCTTACTTTTCGTCCAAGCTCCACTGATGAAGGCAAGTATGGTGCTGACCACAAGCATGCCCACTTCTACTCAGTGAGGCCATGTAGCTTGTACTGGTGTGATCTTGTTTTTGCACGGGTCGCAGGGTGCTAATTTAGGGTTTTACTTATGAGATTAACTTGCGAGATAGTTAGGATTTAGTCATTTTTTTCTCTGGTTTTGTATTAAACCCATTGGGGGCTGGGGCCACAAAGAGAAGGTATTACAACCACTCACCAACGAAGTCTTTAAACTAGTATAGAAACAAATTGAACTACAAATTACAATAGTTGGATGATTTGAACTTTGCGAGTACAAGCCTGCAAGCTAGCTCAAACTCTAGCCTAACCAAGCTTGATGCGGCTCTGGCCCATCCGTACTTATGCGACACATCTGACCATATATTTTGTGTACAACATGCAATGCTAAACGTATAAAAGTACGGTAACCTATTAGGGCAGATCAACAACAGGACAAAATACTTCCACACTCACACTTGTACTGTGGAGCCTGAACTGTCCACTATAGGGGGAGGAAGAATCAATACAAAGCACAACTTACGTTCGATGAATGCAGCCCAGTGAAAGTGCAACAGATGCTGTATAGCTCAGATCTACTGGTGTTGTCAGCTCCCCGAGAAGGGAACGAGCCTGCCAATCAAAAATCACTTCCATTACTATAGAGTATAGAGTATAGAAAAATGAGAAATATATCTGGGGGCAGGGGGATAAAATGTACAGTCTCATCCAGACCAAGCATGGAGAGTATAAATTATGTAACAAAAAGGAAAAAAAAACAAAGATTTGCTCAAACGTGATCGATTAAGAAGTGACATCAAAGAAACAATTATCCAGTGCTAGGAAACTGAATAAGAATAAGGGAATTTGAATGGCATTTTATTTCACAAATGCTATCTTTTATTTCCTGCACAAGGACGCTTCAAGCTGCTAATTGTTCATGAAACAAGATGTTTAAAGCCATCCATTTATATTGCACGCAGACTGCCAAAATGGGAGCTTGAATCATAGAGATTTGCATGGCTTCACACATATGGAGGAAATTAGTGGTATTTTACATAAAATGTCAAAGTCGGCAAAGCAGATAAATATTAATACTGACAGATATTAAGAGCAAAAGTATAATTAAAAGACAAACCATTCTTGCTGTGAATATGTCATTCCCAGTACGTGCTAGTAAACCAAGACCCTCACACGCTGCCCGTCGTTGTGCTATAGAAATTTCACTCTCCACTAGGATGCCCTGGATGCAGTGGTCATGTTAAATTTGAAGAGAGGGGGATGGGATCATAATTTTGAAGGTTCATAATAGTGTGTACCAATTACCTTGAATATAGATTGGACCATACTAAATATATCAGTTGGCAATGATTGAGCACCACGTAAAGTCAATAACTCCTGAATAGATAGCACGGTAATATTAAATGTATGAAAATACATCAGATTGTTAGCACTCAGTTTATAACAAATATTAGAAGTACCTTTAGTCCTGACAATAGAGCAACACAAACATTTGAAACAAGAAACATATACCACGAGTACTTCTTCCCAGCCTTCAGGCACTGGTCAAGATAGTTCAGGAGTCTTATCTTGACAGTATTGTCCTGTAAATAGTCATATGAACAAACAACAATAAGGAATCATACGAGAACAAAGCAGAATTCTCAAGTTAAAATGAATGAATCCCCAAAGTTAAGAATGCACCTGACATGCAAAGATAGAACCATAGCAAAGAAGCATCTGATTAACCAGCATTTTGCTAACTGATTCTGGCTTCAATAAGAAAAAGAAACATATATTAGCCCACTCAGAATGTGTGCCCTAGACATCCATATGTGTCAACAGTAAGAGGCTTGATTGAAGTATGACATGATTTATTGAAGGAAGCTATTAATGAGTAAGTTTATAACCGAACAGCAACACTGCAAAGATTATCCCAGTTGAAAATTAACTTCCATGTGTAACTGATAAGTGTGCATAGCCTCATCAGACTAGCTTGTTATGATCTCCTTATTCCGCAATCCCCACATGAGATGATATCTTTTCCTGTCTATACTTCGCATAATTTTGTTGAAATAAAAGAAGTGCAGTTAAAGGAAGAAATAGTAATGATTTTCAGAATGGTAGTAATACCCTCAATATGTGCATCTAAAGGGATTTCTTTTCAAAAAGAGGAAAGCCCCATCCTCTGCATGGATTGATGCATATGGCCTTTTATTTCTAGCATCTAAAGGGATTGCCAGGCGCATGCAACTTTGTTAGTTAGCAATTTCTTCTCTTGCAAAAGGGAAGAAGAAAAGAAAATGCTTGCGTACATAGTACTTTCTAGGTGTAAAATTAATTTATAATAATGCTAAGTTAGTTCCATCCTGAACCAGTTACTGTATTTTACAACAGGACTGGAGTGTTGCTTCTCAATCTGGATCAATAGTATCATTGTTTTAAGCAGGCATAAGCATAAAGACAGATGGCTGAGCATTAACAAGATAACTACCTGAGGAAAATTGCTGACTTCATCATCCCACACACATGGTAGAAATCCATCAACACCACCATCAAAAGCCCGTAGCTCATCCTCAAATGAGTCCCTGACAACAAATAAACCATCACACAGATAAAAAGAAGATGGCAGAATTGTCTGTACTTCACAACAAGAACCCATGCTTGACTACCTTCCAGGTATCCACGGGCCCAAAGAAGCATCTCTCTTATCTAACAGAAACTTCAAGCATGAGCTTTCTTCCCATCCAGAAGGGTCACTAGTTTCACCAACCAGAATGTCAATACACGGAAAAAAGGCGAATAATATTGCAGAATGAAACAATAGAAAGGAATATTGGTTGACAAAAGCTAAAAGATGAATTACATGATTGAAGTGTTTATGTTTTATAACACGCCAAGGAGGACCAGTAATGCAATATGTGTAGAATAAAGAAGTTTTGTCATATTGGGAGTTCATGTAGGCAGATTCCATCATTAAGCTTACGTGAAAAATAGCATTTCAAATAGAGCAAATTGAGATGCCAAAATTTGTTAAGTCCAAGATATCGTAGTATTGAGGAACCATCCAAGGCTTTAGGAAGAACCCTTGCACAGTAAAATAATATATAAATGTTGGCAGTGCTAAGAACACAACAGTTCTGCACATTGCTTTGTAGCAGAGTCTCAGAACCATTTGCTTACGAGTGTTCATTGCAGTTCAAGTATGCCTGGCAGCCCAACTGAAGTCTCTCTTGTGCAAATAAGATACATGATTGAGTAGAATGCATTAAACAAAATCCTAGTTAAAGAATTATTAATAGCAAAGTACACCCTAGTTGAACAATTCTGAGTAGTTCAATACATTAGAAATATCAAAGGTTTAATTGCACAAAATTGAGTAGAAGGCGCAACAAAACAAGTTAGGGTAATTGATCGCAAAAATTAAGTTAAGGGCCTTGCAGTGTAATGTTCCCAAACAATCGCGATGAGGTTTGGGATATGCTACGATAGCAGGTGTTGGTGCTCACTATACATTGACTTAATAAACCATGTTATTCAAAATACACCACCTGAATGGGCTTGAACAAAGCTGAAGCATTTGATCGTGCTCCGATTTATAAACCATCGGACTGGAAAGGGTCTGATATGCCATCAATGTTCTAGTTGTGAAGAGGTGCAGTGCAGACTTGAGATTTGGCAGTTGCTTAGTGCTCAACGAAGATATAAGGGATAAAGCTCTGCATCATATAGGTTGAAGCTTAGCTACCATAGAATACACATTAAAATCATAAATAGGAATTCAGCAGTAAATTTTACGCACCCACCAAGGTAGGCCAGCACAGGGTTAAGTAGGATTCCACCATTAGCAGTTGCGACTATTGGAGAAACAAAACTTCTTATGAAAGCAGTAAGTGCCTCGATTGCAACTGACAAAACGCTGCAGCAAACAACCCAACAGATCAGTGAATTTCTCATTGACTGAAAGCAATGAAAATTTGTATCAAGAACAGATATGCAGAAGTTGTCTGATGTAAATTTCTCTTCATATTTATGTTCTTATTTATCTACTTGTATCTAGTAGGAACATGTGAACCGCAAATCACGTCTTCAGCACGCTGTTGCCAAAGAAACCTGATGCTGCGAACTTAACTTTAGGACGATTCATCTCCTGACCAAGCTGCTTGTCAAGGTCGTCGCAAGTCCGCAACGCACCTGGTGCCGAAGTTATCACTGTCCGGTGAATCAATGTGCATTGTCAGGAGACGCATCAACAACAGTTTCGCCCTCATGCAGCAAACCGTGTAGCCCTTGAGGTTGAAATCCATGTGTGCCATGATCAAGCTGTACATCATGGGCCTTTGACTCAGTCTCACGGCCATATATCTTCGAAACCCTGCCTCACTTCAGATGTGTCCTTGACTGAGCAGGAGCTTGATGACTTCGACACCTACTTGGTGCTTCCGATTCTTCATAGCAAGGTGCTCCTATAGCGACCTCTTCAGTTATGCCCTTCGATGCCTGCTTGCTATTTCAGTCCTCCATCAACATGTTTTGCAGGTTCTGCTACTAACTCTTGTAGCACTGAGAGACCACGTGATACCAAAGTGTATTTTCATGACTTACGATTCTTCCCACTTTGTCCTCCAATCAACCTATTGATTCTCATGTTCATGTTCCAACTGTAGATGGTACTACCCTTTTGGTCGATGCAATTTTAGCACTTAGTCCTTTTTGTTCCTTCTGTTGCTCATGTTCCTCAACTTACCAAGCAGATCCCTTACGGTGTTCAGATTGTTGAGTCTACTCTTAGCGTAATTCTTGACTTTGATTCTTGTACCGCCACGCCAGGGGCTTTGTTAGTGTTGGGCCCTTCGCTATAACTCAACTTCACTTTCCCTCTGTTCCCACCGCTACCGGTCTTTACGCCTATGTCGCTTCATCCACCGGCTCCTTTTAGCAGTGGCATCATCTCTTATCTCACATTTACTTCGTCAGGGTCTTCTAGGGTCCGTTTCAAGAGACGTGTCTTTAGATGTCATGGCTTATAGGCTTGGAAACAAGATCAGTTACCTTATCCTCATAGTAAGACTGCTTCAGTGCCCTTCTGACCTTGTTCATTCAGATTGTTTGGGGTTTGACTTCCTTCGTTTTTTGAAGGGGGGCATTGCTACTATATTATGTATTTTCACAATGAGGTCTTATCTATATATAAACAGTTTGACACCATGATTCATACATAGTTCTCCATTCATATTCGTATCTTTAGTGCAAATTCTGCTGGTGAGTATACCTCTAGTTCACTGCTCGGATTTCCTCCTAAGCGAGGTACGCTCAGATTTCTTGTCCTGGTGCTCACACTCAAAATAGTGTTGCTGAGCACAAGCAGCATCACCTTCTTGAGACGGCTCATGCAATGATGATCGCTCTCTATTTCACCTCACTTTGGGCCAAGGCAGTCTCAGTGTCTTATCAATACTTCGCCTTCTTCTACTTAAGGGTGGCATTTCTCTTGAGCGTCTGTTTGGTCTTTCTTCTAACTACTCTACACGGGTCGTTCCACTGCATTTGTTGCACTCTTGCACCACATGAGCACAACAAACTAACTACTCAGTCTACTAGGATACAATGTTGAGCACAAGGGATATAGGTGTTGGGATCCTGTCAGTCGTCTGATGTGGATTTATCAGGATGTGACTTTGGTCAAGTCTCGTCCTTTCTATCTACGTCCATCTTCTCCTTCAGCTTCCTTTGTTGAGCCTCTTTCCTTCTTGACTTACCTGACACACCAATCATTGTCTTTCCTCGTCCACCCTTCACAGTGTCTCCATGTAATCTTGCTGTGGTCCTTCTGGACTCTCCACCATTGTCACCACCTCCTTCGTCTCCTGAGGCTCATCCAGTGGTTCCTCCTAACACAGTTCCCTCCTACTCTCCATTACATTCGTCGCCCATGAGTTGAGGATTCTTGTTTTGTGCCTTCTCATGACGAGCAATCTTCTCATGACGAGCAATCTTCTCATATTGCGCCCTCTATGTTGATCTGATTCTGAACCATCTAGAGTTAGGTAGTAATTTGCTTGCTTGGGTATTAACTATCAAGCTGGTTTGTTTAGATGTGATTTGATTGTATTCTAATTAGTTAAGACATGACGAGATTACATTTTCTCTAGTTGAGGGTGGCTATGGACTATTCCTGTAGAAGAGGAGGCAGACCATTGAGATCCTTAAGCAGTGTGTAACCAGAATTCTAGTTTTCCCCTTCTTCTACAGCAGGCTTAAGACCTATCTACCAAGTCAGAAAAGAGTGCTGCCAGCGGCTAGATGAGGGCATAGCCCCTACACTAGATTTCCCTACCTTCAGTTCTCATACCCTTGCCCAACCATGCATGTCACAGGTTTGTATCAAACAAAGAATCATGGAAGAAATAAAAGTACTCCCTCCGATCCAAATTAGTTGACTCAGATTTGTCTAGATTCGAATGTATCTAGACTTGTTTTAGTGCTAGATACATCCGAATCTAGACAAAACCAAATCAACTAATTTGGATCGGAGGGAGTACCAAAGTTGTGCTGTTATATGTAGGTACTGAAGACATGAACATACAGAAGTTAATGAATGGTGCATAAAGCTATTATCAAACTATCTATGAACTAACACAACATGCAATCCATATGTAGTTGGTGAAACGAACCGCAATTCTGATGCCCAATCCTGTATATGACTAAGGTACGACTCAGGATTCCCAGTAAATGGACTAGCCCATAGCAAAAGAACATCAAACACCTGATCTTCCAGCTCCTGCATACATACCATAGAAAAGAGTCATCGTGATGTAAGCTTTATAGCGATTTATATGCGTGAGACACGGAGACATTATCTGCAATACCTCTTTTGGCATGGATGCTAAAAGTGAAGCTAAGAGCAACCAACCAGCTTCACGCTCAGCGGTAGCAGCCACTGGATTTCGGCTGAAGCCATTAAGCATCTTTTTGGACAGCTCAAGTACGGACTTGGGCAACCTGCAGATTTATTGATGATCAAAATAAGACAATTTAATAATATATGATGGTCAATCTTCAAAAAATAAAGAGCATTAGTTTCTCAGGCATAATTTTCATTAGGTAAAGATTGGCAGACCGTTAAGAATGCATACGAGACATGTGAACATACAACAACAACACATCCAAAACGAAGTTGGCACAACCTGGTATGTGCCATTTGCATATGCCAAATATATGGTTCAAATTTCAGAATGTTTGAGCATTTATTTATCCATTGCTTCTGCTTCTTTCACATGAATCACAAGGTTTCTTATGTACCATCTACAGAAATGTCAAATTATTTGAGTTGCGCTGGAAGGGAATCCGATACGACAACAGGCTATCAACAGGTGAACGAGCTGACACAGTACAATTTCAGAAGTATGAATGCTTCTCGGGGAGATACGAGAGCTGCAATGCACTAGCCAAAACAACATTGATGCAATGAAGTATTGAATGCAGTTAGCCCCAACAAATCACACTGCTCAAGACCTAATCTAGTAACTTGGTTGTAGGCTATTTTTACCAACCAAATCTACAATTACAGCAGCAAACTGATGTAACACCATCTTTTGACACAAAGTTCTATGCAAAATCCTACGAAGATGTATATTATTGAAAACAATGTCTGCAAACTACTGCCATACAAAAGAATGATGGACAATGTACGAATGTGCTTTCCCTCTCACGGGTAGGGAAAAGATAAAATGCACATACTTGAGAAAGATATGTTTGACCAAAATGTACATCCTTTGCTAATTTGCAATCAGTGATTACAACCAAGAAAAAATCGCAAAAGTATAATGAAATGAACCTTGCAGGGTAACCAAGAAGTAACTTCGGCGAGATTGCAACGAGAGTAGCTAATACAGTAGCCTGTCCATGTAGCGAATCGAGCTCATGGTTCAGATTTTTACCCTGCTTTAAGTAAATTTTCAAGAGGATAAATGTTAAAGCAGTAAAAACGTATAAGGAACAGGTGACGCCAAATAGAGTATCCTATGAACAACCAATTAAATGATACAAAGTCGCTGGTAAACATATTATCCTACAACACTAAATACTATGTTACAGAACTAGTGCCATCTTATATCCCATATAAAAAAATTAAGTAAGGACTAGATCACTGAACTTGTAATGACAAATGAATGAGCTAACTTGAGTAAAGTGTACAAGACTGCCTGTCAGTGCTGTAAGTACTATATATGCCCTAGTCTTACAAGTACTTATAATGTTGTATGCAGGGTGCATTCCACCGCTGCTTCCTCTTTGTGAGACACAGAGAGTGATTATGAAGCTTTAACAAGGATTGATTCTCAACATCACAACATGTTAGAACTTCAATTACAATTATAAATAGCAACATTGGTCGACTCCACATTTTAATGAATGACTATTTAAATACATAGTTTTTTTAAAATATAGCAGAACACACTGCTTCCACTATATGGCAGGACAACAGATAAAAATTGCTGCAAGCCTGCACACTTACTAAAGTATTCAAGTATCTTCGTTTTAGCAGCCTACTCGAGATGTTGAAGCTCCATGCTGATTCAGTACTAAAACGCATATACCACTATGAATCAATATGGCTTGGGCGTATGTTGCTTATTAAGGTGAAGACTAGACTCTACAGAGAAATTCCAGATTTGGGTGAATACCACTTGCAAGCATCGGAAATTACTGGAACAAGACTAGAAATACTGGACTCGATGCATTAAACATTAAACATTAAAGCAACGTCAACACGGGTGCACTGTGGACTAATGGGATAAGCCCTTACATCTCTAAGTGTAGCAAGTGCATGGAAGACAACAAACAAGTGCTTCATTATACCTTATCAACTGACAAAGTCTCTCTGAGAGCATGTAATGTTGTAATACCATAGGAAACTAAACCACCAACACATGTAGGATCAACTTCCGCTAAAGCTCGCAATGTTAAAGCTGCCTCAACACGAACCTATAAAGTGTCAAAAGAAGATATTAGGGTTGCTCAACCACTTACAACATACTCGAAAGAACACTCGGCATAGCTTGATAAATAACAGAAAAGGTGACCGTGGCTTGAGTTCATTTCAAGAAGAAAAAACTGTAGACTGCAAACTGAAAAGGTACAGCAAAAGCAGGCCGTACCAAAATGACTGCCACTATATTCAGCGTTCATTTTTTTTTAAAAGGAACGTGGGAGAATATAAAAGAGATCATAGTAATATTCAGTTTTCCTCAGTACTCAGCCAGATCAAACAGATGGTACACTGAATATGAAATTCAAGACACTTCATGCAAATTTTGTATCAACAACCACGCAAGTGGGTGATAAGCTATGCCGCTTGGTTATAGGGAAGAGTTTAGTGAACTACATAATGCAATCATAACAATGAATAGTAGCACCAATAAAAAGTACATATGTGTAGTTTGCTTAGCATCAATAGTTTACTATTTCATTGGTGTTGAAGAACAAAAACAGTTGAACCAAAGATGACAATATACTCCAGATAGAGTAACATATGACAAATAATGTGGCAATGGCACAAGCAAGTGGATCTGTGCTTATGAAACTACGTGGTTATTTAGACACGCAGTTTATATCCATGAAAGTTGAGATAGCATAATTGTCAGGGTTTTTTAATCAGCTACACGTATTTAATCATAAGGTTTCACAGCACATGAACTTCTGAACTTAAGAGGACACAAATGGGAATCCCAGGAAACCTGTTTTGCAACATACATTCGCTGAAGAATGAGATAGTGCTGCAACAACCGTGTTATCAAGAAGATCCTTAAATTCAGATGGAACCTGCATGATGGAACATGTGATGTTACTGATGTATGCATAGCATAGATACAGAAATAGAAATTTAGCTCAGTACTGTGGCAAAGAGGTATAAACTGGAAACATCATTGCTTGTGAGAATTAGAGCATCTCTAGCAGATACCGCATCCGGCCATCTCGCAAAACACGTTTGCGGTGAACCGCATCTCGCGTTTGCGGTGCGAAAAAAGCCCGTGGCGGAGCAGATGCTGCATAGTGTACCGCAAAACCGAATATTCTTTTTTACGGGTCAGGTATGCCGTATCTGTTCCGCCCCGTCGCGTGTACCGCAAAACAAATTTTACCTCAAAGCACACAATTCAGTGTTTGAACGAGAAACAGAACAGAATTTGGCCATAGATATTAGAAATTAAGGCGACCTAATTCAACGGCGAACTTTTCAATCATAGTAATAACAAACGATTAAATGAAAACTCTAATCCACGATCTCGCTTCCGCGCCGACGTCCGCCTCCGCGCCACCGTCCTCCGCCTCCTCTGCGTCGCTGCCGCTGTCAGCAATCTCGATGATTCCGGCGCGGTTCGCCTCCCTCCGGAACTCTTCCCGGAGTGCCTCATCGATGTCGGTGTAGATCGCGCGGCCACGAACTGCCCAGAATCGCGCCCTCCCTTCGGGGTTGCGGAGGTCGGGGTGGACCTCGCGCCTGTGATCAAGGCAGAGCGCAAGCGCCATCCTGCGCTCCTTGAATCGCTTACGCCAATAGGAGCTTACAGGCACGTATTGGGCCATTGCCCTCTTCCACTCCAGCAGTTGGCGGTGGCGCTCCTTGATCCGGTGAGCCAACTCTGCCCCGCGCGGAACCGGCGCCACCGGCACCCCGGAGTAGCTGAGGTCGAAGCCGGCTGGTAGCGTCGCTCGAGGCGGCGCGAGGATGTCATGGTGGGCGAACATCGAGGCCTCGTAGTAGTTTAGATTGGGTCTCTCCATGGCTGCGGGGAGGAGAGACAGAGTGATGGGAGGGAGGAGAGAGAGAGAGTGGGGGTGGAAACGGCCGGCGGCGGCAGATCGGCGACGGTGGCGGCTGAACAGGAAGTAGGGGAGATGAAATTTCCCTCCCGCCAACCAAAGCGTCAAGATGCGGTGAACCGCATCGCGAGCCCTCCATACGATATATATGCGGGACGGAAGCGACCTTTTGCGGTGAACTGCAAAAATATTTCGGATGCGGTAGACGTTGCAGTATCTAGAATGGCCACTTTTTCTGCCTCGTACCGCAAACGGGCGGTTATTTTGCAGGCCAGGCCGGATGCGGTATCTGCTAGAGA
Source organism: Avena eriantha (assembly GCA_910589775.1). Taxonomy (NCBI): domain Eukaryota; kingdom Viridiplantae; phylum Streptophyta; class Magnoliopsida; order Poales; family Poaceae; genus Avena; species Avena eriantha. Next base: position 201,585,354 of record OU342746.1, read on the forward strand.
TGGTCTATATGAGGTCCAGGAGTCACATGTGAGTAAATCACTGGATCACATTTTCCAACTCAATGATCTCTGTGATGGTACTGAAAAATAGCCCATAAATAGATAACCAGTAAAGAATTTCCCTTTTGCTAAGAGAGATAAAATCATAGACATGCTAAAAATAACTGGAAATGCACAAAATATGCAAATCGGTTAAGTCATCGCAATCGAGGCTGCAAATTGAACATGAAAAAACATGCATAATACATAATTCTTCTGAGTTCAAATACCTCGCCCAAGCTTCTCAAGAGGTAAGATAGAATGCGTAATGTTGCCACTCTAGTCGGAGCAGTATAATTTGAAGACTCCAACTGCACTCACCAATAGTAAAGTTACATTACATACAAATGATGTAACAAAATTAACTCGGATACTTTTAACACTTTTCAGAACCAGATCAAGTTACCGAACCTTTCTTCCCAGAAATACCAAAAATTCACGCTGCGCCGGCTCAGTCATTTGGTCAGCAAAACCAACTCGAAGGATATATAGCACACATGCCTGGGCATTTAGATATAACAGTAAGAACCTTTACACTAAAGGAATTGATGTGGAGCAACATTTTATTCCATGTCACATCATTTCTAGACAACTCCTGAGCTGCCTCGGTCCATCCTCAAATAAATTCTAACAAATTGATAAACCACATGTGGAAAAAAATCTCTCTTGTGAAGGACATATTTGCACAATTGAGCAAATTAAACATGATACCACTTCATGGTTGAAAAAAATCTTAATACATAATTCAGAACTTTGAACCAAAATTGACGAAGAGGGCTACCAGTGCATGTGGATCAGGAGAATCATTCCCTTGGAGAATTTCCATCGCTTGTACAGCATAGTTTTGAAGTTCACTATCTAAGGTGCCGTACTTCGTATGGATCATCTGCGTCCCATAAATTTTGTTAATGGAGTGTAGTATGAATGCATTGCAAAACAAGAGGTGTAGACTTGTTCTAATTTAATAGGAAGACAACCTTTTTTGAGCGAAAAATAAGAATACCTAGGAGAACTAGGTACTCTTCCTTTTTTCCTACTGAACAAGAAAAGCACCCACTTTTAATTTAAAGATGACTCAGATCTGGGTGATGGGATTGTACATCCATTCCCTCACCCAAGCTATGCTCAGTTCCGAATTCAGTAGGACGACAACCTAACAATGTAAAAGGTTTATAAAATTAAAGTGTAGATGGTTGATGATATAATCCTTAGGGTGGAAGTGAACAGCAACAATCCTTTGTAAGTGTACTACTGAAGAACCTGTTAAGTGTTAATACATGATAATCAGTTTAGTACATTTGTACGCATGAGATAATTTAACGCAATGATTCTATTAAGAGTCTAAGCCCACTTCAGTATTAAAGTTTATCTTGAGCATATTTGAACCTCTGTACCCTGTCGCATTCTCACTTGAATGTTTTAAGTATTGTGATTGTCTACTTACTTTTTGTTCAGTTATTTTATACTCCCTCCATTCCATATTAGTTGTCGCTGAATTAGTACAACTACTTTGTACTAAATCAGCGACAACTAATATGGAACAGAGGGAGTAGCGTTTAATAAATCATTACTGTACTCTCCTTGCATAAACCTTCTCGTCTTACTATTGCCCTTTTATGATTCCATGATTTTCCTTTTACATCATTCTGTTTACTTCCTATTAAAGCTAGCAAAATACCTGCAAAAAGAACACCCACGATAGAGATAAACCAATCCGGAGTTTCTTTGCATTAGCTCCATTTGCTGCAATAGGAAAACAAGGAACATTGCAGTGAATGCACATAAGCATGGATTATTGCCTAAGTCATATGTGATACATCCAAGCTTTTTTTCTCTCAAACACACAACTGAAGAAGGCTCAAGGCGTCGAGAAGACGGACATATAACAAGCCAAAAAAGAAACAAAAACAGAAACGAAACAACTAGGCCTAACAACAAAGCATAAACAACCGAAGACAAGCCTGAGAACCTAGAAAACCTACAGAACTAAAACTACAGCTACGCCTTGGCCTAAAAGCCATCTGGGGACCTGGATACATCCAAGCTAACTGTGCCAAATGCAGAAATAGCCCACATGCTTACATTCACAATATTACTGATAAAAAGATTACCATAGCATAAATTCAAAGAATCAGAAGATAAGAAATACGAAAAAGAAAGCAATGCACAGAGCCACAGATAAATATCAACAAATACCAAAATGGAAGGAACCCCTGCATATATTCCTAGGTGGAATGTGGGATCTGAACCAGGGTGCTTGATTGCATAACCATGAGCCCATCATTGAGCTATCTAGGAATTCCCCAATGATTGCAATATTGCCCTATTCCAAATATCGGATTGCTAGTTCCACATAGCCGTGAGTGTGCTGTTCATTTTCAGTATAATGTGGAGTTCAGCAACAAGTTACAATTACGGTTCACACTGATATCAGAACTGGTGATATAGAGTTTCGCCTTTTTTCGAGAAGTGGTAGAGTATCTCCACTTGCACCCTGGAGGTCCTGGCACAATGGTAGAGTATCTCCACTTGTGTCCTGGAGATCCTGGGTCCGAATCAGCCTTCTTGCATAATCAAAAGCAAGGGAAAGGCTGCCTTGACATACCCTTCCCCAGACCCCACAATGTGTGGGAGCGTTCAGCACTGGGTACGCTCCCTTTTTTTTCGAGAAAACTGAAAGGACCTTTGCATTTCATTTCATTGAAAAGATAGCGTTTGGTTACAATCCACCTAATAGGTGTGGTACAAACATGTTACAGGGAAATTGATGCACATCCCAGTTTTGCTTTCACATGCTTGTCTTTCATAATGCTTTGATATTAGTTCCTTTTGGAATAAAGTCAACAATTATGCAAGAATTGAATCAAAATGCAGTATTCGAGTTGGTACAACAATAGCACACATAGACATTCATGTCTTTAGATGTTTTTCATCACACACTCAGAAAAGGACACAACTTTGTTTACCTTTAACAAATGGTAATATTAAATGCTTCTGCAGACCGTCATCAAACTTCTTTGCAGAAACATTTTGCTTTTTACCTCCTTTCGCTACCTGTCAACTAAAGTCATACATACAAACTGGCAAGGAAAAAATTCAGAAAATATGAAAACAATATACCTGTGCATCTGGGTTCACTGCAAGAGCAAGTATGGCACCAAGTGCTTCCGCAAATGAATCTCTAACTGCTGACACATTATCTTCCAAGCCCTATATAATGTTGTCAAACAAAGAACAGATTCAGCCAAAATCATAGAAGCCACTGGTTTTCAGCTTGCAGTAAACATGAGGAATGAGGGGAGTAACCAATACCTTAACGCAACAAGACATTGAAGTATCAAGTTCAGCCATCCCCAACCCAGGCCCACCTATATTAGCAAAGGCCTTCAAGCACCGTGCTGCTGCTACTCTAACAATATATGATTTGTCGCTTATGCCTCCTCGCATGATAATGCGGAAAGCCTCCAAATAAGCTGCACCACTACCACCACCACCACAGCCTTCCAATGCATTCTCAAGCAAGAGGAGTGCATCTTGTCTCACAAAGTCCTGAAGTTTCAAGTATGAAAAAATGCTTTACTGGTAGAAAATGAAGCAAACACAAATTTGCACCCAAAATGTTGGCAGGAGATCAGCAGCAACACTACTAAAAGAAACATTAGGGTCCTTGGAGACAAGAAAGAAAGTGGAGGACGAAAAATTCCACAGGTGAACATACTTCACATTTACAATACAATCCCTGGCATTATAGGAATCCTTGTTTTAGAAAAACAAACAAATAATCTCCACATATTTTAACAACATGAATACCAACACTAGAATGTGGACAGAGAGAACAACACAGAAACTGAAGGGAGAAGCACACAACCTCATGATACTTCATGAGTTTGGCTACGATGTTTGATGTCTCTATCAGTCCTGCCGTGATCTTGCGGCCGAATAAGCGGTATATTTCTCCCAGGCATTGTGCTGCACCTGTTAGGAATTATTGGGTTTTACAGCATTAGGAATACAAATTATAGATTAATCACAATCAATAAACAGACCACAAGGTCTTATATGATTATAGTGTGACTTCTACAAGAAATAGTAGGTGCATCATCAGATCATTGCACCATGCACAATTGCATACCACAGGAAAATGAGCCCTGGTAGCAGCTCTGAAAATAGCCAGCTCTTGCTCACTGAAATGAAGGGGCAGACTAAGCAAGGGCCTATTTTTTGGTTGAGCGCTGAAGGCACTTCCACGTGTGTTTAAGAGTCTTTCAGTGCAGTCTGGCTTGGCACAGCTTAAGATTCTCCAAGATTTGGGAGCAAACCTAGTTTTTTGGAGAGAAGCCAGAAAGGTGTTGTGGAAAGAGAAAGCAGGCTTATCTCTACCGGCAATAAATTAACATATTCTTCTTCATTGAAACATAGAATCACAAGAACAACTGTGGCAACAGGCAAATGGCAGCGATGGCTTCACCTTCAATGGGCAAAGGTGGTGGCGACTTCAAGAGCAAGATAGTGGCTTCGACAGATCAGTCAAGCTAAGGTGGCAATGACGGTGACTTTTATGAGTCAATTAAACCAAGAGGCGACAAATTTGAGTGATAGTGCCTCGCCAGTTGTGAATATATTGACCTGGACACAAATAGAGTGACAGCAACGGCTAAGGGTGAACTATTGACAGTTCATCAACCACAAATTGGTGCACTAGGAGTAAAATACACAAGCTCAATCTTTCAAGATTAGTGAACTCATCCGGCACAATTTTGCTTATTCAAATTTTGAACTTTCACTAGTAACACGCCCGTGCTATGCTACAGAACCAAAAAAAAGACGTGAAACATAGTTTACTCAAGTTATATGTCATATTAATTTACTTTGATGCTTTCCCCTATCAGGGGTAGCAGGGAGGCTTGCTGCTATGCCCATGGATTCTGTATGGTCACACTTGTCAAGGTTGAGACGAGGAAGTCTTGAAAAGGAGTGAACAGACAACCAGCAAGTCGAATCTTTATAAGTAGGAAAGAGAATCGTGTACTAAGGTGATGTATATGTGCCAACACTTATTAGATGTATTTGTTACACGGCTATAACACCACTAGTGTATGGTTGGTAAATCTGCAGCACTACTACAAAAAAAAGGAGTTGATCCTTCTTTTTCATTCAGCTAATGAGAGTATTTCATGATTTCCCTTTTTCTGGCTTAAGATTATGGTGAGCATTGTGTTCACCTGTTTGTACCATCTATATAGATAAATGGATTATATTAGTTACAATTGGTAACACATTTCAAATAAATCGTCTATACAACATGAATTACACTTCCTGACCTGCACACGCCATGGGATCCGCTCTTTTCCCATCTACCAACCACCCCTGCAAGGTACTCGCTCTTGCGTACACCGATATTGCATCACCTTTCTGAATTATCCGCCCCATTGCTGATGATGCCAAGCGCCGAACGGGGCGGCAAGCCCCAAAGACAAGCAAGGATTGGAGAGCATCCTCGCATTTCCTTTGCCAAAGCTGTATGGTCTCCTGAGTAGCAACACCAAGCATACAATTCAAAAAACAGAAATACCAAGCAAAACCTCCATTCATCAGCTGATGCTGCATACTAAAATTCGTGGTTTAACACAATCAAAGAATGAACTTCCTTAAGGTGGTTACAGGTTTGACCCATGCAGGCGGGAAGGGAGGCTCTAGTATTTCACTAGATTGTGAGAAAAATGGAGAACAAGTATATTTGTTCAAAATGAGCGCCAACCATTATTGAGTTCTTATATTGTCCACTGCGCCGCAGCTAAAACCAACATGACCTGATACTAGGATCCTCCGACCCAGCAGCTAGAAAGGACTAGAGCTTCGCAAGGATAGCGAAATCTAGGCAGCGAACTACAGAAATTACACTTCACAAGGAGACAACTCAAGCAGATCACGGCACAGCAACACCATTGGCTGCTCGCCCGAAACCCATCGAGGGAGCTCGTGCGGCACCGGCATACGCGTAGGCAATGCTGCAGCAGGTGGGATCTGGAAGGTGGGATCTAGGGCTATGGGAGAAGAGGATTGGGCAGCGACCTTGGGTGCCTCGTCGAGTGCGGACGAGAGCTCGGAGAGGAGGTCGAAGCAGAGGAGCGCGTCGGGGGGCTTCTGCCTGGCGGACGCCACCACAGACTCCAGCTGCGCGACCAGCGCCCCGAACCGCGACAGAGGAATAGGCTCTCCAGCGGCGCCGGCGACGCCGCGCTTGGCCATGTGAATTGCGAAGGATGGGGGGAGGGGGAGGGAGAGGGAGAGGGAGCGGGAGGGCGTGCGGGTGTTTGGGCCGATGGCCTTTTTCCGGTACGAGCGAGATCAGATGGCAACGAAAGTGAGATCTGGCCAGAGTAGACGTGCCACGCCGTTAGGGTGCCGTGTACGGGGAGGAGGTGGTGGGGCTGGTGCGCTGCTGCCTCCGGCTCGACGAGCCGACGAGACACCGGAAAAAACTGTTTGAGAATCATCAGATCAGATACAGCAAAAAAAAACAAATCACCGCAAATGAGAAAAGGTCACTAAACACCTGTCAAAATGCATTTTTTGCTGGGTTTTTTTTAAGGATTGATAACTTTGCCCCAATTATGGTATTTTTTTACAATTTACTCATGTGCAAAAATTGTCCACGGTAAACCGTGGTCGATTCACGATATGGCTCGGCAGAGTATATTTCTCAAAACTAGTATGCTAAAACAGAATCTTAGCGATTTTGGATAATAGTATGCACTATAGATAATAATAGTTTGTCTCACTTTCATTTCTAGCATTAACAATAGTTTCATTACACAATGTTAGACATTAGTTTTCATTTTCTTATTATAAACATTCAAAGTCCAAACTTGACCAGACTTTTCTTACGGCAGCCTCCCATGTTGCCACCTCACGCCAGCTGGAGGAGGTACACAGAGGTGGACCAAGGGTTAGCAGGAGTGGTTGCGTGACCTCGGGTGTTGGGGGCTCGTCAACGACCTCTCGTCCGTAGGGCGGGAGCGATGGCACACCCTCGAGTACAGGAAGCCAGAATAGAGCATGTGAGGAAAGAGAGAGGAGCGGTCGGCACTAGTGGTAAAGAAGGGGGAAGAGATTCTAGGGTTCAACTACAACGTCCTTTGTTCTTAGAGGGGGTCATCAGTCACCCCAAGTACAAAATGGAGGATGATGCGGATCAGGGCATGTGGGCTATAGATGGGCCCACAAGGAGCAAGCATCAAAGTGCACGAGTGAGCTTCTAGTTGTCTAGGATTACACTTTAGAGGTATATTGGTGTTGAAGTATATAAGTGGATTGTCTAACCATTTCCATCATATCAGTCTTTTGGAATAGTTGGTTAGTGCACGAAGCTTTACAATTAGGATCCATGCTACAGGGCTTCTGACTGTATCTTGCGTAAATTCATGTGTCAACCATATCGCCGGCAGACCTAACAAGTTGTCATGGGTAAAACACTTCACTTACAACACAAACACATAGAAGTGCCAGCCATTCAGGGTACATGACAACAGATATCTTATAAACATAAATCCAAGATATACATGAAAAATCCCAACATACCGACTGAATAGAAAACATACACACATGAACCTGTTGAAAACCAAACTATTACTTTCCTTCTTGCAATCTCACAAGGCTGAAATCAGAAACAGCAAAGGGAAGCATGCTAGCTTTTCAATAGAAGTTGTGATTTCGTATGACCTTCATCTTTGTTAGTCATAGAGTAGGGTATAGAAACATGACCAGCTAAAAAAGGGGACATGCCCCATCAACAACGTGACTTCGGCCATGTTTCTCTCTCCATTTGGTTCCCACAAACTGGTTATTCGCATGAGGTGAGGAACGAAAGATGAAGTGTTTGGTTGGTTGTGTATCAATAGTGTTAGAAATATGTCCTAGAGGCAATAATTAAGTAGTTATTATTATATTTCCTTGCTCATGATAATAGTTTATTCTGAAGGAGATACGTCCTAGAGGCAAATAATAAAGGGAGTTTATTATCATATCTCTTCATAATATTTTTATATTATTCTATAACTATATCAAGTTAAACACATTGGTAATTATGTGGTATGTAAACAAACCAAGTTCCTAGTAGCCTCTACTTGACTAGTTCATTGATTAACTGGTGATCAAGGTTTCTTGATCATGGAGCATTAATGCCAATTAACAATGACGTCATGTCATTAATGAATGATATGATGGACACGCTTACCCAACATAAGTATTGCAGCACGATCAAGTACCATAGTTCATCGTTGCAATAATTAGAAACATAGTGACGACCTTCTCCATGAGATCATATTTAATCATTATCACATGAGGCTGATTTGATTTCATCAACCGTCACAACATAACAGGGTGATTATGAAGTGTATGCCAGGTATTCCAAATGGATAGGCTGAGGCGTATGCATCAATATCGGGATTTGTTCTCCCGCGTGGTGGGAAGATACACTGGGTCCACTCAGTGAGATTGCATCCAAAAAGCTGCAACGAATGACTAGGTCATGAGGATGCAATATCATGGGAACGAGTTAAGTAAACTTGTCGGTAACGGGATTGAACGAGGTATGTTGATACCAGTGATTGAATCTTAGACGAGTTATGTATCAAAGTAACAAAAGGAATTGGACTCGATGTTTATGGTTCAAACAACAATAACATCATGGAATGCACATGGGTCATTATAGGTATCCAGATCCCACTGATGATCATTGATATGATAGGTGTCTCAATCATGTATGTGATATTCTTGAACCGTAGGGTAACAAACTTCAGGGTTCTACAACTCTTGGAGATTGTTTTGAAATCATCGGGATCCCCGTTGGAAAGAAGAGAGTGAATGAGATATGCCCTAGAGGCAAATAATACATAGGTTATTATCATATCTCAAACTAGTTCATAATAGTTTCATACCGTGTTATAACTGTATCAAGAGAAAACATTGATATAGGTGTGGTTAATACGTCCATTTTGCATCACTATTCTATATCAGAATTTACTGTTATTCATTGATATATTTCATATTAAGATATGATACTTATGTTATTTTATCTATTTTTGCATGGTTGATAACTTTTGGAGTATGGACCGCTGAAGTCGGGATTCTGATGGAAAAGGCACAGTTTGGAGTCAAAATTCGCGAGGATCAGAAAATCCTGGAAAATACATGGAAAATCCTATATTTCCAGAAGATGAAGGATGCCAGAATGTGGAGCAGAGATGGGCCACAGGGGCCCACACCACCCCCTGGCGCGGGCCACCCTTGGCCGCGCCACCAGGTGGTGTGACCATCCTGGCCCACCTTTGGCTCTCCCCTTTGGCGTATATTATCCCCACGAAATCCTAAGACTCGGGGAGCGATCACATAAAGGTTCCGCCGCCTCTGCGGGGCGGAAACTATAGAGAGAGAAAGAGCTCTCCGACAGGCAGAAATCTGCCGGGGAAATTCCTTCCCGGAGAGGGGAGATCGTCGCCATCAACACCACCATCAAGCTGGACTTCATCGGGATCATCATCACCATCACCATATCCACCAGCACCATCATCACCACTTTATACCGCTGTAACAATTGGGTTAAATCTTGCATAGTTCTTAGGGGAACTTTCCCGATGTTGATTACTTGTTGTAGTTGATGCTATTGAGTGGAACCATTGAATTATTGTCTATGTTCAGATTGTTACTTGTCATTATTTCATCTCTGATCTTGATCCATATGATGTCTTGTGAGTAGTTCGTTTAGTTCTTGAGGACATGGGAGAAGTCATGTTGTTAGTAGTGGAATTGTGTTGAGAAAGATTCAATAGTTTGTTATTTAAGTTGTGGTGTTATTCTTCTAGTGGTGTCATGTGAACTTCGACTACATGACACTTCACCTTTATGGGCCTAGGGGAATGCATTGTGTATTTGGCTACTAATCGTATGGGTTGCCGGAGTGACAGAAACCTGAACCCCCGTTAGGAAACCTTTGCACAAGGGATGTTAGGATCTCAGAGTTTAAAGCTGTGGTTAGGTTTCTATCTTAATTACTTTCTTATACTTGCGGATGCTTGCAAGGGGTATAATCACAAGTATGTATTAGTCCTAGGAAGGTCGGTACATTAGCACAGGTTCACCCATGCAACACTTATCAAACTAAAGAAGATTAATCAACTATATGAAGCGAAAGCACTTGATGATATTCATGTGTGTCCTTGAGAACGTTTGGTCATCTTAAGTAATACAACCGGCTTGTCTTTTGCTAAAGAAAGGATTTGACCACTTGCTGCATTTATTATTATTGTCTTTTATTTACTCGCACTTTATTTACCTGCATTATCAAAACCCCCTAAAAATCCGTTTGCTAAGTATTTACAGAGAATTCCTGCTACAAGCCACTCGTCAACACCTTCTGCTCCTCGTTGGGTCCGACACTCTTACTTATCGAAAATACTGCAATGCACCCCCCATACTTGTGGGTCATCAAGACTATTTTCTGGCACAGTTGCTGGGGAGTGAAGCGCTATTGGAGAGTGGAACTAGTAAAGGAAACTTCTACTGTTAGTATTGTTTATTTTTGTTAGTTACTTTATTTTCAATATGGATAATTCACTTAGTTTCTTATTTTGTAATGCTACTACCACTGCTAAGGTAGTAGATGAACCACCACCTGCTAAAATGATAATTTCAAAATACCTAGAAGAATTATTGATCGTGTTATGGATAACTACTATTTTGGAGATGGAACTGTCCATCCCGGTGATCATTTGCTCTTTATACAAGAATTATGTGGGTTGTTCAAGTGTGCAGGTATTACAACAGATCAAGTCAAGAAGAAGTTATTCTCATTATCACTAAAAGGAAGAGTTGAGGAATGGTATAAGCTGCTGAAGAATGGCCAATCTCTTGAATGGGAGGAAGTAGTACCTCTCTTTTATTCTAAATTTTATCCTCCTAGCGAGATTCATAAAGATCGGAATCAAATATACAACTTTTGGCCTCTTGATGGAGTGAGTACAGCTCAAGCTTGGGGGAGATTGAAGTTACTAATGCTCAAATGTCCTATTCATTAGCTCCCTCACAATATTATTATCAATAACTTTTATGCAAGACTTTCTCTTCATGATAAGGATCTATTGGATGCTTCTTATGCTAGATCATTTACACGGATGGAAGAAGAAGCTAAATGGGATCTTCTAGACCATATTCAAGACAATGCTGAAGCATGGGAGAATGATAAAGGAAGAAAGTCAGGTATAAATTATGATTATGAATGCATTGAATATTTTATGGGAACTGATGACTTTCAAAATATTAGAAATGCTTACGGTCTTGATTCTCAAGTAATTGCAAATTGTTTTAAAGCTTTTGCCTCATACATTGAAATTCCAAAAAAAGGAATGGAACAAGTATCATGCACCATATAAAGATATTGTTGATTGTGTTCCTGCTAGAAGTACTGAAGTTTGCACTATTGATCGTATTTTACCTGAACCTTATATCGAGAAAATACCTTTCCCGGATAAAGTAAAGGAGCATTCTATGATAACTAGTGTAATTAATAAAAGTACAAAGAGAGCTGTAAAACCTGATGAACAAATGAATATTGAACCTGCAGTAGCAATTGTGAAAGACCTTGTCACTAAAAGTGTAGAAGATGGACACATTATCTTCTGCAGGGATGCTTCTAATATTGTCTCACATCCAAATAGAACTAGAAAAGCTAGTGTCTGTATGCTTTCTGTTAGGACTGGTGATCATTTCTATTATGGTTTATGTGATATTGGTGCAAGGTCAAGTGTTATTCGTTACGAGCTTTACAAAGAAATTATGCATGAAATTAGTCCATGCAAACTAGAAGAAATTGATGTGGTTATTCACCTTGCTAATAGAGAGACCATCTCTCCAATTGGTATTGTAAGAGATGTGGAAGTTCTTTGTGGTAAGATTAAATATCCTGCTGATTTTCTAGTACCTGGTTCAGTTGCTAGTAAAACCTATCCTATTATTTTTGATAGACCTTTCTTGAATACGTGTGGAGCTATTATAGACTATAAAAGGGAGAAAATTTTAACTAAATCTGATGGGAATCTTATGAGTTCAATTTTTCGAAATTTGCTAAAGTTCCTTATGAAAATGAGACTCCTAATGAGGATTTTAGAGTTGAATAACTTGCTTCTATTTCTCTTGCTCCTAACAATGCTTTGCAGCAATTTATGGAAGACCACGAAAGTGAGATCTTCACGGAAGAAAGGAATGAGATTGACGAGATTCTCCGTCGTCAACCTAAGATGCTTAAGCATAACTTGCCCGTGGAAGATTTGGGTACCACATTGCCACCTAAAAAGGATCCGGTTTTCGATCTAAAACCTTTACCTGACGATCTTAAATATGCTTACATTGATGATAAGAAAATATATCCTGTTATTATTAGTTCTAAACTTTTAGTGAAGGAAGAGGAAAGATTATTGGAAGTATTGAAGAAACACTGAGGGGCTATGGGCTAATCCTTGATGATTTAAAGGGGATTTCTCCTACTATATGCCAACACGCTATCAATATAGAACCCGATACAAAACCAGTGGTAGAACATCAACGTTGTTTAAATCCTAAGATGAAGGAAGTGGTAAGAAACGAGGTATTAAAACTCCTTGATGCTGGTATTATTTATCCTATTGATGGTAGTGAATGGGTTAGTCATGTTCATCGTGTTCCTAAGAAAGGGGGAATTACGGTTGTGCCTAATGATAATGATGAGCTTATTCCCCAAAGAATAGTAGTAGGTTATAGGATGTGCATCGACTTCAGAAAGGTTAAAAAAGTTACTAATAAAGATCATTATCCACTGTCTTTTATTGATCAAATGTTAGAAAGGTTGTCTAAAAAGACCCATTTTTGTTTTCTTGATGGATACTCTGGGTTTTCTCAAATTGCTGTTAAACAACAAGATCAAGAAAAAACTACTTTTACGTGCCCTTATGGAACCTATGCTTATAGGCGTATGCCTTTTGATTTGTGTAATGCTCCTGCTACTTTTCAAAGATGCATATCTGCTATCTTTCATGGTTTTTGTGAGGAAATTGTGGAAGTATTCATGGACGATTTTTTCGTCTATGGAACTTCTTTTGATAATTGTCTGCACAACCTTGATAAAGTTTTGCAGAGATGTGAAGAAACTAATCTTGTTCTTAATTGGGAGAAGTGCCACTTCATGGTCAACGAAGGGATTGTCCTTGGACATAAATTTTTCGAAAGAGGCATTGAAGTTGACAGAGCTAAAGTTGAAGCAATTGAGAAAATGCCCTATCCAAGAGACGTCAAAGGTATTCGTAGTATCCTTGGTCATGCTGGTTTTTATAGAAGGTTTATTAAAGATTTCTCCAAGATATCAAAACCCCTTACCAATCTTCTCCAAAAAGATGTACCCTTTGTTTTTGATAATGATTGTAAGGAAGCTTTTGAAACTCTAAAGAAAGCTTTAACTACTGCTCCTATTGTCCAATCACCTAATTAGAACTTACCCTTTGAAATCATGTGTGACGCTAGTGATTTTGCTGTAGGTGCTGTTCTTGGGCAACGAATAGATAAAAAGTTAAATGTTATCCATTATGCTAGTAAGACTCTTGACGCTGCTCAAAAGAATTATGCTACTACTGAAAAAGAATTCTTAGCTATTGTATTTGCTTGTGATAAGTTTAGACCTTATATTGTTGATTCAAAAGTTACCATTCATACTGATCATGTTGTTATTAAGTACCTTATGACGAAGAAAGATGCTAAGCCTAGGCTTATTAGATGGGTGTTGCTTTTACAAGAGTTTGACCTACATATTGTAGATAGGAAAGGTGTTGAAAATCCTATTGCTAATAATTTATCTCGAATGGAAAACATCTCTTTTGATCCTCTGCCTGTTAATGATAGTTTCCCAAATGAACAATTGGCTACAACAGGGGTAAGCTCGCGAGGGAGCCCTTGGTATGTTGATTATGCTAACTTTATTGTCTCCAAGTATTTGCCTCCAACTTTTACATCCCAACAGAGAAGGAAGTTCTTTTACGATTTGAGGCATTATTTTTGGGATGACCCACATTTATATAAAGAGGGAGTAGATGGTATTATGCGAAGATGTGTTCCAGAATATGAACAAAAGAAGATATTGCGGAAATGTCATGGTAGTGCCTATGTGTAACACCCCTAGTTTTAGTAATAACAATTAGGGTTTGATTTGTGCATAGCATGAGCATCATCTTCTTTAAATAAATGCATGGAAGAAAAGAAAACCCTAAAACCCTAGTTTCTTCTCTCTCTCAAAACAAGTCAAAATGGTTTTGATAATTTGAAAGTACAAAATTTGTGGAACCCAAATGGTTATTTGAATTCAAATGCAAAAAGAAAAGAGAGAAAACTATTTGGAAAAACATTTTAAGAGAAAAAAATAGAGCTAGAGCTACAACCCAGCCGCAGCCCAGCTAGCCCAGTTCCTGGCCTCTGCTACCTGTTGCCTGTGCTGCAACCCTGGCCCTCTCTCTAGCTTTCGTGTAGCCCACCTCGGCCCGTGCGCGGCCTAGTCTAGCCCGATACCCCTTCGGCCTCTTTCTTCGTTGTCGTCTTCCTCCGTCAGAGGAAGCAGTTGCCTGGCACGCCCGAGGCCGCCCGATGCCGCCGGTCACGCCGTGATGACCGTCGCCGCCCCAGACATCTACAAGATCCCCTACGCCGCCGCAAGTAACCCTAGCCGTGCCCCACTTCCCCTCTTCCTCTCCCTCCCTCGTTCCTCCTCGTGGTTGAACCCTAGCCCCCAGACCTCGTCAGCGTCCCGCTGTTCCCGACCACCCCTCGCCATTTCGAGGCTACCATTAGAACTGCCTCGTCGTTCTTGTTCTCCTCATCAAAGCATGCTTGTCGGATGCCCTGATTCGCCGGAATCGAGCCCATCTTCCCCGGCACCGATGAGTGCCATCGTAGCCATCACCGCCGTTCCCGACCTTGCCCGGCCTCGCCAAGCCCTCCTTAAGCACCACGGTGAGCCGCTGATCATGCCAGCACCCTCCCCTGCTCCTCTTGCTTCCTGTTTTGGCTTCCCTCCATGCGACACCGAGCTCCGCCACTGGCCACCGTCATGTGCGCACCTCCGACGACCAAAGCCGAGCAGCATCGTGATACGTTGCAAACGTATCTATAATTTTTTATGTTCTATGCTTGGTTTTTATCTACTTTCTTATGTTTTGTCCACACTTTGGATTACTTTTTATACACTTTCTTGGACTAACCTATTAACAAGATGCCACAGTGTCAGTTGCCTGTTTTCTGCTATTTTTGGTTCCAGGAAAGTCAGAAAATGAATATTCTCGGAATTGGACGGGACAAAAGCCAAAGTCAATATTTCACCGAGGGGGACACGGAGAATAGGGCCGCCACACCCCCTGGCCGTGTGGCTAGGCCTGGCCCGCGCCAGGGGGTGGTGTGGCCGCCTAGGGCACCCCCTTGGCCTCCCCTTTCGCCTATATATTGCCTCTAATATAGAAACCCTAAGTACCCGATCAAAAATCCATGAAAGAGTCTGTAGCCGCCGTCATCTCCATCCCTAGATCGGGAGGGATCTGAAGCTCTTCCCGACACCCTGCCGGAGGGGAGAATTCACCCTGTAGGCCTTCTTCATCACCATGCAAGCCTCCGGTGTGATGCGTGAGTAGTTCATCCTTGGACTACGGGTCCATGTAGTAGCTAGATGGTTGGTTCTCCTCCTTTGTGCTATCATGTTAAGATCTTGTGAGCTCCGTTCATGATCAAGATCATCTATTTGTAATCCTACATGTTGTGTTTGCGGGGATCCGGTGGATATTGAGATGCTATTTCAGATTGATTATTGATTCTATCATGTCTTTGTTATTTGTGATCTTGCATGCTCTTTGTTGTTAGTAGATATCTTGGCCGAGTAGATGCTAGCAACTCCAAGAGGGAGTATTTATGCTCGATAGTGGGTTCATGCCTCTAGTAATGTGGGGAAGTGACAGAAATCTCTTAGGTACTAGATGTGTTGTTGCTACTAGGGAGAAAACAAAAATCCTTTGTTCATAGAACAATCATATTGTTTACTTTACACGCAATGCGTAATGCAATTATCTGTTGCTTGCAACTTAATACTGGAGGGGGTTTAGATGATAACCTGAAGGTGAATTATTAGTCATAGATGCAGTCGGATTATGGTCTATGTATAATGTTGTAATGCCTAATCGAATCTCAAAGGAGTCAAGATGATTAGTATATGCATGTATGCTTTCTCGATGTTTGTTAATTGACCTGCTGTAATTTGTTCACCCAACATGTTATCTATCTTAAGGAGAATCACCACTAGTGAACTATGGACTCTGGTCCTTTCTTTTACAATCAATCTACAAATGTTTACTATTTTCTGTTTACTTTATGCAAGCTATTACTTTCTTCCACACAATATGTTTAATCCTTTATTTTCAGCAAAACCGGTGAGATTGACAACCTCACTGTAAGTTGGGGACAAAGTTCTGTGGTTGTGTTGTGTATGATTCCAAGTTGGAAACAACACCTTGGAGGTGTTTCCTTGCTCCTACTAGTTCGATAACCTTAGTTTCATAACTGAGGGAAAACTTAGTGGTGTGCTCATCATACCTTCCTCTTGGGGTTCCCCAACGAGCTCGATATCAACCACGAGCCAACAAGTATTTTTCTGGCGCCATTGCCGGGGAGTCAAGGACATCTTCACAAGGGGAGTCCCTCATAACCAATCTCTCTACTTTGTTATTTTTGTTTTTCTTAGTTTATTTCTGCTTTGTTTGCTTGCTTCTTTATCAAAAACACACAAAAAAATAGTTGTACTAGTTTGCTTTATTTATTAAAAACACACAAAAATGACTACTCTTGAAAACACTAAGTTGTGTGACTTCACTAGCACCAACAACAATGATTTCATGTGCACACTTATTGCTCCACCTGTTTATGAAGCTACTTTCTTTGAAATTAAACCTGATTTACTCAATCTTGTTATGAGAGAACAATTTTCTAGTATTGGTACTAAAGATGTTGCTGCTCATCTAAATAACTTTGTTGAACTTTGTGAGATGCAAAAGCATAGGGATATAGATGGGGATATTATTAAGCTTAAATTGTTTCCTTTCTCTTTGAGAGGAAAAGCTAAAGAATGGTTGCAATCCCTAACTATAAATAATATTGATTCTTGGGCTAAATGCAAAGATGCTTTCATTGGAAAATACTATCCACCTGCTAAGATTATATCTATGCAAAGTGAAATAATGAAATTTAAACAATCTGATAATGAACATGTTGCTCAAGCTTGGGAAATAATGAAATATGTGGTAAAGAATTGTCCCACTCATGGACTGATTGCTTTGATGATTATCCAAACCTTTTATGCAGGACTAAATTATTCTTCAAGAAATCTATTGGATTCTGCTGTTGGAGGTACCTTTATGACCATCATTTTGGGTGTTGCAACAAAGCTTCTGGATAATATGATGGTTAACTATTCTGAATGGCATACTGAGAGAGCTCCACAAGGTAAGAAGGTAAATTCTGTTGAAGAAACCTCCTCCTTGAGTGATAAAATTGATGTTATTATGTCTATGCTTGTTAATGGGAAAGCTCGTATTGATCCAAATCATGTTCCCTTAGCCTCTTTGGTAGTTCAAGAAGAGTAAGTTGATGTGAACTTTATAAGAAATAATAATTTTAGCAACAATGCCTATAGGAATAATTTTGATAATAATAACTATAGGCCATATCCTCCCAATAATGGTAATGCTTATGGAAATTCCTACAACAATAATAGGAGTGCACCCTCTGAACTTGAAGTTATGCTTAAAGATTTAATTAGTAAACAAACTGATTTCAATAAAACTATTGAGGAAAAACTCTCTAATGCTGAAAGAAATATAGCATATTTGGCTGAAGCACAATCTTCTTTTAATAAAATGGCTGCTATACCTGAAACTATTGAGAATCCCTTTGCTGCTACTAATGCCATACAATTTAGAATTGATGAAAATGTTAGACTATTAGCCGAATTGCATGCTAAGTGGGAAAGAGAAGATGAAATTGCTAGAAATATTAGTGTTTCTACTATCACTACCACTAATGTTGAAGCTAGTAAGCCCAATGGAACCTTTTCTAATAAAAATGCTGAAATTCTTCGAAACATGGGGAACAATAGCTCCACTACTTTAGATGATAATTATGATTTTGATCTTGATGGTTGCAATATCTCTGAAGTAATTAAGTTCCTACAAAAGCTTGCTAAAACTCCTAATCCTGGTGCTATGAATATGTCCTTTACAAAACACATTACTGATGCTCTCATCAAAATTAAAGAAGATAAGATGAAACATAAAGCTTCTATTCCTATGAAACTAGAATATGGTTGGGAACCCATCATTAATATGAAAGTAAATGATTTTGATTTCAAAGCTTTATGTGATCTTGATAGTAGTGTTTCTATTATGCCTAGAAGGATTTATGATATGCTTGATTTGCCACCATTGGAAGATTGTTATTTAAATGTCCCACTTGATGATAATGCTAAAAAGAAACTCATGGGGAGTATTAATGATGTTCTAATTATGGTTAACAATGTCTATGTCCCCGCTGATTTCTATGTTTTGGATGTTGAATACAATGCTTCTTGTCCTATTACTTTGGGAAGATCTTTTCTTAGAACTGTTGGTGCCATTATTGATATGAAAGAAGGCACCATTAAATATCAACTCCCACTCAAGAAAGGTATAGAGCACTTCCACAAGAAGAAAGAGAATATCCCTTTTGGTTCTCCTATGAAAACAAAATTTGCTCTTAACGCTTCTTCATTTGAGAACACTTGATTCTTTTCTTGCTTCTTATGCCTAACTTAAAGGTGTTAAAGAAAAGTACTTATTGGGAGATAACCCAAAAGTTTTAGATGAGTCTTGGAAGTTATTACCTTTGTAATAACCGATCCTTATCCTTTTTATTTGCTTTTTGTGCCAAGAGTAATCTCTAATGAGAGAGAAGTAATGCTTGGGAAAGTTGCTGTCCCGAAACAGTTTTTTGTGCTTCGCTGTAAAAATTCGTGTAAAATTTCTATACATCGTTTTGAAGCGTGAATCTTTGTGATTCTTCCCCAGGTTGTTATCTAACTTCGTTAGTTCAACACTTTTCGATTTGAGCAACAGAAGGTCTTCAAAAAAAATGGTTTTTACCTGCTGGTCTATTTTGACAGATTTCTGCCATTATTTGCATTTGCTTCTTGTTGATTCCTTTTTGAGTTCTTTTTGGGGAATTGAGCTTTTTGAGGGAAGTGCTACAGTAGCTTGTGTTTTAATGGAAGTTTTATTGGTGTTGGAACTTAACCCAAAGACTTATTATTTTGAGTGCACTAATGTTGCTAATAAAAATTGTGTGAAGTTTTGTATGAAGGAAAAGTTTTAGGTGTATGGAAAGAATGATGTAATGAGATGAAGAATGGACTAAAGCTCAAGCTTGGGGATGCCACTCGTGTCACCCCAAGAAATATCCAAGAAGTACAAGCGTCAAATCTTGGGGATGCCCAAGGCATCCCCTTCTTCATCAATAAAAATCTCAGATTCCTTCCAAACACTTCATTTTTACTGTTTCATGCACAAGTTGTGTTGTTCTTGGAGCATCTTCTTTTTCGTTTTTGTTTTTGGTTTTCATTTGCTTGGTTTGCTTAGTTTGCTTGAATAAATTTGTTGGACCCCCTCTTTCATACATTAGTTTTCAAATAAGTTTGGTTTGGATTGGAAAAGAGTAGGAAGAGTTCATGCTTAAGTGGTAAAAGTAGCTTGTTTTTTACTATGGCCTATGCTTTGTCATGTCATGCTTGATATTGTTTTGGCTTCACGCTTAGTGATTTTTGTTGTAGCATGACATGTTATAAACAATTGAGATTGCTTAATGTGCCTTGAAAGAATCATGCGTTGTTTTAGCATATTAAAGCATAGTATTGTGGTATTCTCCTTTGATGCTTTATTTGGGCTGACTTGGCGCATGCTCACACCATGTTATGACTATCCAAAGTCGCTATAGCCTTCATGATCCTTTAGTTTTCGATGTGTAATATCACTTTATGCTTTAATCAATGATGTTTTGTTGCTTTGCATGATTATGGCCATTATTGCTCTCTTAGTTAGTCGCTCCCAGTCTTTTTCTAGCCTCCATAACCAAGTATGAGTTCCACTCATGCATCCAACTCTAAATAAAACCAAGTTATTCCAAAGAGTCCACCATACCTACCTATTAGCATTTGTTATTCCAAGTATATTCATGTTTTTATCTACCTTCCGAATTAAACTTGTTATGTGAAATTTAGTGATTAAAGCTCTCACGAACTTGATGGCACACTTTACTTTTATTTCCCTTAATAAACTTGAACCATTGTGTCATCTATGTTGTATATGCTTGCACTTATATTGTCGTTGTATTGGGAACGACAGTACCTGAGGAGGTTAGATAGAGGTGTGGGGACTAACAGGGAAGCTATCGACGGCGTCCGTAGGCGGGATTGGATACAAGCAAGTGTAGCTAGACGCAGGAAGTACCCAGGTTCGGAGCCCTCGTGGTGAGGTAAAACTCCTACTCCTGCCGGATCTGACTATGGGGGATATACGAACTACAAGCGCTCCTCGAGCTGTATTCTCTAGCTACTGCCTTAAATGCATTGAGACCAACCCTTACTACTGAGGCCTTGCCTCTCCTTATATAGGCAGAGAGGCAACGGTCTCACTGGCCAGTCCGACTGGCGGGCCCCACAAGCGAGTCCTAGCCGGCTAGTCATCTACTGTATCCGGTACAATATGTCCCATTGGAGTATGAGCGGTATGGCTATCGTAGGCACAGTGGACGCCGTGTGAGCTATCGTCAGCATCAGGCCACTGTTCCTGCGTCATCCTCGCAAAGTCTTCGGTATGGCTGAGTAGTGGCCGGTCTTGTCATCGTACAGGGCGTACCGTGCACTGATACACACGTCGTCTTGTCTCCTTGATTGGTTCCGGCTACGTCGCCGTAGCCGGTTGCTTCTTGTCGATCCGGCTACCGTGCGGTAGCCGGCCTGGCTTGCTTTGTCCGGCTGCATCTGGCCAGCCGGATGCTATCCGACTGCCCTGTTTCTTGTCCGGTTGGGGTATCTGGGGATCATCCCCCCGACACTAGCCCCCGAGCGTGTGTGGATTCCGCCCTTAGGCAAAATGTGCGCGCGCTCCCTCTTGGTTTTAAATTTGTGTCCAGCTACGCCTGGTGGTTGCGCTACCTGTGACGTCAGTGCTGACGCCGGCCACGCGCGCACGTGCCATCATTGCTCTGTGGCGGGCAGCGTAACGTCCCGTCGCACGTCGCCTTGGGAAGCCGCTGCCTGGCGCTTCGGTTCCCGCTCCAAGATCTTCTGCGCATCCCGCGTCGGCACATGGGATCTGGGCGGCGGTTGGGGTGAGGGTTGCTTGGATGACCGCCACGTGGCATCATGGACGGTTGCCTTTCCGGCCCTTTAAAGGGGCGCCGCAGGGGAGCAGTTCCCTTCCTTCGCTCCTTCGCTTCAAGTTGCTCTCTTCCCCTTCGCGCTCCTGCCCTCTCTCTTTTTTTTGCTGATAGTCGGTTTTGTCGCAGCTATCCTCGTGTGCGCTCAGCGCGAGATCGATCGCTTGAAGAAAGCGAATGACCGGCTGAGCAAGTCCAACTCCACTCTGAGGCTGCAGAACAAGGATTGGCACGCGAAGGTAGACGGTCTGGAGGCCACCATCAAGGAGCGCGATGCCTCGCTCGCCAGCCGGACCGAAGCCTTCAACCTTCTCGAGGCCCAGAACAAGGACCAAGAGAAGGAGATCAAGCGGCTGGCGATGAAGGAGAAGGCTCTGGTGGAGGAGCTGATGTAGGTTGGCCACACGGCTAAGGGTGAGTTCCTATTTTCCGTCTCCCTTTCTTTCCGAATCCGGTAGCCGGATCTGACTCTCTTTTCTGATAGCGTTTTATCCTAGCATAGACCTGCTGGCATACAACCGACTGCAGGAGAACTGGCCGAGAGCGCAGCCGACGGCCCAGGAGCTCGTCGTCCTTCTTGGCGAAGAAGCTGCCAAGCTTCGTCAAGTGGCGAGGGACGTCTTCTCGTTCCTGTGGCCGGATGCTCCAGTTCCAGAGACGATGGCGCAGCTGGCTGCGAAGGTGGGGGAGGTGCCGGTTGCGGTGGACCGGCTGCGGGACTTGGCGGCGCGAGCCGGAGGGGAGATGGCTCTGGCCCTCATGCTCTTCTGGTACAAGGACGCCCGCGTCGAGAAGATCGACGGAGGCTTCCGTGCCGGCGCCGACCTTGCCGCCATCCGCCAGGCCCATCCGGAGCTCCGAGGATCCGCTGTCAAGATTGCCGACTACGTGGACCCCGGCGAGGTGCTCAACGACTCGGAGTCCGTCAGTACTCCTGATGTGGAAGCCCCGACGCAGCCGCCTGCGGGCGCCGGAACAGGATCGAGCGCCATGCCTCCTCCTCTGCCTGAAGCCTCCGCCGATCAAGACGCTCCTCACGGCAAGGGCCCTGCCGCATAGCCACTGCCCCAGGATGCCGGGTGTATTTGTCTTGTTTTAATTTTGTTTTGAAACTTGTCTGTCTGTACTGGCTGTCTCTGGCGCCGGGTAAACTTATGGGAGCTTCGCCTCCTTTTTCTTTTGCTTGTTAATTTTGAACTGGCTTGAGTTCCTTTCAACTTGTGTGCTTTGCATTTTCTTTCAACATTTCGCTGATTGACTTCTCCCGGCTACACACCTTTAGTCGGGGGAACTGCACCTCCAGTGGGGGCGCGCTAGCGCGCGCCCCCACTGGGTGTAGCCCCCGAGATTCATAGTAGCTGGCATAGCCAGGTGCTTCGAATCTTCCTTCTTTTCCCAAATCTTCTAACTTTATCCGACTAGACTCGTCTTAGTCAGTTATTTCGCTGGCTGAACGCCTTCGGTCGGGGGAACTAACATTCTAGTGGGGGCGCGCGAGCGCACCCACTGGGTGTAGCCCGCGAGATTCAGAGTAGCTGGCGTAGCCAGGTGCTTCGAATCTTCCTTGTCTTCTCTTGATCCTGTCCTTGCCCTCACCTAGGCTCCGAACGGCCGGCTAAACGCCTTTAGCCGGTCGTGAACTACAAGATTCCACTGGGGGCGCGCGAGCGCACCCAGTGGGTGTAGCCCTCGAGATTCAGAGCGCTTGATGAAGGCAAGGACTTCGAATCTTCCTTGTCTTTTCTTCCTGAATTCTGACTCAAGGTAGTCGGACAAGAATATACATACACATACATCCTCATATGTTAATAGGTTAGTCTGCCAAATTGTAGCCGGGAAACAGATTTGTTTTTTCGAAAACTAGCTTGCGCCTTTCTGGACACTTGGTCGCTTTCCCGTGTGCTATGCTGTTTTCGCTGCGTCCTTGCCGGGCAGCCGGGTTGCGGTCTGCAGCCGAAATCGAAGGGAGCTGACAATACATCACGCACGGTACTAACGGCTTAGTAGCCGGATTGTCTTAAGCTAGTTGCAAGGCCGGATCGCTCGGTCTGTCACGTCTCCTCCCCGTTTTTCGTGTGGGATGCCTCAGGCTTTTGCTCTTGCTAGCCGGATAGCCGGGTTGCGGTCTGTAGCTGAGACGAAGAGTGGGCCTCTGACATCGTCGCACACTACTTAGTCGGTTTGTTGACTTAGCAGGCCGGGCCAGCCGGCAAGCCCATGGTTAGGGGTTGCCAGAGCCGGAAAACCATAACCGGAAAATAGATGCAAACACATTTCTAGCAAGGAGCCCCCGAGCATCTCGTAGGGGTCTGCATTTTAATTCATAGGGTTTGCGGGATACATACACTGTCTGGCGACTAGGTGTAAAACGGGCAAAGCAAGGCCGCGTTCCAGGGACGCTCGGTTTCCTCGTCTAATTTGTCCATCTTGTTCTTGCGCGGCTGCTGCACATCGATGAGGTAGTAGGAGTCGTTGGGCAGCGCCCGATTGATGATGAAGGGGCCCTCCCAAGGTGGCGATAGCTTGTGCATGCCCTTCATGTCTTGCACCAGCCGGAGAACCAGGTCGCCCTCGCGGAACGCGACTGGGCGGATCCGGCCTGAATGGTAGCGGCGTAGTCGTTGATGGTACAGGGCTGACCTGGACAAAGCCAGCTCGCGGGTCTCCTCCAGGAGGTCCACTCCGTCCTCCCGCGCCTCCTGTTGGCCTTTTCGTCGTATAGGAGCTTGCGCGGGGAGTCGAACTCGATGTCCGCGGAGAGGACGGCTTCCGATCCGTAGACCAGGAAGAACGGGGTGTAGCCGGTCGATCTATTTGGCGTGGTACAGAGGCTCCATAGCACAGCTGGAAGCTCTTCGATCCAGCATCCGGGTGACCGCTCCAACGGCTCAATGAGGCGTGGCTTGATGCCGACTAGCACCAAGCCGTTTGCTCTTTCGATTTGCCCGTTGGACTACGGGTGCGCGACGGAGGCAAGGTCCAGCCGGATGCCCTTGTTGCTGCAGAATCGGGCAAAGGCCCCCTTGGCGAAGTTCGTGTCGTTGTCGGTGATGATGCTATTGGGGTAGCCGAACCGATGGATGATGTCGGCGAAGAAGGTGACGACTGTCGCCCCGTCCAGCTTCCGGATGGGCTTGGCCTCGATCCACTTCGTGAATTTGTCCACCGCCACCAGCAGATGGGTTATGCCCGCGCATGCTCGCTTGAAGGGACCGACCATGTCAAGGCCCCAAACCGCGAATGGCCAGGTAATCGGTATGGTCTTGAGTACCGAAGCTGGCATGTGCCTGAGCTGCCCGAAGCGCTGGCACCCATTGCATGCGCGGACCAGCTGCTCAGCGTCCTCGAGGGCGGTGGGCCAATAGAAGCCATGGCGAAACGCCTTGGCCACTATCGCCCTTGACGAAGCGTGGTGCCCGCACTCACCCTGGTGGATGTCCTTGAGTAGCCGGCAGCCCATGTCCACATCGACACACCTTTGGAAAATGCCGGATACGCTGTGCTTGTACAGTTCGCCGTTGATGATGGTGTACATGTGCGCACGGCGCCGGATTTGCCTGGCTTCCACCTCGTCATCCGGAAGTTCTTCGTTGGCGATGTAGTTCATGAAGGGTTGTGCCCAAGATGGCACTTCCCGAATGACGAGGATGCTTCCGGTCTCCGGTTGATGGTTGTCGGGCGGTCGTCCGGGTGACGTACCCGGGACGGCAGCCCCCGAGCCGCTTGACGAGCCGGTAGCCCCCGGGTCTTGCGAACCGGAGGGTACCGCCTTGCCGGAGTTGGTGCGGGTCCTCTTTTTCGGAGGTTCTGCCGGCTCTGCTTCTGCTGCTTCGTCAGCCGGAGCACTCCCTGCCTAGATGATGGAGTCCGACTCCGGCGACGGGTTGATGGAGGGCTTGCGCAAATGCTCCAAGGAAGCCCCAGGTGGGATCGCCTTCCTGGTGGATCCGATTCGGGCGAGCGAATCGGCTGCTTCGTTGTTGACACGGGGGACGTGATGGAATTCGCATCCGTCGAAGGAGGCACTGAGCTTCTGGATGTGGAACCGGTAGAGGGCCATGTTTGCATCTCTGGCGCCCCATTCTCCGGATACTTGTTGCACGACCAGATCTGAATTGCCGAAGCAAAGGATCCGGTTGACACCGATCTCCTTGGCTAGCCGGAGTCTGTGCGCTAGTGCCTCGTATTCGGCTACGTTGTTGGAGGCCTTGAAGTGGATCTGCATCACGTACTCCAGCCGGTCTCCCTTGGGCGAGGTGAGCACGATGCTGGCTCCCAAGCCCCCAAGCATCTTCGACCCGTCGAAGTGCATCTTCCAGTGGTCCGAATCTGGAACCGGTGGGAGATACTAGGTCTCGGCCCAGTCGACGAGGAAGTCCGCCAATGCCTGTGACTTGATCGTGAGCCGGGGCTCGTACTGGATGGAGTAGGTGGCGAGCTTGATGGCCCACTTGACTACTCGGCCGGTGGCGTCTTTGTTGCCGATGATTTTCAAAAGGGGTGCGGTGCACACGACCTTAATCGGATGTTCCTGGAAGTAGTGCTTGAGCTTCTTGCATGCCAGGTACACGCCGTAGCACATGTTCTGGTAGTGGGGGTAGTTCTGCTTGGAGAGGAAGAGAACCTCGCTGAGGTAGTAGACGGGCCTCTGAACCGGCTGAGCCTTGCCTTCCTCGGGGCGCTCCACCACCAGGACGACGCTGATGACCCGGCTGATGGCTGCTATATAGAGCAACATCGGCTCCTTGCTAGCCGGCGTGGCTAGAACAGACGCTTTGGATAACATGCGCTTGAGGTCGTGAAATGCGATGTCGGCTTGCGAAGTCCAGGAGAACTTGTCCGTCTTCTTCATCAGTTGGTACAACGGGAGTGCCTTCTCCCCCAGCCGGCTGACGAAACGGCTGAGGGAGGCTAGGCATCCGGTGAACTTTCGGACTCCAAGCAGGCTCCTGGGCAGCTGCATCCTCTCGATGGCCGTGATCTTCTCCGGATTTGCCTCGATGCCTCGTTGTGATACGAGGAAACCGAGGAGCTGACCGGATGGCACTCCGAAGACGCACTTCTCCAGGTTGAGCTTCATCTAGTACTGGCGGAGGTTGCCAAATGTCTCTCCTAGATCTTCGAGGAGGGTGCGCTTCTCCTTGGTCTTGATGACCACATCGTCCACATAAGCATGCACGTTTCGGCCTATCTACGAGTGCAAGCACTTCTGCATGCAGCGCAGATAGGTAGCGCCTGCATTCTTTAGACCGAAAGGCATGGTTACGTAGCAGAAAGCCCCATAGGGGGTGATAAATGATGTCTTAATCTAATCACCCGGGTTTAACCGGATCTGATTGTAACCAGAATAGCAATCTAGAAAAGACAACAAATCACAGCCGGCCGTGGAATCGATGACTTGATCGATATGGGGTAAGGTGAAGGGGTCTTTCAGGCACGCCTTGTTCAGGCTGGTGTAGTCGATACACATGCGCCAGGTCTTGTTCTTCTTCAGCACCAGGACTAGGTTCGCCAGCCAATCCGGGTGGTATACTTCCATGATGAACCCTCCTGCAAGGAGCCGGGTGATCTCATCACCGATTATCTTCCTCTTCTCCTCCACGAACCGGCGCAGAGGTTGCTTGACCAGCTTGGCATCCGGCCGCACATGAAGTGAGTGCTCGGCGAACTCCCTCAACACACCCGGCATGTCCTTGGGGGACCATCAAAGATGTCCCGATTCTCACGTAGGAAGTCGACGAGCGCGCCTTCCTATTTGCTGTCCAAGCCGGCACCAATGGTGACGAACTTAGTCGGGTTGGAGGGGTCGAGCAGGATCCTCTTTGTCTCCTTTGCCGGCTGGAAAGCTCCTTCTCCAGCCGGTTTGCTGCTAGCCGGCATGTCCTGCTGGGCCATGGCCACATTGCGCATGATCACGCGCTTCTGCTCGGCTATGATAAGGGCCTCTGCCAGTTTGGAACCGGCTGAGGCGCACTCCATCGACCGCCTGAAGCAGTCGGCGATGGTGATCACGCCATTGGGTCCCGACATGTTTGTCTTGAGGTACGCGTAGTGGGGGATGTCCACGAACTTGGCGAGGGCGGGGAGCCCGAGGAGAGCATGATAGGAGCTCGTCAGGTTTACCACCTCGAACTAGATCGGTTCACGGCGGAAGTTCTCCTCGGTCCCGAAGATGACGTCCAGCTGGATTTTCCCCAGCCGGGCGCATGCTGGCCCCGACAGTACGCCGTGGAACGTTGTGGTAGTCGGGCACAGGTCGCATTCGCGAATGCCCAACTTCTCCAGCGAGGACTGGTAGAGGAGGTTGAGGCTACTGCCTCCATCGATGAGGACGCGCGAGAATCGGCAGGTACGCGCGTTGGAGACGATGAAGGGGTCGAGCACCATGGCGTAGCCCCTGGGAGTCGGCAGCTGCTCCGGCTGGTTTGCACGGCTCCAGGTGATGGGGGTTTCTGACCAGTTCAGGTACCGGGGGACCGGAGAGATGATGGTGTTGACCTCCTTGGAGCGTCGCCTGCGGCTGTGCTTGTCGTCCAGCTCCGTCTCAAAGATGTGGTAGGCGGTGTGCGGCTGGGGGTAGCCGTTGTTGTTGTTGCCACCGTTGCCGCCATTACCATCATTGCTGGCTCCCCTAGCCGGTGGCGGTGGTCCACCAGGAGGAGGCGGGGGGAGACGAGGCTGGTTACCCTGGTCTTTTAGCTGGCGGGTCCAGCTGCAATTCCGGGTGGTATGCGTAGCCGGTTTGAAGGGACCGCTGTGCCACTTGCACGGGCCGTCAAACATCTGGTCGAAGGTGAGCCGTGGCTTCTGCCTCCTTGCATCGTTAGCCGGCGCGTCAGGCGCGCCCTCCACAACATTGACCCGTCGCGCGTGGTAGCGGGGTTTCTGTTGTCCGGCTTGGCGGTCCCCGTGGAACTGGTTGTCGTTGCCGTGGCGCCTGGAGGATCCGGTTTCGCCAGCCGGATTGCTCGGACGGTCGCGAGCCGGCTCCGTAGGAGTCGTACGCCCGTCCGCATTTACTCGGAGGGGCTTCTTCATGGCGGCATGTGGCGTACTGGTCCGCAACCGGCATGAGCTCCGCCATGGTTTTCGGCTCGTCACACAGGAGCCGGTGGCGAAGCATGGTGCCTTCTCGGCAACCGTCGATGAAGAAGTTGATGGCTTGGCTCTCCAGGATGCCCTCGCAGGTGTTGCGCAGCTCTGTCCACTTGGCGAGGTACTCGCGGTCAGTCTCGCGGTCACCCTGGACGCACAAGGCCAGGTCGCGTGGGCGTCCCGGACGCTTGTACGTGCCATTGAAGTTGCGGACGAACACCTTCTCGAAGTATGGCCAGGCGTTGATGCTGTTGGGCGCAAGGCTGTTGAGCCACGTCCTTGCTGACCCGGTTAGCATAAGAGGGACATAGCGCACGACTATGCGCTTGTTCCCATGGGCGATGCCGACTGCCGTAGCATAGTCGGTCAGCCAATCTTCCGGCTGCATGCTACTGTCGTACTTGGGGGTGTCCCTAGGCAGGGAGAACTTATCCGGGAACGGCTCGTTCCGGGTGCGGGGTCCGAAACAAACCGGGCTGATAGAATCTTCTTCCTCCGTGACGCGCGCTTGAGCGAGGAGCTCGATGCGGTCACGGGCATCCGGACAATCCGGGTTGGGTGCTCCCACCCGGCCCGAGAGACGGGAACCGGCGGGTCTAGGTGCTCCGGTTGGTGGAGGGGGAGGCGGTGGGTTGTTGTTCACCGTTTGCTCCTGGTGTGGCTGGCCCTTGTTGCCAGAGTTGTGACGCCTACTGCGGGCCTTAGCCGGCTGAGGGGAGGACGCCTGCTGGTTGTCGCGTGGCGCGCCCCTACTGTTGACAGGTAGCTTGCTCCCCCTGGAGTAGCTGGGGTCCTCCTGCATCTGCCGGTTGGCATCAGCCTGCTCGTCCGCGATGCGGAGGAGCTCCTACACGCAAGCGTGCTGGCGGGCTCGCTCCTCGCCCTCCAGATTGGGCAGTTCCTTTGCCGCGGCTCGCGCCGCGCGCAGGTTCTTGATGGGCGTGCTGTAGGTGGGCCGGATGAGGGTAGGCGCGGGATCCGGATCCCCAGCCTTTTCCATCCTACCGCCTAGCTCGCCGCCCCGCCGCCGTACCTAGCCGTGCCGGCTCGGCTCCGCGGTAGCCGGAGTGAAGCCGTGCGCGCGGTCGTACTCGCGCCGGGTGATCTCAAGTTGCTTGCGGGTTGCCGCCAGCTCCATGGCCTCCTGGAGGAGGATCTGTCTCTCCATGGCGAAGTTGGCTTCCGCCACCTCCGGGTTATCCCCGAGGTTAACCGGCGTCAGGAGCCGATCAATGGCATCCTCCACCGGATTCCGAGGCTGCGGAGGCGTGGAAGTTCCAACCTCGTCCGCGCCTCGCTCCCGCGGTTGGCGGGGATGAGAGCTGGAGCCGGCCATCATGACCTCCATGCCGCGAGACGCGACGGAGGCGCTGCCGCCCAGATGCGGCAGCTCCGCGACAGAGACGATCTCCCTAGGGAAACGCTCCGGAACGGTGGCGACGTAGACAGGGAGGTCGCTGAAGAGCAGGATGGAGCCGTTCGCCGGGAAGGAGGTTCCGGTGAAGCAGGAAGCGTTGTTGATGACGCAGTCAAATTTGCCAAGCGTGAGCACCATGCCGGAGGCCACGCGCTCACCGGCTGAAGTGCGGGGTCCCGTGCGGAACGTGACTCCGGTCGAAGCCATCTTGCCCCACGGTGGGCGCCAACTGTCGTTGTATTGGGAACGACAGTACCTGAGGAGGTTAGATAGGGGTGTGGGGACTAGCAGGGAAGCTATCGACGACGTCCGTAGGCGGGATTGGATCAAGCAAGCGTAGCTAGACGCAGGAAGTATCCAGGTTCGGAGCCCTCGTGGTGAGGTAAAACTCCTACTCCTGTCGGATCTGACTATGGGGGATATACGAACTACAAGCGCTCCTCGAGCTGTATTCTCTAGCTACTGCCTTAAATGCATTGAGACCAACCCTTACTACTGAGGCCTTGCCTCTCCTTATATAGGCAGAGAGGCAACGGTCTCACTGGCCAGTCCGACTGGCGGGCCCCACAGGCGGGTCCCAGCCGGCTGCTCATCTACAATATGTCCCATCGGAGTATGAGCGGTATGGCTGTCATAGGCACAGTGGATGCCGTGCGAGCTATCGTCAGCATCGGGCCACTGTTCCTGCGTCATCCTCGCAAAGTCTTCGGTATGGCCGAGTAGTGGCCGGTCTTGTCATCGTACAAGGCGTACTGTGCACTGATAAGAACATCGTCTTGTCTCCTTGATTGGTTCCGGCTACGTCGCCGTAGTTGGTTGCTTCTTGTCGATCCGGCTACCGTGCGGTAGCCGGCTTGGCTTGCTTTGTCCGGCTGCATCTGGCCAGCCGGACGCTATCCGACTGCCCTGTTTCTTGTCCGGTTGGGGTATCTGGGGATCATCCTCCCGACATATATGTTGGGGATTAGCAGAACCATGTTGTCATGGGGAACGCTTTCAACATTGCACTTGTACAT
Source organism: Avena eriantha (assembly GCA_910589775.1). Lineage (NCBI taxonomy): Eukaryota > Viridiplantae > Streptophyta > Magnoliopsida > Poales > Poaceae > Avena > Avena eriantha. The sequence goes on from OU342746.1 coordinate 201,616,437, forward strand.
TGTACCTAGTTGATATCATGCTCTTTTGTCTATGGATGTCATCGGTGTGAAATGAAAGGGGAGCTTGTAAGTCCATGGAGTTATGTATGTGTGTTAGAGAAACGCCTGGGCCGCTGGTCTAATCCATGCCTAATCATGGTGGAAACCTGTAGCGTAACCATAATGAGCAATCTATGAAGCATTCTTCTTATAAAAAAAGAGATAGAGATTGAGAAAAAAGAAAAAAAGAGAAAAAAAAAGATATGAGTAAAGAGGAAAGAGAGAAAAAAACACCATTTTCCCGTGGTAAATAAGAAGATTGTTGAGATGCTTGATACGTTGCTAACGTATCCATAATTTTTGATGTTCCATGCTTGTTTAGTATCTACTTTGCTTTCCTTTGTCCACACTTTGAGGTATTTTTATATGTTTTCTGGGACTAACCTATTAACAAGATGCCACAGTGCTAGTTGCATGTTTTCTTCTGTTTTTGGTTCCAGAAAAGGCAGAAAATCAATATTCTCGGAATTGGACGGGACAAAAGCCAATATGCCTATTTTTCCTGGAGCAACACGAAAACACGAAGCAGAGACGGAGTAGGGCACCGGGGTAGGCACACCATATGGTGGCGCGGGCTAGCCCTAGCCGCGCCACCAGGTGGTGTGGGCCCCCTGGCCACCCACCGACCTTGCCTCTTCGCCTATAAGATGCCTCCTGGTGCAAAAACCCTAAATCGAACAGCCTCCAGCCACGAAAAGTTCCGCAGCGCTACCGCCACCAAAGGGGAGATTCGGGGGACATAAAGTCTCTGTTCCGGCACCCTGCCGGGACGGGGAAGTGCCCCCGGAGCCATCTCCATCGATCTCCACCACCATCTCCATCGTCGTTGCTGATTCCCGTGATGAGGAGGGAGTAGTTCTTCCTCGAGGCTAAGGGCTCTACCGGTAGCTATGTGTTCATCTCTCTCTCTATGCATGATCATATTGTGATCCTGAGCTTTGTAATCAACTAGATCTACCTTGCTACTCAAGTGCTTTAATAGATCTCTGGCTCCCCATGTGTGTGAAGTTGACAGTGTCCACACCATGGTGGCACTTAGGCTAGAGATTACAAATACTTGTTATGAGTTATATTTGGAGTTGGATGTCTCTATGAAATTGTGGTGTTTGTTGGAACCATCTAGTGCTCAAGGTGACAGTGTGGGGTTATCTAGATGGGGAAGGCTTACTTTGAGGTGTGCTGTTATAGCCCTACCATGGATTAGAGTGTCCAACCAGAGAGTAGTTCATAGTAGTATCATGAAGAGAAGATATTTATATGAGAGTGTTCACTAGTGAAAGTATGATCCCTAGGCCTTGTTTCTAAGCATTGAAACACCGTTTGCAACTAATGTTTGCTTGCTTCCATCTTTATTTCAGTTTACCTTTAGTCTCTTCCACGCCATCAAGCTATTTTCTGGCACAGTTGTCTTATATCCATACCACTTGTATTTTACTATCTCTTCACCGAACTAGTGCACCTATACACCTGACAAGTGTATTGGGTGTGTTGGGGACACAAGAGACTTCTTGTATCTTGATTGCAGGGTTGCTTGAGAGGGGATACCTTTGACCACTTCCTCCCTGAGTTCGATAAACCTTGGGTAATCCACTTAAGGGAAAACTTGCTGTTGTTCTACAAACCTCTGCACTTGGAGGCCCAACAACTATCTACAAGAATAGAAGTGCGTAGACATCAATGCTCGTTGTCTGCTTGCCTTATATTCAAGGGACATGAGATTTCCAACTTATACTTTGTCAAGCATATACTTCATAGTTTGTTCACTTTAACTTTAATCACTTCAAGATGCTTATGATATGGGTAATGAGAGCTGAAAGCTAATAAGTACCATAATTTTTGGAAGCTCTTTATGAGACTTGAATCCCTGCTTCCTTCTATGAAGGCCTTTCTTTTACTTTTTATGTTGAGTCTCCATCTTCTATCTTTATGCACATATTGAGAGAGCATAGTGGTCATTTTTAGTTTAATGTGCATTGTCCCAAGACTTGTTGATTGATGCATAACTTTGATATTGCTTGTTCTTAAACTATTTGTATCTAGTCACCCTTATGAACTTTGAAGGTGTCCTATGCAATTATGATTTGCTACATTATGAGGGACAAGCTGAATGCCACTATGCTATGTTTTCTTTATGTGAAACAAACAAACATCTTCCAAAGCATTGTTATTCATGAATCTTTTGTTTGTGCCTTTTCATGTTACAACATAGTTCCCATGTCCTATTGTTAGAACTTTATCTTTCATGCTATGTTGAAGTACTATGATCCCAACTATCAATGTTATAAATACCTTGTGATGGTGCATGTCACCTAAAAAATTATTCTTTCTTTTTATCACTTACCTACTCGAGGATGAGCAAGAGTTAACCTTGGGGATGTTGATACGTTTCAAACGTATCTATAAATTTTTATGTTCCATGCTTGGTTTTTATCTACTTTCTTATGTTTTGTCCACACTTTGGAGTACTTTTTATACACTTTCTTGGACTAACCTATTAACAAGATGCCACAGTGCCAATTGCCTGTTTTCTGCTATTTTTGGTTCCAGGAAAGTCAGAAAGTAAATATTCTTGGAATTGGACGGCACAAAAGCCAAAGTCCATATTTCACCGAGGAGGACACGGAGCCAGAATACAAGACGGAGAGGGGATAGAGTGCTGCCACACCACCTGGCCGTGTGGCTAGGCCTGGCCCGCGCCAGGGGGCGGTGTGGCCGCCTAGGGCACCCCTCGGCCTTCCCTTTCGCCTATATATTGCCTCCTATACAGAAACCCTAAGTACCCCATCAAAAATCCACGAAAGAGTCTGTAGCCGCCATCATCTCCATCCCTAGATCGAGAGAGATCTGAAGCTCTTCCTGGCACCCTGCCGGAGGGGAGAATTCACCCTGGAGGCCTTCTTCATCACCATGCAAGCCTCCGGTGTGATGCGTGAGTAGTTCATCCTTGGACTACGGGTCCATGTAGTAGCTAGATGGTTGGTTCTCCTCCTTTGTGCTATTATGTTTAGATCTTGTGAGCTCCGTTCATGATTAAGATCATCTATTTGTAATCCTGCATGTTGTGTTTGCGGGGATCCGATGGATATTGAGATGCTATTTCAGATTGAATATTGATTCTATCATGTCTTTGTTATTTGTGATCTTGCATGCTCTCCGTTGTTAGTAGATATCTTGGCCGAGTAGATGCTAGCAACTCCAAGGGGGTTTATTTATGCTCGATAGTGGGTTCATGCCTCTAGTAATTTGGGGAAGTGACAAAAATCTCTAAGGTACTAGATGTGATGTTGCTACTAGGGAGAAAACAACAATCCTTTGTTCATAGAACAATCGTATTGTTTACTTTAGATGCAATGCGTAATGCAATTATCTGTTGCTTACAACTTAATACTGGAGGGGGTTCGGATGATAACCTGAAGGTAGATTATTAGTCATAGATGCAGTTGGATAACGTTCTATGTATAATGTTGTAATGCCCAATTGAATCTCAAAGGAGTCAAGATGATTAGTATATGCATGTATTGCTTTCTCGATGTTTGTCAATTGCCCCGCTGTAATTTGTCCACCCAACATGTTATCTATCTTAAGGAGAATCACCACTAGTGAACTATGTACCTCAGTCCTTTCTTTTACAATCAATCTACAACTATTTACTGTTTTCTGTTTACTTTCTGCAAGCTATTACTTTCTTCCACACAATACGTTTAATCCTTTGTTTTCAGCAAAACCGGTGAGATTGACAACCTCACTTTAAGTTGGGGACAAAGTTCTGTGGTTGTGTTGTGCAGGATTCCAAGTTGGAAACAACACCTTGGAGGTGTTTCCTTGCTCCTACTGGTTCAATAACCTTGGTTTCATAACTGAGGGAAAACTTATTGCTGTCCTCATCATACCTTCCTCTTAGGGTTCCCCAACGAGCTCAATATCAACCACGAGCCAGCACGCCGCCACTTTCCAGCTCAGCACGAGGTGTTGTGTTGCAATCCTCTGCTCCCGAAGCTCCGTGTGCCTCCAATCTTCCGCCCTATGCTCGATCTGTGGGTAATGGTAGAGCTGACGTCAGCATGACGTCATGCTGACGCCATATCTCCTTTTTATTAAATGTTTTATGTAATTGTTTTATTAAGTGAAAATGCTGACAGGTGGACCCTGTCTGTCAGGGTTTTATTCATTTTGAAAATAATTTCTGAAATTAATAAAAGTCTGACATGTGGGCCTGGGTTGTAAAATAATTTAAATATTCCAAAAATGTTCAATTGTTTAATAATGATTAAAAATGGATTAAAATTGGGGAAAATCATAAATAATTCATTTTAAATCAGAAAATATGTATAATATATCAAGATGTTCAAAAAATGAGATCTACACAATAGACTTATAATCATGTAGTGTTAAGCAACCTACATGACAAGTTTAATTAGAAGAACAATTGGACCCTCGCAGGTGACTCCGAGGTTCCCCTTATTCTAGGGTTTGTACCCCTCGGGTATTTATTAATTTGGCAAAGCATGTCTTAGGGTTTAATTTCAATACATGTTAACTTGTCATATCATCATCCTTGCTTGAGCATTGCACAAATGCCATGTGTTGATTGTTGCTTCCTTTCCGGTATTTCTGCTTCTTCTCGGTAGACCTCGGAGTTGATGTGAGCAACTAGATCGAGTCCAACATTGAAGACCGAGATCAATACCATCGAAGGTTATCAATGAACAATGCCAAGCAGATGAACCTGAAGTTCTATCTCTGAGTATCAACAGGCAAAGGCAAGCAAACCCCCAAACATGATATAATCCTATGCTTTCAAAGTATTTCATTCTTGCCATGTGCATACGATTCCAAAGTCCTTTATCGATCGATACATAGAGTAATCCTATCTGATTCATGTTCTCTTTGTAGCCTATACTCCCTGATCCACTGCTCCTTGCATAACTAGGGTTTGGCTTATGAGCTTCGCTAGAGCTGTTTATGTTCGTTGTGCGTAGCCATGCTTAATTGTTACAGCTGGTCCATCCGGTTGATGAATCAGAGCTGCGAATGAACCTAGTTGGATGGGATGACGTGGTATGATCAAAGATGAAGGTTAAACATGCTAAGGCTTGTATGGTAGGCCACGTGGGGTTGTGGTTTTTGAAGTCCCATGCTCGCCATCACTAGGATCTGAGTTCTTGCCTCTTGAACCAAGACGAGCGTACAGCCACACGAGGTTTATGGGGACCCCTCCGCTGATTAACTTGCCTAGTAGATTCCATGAGTCACATAGTTCGGGAGTTCCATTCGACATATGCATTCTGGTCGTTCTTGAAGGAGGTGGAGGAGGTGCATTCATACAGGTAGGTAAGCGTGGCAGGGAATGGGAGAGGCACGACCTCCATAATCTCAAACCCTATTCACATCTCTAGGGACCAACTTCGGGATTTGACCCGTTACGGCGGCATCTCCTTAGGGCGTGACTCATGGTCTCAGCGAACGCAAGGTAAAGGTCGTGGCCAACCACCCTCTGCCGGCCTTCCAAGGAAGATCGCTAATCTATAGTGGCATTAAGACTCGGTTGGCACGTGTGGGTAAAGTTGTGCACTCCTGCAGGGTTAAATCTTTTCGAAAAGCCGTGTCCACAGTTATGGATGACTTGGGAACGGATTCAAAGATCATAGAGAACTATAACCTAATCGTAAAACTTGGCAAGTAAGTAAAGTGTGCTTAAGGATGCTTCCTCAGGGATCGAGGGGGTGATCCTAGATGGTAGGTTCAGCTGATAAAGTTTTGGTGGATATCAAAGCTGATCAAAGCTAGTGATATCGCTTGCTTATCCCCTTTTAAATGTTCTACTTAGTCGATCTTCTCCTACCTCTTTTACAAAGAAAGTTAGCTTGATGCAAAATAACCCCACTAGCCATAAGTCTTGCGGAGTACACCCTATACTCGGCCTTGCTTTGTTGATACTTTTGTAGCAGGTAAGTGTTACCACAGAAGATAAGTTGCGAAGAACCAAATATTGCAAGAAGAGGTCACTGACCATAAACATCAAACAATGGAAGGCAAATTATGCTATTAAGTATAGCAAACTTAACAGATGGCCTAAGAGGCCTGAAGCATAACAATGACGTCCCAATCCATAGATTCTAGGTTGCCGACCAGGAACCCCAAGCTACTCGTCGATGTTGATGTTGTAACAAACTCGTCTTCTATGGTAACACTTACCTGCTGCAAAAGTATCAACAAATCAAGGATGAGTACAGGGTGTACTCCACAAGACTTATGGCTGGCAGGATTATTTTGCATAAAGCTAACTTTCTTTGTAAAAGAGAGAGGAGAAGCTCGGCTGATAGAATCCTTTTCAAGGGATGAGAAAAACGATATCACTAGCTTCGATCTTCTTTTGATATCCACTGAATCTTTATCAGCTGAACCTACCAACTAGGATCACCCCCTCGATCCTTGAGGAAGCATCCTTAAGCACACATTACTTAACTTGCCAAGTTTTACAATTAGGTTATAGTTCTCTATGATCATCACGTCTGTTCCCAAGTCGTCCATAACCGTGGACACGGCTTTTCGAAAAGATTATTACCCTACAGGGGTGCACAACTTTACCCACACGTACCAACCAATTCTTAATGCCACTTAAGATTAGCCCTCTTCCTTGGAAGGCCGGCAAAGAGTGGTTGACTATGACCTTTACCTTGCTTTCGCCGAGACCATGAGTCACGCCCTAAGGAGATGCCGCCGTAATGGGTCAAGTCCCGAAGTCGGTCCCTAGAGATGTGAACAGGATTTGAGATTACGGAGGCCGTGCCTCTCCCATTCCCTGCCACACTTACCTACCTGTATGAATGCACCTCCTCCACCTCCTTCAAGAATGACCATAATGCATATGTCGAATGGAACGCCCGAACTATGTGACTCATGGAATCTACTAGGCAAGTTAGTTGGTCGAGGGGTTTTCTAGGCCGCGTGTGGTTGTACGCTCGTCTTGGTTCAAGAGGCAAGAACTCAGGTCCTAGTAGTGGCAAGTATGGGACTACAAAAACCACAACCCGACGTGGCCTCCCATACAAGCCTTAGCATGTTTAACTTTCATCTCTGATCATACCATGTCATCATGTCCAACTAGGTTCATTCGCAGCTCTGATTCATCAACCGGATGGACCAACGGTAACAACTAAGCTTGGCTAAGCACAACAGATATAAATAGCTCTAGCGAAGCTCATAAGCCAAACCCTAGTTATGCTAGGAGCAGTGGATTAGGAAATCTAGGCTACAAAGGTAACATGCATCAGATAGGATTACTGTATCTATCGATAAAAGACTTTGGAATCATATGCACATGACAAGAATGAAATACTTTGAAATCGTAGGATTTTATTATGTGTGGGGTTTTGCTTGCCTTTGCCTGTTGATACTCAGATATAGAACTTCAAGTTCATCTCCTTGGCATCATTCATTGATAACCTTCGATAGTGTTGATCTCGGTCTTCAATTTTGGACTCGATCTCGTTACTCACATCAACTCAAGAGGTCTGCCAAGAAGAAGCATAAACACCGGAAAGGAAAACAACAATCAACACATGGCATATGTGCAATGCTGAAACATGGATGATGATATGACAAGTTAAAGTGCATTGAAATGAACCCTATAGCATGCCTGGAAAATTGAATGGGGTTCCGAGGGGTCCAAACCCTAATACAGGAGAGACCCCGAAATCGCCTACGGGGTTCATTTAGTTTTCTAATGAAATTTGCAATGAAATTTGTTTACCAATGCATGATTATGTGTCTATTGTGTAGATCTCATTTTTCTAAACATTTTGATATATTATACATATTTTTGGATTTAAAATGAATTAGTTATGATTTTCCCCAATTTTAATCCATTTTTAAATCATTTTTAAAACAATTAACATTTTTTGGAATATTTAAATTATTTTACAACCTGGGCCCACATGTCATATATTTATTCATTTCATAAACAATTATGGAAATGATTAAATATCTGACATCAGGGACCCACCTGTCAGCATTTTCAATTAATAAAACAATTACATAAAACATTTAAGAAAAAGAAAAGGAGATATGGCGTCAGCATGACATCATGCTGACGTCAGCTTTGCCATTGCCCACAGATCGAGCACGGGGCGAAGGATTGGGGGGCACGCGGGTCTTCGCGGAGGGGAGCGCTTGACTCAGCGCTTCGCGTTGAGCCATCTAGTAGCGGCTCCACCAACCGGAGGTCACCGGAGCAGGTCACGCAACGGCGGACAGCAGCAGTGGCGGCAGGTGATCATTGGGAAAGCAACACATGAAGAGTGGGAGAGATTAAGAGGCATTGGGAAACTCACTAGCTCACCGGGATGACGACGTGGTGCTCAGGGAATCCACTGGAAGTCGGGCGGAGCCGGAATTCGTGACGACCGCGGTGGCCTTATGCGGGGAAGAGGCTCGATTCCGGCGATTCGGGATGCGCCTGTTTGCGCGGTTGGTCGGGGATGAACAAGGAGATGATGGTGGTTCTAGCGGTGGCCTCATCTAGGCGTGGGGTGGCCGGAGACGGCAGGGACAACCGGTTGCGGGAGCTAGGGTTTCGGAGCTCGAAGGAGATCGCGATGGAGAGCGAGAGAGAAAGGGAGAAGGGTATAGGGAGAGAGAGGGGAACACGAACGTTCTTATATGCGTGACCAGGGGCGACGGCAGGCATCGCAGCGCGAGGAGGATCGACGGCGAGGACGCTGCTAGGCAGCTACTTCTCCACCGTATGCGAGGAAGAAGAAAAACGAAAGATCTGAAGGGGTATGGGCTGGCTGGGCCACGCGTGAGCCTAGACGGGCTGCACTTGGGCCGTGGCAAAGGAAGAGAGAAAGGCTGTTGCTGCATGCTGGGTGGTAGATAGAGGGGAGAGGAAAGAGAGATGGGCTCGGCCCAATTGATTTAGAAACAAGTTTTTCTTCCAGAAATCTTTTTCTATTTTCATTTTTATGTTTGTATTTTCAAATCCTTTTAAGTTTTGGACAGTTTGAAAATACTAGGACTTTGTAAAAGTGTAAAAATATTATGGGGCCCTATTAATCCATTTGGGCTCCATGTACTTTGAATATTTTCCAAATACAAAACCACTTTGAATGGATTTATGAGAGAGATAGAGGGAAATTAGGTTTTTTTATTTCTTCTTCATTCTCTTAATGCAAGATTTATCAAACCATGATATCCATGCTATGCTCATAATGCACAATCAAACCCTAATTACTATTATTAAAACTAGGGGTGTTACAGTTCTACCCCCCTTAACAGAATCTTGTCCCGAGATTCCTAGGTAGGAAGATAGAAGGAAAAAGGTTATAGTAGAATTCGACGATATTCTCAAAGAGGTTGATCCATGTCCCCGTTATTGAATGAATGAAGCGCTTCATTTCTTCGAGGTAGGTGCACACACTAAAGAAGAGAGTGAAAGACACATGACCACGAAGAGAGTATCTCACGGTCAACTCATGGATAGATGTTTCATAACATCTCTAGAGCCAACGAGCACGAAACACATCAAGGTGACGAAGAAAACAAAAGGAGATGGTTTTTGAAGGGAATATGCCCGAGAGGCAATAATAAAGTGGTTATTATATTATTTCATGTTAATGATAAATGTTTATTTTGCATGCTATAATTGTATTAATTGGAAACGTTAATACATGTGTGTTTAATAAACAAAATACAAAGTTCCTAGTAATGCCTCTCATATAAACTAGCTCGTTGATTAACAAGATGATCAAGGTTTCCTGATCATGGACATTGGATATTGTTAATAACGAGGTCACAACATTGGTGGAATGATGTGATGAACATTCATCCGAAGTATAGCATTACAATCAGAGTCATTATGTTTATATTGCTATAACATCATACAAATTAATCTTAGTCCTTAGACCATGAGATCATGTTAATTGCTAACACCGGAAGAGTATCTTGATAACATGAAATGGCACACCGTAACAAGGTGACTATAAAGGTGGGTTCAGTGCTATGAAGGTGTTATGTTGAGGCTCATGGATCAAGAGTGGGATTTGTCCATCCCGATGACGGATAGATATACTCTAGGCCCTCTCGGTGATATCACATTGAAATAGCTTGCAAGCAAGTGATGTGATCACTAGAATGTTATATCACGGGAACGAGAAAAGAGTGCATGTCGGTAACGAGATCAAACTAGGTATTTGGATGCCGATGATCGAATCTCGGACATGTAATATATCACGAGACAAAGGGATTTAGGTACAACATTAAAGGTTCAGACGATCACAAGGGTCATCGTTGAATGTGTGGGAGTAAGTACGGATCTCCAGGTCCTGCTGCTGATTATTGATCGGAGAGGGGTCTCGATCATGTCTGCATTATTCGTGAACCATAGGGTGACACATGTAAGGGATACCAACACCATTTAGGAGCAAATGTGTTTCATATAAAGATTAAGAAAGCGTTGGAATCATTTCAATGGAAACCGGAATTGTTTCGGGTGAAATTGCAGAAACTGGTTCTGAAGGAAATATGCCCTGAGAGGCAATAATAAAGTTGTTATTATATATATTTCTTGTATATGATAGATGTTTATTTTGCATGCTATAATTGTATTTATAGGAAACATCAATACATGTGTGTTTAATAAACAAAAAGGGTTCCTAGTTATGCCTCTCTTATAGACTAGCTTGTTGATTAACAAGATGATCAAAGTTTCCTGATCATGGACATTGGGTGTTGTTAATAACAATGTCACAGCATTTGTGAAATGATATGATGAACATTCATCCGAAGTATAGCATTACGATCAAGTCATTATGTTTATATTGCTATAACATCATACAAAGTAGTCTTAGTCCTTAGACCATGAGATCATGTTAATTGCTAACACCGGAAGAGTATCTTGATAACATCAAACGTCACACCGTAACAGGGTGACTATAAAGATGGGTTCAGTACTACGAAGGTGTTATGTTGAGGCTCATGGATCAAGAGTGGAATTTGTCAATCCAGATGACGGATAGATATACTCTGGGCCCTCTCGGTGATATCACATTAAGATAGCTTGCAAGCAAGTGATGTGATCACTAGAATGTTATATCACGGGAACGAGAAAAGAGTGCATGTCGGTAACGAGATCAAACTAGGTATTTGGATACCGACGATCGAATCCCGGACATGTATTATATCATGAGACAAAGGGATTAAATTGCTGACGTTAAAGGTTCTCACGATCACAGAAGTCATCGTTGAATATGCAGGAGTCAGTATGGATCTCCAGGTCCCGCTTCTGATTATTGATCTGAGAGGAGTCTCAATCATGTCTGCATTATTCGCGAACCGTAGGGTGACACACTTAAGGGTTGCCGGACACCATTTAGGAGCACATATGTTCCAGACAAAAGGTTTGCAAAGCGCAGGAAATGTTTCGATAGAAACCGGAATTGTTTCGGGTGAAATTGCAGAAAGTGGTTATGCATGTGATATTGAAATGTTGCAAGGGGTTTTATGTAAATGTTTGTTAATTAAAGTAATTAACAAAATTCTGAATAAAATAAATAAAATAGTTTTATTAAATGAGCGAGCATTAAATTTGGAGAAATTTAATGCATTTAAACTGGAGACTTTAAAAGGGAATGTGAAGAGGCATTTTAATGTGGAGGGGTTACCACCACATGAATGGGGGAGGTGAGGGGTCACCCCCCATGCGCCGGCCATGGAGAGAGGGGGCACCCCCTCCTCCTATAAAAGGCCACCCATTCCCTCCTTCATCCACACACCTCCTCGTGAAGGATCTCTCTCCCCCTCTAGATATTCCCCCATGGTCTCGGATTAGTGAGATACATGTTCCCGGTGGCCTTGCGTCTGGAAGGAGTTGCTGCTTCCGCTGATTCGCTGGAGCGAGGAGGTGGAGGTTGTCCGGTGGCTTGAACGTGTGTGCGAGGACGGATGCGCTGCTGATTTGCGGCGCTCGGACTTCCACACGATCTTGAGATTGGTAAGCGTACGACTACATCAACCACGAGTTCCTACTCGTTAACAAAACTCGTTGTCTTCGAGGGTAAGTTTTTCATGGATGTATGTCCACCCGTTGCTCTGTATCTAGTAGATAGATCTTGGCGTATAGTTCTCATCGTAGGAATTTTTTTGTTTTCTATGCTGCGGACCCAACAGGTTCTGCATTTGATATTGAAACATTGCAGGGGGGTTTATGTGAATGTTTGTTAATTAATGTAATTGAAAAATCTCTGAATAAAATAAATAAAATAGTTTTACTTAATGAGAGCTTGCATTAAATTTGGTGGAAATTTAATGCATGTGAGTGGAAGTGTGAGTGGAGGCATATTTATGTGAGTGGAGCATCCACCACATGAATGATGGAAGAGGTGGGGGCACCACCATGGCTACCACGCCATGGCCCTTGGGTGCCCACCTCTCCCCTATAAAAGTCCCCCTCTCCTCCTCACAACACACACCTCCTCGTGAAGGATCTCTCTCCCCCTCTAGTTATTCCCCATGGTCTCGGATTAGCGAGATACATGTTCCCGGTGGCTTTATTTGGAAAGGAGTTGCTGCTTCTGCTGCTTTGCTAGAGCGAGGGATGGATGTTGTCTGGGTACCGGATGTGTGTGCGATCACGGATGCACCACAGCTTTGCGGTGCTAGACTTGGTGGTGCTGGACTTGCTGGAGCTGGATCTGATGGACGTACTGGAGCCGGACCTGCTGGACTTCATCATGATCTTGAGATCGACAAGTGTACGACTACATCATCCACGAGTTCCAACTCGTTAACAAAGCTTTGTTGTCTTCGAGGGTAAGTTCTCTATGGATATATATCCACCCGTTGCTTGTATCTAGTAGATAGATCTTGGCGTATAGTTCCCATCGTAGGAATTTTTTTGTTTTCTATGATGCGAACCCAACAGTGGTATTAGAGCCTGATCTATGCGTAGGTGCTTTGCACGGGTAGTACACATATGTTTATATGTGGGCGATGATGATAATGTTATTGCTTCTTTCATGTATTTTGGATATTGGTGGCATAGTGGGATGAAGCGGCCCGGACCAACCTTACATGTCATCGCACATGAGACCGGTTCCACGACTGACATGCAACTAGTTTTGCATAAGTGGTTGGCGGGTGTCTGTCTCTCCTACTATAGTCAATATCTGATTTACAACGAGTTGCTAATAACTTAGTTATCATTGTTGTGGTTCCATGTTCGTAGATAAGACCGGTTCTATCTCCGAAAGCCCTAAGCCACATAAAACTTGCAATGGATAAATTAGAGGTGTCTAGTTTAGATTGTTGCTAGGCTAGTGTCATGATATGGTGATGTTGTAAGTTGATGTATGGTAGATACCCTTACAACACACCTAACGTGTAAGTTCCATAGACCTTGGCCTTACACACAAAGGAATGATAGAGATCATACCACGATGCACATGATGGTGATCAATTGCATGGACCATATCATTCCACTTTACACATATGATGTTTGCATCTTATATCGCTAGTTTGGCGTTTTAGTAGCATTATAAGATGACCCCTCATTTAAATATCAAGATAAAATGTGTTCTTCCTTAAGTATGCACTGTTCTATGGATCGTGTTTTGAGACATCACGTGATGATCGGGTGTACTCGACTCTACGCTTTCATACAACGGGTGTAAGACAGTTTTACACACGCGAATACTAAGGTTCTTACTTGGCAAGCCTAGCATGTAAAGATATGGCCACGGAAGACGGACCGAAAGGTTAAGCATGACTCATATAGTTGATGTGATGCCCATATTGATGCTCGCCTTTGAAGCTACACCGACTCACGTGATGATCGGCCTTGGTGTAGTGGATTTGGTTCATGTAATCACCAAAAAGGCACGAGGGATGTCGTTTTTGAGTGGGAGTTCATTTCTAATTTGGATCAGTCGAACTCAATTTGTCATAAACTAAATCGAAGTGAATTTGCATAATTTTTTATAGTCATTGGCATCTGTTCACTACCTTATGCTTAGTTTTAATTGAGATAATAGAACTATAGAATTCTGGATATTTACTTTACGAACTAGTATCGTATTGTTTTGAATGTCAATTTAAAGTATAGAAGTCCTATTGCAAACATTCAGCAAACTCTATTTACTCCATGAAGTTTAATAAGTAGTATTAAATCAAGAGTAAGAATTCCAATGTTAGTATCTAAAGTATCGTGTTTGCCTCCATGATTATTGATATCCAAAAGTTGTTTTAATATCAAGATTATCTAGGAGCTGAAAATTGTTTCAGAAACCATCATGTGTGGAAGATATTGTGATATCTGAAATAGTGTTTTTGGTTGCATTATGATAGAGTATAATTTAGCAAAATACATATTGTCATATTGTATGATAATTTGTGAAGGATGGAGATGCTAGGCATCCGGATCTCCCAAAAGATTTTGGGAACTAACATTATACTCGCGATTCTTCCTTATAGGCTATAGTAGCTTGATCATGAAAGTTCTCATGATAAGGATGAATAGAAGATGTAAGTAAAATGTTTACTACACTAATAGATTACTAAAGAATGGATTTTTGAAAGAACACCAAACATTTGATGATGGTGATCCACTTCAAAGTGCAAGTCCAAATGTATTAGCATTTAAGTATATACAATTTGTACTATGTGTCATGTGAATGACACCACTATTGATGTTGATAGATTCTTTTAAACAAAAAGGAATTGCTGAAAGAGAATCTATAAAATATTTGGCAGAAAAGAAAAGGTTGGAGATGTCCAACTTAGGTATATAGAAGATATACATGTTATGGCTGTATTCCTTGCTTGTTAAACAATGTGGTTCTGAGGTAATGGATACCGAATTGGTTGGTGTGAAGTGTCATACAGAACAACACAATTCATGAACTACAAATGGCCTAAGTAACTAGCGAGAGAATAAGTGATGACGTTCATAGAAAACAAATAAAGTGTTATTGTGTTTTCGTTGTCGTCAAACCTAGCCTTCAAGATTTGTTTTAATAATTTTTATTTCGTTCCGGTATTACGAGAACAATGGTTGTTCAAATAATTACCGTATTCCATAAAGGATGGGTGAACTTTTACAAGTGTAGTTGTAGAATCACATCCATAAACATTATTGCTAAAATGTCGCAAGACAAAGATTGGAAGATCACTTATGAAGTGACATCGTTGTTTGAATTATATTAAAAAGAAAACATGAAGAAACTCCATGTTGATGGATTTTTGGAGTCTTTTGATTTTGATCAAGTGATGCTTGTGAAACTTTCCTCGAGGTAATTGAAACTCCCTCCATAGGCCAAAGAGGAACAGATGACTAACTTATTGGATATTATGCATGTTGATGTATATAGTCCATTATGTGTAGCCATATGCGATGGATCTTTTTTGCTTCATATGCTTTCTCAAGAAATTTGAGTGAATATATCTATATATTTACTTAATAAGGAAGAAGTATGAAACATTTGAAAATTGTTCAAAGACTTTCAAGATGAAGTGAAAAATCATTGTAACAAGAAAATAAAAGAGTTTATGATTTGATCATAAAGGAGGATATTTGAGTTACAGGTTTAGCAAAACACTTAAGATCTCAGGAATTGTTCCATGAATTTTCACTTCCCGATAAACCACAGGAGTATGGTATGTTCGAGAGATCAAATCAAACCTTGTTTGACATGGTAAGATCAAAAGTGTCATTTATAAAACTTCCATTATGTTTTAAGTATTAAATCTTTGGAGACTACCGCTTTTACACTGAAAAGAGCACCATCGTGATCCGTTTAAATGACACCATACGAGTTATGGTTTGGGATAAAACCCGAATTGTCTTTTCTTAAATTTTGGTATGCTATGCATAAGTAAAATGTTTACAACCAAAGTCGGATAAGCACGTCTTTGTAGGTTATCCCAAAGAATATGTTGGGAATTCCTCCATAACACCGAGGACAAAAGAGTTTGTCACTTGGAACGTCAAGTTTCTTGAGAAGGAATTTTTCGTGAAAAGTTAAGTGGGAGGACAACAGAACTTTGATAAGGTTGTTGAACCTTAGCTATATGTGCTAAGTAGCGCAGCGCCGGAAAGTGTCCTGGTGGCGGCCACAATGCGCATGGATCCCGTGATTACAAAGGGTGTGATCTTGGAGATTAGAGTTCCTATTGAACCATGTGGGTCGGTAATAATCAAATAATAAGATTTCAAATAGAAGTCGATATTGTTTTGACAATGATGAACCGACTGCATGCAAATAAGCGATGATGGGCCCCAACTCCATAAAATGACTAGAAGTCATAGAATCCGTGATAGTATCCATACACGAGAAATCAAGTTTCTAAACTTGGAAGACCCCCCGAAAAGGCATGAAGCCTATCGCTCGTGTTTGGATATATAAATAAATAGACATGGATGTTTAACATCTATGAAATAGTCGACATGTCAGAAAGAAGTTTACGACAATGTTCAAGGAGTTAACTATGATAAGATTTGATCTTCCATAGCAATATTTAGTCTTGACAGATTAATGTAGCAACCACTACATATAATTTGGTATATGGTAGTTGAATAAACAAAACAAGGTTCTTCTAATAGAATGGTTACCTAGGACGTGTACATGACACGGTCCGAAGGGTTTTGTTTATTCAAAGGGTGCTAAAAGGGCATGCAAACTTCAATAGTTGAAGTGAGCATAACGGAGTTGGAATCTTCACCATGATGAAAATGTTAAAGGAGTTTAATTTCATCGGAGACGATCAAGATGCTTGCATTTGCAGGCAATTAAGTGGGAGCGTTGAGACAAATTTCCAATACATTATGCAGTGTACATATTGATGATTGGAAATGATGTATCTTTTTTTGACACAAGTTAAGAATTTCATTAAAATAGGATTTCGATGCAAGACTTGGGCAAAACCGGAATATTTGGCATCAATGTCTATATGGATAGATTGAGGCGCTAATATGGTTATGCCAGATGTACAGATATGAGATATTGAAATTGTTCAATATGGAAACAACAAGAAAAGTTCTTGTTGCATGGAAAGGATTGTATCAAGATTCAAGTGTTTCAACACTTGGTGAGTAAAATCACATGAATATTTTGATCGATTATACCATGATATGCATATATCCAGATATGTCCTATGCTCTAAATGTTGTGAGCACATACCAGAATGATTCATAAGATGATCATTGGACGATAGTAAAAATATTCTTATGAGCTTTGGAAGAACTAAGAATATATCATGTATAAGTGACAAATAGTTAAAGGTAGTTCATTGTAAAGTGCTACATTGATACTAGTTTTGTCCCAAGATACAAATTAAATTTATCTCAATTTAGACTATGGGTGGCACAATATAATGGAAAGGATGTTCCATGATGGATTTGGATGAGTTCCAAAGTTGAGACATTATTATGGATACTATAACAAAAGGCTAAGTATATGACTGTTATAGTAGCAGCAAAGGAGGGCATTTGTGTTGAGTAGTTTGTTATCAAACTAGGTGTGGTTCAAAGTGGGCTAATACTATGAAGATATATTGTATGACAGTAATATCAACATATTTTAACCCGAATGAACTAAAGGTCTCACCAAAAGGCCAAATTTATACAATGCCATCTCATTTGAGAATAAGTGATGCGTAGAGACGCAAAGACATGCAAATACACACGGACCTGAAACTGTCAGATTCGGAGATTATGTTAACCACTAGCAATCACGTATATACAACACCAGAGAGCCATAGGTGTTCAATACGCAAAGCTTTTCAAACTAGATTATTGACTCTAGTGCAAGTGGGAGACTGAAGGGAATATGCCCGAGAGGCAATAATAAAGTGGTTATTATATTATTCCATGTTTATGATAAATGTTTATTTTGCATGCTATAATTGTATTAATTGGAAACGTATACATGTGTGTTTAATAAACAAAATACAAAGTTCCTAGTAATGCCTCTCATATAAACTAGCTCGTTGATTAACAAGATCATCAAGGTTTCCTGATCATGGACATTGGATGTTGTTAATAACGAGGTCACAACATTGGTGGAATGATGTGATGAACATTCATCCGAAGTATAGCATTATGATCAGAGTCATTATGTTTATATTGCTATAACATCATACAAAGTAATCTTAGTCCTTAGACCATGAGATCATGTTAATTGCTAACACCGGAAGAGTATCTTGATAATATCAAACGTCACACCGTAACAGGGTGACTATAAAGGTGGGTTCAGTGCTACGAAGGTGTTATGTTGAGGCTCATGGATCAAGAGTGGGATTTGTCCATCCCGATGACAGATAGATATACTCTGGGACCTCTCGGTGATATCACATTGAAATAGCTTGCAAGCAAGTGATGTGATCACTAGAATGTTATATCACGGGAACGAGAAAAGAGTGCATGTAGGTAACGAGATCAAACTAGGTATTTGGATGCCGATGATCGAATCTCAGACATGTAATATATCACGAGACAAAGGATTTTGTTGCAACGTTAAAGGTTCACACGATCACAAGGGTCATCGTTGAATGTGTGGGAGTCAGTACGGATCTCCAGGTCCCGCTGCTGATTATTGATCGGAGAGGGGTCTCGATCATGTATGCATTATTCACGAACCGTAGGGTGACACACTTAAGGGATACCAACACCATTTAGGAGCAAATGTGTTTCAGATAAAGATTAAGAAAGCGCTGGAATCATTTCGATGAAAACCTGAATTGTTTTGGGTGAAATTGCAGAAACTGGTTCTGCATGTGATATTGAAATGTTGTAGGGGGTTTTATGTGAATGTTTGTTAATTAATGTAATTGACAAAATTCTGAATAAAATAAATAAAATATTTTTATTTAATGAGAGCTTGCATTAAATTTGGTGGAAATTTAATGCATGTGAGTGGAAGTGTGAGTGGAGGCATATTTATGTGAGTGGAGCATCACCACATGAATGATGGAAGAGGTGGGGGCACCACCATGGCTGCCACGCCATGTCCCTTGGGTGCCTCCTCTCCCCTATAAAAGGCCCCCTCTCCTCCTCACAACACACACCTCCTCGTGAAGGATCTCTCTCCCCCTCTAGTTATTCCCCATGGTCTCGGATTAGCGAGATACATGTTCCCGGTGGCTTTATCTGGAAAGGAGTTGCTGCTTCCGCTGCTTTGCTGGAGCGAGGGACGGAGGTTGTCGGGGGTACCGGACGTGTGTGCGATCACGGATGCACCACAACTTTGCGGTGCTGGACTTGGTGGTGTTGGACTTGTTGGAGCTGGATCTGATGGACATGCTGCAGCCGGACCTGCTGGACTTCATCACGATCTTGAGATCGGTAAGTGTACGACCACATCATCCACGAGTTCCAACTCGTTAACAAAGCTTTGTTGTCTTCGAGGGTAAGTTCTCTATGGATGTATATCCACCCGTTGCTTGTATCTAGTAGATAGATCTTGGCGTATAGTTCCCATCGTAGGAATTTTTTTGTTTTCTATGCTGCGAACCCAACATTTTTCAAGGTTACAGATTACTGGTCTTCATAAGGATTGAGACCATGGATCTTGAGAAGAGTCTAAGATTCTGAAGAGGAGAGCTTACAAAGGAAATAACACGACCACAGACTTTGAGGAATGAACCTCTACTAACGGATTAAGTAGAGCTTCCAAGGTACAAAGATATGGACAACCAGGATGTTGAACTTCTTTTGATACAAAAGGATCATTCTTCATTCAACAGAAGGTTAAGACAGAAAGGTGTTTTGTGGAGAGGACTCATAAGAGTCACAAGGAAAATGTAACAAGAGGAACTTTTGATTAACAAAATCATGGCCACTCTTCAAGGACATTAGAGGAACCGAAGGAAACTCTTTATTCATCCAGGTCTATCAAAATCTTGCCAGCGATCATGATATCACTTACACCACTAAGATGAATATATAAGAAGATTCATGATGACACGAGGAAAAAGAAACTTCATTCTCAGACTTCAATGCTTGCCAACATAAAAGGGTCTGGAGGATCGACCAAGAGACATTTAGCAACTCTACTTTAAATGTTCTCCTTGATGTTCGAGACATGAGACATTGAGTATAGGTAGGACTTCGGATACAAAGGAAACCACAAGCACAACTCCTATAATAAATCATAGAGGAAGCCTTATGATGAGTGGTTGTTATTGCTGATTCAAGGGAATATGGCAATAGGCTTTCCAACTAGTTGTGTCAACCATTACATCAATCTTGTCGGATTTACAGAGAGACCTATGTCAAATCCTTGGAGAACACCAACCATCATATCTTCTTGAGATTCAGATTTGGTTAAGTGGAATGATACTTCAGACTCACCATGTCCGAATAGAAAGGTTGCAACATTTACCATAAAGGTAAAGTTACTAGATTATCAATACATGGACTACATTGTCAAGCTCCAAAAGATGAGCTATGTTGCAAAACCCATGTATTAGCAAGTTATCAAAAGACAACTGCACCTACATGAATTGATTGCAACGAAACACAAGTGCATCCTTATTGTTGGGAGACATTTAGGAGGATACTGAAGTTTGTAGAACTTCTTCTCTTCCATGGCAAATCATCAGTGGCTTAACATGCTTAGAGGATGTTCTCGAGATGGAAAGGTATCAACCTACCACATAAAGAGTACTTCACACATGCTTGATTGACTTGAAATGATTCCCAAGGAGTTAAAGATGACTCTTCTCAAATCCACGACGACATCTTTCAACATTTGCACGTGAACTGGAAAAGGTCACTTCTAACATCCAGAACACATACTTCGAGATAACTCAAAGAAGGTTCTCAAAAGTTTCCAACATTAGTGCCAATTGTTCCATATGAATCCTATCTAGCATGGGGAAGATAAGGATATCATCAATGGGCTCAACGATAAACTTATCAAGACATTCCAAGAAGATGGACTCATATACTATACGAACATGACATAGATATTGGTCAGACCAAAGAACATGAAGATGTACCTAGGTGAAACATCACAAATAGATACACCATCAGGATAATTCTTAGGACTGAGTTTGATTTGACGATAACCCAAATCAAATCAAAGGTGGGGACGATAACATTTCCACAAAGGAAACACTATCTTTCTTCATCGCGAACAAAACTAGACGTCATCCCTTTAGGAGGGCCAAGTCCGATAGAAATTTTGTCTTACAACTCTCCAAGTTGTTGTTTAAGCTCAACCAACTAGTTCAACGGTATCTAGTACAGATTCTTGGAGAAAAGAATAGTTCATAGAACTAACTTACTCAAGAACTTGACAACACGATCACGTGGCAACATGGAGATACTTCTAGAAAGACGTCTAGAATACCGCGAACCACCGTTATGTCACATAGTTCGAGAGGAAACTTGCTTCGTAAGGCAATAATATGTAGTCTCAGAGCTTCAACACAAGCTTAACTCTTTGACTGAGGAGAGTGTACCAGAATAACGGATGTGGTAGCACAATCAAACTTTGCTTATTGATAGGTTAACCATCACGCTAAGAATGACACAAATGTCCTTGAGAATCAAAGCGATAAGAATTGCTAAGAATCTCAGATGACCACAATATTACGCACACGCATCATTCATGAGCACAAAATCTTGGAGAAAGGGTGGGTAAATATGTCTAATAGCATCACTTCATTAAGGGTTCATGAAATTTGAAACGACCTCTTAGTATATAAGGGTGTGATACCTTAAGGTGGAATAGATCAGAAGTTAATCATTGCTTATTGATATGCGGATTCCAACACTTTGACCTGATCCTAGATATGACGAGGTACTGGAGTTTGTTTTCTCCTGACATCCCGAAATGGTTTGCCTTGACAGACCACAAGAGTATCTTGCATCGGAAGACACCGATAGACTTTTACTACTTGGCTACCAAATGGTAAACAAAGGTCGGAAACAACAAGGGAAAAGGAACATGCTCACGATAGAATCCCGAGATGTGGATGCATAAGTCAACAATCTTCCGAAGACCAATGCAAGAAAGGGAAGGTTGGCAGAGTCACGAGTGTATAAGTGAGACTCACGAGGAGCACTCTTGTCATGATCTATTTGGTCTCGGGGGTGTCTCTCTTCCTACCTTTGGAATCTCGGGTCGAGATTCTCGTAAGGGGGATAGAGCTGTAACACCCCAGTTTTAGCTAATCCTAATTTGGTTTTTTTATGCATTCATGAGCATCATATTTTGGTAAGACAAATTTAAAATGCAAGGAAGAAAATAAAACCTTAAACCCTAGCTATTTTCCCCTCCTCTCTCCAAAAGCAATTCAAAATAATTTGAATTTCTAAAACTACAAAAGGTGTGGAGCCCAAACGGTATAAAAGGGCTCTGCAATGTTTTCTTATTATTTACAAAACCTCTAGTATTTTCAAACAGCTCCAAACAGTTTTGAATTTGGCAATACAAACAGACAAGTAAAAAAAGGTTTTCTAAAAAAAAGCCAGCTAACCCTATCAGGCAGGCCCAACTCTTTCCTCTCCTCTCTCTACCGCCCACCCTTAGCAACCAGCAGTAGCCAGCAGCCCGCTTCAGCCCAGCCTTGGTCCGTGTGCAGCCCAATAGAGGCCTAGATATCGGTTCGCCCGTCTGTTCGTCGTCGTCTTCGTCCCCAATGCCGAAGCAGCTGGCTAACACACCGTTCGCCGTCCGCCGCTAGAGCTGCGTCAAGATTCACGCCGCCGCTCGCAGAGAAGGATAAGGACCCCGTTGCCATCTCTCTCTTCCCTCTAGTTCTCACTCCCCCACGGCTCCCTCTCTCTTCCTCATTCTCTCTAAGGCCGAACCCTAGCTCGCCGGTAACCACAGAGCCCCGCCTCTCCCGAACTCCCCTCACCGAATTGTTGCCGCCGTTGGACTCGCATCGTCCTCCTCTTCCTCCTCATCGAAGCGTGCAAGCTGGGATGCCCTTTGTCGCTAGAATCGAGCCGTCGTTGCCAACTCCGACCACCAATGCTCCCTGTCGCTCCCGACCTTCCCCGGCCTCGCCGTCACGTCCATAAGCATCAGCGTGAGTTTCTGGTCCTCCTAGGCCTTCCCTTCGACCTCCTCTCGCTCTGTAGCATGCTGTCGACGACCATCACCGAGCGCCGCCGCTAGAACTCGGCACCGCTATTAATCTCATGACCATTCGCGGGCGGAGCCACCGCTATCTGGTCCCTCTCCCCGCGCTCATTCCAGTGACACCCTCAGCGCAGCCCCGCATCACCCCTAGCCCCATGCCGTGCACCACCTGGGAGCTCCACTCCATTGATGACGTTAAGATGACGTCATGCTCACGCAATAATCCCCTTTTTAATTAATCTGTTTAGTAATTGTTTTATTAAATAAAAATGCTGACATGTGGGCCCTCTCTGTCAGGGTTTTATTCATTTTGGAAATAATTTCTGAAATTATTAAACTTCTGACATGTGGGCCCAGCTGGAAATAATTTAATAAATCCAAAAAATGTTTAGTTGTTTTAAATTGATTTAAAATTGGGAAAAACCATAACTTATTATTTACAACTCAAAATAATATGTATAATATATCAAAATGTTCATAAAAATGAGATCTTTACAATAGACTCAAAATCATGCATTGTTAAGCAACTTAAATGACAAGTTTAATTGGAGAACTAAATCAACCCCTCATAGATGTTCCGGGGTTCCCCTGTCCTAGGGTTTGTACCCTTCGGACCCTGTTTAAAATGATCAAGCATGCCCTAGGGTTTCATTTAAGATCTATTTAAGTTATCATATCATCATCCTTGATTGAGCATTGCATCGATGCCATGTGTTGATTGTTGTTTCCCCTTTCTTTCTAGTGTTTGGTTCTTTCTAGTAGAATACGATATCGAGATCAAGTGAAGACCGAGATCAACACCATAGAAGATTTATGAACAATACTTGACCAACTTTAATCAAGTAAAGTATAAGGCTTCCAAAGATCTATATCTGGGTATCAATAGGGAAAGGCAAGCATAGCCCCACCATTATATAATCCTATGATTTCGAAAGTATTTCATTCTTGCCATGATGCATACGATTTCACTATGGTCTTTTATCGATAGATAGAGTATCGTATTTGTTGCATTACTCCCTTTGAGCTTATATTACCTGATTCACTGATCCTAGCATAACTAGGTTTGGTTTGTGCGCACTGCTAGAGCTTTTATCTGTTTCTTGCTTAGCCATGCTTAGCCGTCAGTGCTGGTTCATCCAGAAGATGTACCAAATGCAGAGAATCTAGTATGACAGGAGAACAAGGTATATTGATGAGGTAAGATCAGTGGTAAAGGTTAAACATGCTAAGGCTTGTATGGGAGGCCATGGTGGGATGTGGTTTTTGTAGTCTCATGCTCGCCACCACTAGGAACCGAGTTCTTGCCTTTGGACCAAGACGAGCGTACAGCCACTCGTGGCTTGGGAACTCCTCTACTGATTAACTTGCCTAGTAGATTCCATGAGTCACATAGTTCGGTGTTCCATTCGACATATGCATAGAAAACCTTTTGAAAGATTTGGCGAGTGAAGGTGCATCATAACAGCTAGGTAAGCGTGGTCGGGGTTGCTTAGGGTAGATGGCATCCCTGGTAAACCAACCCCGACTCACATCTCTAGGGACCGGCTTCAGGATTTGACCCGTTACGGCAGAACCATCCTTAGGGCGTGACTCATGGTCTTGTCGAAAACAAGGTAAAGGTCGTGGCCAACCACCCTTTGTCGGCCTTCCAAGGAAGAGGGCTATTACTAGTGGCATTAAGAGTCGGTTGGATCTTACCTCATTAGTATACCTTGTTCTCCTATCATACTAGGTTCTCTGCATCTGATACATCATCTGGATGAACTAGTACTGACAACTATGCATAGCTAAGAAAGACACAGATATAAGCTCTAGCAGTGCACACAAGCCAAACCTAGTTATGCTAGGAGTATTGGATCGGGTAATATAAGCTCAAAGGGAGTAATGCAACAGATAGGGTACTCTATCTATCGATAAAAGACCAAAGTAGAATCGTATGCATCATGGCAAGAATTGAAAGGCTTTTGAAACCATAGGATTGTATAATGGTGGGGCTATGCTTGCCTTGTTTGTTGATACCCAATAAGTAGAGCTTTGGACATCTTATACTGGACTTGATTATAGTTGGTCAAGTATTGTTCGACGATCTTCGATGGTGTTAACCTCTGTATTCGATCTTGATCTCGATATCATATTCTACCAGGTGTTGGGGATATACTTTCCGGGTATCCTCACAGTTCCTCACTGACCAGGGTGACCCACTTCGGGTTAGAGCTTTGCTTCACAAGCGGCCTAGTCAGGGAAAAGAAGACGTAGTCTAGTCCGGCTACGGGAAGGCCTAGAAGACTTACTGACTTAGGCCCATAGTATTACTTGTAGTTCAAGATGTACTCTATAACCTACTCTTAGTCGTAGCTGGACATATCTCTCCTGTAAACCCTAGGCCGGATATCTCTATAAGCCGTCCTAGGGAGAGACTTTAGGGCAACACCTCAATTGTCTCCAATCTCAACCCGCACATGCGAACCCTTGTAACCCATATCCGGCTCTGCCGTATTACTGGATTGCTAGCAGGAGTAGGATCCGTCCAAAGCCGGTGGATTCGAACCTGGGTAAACTTGTGTGCTCACCGTCCTGGAACACCCTACGTCTCACACCCCTCTCTTCCGCACGCCTCGAGGACCCCCTCATGGCGTACTTGTCATCAATCCGATGACAGTTGGCGCCCACAGTGGGGCAAGTGAGCTTCAGATCTGCGTTCCGAGCGGAATCTGCAAGAATCGGAATCGGCAAAACCATCGTTGTCGGTCGCATCCTCTACGCCAGCAATGTCCCTCTCATCGTTCTCGACGAGACCTGGATTCTGGCTAGGGAGGCTGTGACTGCCTACACCATCATGTCTTTCGGTGAGATCGATGTTTACATCGGCTTTGCTGAACCTGCCCCAACCACCCCAGCGGTGATGATACAGGCAGAAGAATCTTCTGGGTCCCCTTTGTCCGCGGAGGCGGCAGAGTTCCGGATCTCAGAAAACCCTAATCCCACTCAGCTCGCACCAGTTGCGGAGATAGTGGAGAAATCCGAGCCTGAAGCAGACCTAGCGGTCCATCTCGATTCTGGAGTGGATCTCCCTGGAGAGATCGAATCCCAGATCGACCCACCCGCCAAAGTCGAAATCCAGGAGGAGCATAACAACGACACCGATTCCGGCTCTGATGATGCCGGGACAGACAGGCCTTTCCTAAGGTACACGCTGTGACGTATGATAATGCAAAACTCAAGTGCAAATGCAATTCTTGAAGCCATCAGGAATTTCGACGAAGCTGATCGCGAAAGCCGCAGGTACCTCAGGAAGCACGCGTCGCAGTTCGTCGGGTATGTGGGATCCGGATCCGGCTCTGCTGATGCTGGAGAAAACACCGACTCTGTGCTGGAGGCAATTGGAACAAATGCCGACGTACCCGCATCCTCGGATGAATCGATGACGTCAGCAGATTTCCGAAAGTTCTCCGTGGAATATGAAGAGGAGTATAACTCCAAGGCTGTAGAAGAAGGAGAAGACATGGATGAAGGATCCGGGGAACACTCTCCCAAAGCGCAGGATGACATGGAAGTCGGAGATGATCCCGAAGTACATATGTCCGAAAGTACCGATCAGAGCTTGACTCTGGGAAACGGACCCAAAGCCATCTTTGCTATCGGCGCTGCCAAGAAGGCAAAGAAGAAGAACAAGAAGAACAAGACCCCGGCAAAAGATCCTCCGACAGAGGAGGTGATTGCCAAGGAATATGAGGAAGACTCGGATGGAGAACTTATCCCAGACGAGCCCAAAAAAAAGAAGAATCAATGGATGGACATGTGATCACTGAAGGTGCGAGTAAATTCATCGATGGTGCATTAACCACACCTATCCCGACAGCTGCAGAACTTACTGCTGAAGAGCTAGACGAAAGGGCCCAGGCCCTAAAAGCACGTCGTCAACAACTCCTGGATGAAGCCAAAAACATCGAGGAGGAGAAGAAACGCATTGCAACTGCCGAGAAGTACATCTCTCGGCAGCATCAAAAAACCCGGAAACGTCACACACGTGATGGTCAATTCCCGAAAGTGCAAAAGGTTCTCTTTGAGGGAGATCCAGGGATGCCTCGTCTCGACAGCACAGGACATCTGGTGTATCCAAAATCGGTACAGAACACTGTCGCAGCTCGGGATATCCTGTCAAATAATCCAGGCCTAGAACAGGTTCAATTGGGCATCAAGCTACTCACTAAGGGTCTGGAACAACAAAGGTTGCGAAATCCAGAAGCGGAAAACTGGTCTCCAAATCCGACCAATGTCGCACGGACTCAACCTGGAATGATATAAGGCCCTAGCGTGTTCCAGAACAGCATCACCGTTTCGACCGACGGGAAGACAACTGCTCTAGAACGGATCATCAGGACAGCACAGCAAAACTGCATGCCACTAGCGCAATGTTGCTCCAGTCACCGAACAAGACGCAATTACTGCACTGTATCCGAGAAATCCTCTCCGGCGAGAGTCGAACGATCATAGGGAAGAAGACAAAGAGAAACGTCGGGAGGAGGACAGACAAAGAATGCCACCCCTAGACATACAAGCCGTCCGGCTGAGCCCCACCGTGGTAGGAATGACGGATGAGGGAATGATGGACATCGTGCCGAGTCAAGCCGACAGGGGGCTCGTCGTAATGAAGACCCTCCCCGGAACCAGAATAATGATGCTCCGGATGGAGGCCATCGATCAACCGGAAATAACCCAGCTGCTCCACCATCTCCACCAAGTAGCCATCACAACGGCTCTCAAGGAGGCTAGGGAGGGCATCGAGGTGGAGGAGGTGGTGGCAGAAGCCGAAGTTCGGCTCCAAGGCACCGCAGCCACAGCCGATACTCGGGACGATCTCTATCCCCGAACGACGCAAGGCACATGATCAATTCCAACATAGAGGCGCGGCGCTATGAAAACGATGATGTATACATGGGCCCAAAGTGCTTCGGACCACGTATAAGAGCCACAAGATTCCCGGAAGGATTTGCTATCTCAAGACATATCCAGGCCTACGACGACATCGCTCGGCCAGATACCTGGCTACAGGATTTCTTCCAAGCTTGCTGCATCGCCCAAGGCGGAAACAGCCTGGTCGCAACCCAATATCTCCCACTCATGTTGCGGAAGATGGCACGATCATGGCTCAATGAACTTCTGGAGAACACCATCCACAACTGGTGTGACATGCAAAGTGCGTTCTTTTGGAATTTGGAAGGCACATACCGGAGGCCCTATACGGTCGGAGTCCTACAAGGTTGCACCTAGAAAGCCGGAGAAACTTGCCGGGATTACCTCGGACGATGGATCGACACCAAGAACTCCTGCGAAGGAGTAAATGACCAAATTGCGATTGAAGCTTTCATTGCAAGTCTCCCAATTGGTTTACTACGTCATCGCTTGAAGTGCGACAAAGTCACTGATTTGGGAGAGATGATAGAAACAGCGAGCAAGTATGCGGATGCTGACGATGATGCAGAAGGACTACTCAACGCCCTAGCTGTGCCACAGTCGGCAAAACAACCAAAGCAACAAGCTCAGAAGCGCAAGAACACCTCGGAAGAGAAACCCAACATGGAAACGACGGTGGTCACTCCTAGTTTCGGGTCTGGAGGACGAGGAGGACGCGGCAAAGGCTGTGTGTGTGGCCGTGGGACTTCGAGAGTTCAAGGTAGAGGAGACCAACAACCAGGCAAAACCTGCACTTGGGCCGACATTGCCAATAACCCATGTGTGCATCACCTAGACGCCAATGGGGGCTCGTCCCACACCAACGCTGAGTGTCGTTTTAATGACGACATCAAGAGAGATGACACCGCTGGCTACTAAGCTAAGCGGAAGAAGGGAAAGAAGAATCCCGAAAAAGATAAAGAGACTAAGGAAGATTCTGACATGGAGGAAGCTGATGCTTCAAATCCCAAGCCAGAAGGGTAGAAAAATTTTCCGACCAAGAAAGACACTTATGTCACCTTCCTCGGATGTCAACTAGCAAAGGTTAAGAAATAAGTTCTACATGAGCTCAACTGAACAGTTTTGGCTGTCCCCCAATTTTTGGATTGGTCGGAAGTGGCAATCACGTTTGACCGTGCTAAACTTCCGCCTAAGCTACACATGTGAGGAAAATACGCCTTAATCGTCAATCCACTTATTGACAGTTATGGTTTCTCCAAGACTCTCATGGATGGTGGCAGCAATATCAATATTCTGTATGTCGAAACGCTATGCCGGATGAAGATCTCGGAGACCCAGCTGAATCACAGCACTGTGATTTTTCACGGAGTTGTCCCAGGAAGACAAGCTAATTCCCTGGGAGAAATCACTTTGGATGTTACCTTTGGAACTCCAAAGAACTATCGGACGGAGGCACTTTCCTTCGAAGTAGTCCCATTCAAGAGCGCGTACCACGCTATATTCGGACGTCCGACTTACTGGGCCTTTATGGCTCGTCCGTGTTACATTTACAATATGATGAAAATTCCAGGTCCCAACGGCGTAATCACCATCAGGGGAGACCCGAAGAAAGCGCGAGAGTGCGAGGATGGAAATGCCGCCTTTGCTAAAGCCGTGCTGCACGCCCAGGAGTACCAGGAGATCAAGAAGAGCATAGATCCGTCCGAGATGCTCGCAACGAAGGAGGAGGTTACAAAGCTGAATCCGGAGTTCAAGGCATTAGAAGAGATGAAGAAGACGCCGTTGAAGGATGATGACCCCTCCAAGGTGACCCAGATAGGCGTAGGCCTAGATAGCGCATAGGAAAGCACGCTCATCAAGTTCCTCAAAGCAAATCAAGATATCTTCGCATGGCAACCATCTGACATGACCGGAGTACCTAGGGAACTTGCCGATCATTCTTTAAATGTAAACCCGAATGCTAAACCTATCAAACAGTCCTTACGATGTTTCGGCGATGAAAAGCATAAGGCAATAGCTAAGGAACTAGCACAACTCGAGTTAGCCAGATTCATAGAAGAGGTCATCCACACTGAGTGGTCGGCCAATCCTATAATGGTCCCTAAAAAGGACACCACCGATTTAAGGATGTGTGTTGATTATACTGCCTTGAATAAGGCTTGTCCAAAAGATCCATTTTCTCTGCCTAGGATTGATCAAGTTATCGATTCTACGGTAGGCTCGAACTCCTCTGTTTTCTCGACGCATATTCCGGGTATCACCAAATTCGGGTGAAGGAATCTGACAAAGTCAAAACTTCATTCATAACCCCCTTCGGAACCTTCTGTTTTGTTACGATGCCCTTTGGGCTGAAGAATGCAGGAGCTACGTACCAGCGCACGATGCAGCGTTGCCTCCACGACCAAATCGGAAGCAATGTACATGCATACATGGATGATATTGCGGTGATGTCCAAAAAGAAGGAAACACTGATTTCTGACTTGGAGGAAACGTTTGCCAATCTACGAAAATACAACATATAATCCGAAGAAATGCTTCTTTGGAATCCTAGCCGGAAAATTGTTAGGTTTCATCGTGTCTCAAAGAGGCATAAAGGTGAACCGGGACAAAATCAAGGCTATACTCTATATTTCCAGGCCAACTAGCCTGAAGGACGTACAAAGACTAACTGGTTGTATTGCTGCAGTCAGTCGGTTTGTAAGCCGGGTTGGTGAAAGAGCCACACCATTATACAAACTCCTGAAAAAGATTAAGGACTTTGTGTGGACCGATGAAGCTGAAGCTGCGTTACAAGACCTGAAGAAAGTACTCTCATCTGCTCCTATCCTTACTGCGCCAGAACCACAGGAACCGATGTTACTTTATCTTGCTACGACAAACAAAGTCATTAGTATCGTCATGGTGGTGGAGAGACCGGAGGAAAATCAAGAACACTTGGTGCAGCGTCCGACTTATTTTGTTTGTGAGGTCCCGACAGAATCAAAACATCGGTATCCGCAGTATCAGAAGCTGGCTTACGGTGTCTTCTTGGCATCTCGTAAGCTACGACACAATTTCCAGGAGCATCCAATTACCGTGGTGAGCACAACTCCCATGAGAGATATAATCAACAACAGTGACGCCACAGGACGCGTCGCCAAATGGGGAATAGAGCTTTCAGCTTTTGATATTGAGTACAAACCTCCGACATCAATCAAATCCCAAATCCTTGCCGACTTTGTTGCTGATTGGACAGAGACGAAGGAGAATATGACCCTCCCTAAGTCAAAATATTGGACCCTGTATTTCGATGGGTCTAATGCTCGCAGGGGCTCAGGGGCTGGCGTGGTGCTCAAATCACCCCAAGGAGATAAACTTCTGTACGTGTTGCAGATTCACTTCACAGCGACAAATAATATTGCTGAGTATGAAGCACTACTACATGGAATCCGGATTGCTAAAGATATTGGCATCCGACGTTTGATGTGTTACGGAGATTCGGATCTTGTTGCTCATCAAGTTTCAGATATTTGTAATGCAAATAAACACATGGCAGCATATAAAGCTGTCGTGGATGATCTATCTAAATCGTTCGAAGAGTTTGAGGTTCAACACATCCCTCGAGCAGAAAATGAGGAAGCAGATGCCTTATCTCGGATAGGCTCTGCACGGAAAGAGGTCCCAGATGGCGCTTTTTTAGAGCACCTCAAAGTTCCCTCAATAAAGGGAGTGGATGAGGAATATCTGACCAAATCCGACTCACCTTTAATAGCAGTTCTAGCTATAATTCCTAGCTGGACTCAACCCTACCTCGATTATTTGGTAGATGAAAAATTACCCGAAGATGAGGTGCTGAGCCGGTAGATCGTCCTATGAGCAAAAGCCTATACTATAGTTAAAGGTGAGCTCTATAATCGGAGTGTGTCTAGGGTTTTTCAGCGCCGTGTATCTCCGGAAGAGGGGGTGGAAATCCTAAGGGAAATCCAAGAAGGCGAGTGTGGTCACCACGCTGCGGCCAAATCTTTAGTGGCAAAAGCCTTCAGACACGGGTTTTTTCTAGCTTATAGCCCAGGCAGATGCCGGAAGGCTGGTCAAGACGTGCAAGGGTTGCCAAAAGTACGCCAAACAAGCTCATGTTCCGGCTGATCAGCTGCGAACAATACCTATAACATGGCCTTTTGCGGTCTGGGGGCTTGACATGGTAGGACCATTTAGACGAGCTCCAAGTGGATTTAGTCACCTCTTAGTGATGGTGGATAAATTCACAAAATGGATCGAGGCCAAACCCGTCACTAGTTGTGATGGAGCAACAGCCAAAAGATTTGTCGAGGATGTTATAATCCGGTACGGTTATCCGCATAGTATTATCACGGACAATGGGAGTAATTTTTCTATGGGAGAATTGGCTGAATTCTGCAACGAGCAAAATATCTGGCTTGACATTGCGTCAGTCGCACATCCACAGGCTAACGGACAAGTTGAAAGAGCAAATGTTTTAATCTTACAAGGCCTAAAACCGAGACTCGAAGCACCATTACGACGTGCTGCGGGGGCTTGGGCAGAGGAATTACCCTCTGTAATATGGAGTTTACGAACAACTCCAAACATGTCAATATGATACACACCTTTCTTCTTGGTCTATGGTGCAGAAGCAGTTCTTCCTAGTGATTTAATTCACACCTCTCCTAGAGTGGCCGCGTATATCGAAGAAGATGCTGAGATTTCTCGACAAAATGATCTCGACTTAGTCAAAGAAGTTTGCGTCGTTGCTGAAATGAGATCAACAGCCTATCAGCAGAAGTTACACAAGTATCATAGCCAGAGACTCCGAAATAGATCTTTCAATAAAGGCGATTTGGTTCTCCGGCTTGTGCAACAAAGAAAGCACAAACTTTCCCCAGTATGGGAAGGGCCCTTCTTGGTTAGTCGAGTATTGCACAATGGATCGTACTACTTAACTGACATGAGGTCAGTCAAAGAAAGACCTGCTACTAAGAAGAGAAAGAGAGTTGGAGGCAGTACAAATCTGGATGAGTTAGACAGACCGTGGAATATTGCTCAGCTACGTACCTTTTATTCTTAGTTTATGTTTCTTTGTAATCATGCATATGTACAGGTTCTGAGAGAAATAAAAGTCTTGGTTGCCTCAAGTTTTTTCTGAGAAGTTTCTACCATCTTATTTCCGAATGATCATGTCATAGTCGAAAATCCCAGAATACTTGAAAGTACTTTATGCTCATGTTTTTTCTAGTTTAGATTTCTGATTCTAAAAATGCTACCTTCAGGTATAACTCTAAAGTTTCTAGTCTATACTTTGGTTATTTGTCTGATTGCCGGATGCGGGTATTTTGCGAGTAGTGAATTGTTGGTACTGGAAGCCGGCTTTGTTTTTGAGTTTAAACTGGTTTAGCAATTGAGCTCCGTTGTTCGGCAAAGTTTCCGTGCAGAAGGTTTAGCCGGCTCACGAAAGGGACGAGGCGGAAATCCAGATAAACGATAAGTGTAGAAAAAAATTTATAAGTGCTTATGTAAACATTTCAGGCACATTAAAATTTAAAACTACAAGTGCTGAATAGATCAAAAGCTTAGCACTAGCAAAATTATAGTACTACATATTTACAACCCCATCATGTTTTTGAGAATAATACATTTGTTTCTGGTAATCTATGATGCAGGAGGAGAGGAAGGAGCTGCCGGCTCGCTGGATACATCGCCTTGATATCGTTCCGAGATGTCCACATCCGAAATGGTCTGTTCATCGTTGGAAACTTCAGCTGCTCCTTTTGGAGGCGGAGACGGCGTGTGCATGCGGGTGAAGAAGGGAGTATCGTAGCTGGTTAAATCAGCCACGCGGCACCCTTATCCGGTGCAGGAATCCATGATGGCTTTGATGTCCTGCTCCTAGCCGTCTTCATCCACTGTATAATACCCGCTGGTCACTTGCCATATCTCCATGCTTCCATGGTGGCTCATGACCATGGTGAGAGCGTTCTGCGCTGCGGATCGCGTGTAGGACATGTTCCAATCTTGGACAAGTTGCGGCATCTCCTTCGCCTTGTCTCGCACCTGAAAGTCCGACATGATATGCATGTCTAGAATCTTGAGAGCTTCGCCAATATCCTCAAGGGATTGGCGGAAGTCATGAAGCAGATCACCGACTTGGGTAAGCCGGTGGGTGCGAGGCTCGGCAGAGGTGGAGTCCGTCAAGTTCAGAGGACCTATAAATAAAACAGTTAGGAAAAAACCGACATTGAAAGAGTCGAAGCATAAACATAAGTCAGAAACATGGAAACATACCAAAGATGACGTCGTCAACTTTGGTCTTCTCTTCTCGAAGACTCTGGAGTTTAGCCCGGAGCGCCTCGGAAAGGTCCTTCTCTCTGTAAAGCTCGTTGTTGAGATCCGAGATTCTCTGATCTTGAGCAACAATCTTACGATCACGCTCGTCAGTAGCCATGGAGGAGGATTCGAGAACTTGAGCGATGCTCTTCTCATGATCCGCCTTAAGCTTATCCAGCTCTTGGCGAAGTTCTTTGTTCTCCACCACCAAGGTTTTGAGGTTCTCGGCCTCTTCAATCATAGCGCAGGACTGTTTTACTAGTGTTGTAAGTCAAAAAGAAGAACAGTTCAGTAAAAATATTCGACTATGAAAACATGAAAGACAAGGTTTGTGTCTCGGAATGTTTACCTTCAGCCTCATCCTTGGAGACCTTAAGCTCAGCATTCTTAAGTCGGAGAGCTTTAATCTCTCTCCGCTTGTTGCAGACATTTTTCAACAAATCCTGGTTATAGGAATATACTTTCTGTAAGTCAGAATACCCAAAGTCAGAAGTCTACTAAAGACTCGGGCTAATATTTTTACTAATATCAGCACGAGCCTTGGGGGCTACACTAGTTCATTCTTTGGCATCCTAAGGAAGCATAAACCCGGATTATATATCCTACTTCATGCTTGGGGGCTAGAGGATATGATATGAAATAAAGGAAAAACAAAAGTTAGAATTCCGACTTACATATTGTTCACGAGTAAGTTTATCCAAACTCACATTCACTTCAAGAACAACCTTCTCAGCGAGAGTCAGAGGAACCACTGGAGCAGTTGGAAGCTCACCGGTCCTTATCCTCTCGTCGCGAAGACGCACTTGTTCAAGAAGGTCAGAGTGCTTGATGTCCTCTGCCTCTTGCGCTTCTTCTTCAACAGAAAGATTTCTTTTCTCCAGGCATTGCCTGGCCAGCCGCTGGATCTCTTTTGCAGATTTCCGAGACAAGCCAAACTTGGCAAGCCCCGGATTGCTAAGAAGGTTTTCGGCAAAGGTCTCTATCGAGGGATCATTACCCGAAGAGGGTTCACCCTTATCAAAATCTGAGCCACCTGTGGTGGCGTCAGTCTGCGACTCAAGGGTCGCTGGCTCTGTTGAAGGAGCCGGATCTTCTGCAACAACCGGCATTAGTGTGATCACCGGCGTTGTAGAGGGTTGTGGAGATGGAGTTGGAGGAGCTATGGCAGCAGAGGCTATGGTCAGCTTCGTTTGTCGCAAGGGCTTCAAAGAAGTTTTGTTCCCCTTGCCCTTGATGAGCTGCTTAGCTCTAAGAATGTAATAGAAATGGAAAACATTACATCTCGGAAGAAAATTCGAGTAAGGTACAAAGGCGAAAAGTTGTGTTGAAAGTTACCTCTTCACGATAGGCACCTCCTTTGTGCCGACGACCACTGTCGGAGCTTTGCGCTTCCGGGGCACAATGTCCGGCAATGGGACTAGTTCCGCCTCCTGAGAAAACTCTGGAGGATATCCCTCGAGTGGAGCAAGTTCTGACTCGGGGAGGTCGGCAAGCTGAAAAGAAGAAAACATATCAGTATTGCGAGATAACTTAAAGGATGAAACACATAAAAGGTTTATTGTTAAAAGATTACCGACACCACAGGGTCTTCCGCTGTGTGCATATCTAGAGAAACCTCTGGGATCTTCCTCTCGATCCGTTCCCTTATTAGCCATTTAATCTGGCTTATATAACCTTGCGAGGTATAGGCTCTGGGGCTGATGCAGAGGGAATCCTTTTTGGACGACATGATGGAGTGCATCAGTCGGTCTCCGTGGTGCTGGAGGGGTTGGATCCGGCGTGATACCCAACATTGGACCAAGTCGGATCCCTTCAGTCCTTTGTGTTTTATCAAATATTCAATCTGCCTCTTCGCAAGAAGCAGATCGTCACTGAGAGCCGAAGCAGTCTCATCCCAAGAAGCTTGAGGTGTGGCAGCTCCATCGATAAAAGCCGGCAAAGCAGTGGCTTTGCCGGGAGCAGGGACATCCTTGTGGTAAAAGAAAGTGGCTGGCCGTTGCTTGACCGAGTCACTGGCTAGAATCTTAGGATAGGCGCGACCGCGCCTAACCGAAAAACTAATTGTACCGGTAATATAAGGAATACCGGCTGTGATAGAATTTCTCCGGACATGGAAATAGTACTGGAATAAAGTAAGACTTGGCCTAATGCCGATATATCCCTCACACAAAGCTGCATAGGCACTCATCTCTAGGATGGAGTTGGGGGGAAGGTGGTGAAGCTGAACACCATAGTGATCTATTACCTCGGAAAAGAAATCCGAGGGAGGGAAAGACATACCTCTGTCGAGGTGGGTGCCGAAGTGCACCCGCTCGTCGGCGCGCGGGTTGGGGATGGTTTTGCCGGAACCGTTCCGCCAGTCGCCGGCGCGGAGGAGCCCTTCAGCCTCCATGCCGCGGAGCTTCTCGCCGTCCAGCAGGCAGGGGATCCAAACCCCGCGAATGCTTTCCTTCTCTACCACCGCCGCCGCCGTCGCTGCTGCCGCAGCCAGGCCGGATGGTGAAGACAAAGCCATTCTTCCGATGCGCCGGTGACCTTAGATGGGTGGCGCTAGGAGTTTGGGAAGCAGGGGAGCTCTGTGTGTGGGGGAGATTTGGAGGAGAAGAAATGGCAAAGGGAATAGGTGAAGAAAGGAGAAGGAGAATCCTCACCCCTTATATCCACCTAACCGCGCTAAGATTCGTGCAAATGGTATTGTGTAACCGCCACGCGTCGTGGAAGGAACTGGGAAGGACCCACGTGATGATTACGTCGCCTCGATCTCCGCATACGCATTGAAACGGCGCCTCAGTTCCGTGAACGATGGACCCACCAACGGTCGTGCTGACAGGATGTTTGTTAGATGACGTGACTTCACCATGACCAGTATCAGGTGACGTCAGAGACCAAGTTCCGTCTTAGTTTGAAAATCAAGCTGGAAAATCCGAGTAGCATGTTGATAGGTCCGACT
The DNA here is from genome assembly GCA_910589775.1 of Avena eriantha. NCBI lineage: Eukaryota > Viridiplantae > Streptophyta > Magnoliopsida > Poales > Poaceae > Avena > Avena eriantha. Next base: position 201,653,748 of record OU342746.1, read on the forward strand.
TATTTTTAAGACCTGGATCGTATTTTTTGTTGTGAAGTTTCAGGAACCCTTCAAGATTCTGCAAGCCGAAGATCAAGCTAGGCGATGATGAATCCGACTTTGGATCTTGGAGGCCTCTGGGGGCTGCTGTTGGGGATATACTTTCCGGGTATCCTCATAGTTCCTCACTGACTAGGGTGGCCCACTTCGGGTTAGAGCTTTGCTTCACGGGCGGCCCAGTCAGGGAGAAGAAGACGGAGTCCAGTCCGGCTACGGGAAGGCCCAGAAGACTTACCGACTTAGGCCCATAGTATTACTTGTAGTTCAAGATGTACTCTGTAACCAACTCTTAGTCGTAGCCGGATAGATCTCTCCTGTAAACCATAGGCCGGATATCTATATAAGCCGTCCTAGGGAGAGCCTTTAGGGCAACACCTCAATATTCTACAATCTCAACTCGCACAGGCGAACCCTTGTAACCCATATCTGGCTCTGCCATATTACTGGATTCCTAGCAGGAGTAGGATCCGTCCAAAGCTGGCGGATTCGAACCTGGGTAAACCTGTGTGCTCACCGTCCCGGAACACCGTACGTCTCACACCCCTCTCTTCCGTAAGCCTCGAGGACCCCCTCATGGTGTACTTGTCATCAATCCGATGACACCGGGAAGAAGCAAACACCGAAAAGGAAGGGGAAACAACAATCAACACAAGGCATCAATGTAATGCTCAAGCAGGGATGATGTTATGACAAGTTAAATTGTATTGAAATGAAACCCTATAGCATGCTTGGCAATTTAAGCGGCGTCCGAGGGGTGCAAACCCTAATACATGAGAGACCTCAGAGTCACTTGTGAGGGGTTGATTTTGTTGTCTAATTAAACTTGTAGTTGATGTTGCTGAACAATGCATGATGACGAGTCTATGGTGTAGATCTCATTTTTATGAACATTTTGTTATATATTACACATTTTTCTGAGTTATTAATAATTAGATATTGAATTTATAAGATTTAAACCATTTATGTAATTATTAAACCATTTAAAGGCTTTACTGCGTCACGCTGACATTAGTGCGGGGACGAGGACATTCCTCACACTCATATCATCTTGCTCATATGCTTAGAATAAACTACGGAGCAGAAATAATTCAATTTGACACGGGCAATCACGAGGTTGGAAAACTTTTGAGAACCTTCTTCGTGTCACCTTGAAGAATGTGTTCTGGATGTTAGAAGTAACCTCCTCCGATTCACGAACAATTGTTGAAAGATGTCGTCGTGGATTTGAGTAGAGCTATCTTTGTTCCTTAAGGACACAGTTGTATTTCGTTGCAAGTGCTTGATGTGTGAGCAGTTGTCTTCTAACAAGTTGCTAATACATGGGTCTCGCAACCTAGCTCATTTGTCTGGAGCTTGACATTGTAGTTCATCTCTTGAGAATCTAGTAACTTTACCTTGTTGGTAAATGTTGCAAGCTTTCTATTCGGACGTGCTGAATCCAAAGTATCATTCCACCTAACCAGAGCTGAATCTCAAGCAGCTACGATGGTTGGTGTTCCTCAAGGAATTGACATAGGTTTCTTTGAAATCCGGCAAGATTGTTGTAATGGTTGACATAATTAGTCGGAAAACCAATTGTCAAATTCTCTTGAATCAGCAAATAACAACCACTCTTCATGCGGCTTCCTCTATGATTTATTATACAAGTTGTGCTTATGGTTTCCTTTGTCTCCGAAGTCCTACCTTTACTTGATGTCTGGTATTCCGAACATCAAGGAGAACATTTAAAGTAGTGTTGCTAAATGTCTCTTGGTCGATCCTCCAGACCCTTTTACGTTGGCAGGTGTTGTTGAGCCAAGTAACTGAAGTCTGAGAATGAAGTTTCTTTTTTCCTTGTGCCATCAAGAATCTTCTTGTCTATTCATCTGGTGGTGTAAAGTGATATCACAATCTTTGGAAAATATTTTGATAATCCCGGATGAATAAAGAGTTTCCTTTGTTACTCTAAGATGTTTGAAGAGTGATGATGATTTTGCTAATTAGAAGTTTCTCTTGTTACATGTTCCTTGTGACTCTTACGAGTCCTCGCCACAAAACGCTTTTCTGTCTTGGCCTTCTGTTGAACGAAGAGTGATCCTTCTGTATCAAAAGTAATTCAATAGCTTGGTTATCCATATCTCTGTACCTTGGAAGCTCTATCTAAGTTGTTTAGTAGAGGTTCCCCTCTTGAAGTCTGTGGTCATGTTCTTTCTGTTGTAAGCTTTCCTTTTCAGAATCCTAAACCCTTCTAAAACGCCATGGTCTCAATCCTTATGAAGACCAATTATCTAACAACTTGAAACCCATCTCCTCTTGTTTACTCCGTTATCTTGATGTGTTTCATGTCATCATCTCAGAGTTGTTTCTGAACACACGTTCATGAGTTGATGATGAGATACTCTGCGTGTTGTTTAGTGTGTTTCCCTCTTATCTTTATAGTGACCCTGTTTCTTTCTCTCTCCGTCTCTGTTCCTACCTTTGGAATCTCGGGTCAAGATTATTGTAAGGGGGATAGAGCTGTAATGCCCCAGTTTTAGGTAACCTTATATTTAGGGTTGTTTGTGCATTCGTGAGCATCATCTTTTAAATTATGCATGCAAAACCCTAACCCTAGCTATTTTTTCCCCTCACTCTAAAATGAATTCAAAATGGTTTTTGTATTTTGAAAAGATCAATAGTGTGGATCCCAAATTATTCAAAGGGGTCCCTGCAGTATCTTATATATTTTGTAAAAGTATCTAGTATTTTAAAAGTATTCAAAATAGATTTGAAATTGGAAATACAAAAGAGAAAACACAAAACAGGGAATAGAAAAAAGGTTTTGCTAAGAAAAAAATGGAACTGGAGCCAGCAGCCGCAGCCCAGCCCGTGGCCCATCTCCCCTTCTCCCTCTCTGCCGCCCACGCGCGCAAGCCAGCTGGCCCATTTGCAGCCCACCCCGGCCTGCGTACCTCTTCGCGTCTTTCTCCTTTCTTCGTCCTTCGGCTAGAAGGACGACACAAGCTGCTGCGTGTCCCGCCGCTCACCGTCGATCCCATGCACGTTGTGATGCCCTCCGCCGCCCCTAGAGCCAAGGATAAGAATGCTTACACTCCCCTCTCTCTCCCATACCCTTATCTCTTCTCCTCTCGCTCTCCATCGCGAATTCCTGCGAGCTTCCGAACCCTTGCCGCAAACACTGCATCGCCTCGCCGTCTCCGGCCGCCCCAAACCCAGCCGATGGTCCCTGGAGCACCGCCTCGCCAAGCTGATCAACCCCGCCAAAGGAATCCATCAGGGGCGCCCCAAATCGTTGCCATCAACGTCGTCTTCCCCGCCACTGACGAGCGCCACATGTGCCATCATTGCTGCTGCCGTCCTCCTCTGTCCTTGTTGTGGCCAGATTCACGTCAAGGGTAATCCGCCGGTCCTCCCGGGCCCCTCCTTTCTCTCCCTCCTGCTTTGCTTGCAGCCAGCGCCGTGCGGCACCGTCTGTCGCCGCCAGTCGTCGTCGCAGGTGTGATACGTCCAAAACGTATCTACTTTCCCGAACACTTTTGCTGTTATTTCTCATCTATACTTGTGTGATTTGGATGTAACTAATGCGAACTAACGTTGTTTTCTGCAGAATTGCCTTAGTGTCTAATTTTTGTGCAGAAAATCAACTTTCAGGAAAATTCCCAGAAAATATGCCAAAAATCCTATTTCACCCGAAGACTCTAGGAGCCAGAATACGAGACAGAGAGGAGCCCTGGGGTGGCCACACCACCTGGTGGCGCGGGCCAGGACAGGCCACGCCAGGGGGTGGTGTGGGCCCCCAGGCACCCCGTCGGCCCCTCTCTTCGCCTATAAGGAGCCTTCTGACCTTAAAACTTCGGGGGGTTCGACGTTTTTCCAGAAGGAGTTCCGCTCCGCCGCCACCACCAGATTCCACGAAACAGCACCAGAAACTCCGTTCTGGCACCCTGCCGGGACGGGGAATTGGAGGAGATCATCGCCATCATCATCACCATCGCTTCTCCATCGACTATCCATGTTTCCCCCATCTATGAGTGAGTAATCCCCCGCTATAGGCTATGGGGATGGTAGGGATTGGATGAGATCGTTCATGTAATGGCATGAGATTGTTAGGGCATAGTGCCTAGTGTCTTTTATTAGTGCTTTATGACTTTGTTGCGACTTGTTGTGCTTAATGCTTGTCACTAGGGCCCGAGTGCCATGATTTCAGATATGAACTTATTATTGATTCATCATGATAGTATTGTTTTGGGTCTTATCTACAAGTTGTATACACACGTCGTTGTCCGGAACCTATGGTCCCGAAGTGACAGAAATCGGGGTAGCCGGAAGGGAAAGGCTTTGATGTGAGGATCACATGTGTTCACAGAGTGTTAATGCTTTGCTCCGGTGCTCTATTAAAAGGAGCACCTTAATTGCCAGTAGTTCGCTAGAGGCCCCGCTACAAACGGGCTGGCAGGACAAATGATGTTGTGCAAGTTCTCATTGCGAGCACGTATGACTATATATGGAACACATGCCTAGGATTGTCTAGTACTTGGGTGCTTTATCTTATTTATCTGCAATTGCCCTATGTTCTGATTGCTATGTGAATTGTCTTGTCCATGCAACGCCTGTCCATCCATCCCTATGCCTACCGCACTCGAATCCCACTATTTACTGCTTTTGTTACTACTGTCTTTGCTTTGCTACTACTGTTACTTTACTATTCCTACTACAAAACTGTTGCTACTGATAAACTGCTGTGAGCAAGATTGTTTCCAGGTGCCTCTGAATTGACAACTCAGTTGTTAAGGCTGATAAGTATTCTTTGGCTCTCCTTGTGTCGAATCAATAAATTGGGTTTCACTTCCCTCGAAAATACCGCGATACACCCCCTATACTTGTGGGTAATCAACACTATTTTCTAGCGCTGTTGCCGGGGAGCATAGCTTTATTTATCAAGTTCACTTGGATTCTCTACTGTTCGCTGCTTTCCATCCATCATGGGTAGGTCTCGTGATGGCAAGGTTCCTATTTTACCATCCACTACAAGAAGAGGTACGGTTCTGAACACCTCTACCCCTCTTGATTCACCGTCTGTTCTGAGTAAGTTCCTTACACCACCACATACACATGCTACACACACTACTACTACTGCTGAATCTGAAACTTCTGATGCTGCTTCTACTGTGCTTGATAAGAGTGGTTCATTAGGTCCTTTCCTAGATGCTACGATTGCTAGAACTATAGTTGGAAATATCGAAACTCCTAATGAACACACTGCTACACCTGTTAGCTCACCTGAGTCTAGTGAGAGTTATGATGCTGAAGAAGATTATGTTGAGATGACTGATGAGTTTATTGAAGAATGTAGGAACACCCATGATAGGAGCGCTGCTAAGAATCTCCTTGAGAGGCGTACTATTAGACCCAAATTATCTCCTGCTGCTAAGTTTGCTGCTTCTCCTGTAAACATTATAGATGAAGATTATGATTTCTCTCTCGATCTATCCTACATAGCTATTGTCGAGAAAGAACCTTTTGGCGGGACTAAGAATGAAAGTGCGGTAGCACATATGAATGAACTTTCTACCATGAGTGGCTTGTTTTCTGATGATATTAAAATGCGTACTTACTTTGTTGCTAAGATTTTCCCTTTTTCACTGAAAGGAGAAGCTAAAACTTGGTTTGGTAATTTACCTCTTGGATCTATTGATAGCCCTGAGTGCTTGTTTAATACTTTCCTGCAGAAATATTTTCCTCCTAGTGCTAGACATGCTGTTTTGCAGGAACTTTTTGATTTTAAACAGGGAGAAAAAGAGGTATTGCCCGAATCTTGGGCAAGGTTTTGTGCTTTGATTCATGCATAGGCTGGAAGTCCATTACCTAAGAATGAACTACTTGATATATTTTATAATGGACTAACCGAAGAATCTAGGACATACCTAGATAGTTGTGCTGATTGTGTTTTCAGGAATAGGACTCCTAAGGAAGCTGAGGAATTAATGGCTAAAATAAGCAAGAATTATGAAGATTGGACTCCTCCTAAACAAGCTATTCCTGAAGTAATTATACCTGAACCATCTATTCTGGTGCCTATTTCAACATCAAAGAAGAGGGGAGTTATTGAATTAAATGATGAAGTGATGAAGGAAGCTAAGAAATGTCTTAAGGAGAAGGGAATTAAAGCTGCAGATGTCAAGAATTTACCTCCTATAGAAGAATTATGTAAGCCTATTCCCTATTCACCCACTATTGAAGTACACTCTCTCCAACACTTTGATGAAGGTGATATCCCTTACTTGAAACCTCCCGATCAATGCTTAGAAGAATTTGATATCTTTATTGTTAAGCAAGATAACTTTAATAAAAGGGTGCAAAATAATCTAATGGAAAACACTAGAGCTATTGTTGAGTTGAAAGATATTGTGGAAAGAACCTCTAATGATGTTAAAATGATTGTTAACCACTTTCAAATGGTTCAAACTCAAATAGATCAACTCGTTAAAGTGAAAAACGACTTGCTAGTTAATGTTGCTAATGGGTGATAAGTCTACCACTATTCCTGTGGGTATACGTGAGGATGTACATGTCCAGGTGGCTCATAATTGCTTGATATTAACTGATTTTGTTGTGCTTGAAATGCCTGAAGATGATAATATGTCTATTATTCTTGGGAGACCTTTTCTTAATACTGCAGGAGCTATTATTAATTGTAATCAAGGAAAGGTGACCTTCAATGTTAATGACAAGGAACATACTGTCTATTTCCCCAAGAAGATTGAAAGGACTTATGGTTTAAATTCAATTGAACATGTTGAAGGCATTCAAGTTGGAGAAATATATTGTCCCATACCAAAAGAAAAATTTGAAACTATTATGATTGGGACCATTGCTATCAAGGTTGAGGTAAAATTATCATTAGTGGAATTCAAAGTTTTGTCTCATATGCAATTGTTTTGGTAGCAAGACTTGATCAACCTTGCTAACAAAAGGATTCCATTGAACAAAACAATGTTTTCATTATGATTATCCCCGTTTATTTCTATCCTTTGCATTTTAGTTTTTGCTTTCGTTTAGTTTTCTTTGTGTTGTTAGTTGCTTGCATGCTAGAACTTCTGTAGTTCTAGCCTTGTTTTTGTCCTTGCATCATGTTTCCAAAAAGAAAAAATTTGTCTGTTAGAAAAATCATTCTTCTATTTCTGAAAAATGCCCAAAAATAAAGTGTCTCGAAAAATTCCAGAAAATTCATATTAAATTTTTACGTGAAAAAAGGGGCAGAGGAGTACCTGGTAGGTACCAGGGGGCCCACCAAGCAGGCACACCTCATGGTGCCACGGCCAGACCTGGGTGGCGCCATGCCCTGGTGTGGGCCACCCCTGGCCCCCCACTACCTCTCTCTCCTGCCACTTTCTTCTCTCTCCCGAGTAAGCTCCAGTTCATAGCTCGAAATCGCGTTCTCTCTCCGCTTGCCCTCGATTTCTTTGCTCAGCCCATCTTTCTTGCTGAAATTTGGCAATTGTTCCTTGGTATGTGATGCCTCCCCATGTCCAAGTAGATTTGTGTTTAGTGGATTGTATGTTGAGTATTTTCCTGCTGTAGGTGACTGGTTTTAAGGGCTTGTAAGCTTGTTTGATGCTTAGAGATATAGTTTTGATGCATGTTTAGTCCTCTTGCGAATCCTTCATTATATTTGCTTTGCAATCACTTGTTTAATAGGTGTTTAAATTTCAGAATACCAAGCATGAACAACCACACTTTTGGAGAGATATTTGAGAGTGATGCACCTAGGAGGTCAAGGCCCTCAAGAACAGCCTCTCAAGCTAGGCCATCATATAATGAAGACCTCATTGCATCACGTATTGGCAGCGAAAGAGATGATGGGGATGCTCACCCATCCTCTTTCCCTTGATTTACTTTCTTGCAAGCTGCAGGTATTCTTGATGATTTCTTGCTACTGATTGAGAGGGTTGGCTTGACCTCTTATATGCAAGATGAGAGTGCACAATACGCTCTGCTCACCAAAACTTCTGTTGAGAGTTTCTCATTTGCTAACACATCCTGTCATTCTACTGTCTCATTTAAAATCTATGATATGCCCTTCACCATGCCTTTGGAGAGATTTTGCAGTATTGTAGGTGTGCGTATGACAGGGACCGTGAAGAAAATTCAAGGGCGGCCCGCTGATTTGTTGGAGCTTTACCGAGGGGTGACCAATGATGATGACCGCGTGGCGCAGCATGGAAAGATAAGAAATATCCAACTCCCTGCTCTTAGATACTTTGCATACTACCTTGCCACTAGTGTTTTGGGTAGGGAGAACACTAGTAATATCTCCAACTATCACTTAGCTTTCCTTGCTGCTGCACTCAACAATGATACTTGGTACAATCTTGGTTCTCTTATTGCTCGCCGCCTAGCTGCTAGGGGGCCTATCTATGGGGGCATCATTGCCTCGCGTGTAGTCAATGCATTAGATCTTTCAGTGGCTCCCGATGATGTTATGCTAGCACCACAGAGGCTCGACCTTGTTGCCATGAAAACTCATCACTTTGTCACTGCTACCTCTAATTTGAACAATCTAGTATATAGGATGCTTTTCACTGACGGGGATGAAAGGGAGATCCTTTTGCCCCAGCTTGCTTTGTTCAGTGTTGACAGGAGACCGTGGTCACGCTCAAAGGAGGAGGTGGACGAGCAGCTTCGCTTGTTGGGTTTCCACGAGCAGCACCAGGAGGATGTGCCCTCCTATAATTATTCCACACATTACGGAGGGACATACTCTGGCTCGCACCAGGACGAGGGTACCTCCTCGTCGTACCCCGGTGACACTTCATCTTGGCCAGCCTAGGATTGATACCCACTTAGGCCAAAAGCCTAAGCTTGGGGGGAGGTACGCCGACACCGCACTCATCTCCATATCATGTTGCGTCGGTTCTTTGTATATTCATGTTTTCGTGCTCTTTCTATTTTTCGTTCTTCTTTGCTTTTGCTTTCTAAAAACACAAAAAGACCAAAAATATTTTTGTTGTTTCTCTTTGGTTTGCTTCTTCTTTTTGCTTTGCTTTGCTTTTTCCTTTTTGCTTTGTTTGAACTATTTGAAAAACCCAAAAAGATTTTGCTTTGCTTGTTTTTCTCTTTTGGTTCTTGTTTAAAAATCGAAAACACCAAAAATATTTGTCGTTCTTCTTTGGTTTTTGCGAGTTGGCTACAGGGTTTGGCAGTTCTCAGTGGATTATTGGTTTCATATTATTATTCAAGCCACACAAGTGAAGAGCAATAATGAGGATCAATGACAACTAGAGGCGTGGTAAGAGGCTGGTAACGAACTCTATTTGTCTTCATTTTTGTACATATACGCATCATTGTGAGCTTGCTTAGTCCGTTCATGTAGAGTGTATGTTTTCTTTGGATACTTAGTAGTTCTTGCTTTCTTGTGATTAGCTCCAGCTCGCTAATAGTTTGTAGCATGTCTCATGAATGTTTGCTTGCATTACTCTATTCATAAATTGGTATGACACTGCGGTATCCGCCTCTGAATGTTTGATTTGATCGATTTGGCACATGCTCACGCATGCACATGACTGTAATAATCAGTTAAGCCTTGACGAAATATTTTGCCTTGAGGATCTTGAATCATTTTCATGCCATGAGTAGTCTTGTTTTGTTGTAAGCATGATAATGACAGCTATTGCTCTCTCGTTTGTCGCTCCCTTACTATTGCTAGCCTTCATTTCCACTGAGTGTTTTACTCATGTTTCCAACTCCCTAAAACAAATATTTCCAAAGTGTCCACCATACCTACCCATTAGCATCACTTGCTACTTCCGTGCATATTCAATATGCCTTGTTTTCTTCCGAATAAAATGTTTGCGTGTTATGAGAAAGTTAGTTAGTAAAGCTCTCACGAACTTGATGGCACACTTTATTTTCTGCACTTAATAAACATGAACCATTGCGTCCTTCTTTGTTGTGCATATGCTTGCGCTTTATGAGTTGAAGTTGGCAGAACCATGTATCATGGGGACTGCTTTCAGCGCTTCATAGGTACTTTGTACTTAGTTGGTATCATGTTCTTTTGCTTATGGATCCCGACGGTGTGAAATAAAAGTGGAACTTGTAAGATCATGGAGATTGTATGTATGTTAGAGAAACGCCTGGGCTGCTAGCCTAAGCCATGCCTAATCATGGTGGAAACTTGCAGCATAACCATAATGAGCATTCTATGAAGCATCCTCAATAAAAATCTATGCACATAGTAAATAAAAAGATCGCTGAGATGCTCATTGTCTGATTGCCTTGTATTTTGATTATGGGATAGCTCCCGTGTCGTGTGCAAGGGGTACCCCGTTGGCGGTTCTCTATGATACGTATATACTTACAATGACAAGAGCTTACTTGTGACTGAAGTTGAGTAGCATGAGGATCGGTCTTCGTAAGTAAGGGGCATGAGACTTCAATTTATAACTTGTCAAGCATATCCTCTTAGTTGTGTCACTTTCACCTTAACCACATTAAAGATGCTTATGATAGGGGCAATGAGAGCTCAAAGCTAACGAGTACCATACTTTCAGCATTTGGAAGCCTTTCAAAATTATTCAAAACCTTTTTTCTTCTACTTGTTGAGTCTCCACATATTCTTTGAGCACCTTCTTGAGAGCATTAGTTGTCATTTTTTGTGTTTGTTCCATTACTTGATTATTTGTGTTATGACTTTGATGCTTGTATCTTTGATATCTTTACTTCTAGTCATCACTTGAACTTCAGAGGTGCCTTGACATTCATAATCCAAGGCAAGCAAGATACCACTCCATCATACCTTTCTATGAGCATTGTAATGTTGCTTATGTTTGTGCTTCGTGCTACTTATTATTCTTGAGTTGGAATCTCTTCATAGCTTGCAATGACTATTAAGTAGACTTAGTTGCATACTCTTTATTATGAATTGTCTAAGTAGTTGATCACATTGCTGAGATTATTTACATCATATGAAGCAAATGTGTTCGTGAAAGTTCTTTTATCGCACTCAGTTTTCAACTGAATTGCTTGAGGACAAGCAATAAGCTAAGCTTGGGGGGAGTTGATACGTCCAAAACGTATCTACTTTCCCGAACACTTTTGCTGTTGTTTCTCCTCTATACTTGTGTGATTTGGATGCAACTAATGCGAACTAACGCTGTTTTCAGCAGAATTGCCTTGGTGTCTACTTTTTGTGCAAAAATTCAACTTTCAGGAAAAATCCCGGAAAATATGCCAAAAATCCTATTTCACCCGAAGACTCCAGGAGCCAGAATACGAGACGAAGAGGAGCCCTGGGGTGGCCACACCACCTGGTGGCGCGGGCCAGGCCAGGCCGCGCCAGGGGGTGGTGTGGGCCCCCTAGGCACCCCCTCGGCCTCTCTCTTCGTCTATAAGGAGCCTTCTGACCTAAAAACTTCGGGGGGTTCGACGTTTTTCCAGAAGGAGTTCCGCTCCGCCGCCACCACCAGATTCCACGAAACAGCACCAGAAACTCCGTTCTGGCACCCTGCCGGGACGGGGAATTGGAGGAGATCATCGCCATCATCATCACCATGGCTTCTCCATCGACCATCCATGTTTCCCCCATCTATGAGTGAGTAATCCCCCGCTGTAGGCTATGGGGATGGTAGGGATTGGATGAGATCATTCATGTAATGGCATCAGATTGTTAGGGCATAGTGCCTAGTATCTTTTATTAGTGCTTTATTACTTTGTTGCGACTTGTTGTGCTTAATGCTTGTCACTAGGGCCTGAGTGCCATGATTTCAGATCTGAACTTCTTATTGATTCATCATGATAGTATTGTTTTGGGTCTTATCTACAAGTTGTATACACACGTCGTTGTCCGGAACCTATGGTCCCGAAGTGGCAGAAATCAGGGTAGCCGGAAGGGAAAGGCTTTGATGTGAGGATCAGATGTGTTCACAGAGTGTTAATGCTTTGCTCCGGTGATCTATTAAAAGTAGCACCTTAATTGCCAGTAGTTCCCTAGAGGCCCCGCTGCAAACGGGCTGGTAGGACAAAAGATGTTGTGCAAGTTCTCATTGCGAGCACGTATGACTATATATGGAACACATGCCTAGGATTGTCTAGTACTTGGGTGCTTTATCTTATTTATCTGCAATTGCCCTATGTTCTGATTGCTATGTGAATTGCTTGTCCAGGCAACGCCCGTCCATCCATCCCTATGCCTACCGCACTCGAATCCCACTGTTTACTGCTTTTGTTACTACTGTCTTTGCTTTGCTACTACTGTTACTTTACTATTCCTACTACAAAACTGTTGCTACTGATAAACTGTTGTGAGCAAGATTGTTTCCAGGTGCAGCTGAATTGACAACTCAGTTGTTAAGGCTGATAAGTATTCTTTGGCTCCCCTTGTGTCGAATCAATAAATTGGGTTTCACTTCCCTCGAAAATACTGCGATACACCCCCTATACTTGTGGGTAATCAACACTATTTTCTGGCGCCGTTGCCGGGGAGCATAGCTTTATTTATCAACTTCACTTGGATTCTCTATTGTTCGCTGCTTTCCATCCATCATGGGTAAGTCTCGTGATGGCAAGGTTCCTATTTTACCATCCACTACAAGAAGAGGTACGGTTCTGAACACCTCTACCGCTCTTGATTCACCGTCTGTTCTGAGTAAGTTCCTTACACCACCACATACACATGCTACACACACTACTACTACTGCTGAATCTGAAACTTCTGATGCTTATGATGCTGCTTCTACTGTGCTTGATAAGAGTGGTTCATTAGGTCCTTTCCTAGATGGTACGATTGCTAGAACTATAGTTGGAAATACCGAAACTCCTAATGAATACACTGCTACACCTGTTAGCTCACCTGAGTCTAGTGAGAGTTATGATGCTGAAGAAGATTATGTTGAGATGACTGATGAGTTTATTGAAGAATGTAGGAACACCCATGATAGGAGCGCTGCTAAGAATCTCCTTGAGAGGCATACTATTAGACCCAAATTATCTCCTGCTGCTAAGTTTGCTGCTTCTCCTGTAAACATTATAGATGAAGATTATGATTTCTCTCTCGATCTATCCTACATAGCTATTGTCGAGAAAGAACCTTTTGGCGGGACTAAGAATGAAAGTGCGGTAGCACATATGAATGAACTTTCTACCATGAGTGGCTTGTTTTCTGATGATATTAAAATGCGTACTTACTTTGTTGCTAAGATTTTCCCTTTTTCACTGAAAAGAGAAGCTAAAACTTGGTTTGGTAATTTACCTCCTGGATCTATTGATAGCCCTGAGTGCTTGTTTAATACTTTCCTGCGGAAATATTTTCCTCCTAGTGCTAGACATGCTGTTTTGCAGGAACTTTTTGATTTTAAACAGGGAGAAAAAGAGTATTTTGCTGCTGTAGGTGACTGGTTTTAAGGTCCCGCTTCTGACTATTGATCTGAGAGGAGTCTCAATCATGTCTGCATTATTAGCGAACCGTAGGGTGACGCACTTAAGAGTTACCGGACACCTTTTAGGAGCACATATAATTCAGACGAAAGAATTGCAAAGCGCAGGAATTGTTTCGATAGAAACCGGAAATTGTTTCGGATGAAATTGCAGAAAGTGGTTCTGCATGTGATATTGAAATATTGCAAGGGGCTATATGTGAATGTTTGTTAATTAAAGTAATTAACAAAATTCTGAATAAATTTAATAAAAGAGTTTTATTAAATGAGAGAGCCTTAAACTTGGAGAATTTTAATGCATTTAAAGTGGAGACTGTAAAAGGGAATGTGAAGAGGCATTTTAATGTGGAGGGGTTACCACCACATGAATGGGGGAGGTGAGGGATCACCCCCCATGCGCCGGCCATGGAGAGGAGGGGCACCCCCCTCCTCCTATAAAAGGCCACCCACTCCCTCCTTCATCCTCACACCTCCTTGTGAAGGATCTCTCTCCCCCTCTATAATTAGTCCCCCATGGTCTCGGATTAGCGAGATACATGTTCCCGGTGGCATTTCGTCTAGAAGGAGTTGCTGCTTCTGCTGGATCGCTAGAGCGAAGAGGTGGAGATTTTCCGGTGGCTTGAACGTGTGTGCGAGTACGGATGCGCTGCTGAGTTGCGGCGCTCGGACTTCCTCACGATCTTGAGATCGGCAAGTGTATGACTACATCAACCACGAGTTCCTACTCGTTAACAAAACTCGTTGTCTTCGAGGGTAAGTTCTCGTTGGATGTATTTCCACCCATTTCTATGTACCTAGTAGATAGATCTTGGCGTGTAGTTCTCATCGTAGGAATTTTTTTGTTTTCTATGATGCAGACCCAATAGTGGTATGAGAGCCTGATCTATGCGTAGGTGCTTTGCACGGGTAGTACACATATGTTTATATGTGGGTGATGATGATCATGTTATTGCATCTTCTATGTATTTTGGATATTGGTGGCATAGTGGGATGAAGCGGCCCAGACCAACCTTACATGTCATCGTACATGAGACCGGTTCCACGACTGACATGCAACTTGTTTTGCATAAGTGGCTGGCGGGTGTCTGTCTCTCCTACTATAGTCAATATCTGATTTACAACGAGTTGCTAATAACTTAGTTATCCTCGTTGTGGTTCATGTTCGTAGGTGAGAATGGTTCTATCTCCGAAAGCCCTAAGCCACGTAAAACTTGCAATTGATAAATTAGAGGCGTCTAGTTTAGATTGTTGCTGGGCTAGTGTATTGATATGGTATTGTTGTAAGTAGATGTACGATAGATACTCTTACAACACACTCAACGTGTAAGTTCCATAGACCTTGGCCTTACACACAAAGGAATGATAGATATCATACCACGATGCAAGTGATAGAGATCAAATGCATGGACCATATCATCTCAGTTTACACATTAGATGTTAGCATCTTACTAGTTTGGCGCTTTCTGTAGCATTGTAAGATGATCCCTCATTTAGATATCAAGATAAAAATGTGTTCTTCCTTAAGTATGCACCGTTCTATGGATCGTGTTTCGAGACATCACGTGATGATCGGGTGTACGCGAATCTACGCTTTCATAGGCACGGGTGTAAGACAGTTTTACACACGCGAATACTAAGGTTCTTACTTGGCGAGCCTAGCATGTACAGACATGGCCTTGGAACACGGACCGAAAGGTTAAGCATGAGTCATATAGTTGATATGATGCCCATATAGATGCTTGCCTTTGAACGATCATCCACTCATGTGATGATCGGACTTGGTGTAGTGGATTTGGTTCATGTAATCACCAAAAGGACACGAGGGATGTCGTTTTTGAGTGGGAGTTCATTAGTAATTTGGATTAGTTGAACTCACTCTATCATAAACTTAGTCTAAATAAACTTTACAAATTCTGTTGTAGATGGCACCACCTGCTTTTAATTTCAATGTGTTCATGGAGAAAGAGAAACTTGCTGCGAATGGTAGCAACTTCACCAACTGGGCTATGAATCTGAGGATTCTCCTCACTACTGCACAAAAGCAATATGTGCTAGATGCGCCGCTAGGCCCCCCACCAGCTCCTGATGCCCTTGACGAGGAAAAGAATGTCTATGTGACTCGTCAGGAGGACCACAACTTAGTTCATTGCGGCATACTGTATGGGCTAGAGCCAGAACTTCGAAAGTGTCTCGAAAATGGCAATGCCTTTGATACCATGGGAGAATTGAAAATGATTTTTGATACCCATGCTACCTTAGAGAGTTATAATGCTTCTAAAAAGTTCTTCAGCTGCAAAATGGAGGAAAACAGCTCCGTTAGTGAGCATGTACTCAAAATGTCTGGGTACGCCGATAAGCTTGTGTCCTTGGGAATAATGATTCCCAATGACTTGGGCATACATCGTGTTCTCCAATCTCTGCCACCTAGCTACAAGAGCTTCGTGATGAACTATAATATGCAGGGCATGAAGAAGACTCCTCCCGAGCTTCTGTCAATGCTTAAGACTACAGAAGTGGTGATTAGGAAAGAACATCAAGTGTTGATGATCAATAGGACCACCGGTTTCAAGAAAGACAAGAAAGGCAAGCACAAGGGAAAGAAGGGTGGCAAATCTGTTGCCGCGCCTGAAAAGAAACCCCAAGCTGGCCCTAAGTCTGACACCGAGTGTTACTACTGCAAGGGGACTGGCCATTGGAAGCGCAACTGCCCCAAGTATTTGGCAGACAGGAAGTACGGCAAGGCAAACAAAGGTATATGTGATATACATGTTATTGATGTGTACTTGACTAGTACTCGCAGTAGCACCTGAGTATTTGATACGGGATTGGTTGCTAATATATGTAACTCGGTTCAGGGGCTATGGAAAAAGTGACAACTAGCAAGGGATGAGGTTAGGATGCGGGTCGGCAATGGATCAAAAGTTGATGTGATCGCCGTCGGGACGCTACCTCTCCATATTCCATCAGGATTAGTTATAAACCTAAATAATTGTTATTTGGTGCCAGCACTAAGCATGAACATTGTATCCGGATCGTGTTTGATGCAAAGTGGTCATTCCTTTAAATCTGAAAACAATGGTTGTTCGATTTATAAGAATGATATCTTTTATGGTCATGCACCTATGTTGAATGGTTTATTTCTGATGGATATCAATAGTAATATTACGCACATTCATAATGTTAATGCTAAAAAGATTAAACTTGATGATGATATATTTGCATATATGTGGCACTGCCGTCTAGGTCATATTGGTGTTAAACGCATGAAGAAACTCCATTCTGATGGACTTTTGGAATCACTTGATTTTGAATCATTTGATACATGTGAGCCATGCCTTATGGGCAAGATGACTAGAATGCCGTTTTCCGTTCAATGGAACGGGCGAAAAATTTATTGGAAATCATACATACTGATGTGTGTGGACCAATGAGTGTGTCGGCGCGAGGTGGATATCGTTATTTTGTTACTTTCACGGATGATTTGAGTAGATATGGATATATCTATTTGATGAAACACAAGTCTGAAACTTTTGAAAAGCTCAAGGAATTTCAGAATGATGTGGAAAATCATCGTAATAGAAAGATCAAATTTCTATGGTCTGATCGTGGAGGAGAGTATCTAAGTTACGAGTTTAGCACACACATGAAAGAGTGTGGAATAGTTTCACAACTCACGCCTGTCGGAACACCACAATGTAATGGTGTGTTGGAACGTCGTAATCATACTTTATTGGATATGGTTCGATCTATGATGTCTCTGACTAACTTGCCACAATCATTTTGGGGTTATGCATTGGAAACAGCTGCATTCACTTTAAATCGGGCACCATCTAAATCCGTTGAAACGACACCATATGAATTATGGTTTGGAAACAAACCTAAGTTGTCATTTCTTAAAGTTTGGGGATGCGATGTTTATGTGAAGAAACTTCAGCTGGATAAACTCGAACCCAAAGCGGAAAAATGCGTCTTCATAGGATGCCCTAAGGAAACGACTGGGTATACCTTCTATCACAGATCCGAGGGCAAGGTTTTTGTTGCCAAGAATGGATCCTTTCTTGAGAAGGAGTTTCTCGCGAAAGGTGTGAGTAGTCGGAAGGTAGAACTCGAAGAGGTTATTGAACCTTCTCTTCATGAAATGGCGAGTAGCGCAGCACCGGAAGTTGTTTCGGAGTTGACTTCACCTAATGAAGAGAGAGCTAATGATATTGATCATGAAACTCCGAAAGAGGACACTACCGAACCTCGTAGGTCAAGCAGGACACGTGCAGCTCCTGAACTGTACGGCAATCCTGTTGTGAATTTCATGGTTGATGAAATGGATGACCCTACGACGTATGAAGAAGCGATGATGAGCCCGGATTCCAACAAATGGCAAGAAGCCATGAAATCCGAGATGGAATCCATGTACGAGAACCAAGTTTGGACCTTGGTGGACTTACCTCATGATCGAAAGGCCATTGAGAATAAATGGATATTCAAAAGAAAAACTGATGCTGATGGTAATGTGACCATCTATAAGGCTCGACTTGTCGCAAAGGGGTTTCGAAAAATTCAAGGAGTTGACTACGATGAGACATTCTCTCCCGTAGCGATGCTTAAGTCGGTTAGGATTATGTTAGCAATTGCTATATATTTCGATTATGAAATATGGCAGATGGATGTCAAAACTGCGTTCCTCAATGATAATATTGAAGAAGAGTTGTATATGATACAACCTAAGGGTTTTGTCGATCCTAAGGATGCTAATAAGGTATGCAAACTTCAGCGATCCATCTATGGACTGAAGCAAGCATCCCGGAGTTGGAATCTCCGCTTTGATGAGGTGATCAAAGAGTTTGGATTTGTCCAAACTTATGGAGAGGCTTGTATTTACAAGAAAGTGAGTGGGAGCAATGTGGCATTTCTGATATTATATGTGGATGACATATTATTGATTGGAAATGATATAGATCTTTTAAACAGTGTTAAAAGTTATCTAAACAGCAAATTTTCGATGAAAGACCTTGGTGAAGCATCATATATATTAGGCATTAAAATCTATAGAGATAGATCAAGGCGCCTAATTGGGCTATCACAGAGTACATACCTTGATAAGATATTAACGAAGTTTAATATGGATAGAAGTAAGAAGGGGTTCTTACCTATGTTGCAAGGCAAGACATTGAATAAGACTCAAAGTCTGGCTACGGCGGAAGAAAGAGAGATGATGGATAAGATCCCCTATGCCTCGGCCATAGGCTCTATTATGTTTGCCATGCTATGTACAAGACCGGATGTGGCACATGCTATTAGTTTGACTAGTAGGTACCAATCTGATCTAGGTTCGGAACACTGGATAGCGGTCAAGAACATCCTCAAGTACTTGAGAAGAACTAGAGATATGTTTCTTATATACAGAGGTGAAGAAGAGCTAGTCGCTAAGTGTTATGTCGATGCTAGCTTTGACACCAATCTGGATGACTCTAAGTCTCAATCCGGATACGTATTTCTCTTGAACGGAGCAGCAGTTTGTTGGAGGAGTTCCAAACAATCTGTGGTGGCTGGATCAACGATGGAGGCGGAATATGTGGCTACTTCAAAAGCGGCGCAGGAAGCGGTTTGGATGAAAGAGTTCATTACGGAACTAGGTGTGGTTCCAAGTGCGTTTGACCCGATGGTGATCTATTGTGACAACAATGGAGCCATAGCCAACGCAAAGGAACCGAGGTCTCACAAGAATTCCAAGCATATTAAGCGCCGGTTTCACTCCATCCGCGAGCATGTCAAGGATGGAGATATAAAGATTTGTAAAGTACACACGGACCTAAATGTAGCAAATTCGTTGACTAAAGCTCTCCCTAGGGCAAAACATGATCAACACCAGAACTCCATGGGTGTTAGATTTATCACTATGTGAACTAGATTATTGTCTCTAGTGAAAGTGGGAGACTGAAGGAAATATGCCCTGAGAGGCAATAATAAAGTTGTTATTATGTATTCCTTATATATGATAGATGTTTATTTTACATGCTAGAATTGGATTGATCGGAAACATCAATACATGTGTGTTTAATAAACAAAAAGGGTTCCTAGTTATGCCTCTCTTATAGACTAGCTTGTTGATTAACAAGATGATCAAGGTTTCCTGATCATGGACATTGGATGTTGTTAATAACAAGGTCACACCATTGGTGGAATGATGTGATGAACATTCATCTGAAGTATAGCATTATGATCAATTCATTATGTTTATATTGCTATAACATCATACGAAGTAATCTTTATCCTTAGACCATGAGATCATGTTAATTGCTAACACCTGAAGAGTATCTTGATAACATCAAACGTCACACCGTAACAGGGTGACTATAAAGATGGGTTTAGTACTACGAAGGTGTTATGTTGAGGCTCATGGATCAAGAGTGGAATTTTTCAATCCCGATGACGGATAGATATACTCTGGGCCCTCTCGGTGATATCACATTGAGATAGCTTGCAAGCAAGTGATGTGATCACTAGAATGTTATATCACGGGAACGAGAAAAGAGTGCATGTCGGAAACGAGATCAAACTAGGTATGGAGATACCGATGATCGAATCTCAGACATGTAATATATCGTGAGACAAAGGGATTTAGTTACAAGCGTTAAAGGTTCTCACGATCACAGAAGTCATCGTTGAATATGCAGGAGTCAATATGGATCTCCAGGTCCCGCTTCTGACTATTGATCTGAGAGGAGTCTCAATCATGTCTGCATTATTAGCGAACCGTAGGGTGACGCACTTAAGAGTTACCGGACACCTTTTAGGAGCACATATAATTCAGACGAAAGAATTGCAAAGCGCAGGAATTGTTTCGATAGAAACCGGAAATTGTTTCGGATGAAATTGCAGAAAGTGGTTCTGCATGTGATATTGAAATATTGCAAGGGGCTATATGTGAATGTTTGTTAATTAAAGTAATTAACAAAATTCTGAATAAATTTAATAAAAGAGTTTTATTAAATGAGAGAGCCTTAAACTTGGAGAATTTTAATGCATTTAAAGTGGAGACTGTAAAAGGGAATGTGAAGAGGCATTTTAATGTGGAGGGGTTACCACCACATGAATGGGGGAGGTGAGGGATCACCCCCATGCGCCGGCCATGGAGAGGAGGGGCACCCCCCTCCTCCTATAAAAGGCCACCCACTCCCTCCTTCATCCTCACACCTCCTTGTGAAGGATCTCTCTCCCCCTCTATAATTAGTCCCCCATGGTCTCGGATTAGCGAGATACATGTTCCCGGTGGCATTTCGTCTAGAAGGAGTTGCTGCTTCTGCTGGATCGCTAGAGCGAAGAGGTGGAGATTTTCCGGTGGCTTGAACGTGTGTGCGAGTACGGATGCGCTGCTGAGTTGCGGCGCTCGGACTTCCTCACGGTCTTGAGATCGGCAAGTGTACGACTACATCAACCACGAGTTCCTACTCGTTAACAAAACTCGCTGTCTTTGAGGGTAAGTTCTCGTTGGATGTATGTCCACCCGTTGCTATGTACCTAGTAGATAGATCTTGACGTGTAGTTCTCATCGTAGGAAATTTTTTGTTTTCTATGCTGCGGACCCAACAAATGAACCCCCGTAGGTGATTCTGAAGTCTCTCCTGTATTCGGGTTTGCACCCCTCTGATCCCGCTTAAATTTCCAAGAATGTCTTAATATTACATTTCAACTCTGTTTAACTTGTCATATCATCATCCTTGCTTGAGCATTGCATCGATGCTATGTGTTGATTGTAGTTTCCCCTTTATTTCCGGTGTTTGGTTCTTTTCGGTAGAATATGATATCGAGATCAAAATTGAAGACCGAGATCAACACCATAGAAGATCGATGAACAATACTTGACCAACTATAATCAAGTCAAGTACAAGGCTTCTGAAGATATGCTTATTTGGGTATCAACAAACAAGGCAAGCATAGCCCCACCATTATACAATCCTATGTTTTCGAAAGCATTTCAATTCTCACCATGATGCATACGATTCTACTGTGGTATTTTATCGATAGATAGAGTATCCTATCTATTGCATTACTCCCTTTAAGCTTATATTACGTGATCCACTTCTCCTAGCATAACTAGGCTTGGCCTGTGTGTGCATTGCTAGAGCTTTTATCTGTGTCTTGCTTAGCCATGCTTAGCTGTCAGTACTGGTTCATCAGATGATGTACCAAATGTAGAGAATCTAGTATGATAGGAGAACGGAGTATACCGATGAGGTAAGATCAGTGGTAAAGGTTAAACATGCTAAGTCTTTTATGGGAGGCCACGGTGGGATGTGGTTTTTATAGTACCATGCTCGCCACCACTAGGAACCGAGTTCTTGCCTTTGGACCAAGACGAACAACCACACGGGGCTTGGGAACCCGTCCGCTGATTAACTTGCCTAGTAGATTCCATGAGTCACATAGTTTGGGCGTTCCATTCGACATATGCGTAGAAAACCTTTTGAAAGATTTTGCGGGTGAAGGTGCATCATAACAGGTAGGTAAGCGTGGCCAGGGTTGCTTGGGGTAGATGGCGCCCCTGGTAAACCAACCCTAACTCACATCTCTGGGGATCGGCTTCGGGACTTAACCCATTACAGCGGAACCATCCTTAGGGCGAGACTCATGGTCTCGACGAAAACAAGGTAAAGGTCGTGGCCAACCACCCTCTGCTGGCCTTCCAAGGAAGAGGGCTATTACTAGTGGCATTAAGAGTCGGTTGGTACGTGTGGGTAAAGTTGTACACCCCTGCAGGGTTAAATCTTTTCGAAAATCCGTGTTCATGGTTATGAATGCTTGGTGACCACATTCTAAGATCATAGAGAACATTAACCTAACCGTAAAACTTGGAGGTTTCAACGTGTGCTTAAGGATGCTTCCTCATGGGTACGAGGGGGTGATCCTAGTTAGGAGATGATGATGACTTGGTGTATATCAAAAGATGATGATCAATTCTTTGGAGATGTCGCTCTCTTATCCCCTTTTATAATATTCTGAGTAAACGAGCTTCTTCCCCGTCTTGTTTTATAAACAAAGATGGCTTTATGCAGAATAACCCCACCAGACATAAGTCTTGCAGAGTACACCCTGTACTCACCCTTGCTTTGTTGATATTTTTGTAGCAGAGTAAGTGTTCCCCTGAAGACAAGTTTGGTACGGCGTCGACACCGACGAGTAGCTTGGGGTTCTCGGTTGGCAGCCTGGAATCTATGGGCTAGGACGTCATCGTTATGCTTCAGGCCTCTTAGGTCATTTGTTAAGTTTGCTATAATTAATAGCATAATTTGCCTTCCGTTGTTTGATGTTTGTGGTTAGTGACCTCTGCTTGCAATATTTTGGTTCTTTGCTCAGTTATGAGCTTGCTGTAACAATTTTTCTGTCGCAGGGTTACTATTATGTTACCGATTCTTCACTGGATACCCTCGAGCTCTAGGTTAAGCTTATGTCAGGCTAAGGTCAGATTTGTTTAACCCTGATCCCGGGGGTGTTATAGTTTTTGGTAAACCAACCCTGACTCACATCTCTAGGGACCGGCTTAGGGATTTGACCCGTTACGACATAACCATCCTTAGGGAGTGACTCATGGTGTCGGCGAAAGCAAGGTAAAGGTCGTGGCCAACCAACCTCTGCCGGCCTTCCATGGAAGAGGGCTTATCTAGTGGCATTAAGAGTCAGTTGGTACGTGTGGGTAAAGTTGTACGCCCCTGTAGGGTTGAATATTTTCGAAAAGCCGTGTTCACGGTTATGAACGCTTTGTGACCGAATTCTAAGATCATAGAGAACATTAACCTAATCATAAAACTTGGATGATTCAACGTGTGCTTAAGGATGCTCCCTCACGGGTTCGAGGGGTGATCGTAGTTGTGAGATGAGGATTACTTTGGTGGATATCAAAAGATGATGATCAGTTCTTTGGAGATGTTGCTTTCTTATCCCTTTTAAAATATTCTAATCAGACGAGCTTCTTTCCCTCTTGTTTTATAAACAAAGATGGCTTTATGCAAAATAACCCCACTAGCCGTAAGTCTTGCGGAGTACACCCTGTACTCACCCTTGCTTTGTTGATACTTTTGTAGTAGAATAAGTGTTCCCTGAAGACGAGTTTTGTACGACATCGACACCGACGAGTAGTTTGGGGTTCCCGGCCGGCAGCCTGGAATCTATGGGTTGGGACGTCATTCTTATGGTTCAGGCCTCTTAGGCCATTTGTTAAGTTTGATATACTTAATAGCATAATTTTCCTTCCGTTGTATGATGGTTGTGGTCAGTGACCTCTGCTTGTAATATTTTGGTTCTTCGCTCGGTTATGAGCTTGCTATAATAATTTTTGTGTCGCAGGGTTACTGTTGTGTTACCGATTTCTCACTAGATATCCTCGAGCTCTAGGTTAAGCTTATGTCAGGCTAAGGTCTGGATTTGTTTAATCCTGACCCTGGGGGTGTTACAGTCTTTGGTATCACTGTGAGACCCCCAGGATCAGGGTTAAACAAATCCCAAACCTTAGCCTGACATAAGCTTAACCCCCCGGGATCAGGATTAAACAAATCCAGACCTTAGCCTGACATAATCTTAACCTAGAGCTCGAGGATATCCAGTGAGAAATCGGTAACACAACAGTAACCCTATGACACAAAAATTACTACAACAAGCTCATATCCGACGGAGAACCAAAATATTACAACCAGAGGTCACTGACCACAAACATCAAATAATGGAAGGCAAATTATGCAATTAAGTGTAGCAAACTTAATAAATGGCCTAAGAGGCCTGAAGCATAACGATGACGTCCCAGCCCATAGATTCCAGGCTGCCGGACTGGAACCCCAAGCTACTCCTCGGTGTCGATGTCGTACCAAACTCGTCTTCAAGTGAACAATTTCTCTGCTACAAAAGTATCAACATAGCAAGGTGAGTACAAGGTGTACTCCGCAAGACTTATGGCTGGTGGGGTAATTCTGCATAAAGCCATATTTGTTTATGAAACAAGAGAGAGAAGAAGCTCATCTAATCAGAATATTTCAAAAGGGGATAAGAGAGCAACATCTTCAAAGAATTGATCATCATATTTTGATATCCACCAAAGTAATCCTCATCTCACAACTAGGATCACCCCTTCGTACCCATGAGAAAGCATCCTTAACAAACATTAGTTGCCAAGTTTTACGATTAGGTTGGTGTTCTCTATGATCTCAGGTTCATTCCCAAGTCTAACATGTTATTTATAAGCATAAGCTTAACCTAGAGCTTGAGGGTATCCAATGAAGAATCGGTAACACAATAGTAACCCAACGACAAATTTTTTATTACAGCAAGCTCATAACTGAGCGAAGAACTAAAATATTGCAAGCAGAGGTCACTAAGCACAAACATCAAACAATGGAAGGAAAATTATGCTATTAAGTATAGCAAACTTAACAAATGGCCTAAGAGGCCTGGAGCATAACGATGACGTCCCAGCCCATAGATTCCAGGCCGTCGGCCGGGAACCCCAAGCTACTCCTCGGTGTCGATGTCGTACCAAAATTGTCTTCAGGGGAACACTTACTCTACTACAAAAATATCAACAAAGCAAGGGTGAGTACAGGCTGTACTCCGCAAGACTTATGGCTGGTGGGGTTATTTTACATCAAGCCATCTTTGTTTATAAAACAAGAGGGAGAATAAGCTTGTCTAGCTCGACGATATCTAGTGAGAAATCGGTAACACAACAGTAACCCTACGACAATTTTTTTATTACAGCAAGCTCATAATTGAGCTAAGAACCAAAATAATACAAGCAGAGGTCACTGACCACAAACATCAAACAACGGAAGGCAAATTATACTATTAAGTATAGCCAACTTAACAAATGGCCTAAGAGGCCTGAAGCATAACGATGATGTCCCATTCCATAGATTCTAGGTTGCCGGTCGGGAACCCCAAGCTACTCGTCGGTGTCGATGTTGTACAAAACTCGTCTTCAGGGAACACTTATTCTGCTACAAAAGTATCAACAAAGAAAGGGTGAGTACAAAACTTGGAGGTTTCAACGTGTGCTTAAGGATGCTTCCTCATGGGTAACGTTATGCTCCAAGTTTTACGGTTAGGTTAATGTTCTCTATGATCTTAGAATTCGGTCACCAAGCGTTCATAATCGTGAACACAGCTTTTCGAAAAGATTTAACCCTGCAGGGTTGTACAACTTTACCCACACGTACCAACCGACTCTTAATGCCACTAGTAATCGCCCTCTTTCCTGGAAGGCCGGTAGAGGGTGGTTGGCCACGACCTTTACCTTGCTTTCGCCGAGACCATGAGTCACGCCCTAAGGATGGTTCCACCGTAACGGGTCAAATCCCGAAGCCGGTCCCTAGAGATGTGAGTCGGGGTTGGTTTACCAGGGGCACCATCTATCCCAAGCAACCCCGACCACGCTTACCTACCTTTTATGATGCACCTTCACCCGCCAAATCTTTCAAAAGGTTTTCTATGCATATGTCGAATGGAACGCCGAACTATGTGACTCATGGAATCTACTAGGCAAGTTAATCAGCGGAGGGGTTCCCAAGGCCCGTGTAGCTGTATGCTCGTCTTGGTCCAAAGGCAAGAACTCGGTTCCTAGTGGTGGCGAGCATGGGACTACGAAAACCACATCCCACCATGGCCTCCCATACAAGCCTTAGCATGTTTAACCTTTACCACTGATCTTACCACATCAGTATACCTCGTTCTCCTGTCATACTAGATTCTCTGCATTTGGTACATCTTCTGGATGAACCAGCACTCACAGCTAAGCATGGCTAAGCAAGACACAGATAAAAGCTCTAGCAGTGCACACAAGCCAAACCTAGTTATGCTAGGAGTAGTGGATCAGGTAATATAATCTCAAAGGGAGTAATGCAACAGATGGGATACTCTATCTATCGATAAAAGACCATAGTAGAATCGTATGCCTCATGGCAAGAATGAAATACTTTTGAAATCATAGGATTGTATAATGGTGGGGCTATGCTTACCTTTGCCTGTTGATACCTAGATATAGATCTTTAGGTGCCTTGTACTTGACTTAATTACAGTTGATCAAGTTTGTTCGTCGATATTTGATGGTGTTGATCTTAGTCTTCGATCTCGGAGTCGGTATCGTATTCTACCGGGAAGAAGCAAACACCGAAAAGAAAGGGGAACAATCAACACATGGCATCGATGCAATGCTCAAGCAAGGATGATGATATGACAAATTAATTAGCACTTGAATGAAACCCTAAAGCATGCTTGGCCATTTTAAACAGGGTCCGAGGGTCGTAAACCCTAGAACAGGGGAAACCTCGGAGTCACCTACGGGGGTTCACTTTGTTCTCTAATTAAACTTGTAATTAAAGTTGTTGAACAATGCATGATTTTCAGTCTATTGTAAAGATCTCATTTTTCTGAACATTTTGATATATTATACATATTTTTCTGAGTTATAAATAATAAGTTATGTTTTTTCCAATTTTAAATCAGTTTAAAACAATTAAACACTTATTAACAAGAGACGCAATAACGAGGTTTAACTTGCACTTGACTTGATCAGGTAAGCCGATGGGGCGACGACACGCAAGAGGTTCGTCGGACGGAGGTTGAAGATAACTCGGACAAAACGTCGAAGCGGTACCGGGCCGGGAACGGGCTGTAGATGGGCCAAGACTGGGTCGCTGTAGGCTGCTCTATGCGGTAGATAGACGAGGAAGAAGGCTGGGCCGGCCTGGTTCTGGCTCAGCTGCTTATTTTTATTTAGCAAAACTTTTTTCCTTTTTCCTCTTTTTAAGTCAACTCAATTAATTAAAAAAGGTTTTGATAGCAACAATACTTGACAATGGCCCTTGTCCTAATTAGGGCCAAAACCCTAGCCGGACCCCGCCACCACTCGCTGCCGTCTCCGGTCGTCCCTTGCCAAGATGAGAGTACCACCGAAACCGCCTCATCCACCTAGTTCTTTTTCCCCTAGCAGAGCAAGCTGGCGCGGTCCTGACCGTCCCAATCGGAACCTTCGTTCTCGACGATGGCAGCCGTCGCTGCCATGGAATCCGGCCTCACCTCGCCCCGCCGTCAAGACCGCTGTGTTCCTGGTGAGCTTCTGGTCCATATGGACCCCTCCGTTTCATCGATTGCCTGCCGTAGCTTCGTCCTCATGAGCACCTATAGCCGTCGCCGCTCATCATCGTATCCCTATCTTTGGTGACCAATAGGTAGCAGCGCCGCCACTATTTGGTTCCTCATACCCTCCCGGTTCGAACCAGCAACCATGATTCCCAGCGAGCCCTCTAGTGCCGTCGCTAGTGACCATCTACCGGTGGCCGGTGACATGACATCACCGTGACGTCGTGATGTCGTGGCTCGTGGGCCCGTTGACCGTTGTTTGCCACCGTGGCACCTGACGTGGCATCTGGCCCACTAGTCAGCCTCAGTGGCTAGACCCAGCCCCAGTGAGAAACAACCCCTCCCCGCGGGTGACGTCAGCCTAGAGTCATGCTGATGCAGTAAAGTTTACTAAATAGTTTAATAATTTCAGAAAATGGTTTAAATCTTAATAATTCAATAATTAATTAATTATAAGTCAGAAAATATGTATAATATATCAAAATGTTCAGAAAAATGAGATATACACAATAGACTCATAATCATGCATTGTTCAACAACTTTAATTACAAGTGTAATTAGAGAATGAAATCAACCCCTCGTAGGTGATTCTGGGGTCTCTCCTGTATTAGGGTTTCTACCCCTCGAACACCGCTTAAATTGCCAAGCATGCCCTAGGGTTTCATTTAAGCTCTATTTTAACTTATCATATCATCATCCTTGCTTGAGCATTGCATCGATGCCATGTGTTGATTGTTGCTTCCCTTTTCTTTTCGGTGTTTGCTTCTTCCCGGTAGAATACGATATCGAGATTGAGATTGAAGACCGAGATCAACACCATCGAAGATCGATGACCAATACTTGACCAACTGTAATCAAGTCAAGTACAAAGATATCTGAAGATCTATATCTGGGTATCAACAGGCAAAGGCAAGCATAGCCCCACCATTATACAATCCCATGGTTTCGAAAGCATTTCAATTCTTGCCATCATGCATATGATTCTACTGTGGTATTTTTTCGATAGATAGAGTATCCTATCTATTGCATTACTCCCTTTGAGCTTATATTACCTAATCCACTACTCCTAGCATAACTTGGTTTGGCTTGTGTGCACTGCTAGAGCTATTATCTGTGTCTGGCTTAGCCATGCTTAGCTGTTAATGCTGGTTCATCCAGAAGATGTACCAAATGCAGAGAATCTAGTATGACAGGAGAACGAGGTATACTGATGAGGTAAGATCAGTGGTAAAGGTTAAACATGCTAAGGCTTGTATGGGAGGCCACGGTGGGATGTGGTTTTTGTAGTCCCATGCTCTCCACCACTAGGAACCGAGTTCTTGCCTTTGGACCAAGATGAGAGTACAACCACACAGGGCTTGGGAACCCCTCCACCGATTAACTTGCCTAGTAGATTCCATGAGTCACATAGTTCGGGTGTTCCATTCCACATATGCATAGAAAACGTTTTGAAAGATTTGGCAGGTGAAGGTTCATCATAACAGGTAGGTAAGCGTGGCCGGGGTTGCTTGGGGTAGATGGATCCCCTGCTAAACCAACCTCGCCCACATCTCTAGGGACCGACTTCGGTATTTGACCCGTTACGGCGGAACCATCTTTAGGGCGTGACTCATGGTCTCGGCGAAAGCAAGATAAAGGTCGTGGCTAACCACCCTCTGCCGGCCTTCCAAGGAAGAGGGCTAATGATGGTAACAGAGGAAACAAGAGGAGATGGTTTAAGTTGTTAGATAGCTGGTCTTCATAAGGATTGAGAGCATGGAGTTTCAGAAGGATTTAAGCTTCTAAAAAGGAAAGCTTACAATAAAAAGAACATGACCACAGACTTCGAGATAAGAAACTCTACTAGATAGCTTAAGTAGGGCTTCCAGGGATAGAGAGATACGGATAACCTAGCTATTGAACTACTTTTGATACAGAAGAGCATCTTTTCATTCAACAGAAGGTTAATACAGAAAGTTTGTTTTGTGGCGAGGACTCATAAGAGTCACAAGGAACATGTAACAAGAGGAATTTCTGATTACCAAAATCATAATCTCTCTTCAAACATGATGGAAAAATGAAGGAAGCTCTGTATTCATCCAGGTTTATCAAAATCTTTGCCAAAGATCATGATATCACTTTACTCCACCATGATGAAGAGGTAAGAAGATTCCTGATGACACGAGGAAAAAGAAACTTCATTCTTAGACTTCAATTACTTGGCACAATAAGACGCTTGCCAACATAAAAGGGTCTGGAGGATCGACCGAGAGACATTAGCAACACTACTTTAAATGTTCTCCTTAATGTTGGAGAAAGCAGACATCAAGTAAAGGTCGGACTTCGGATACAAAGGAAACCATAATAACAACTCCTATAGTAAATCATAGAAGATGCCTCATGAAGAGTGGTTGTTATTGCTGATTCAAGAGAATATGGCAATAGGCCTTCCGACTAGTTGAGTCAACCATTACATCAATCTTGCCAGATTTTTAGAGAGACCTATGTCAATTCCTTGAAGAACACAAACCATATATCTGCTTGAGATTCAGATTTGGTTAGGTCAAATGATACTTCAGACTCAGCATGTCCAAATAGAAAGTTTGCAACATTTACCACAAAGGTAAAGTTACTGGATTCTCAAGACATGGATTTCAGTGTTAAGGTCCAATAGACTGAGCTATTGCTAGACCCATGTAATAACAACTTGTCAGAGGACAGCTGCACATACATCAAGTACTTGCAATGAAATACAACTTTGTCCTTAAGATACGGAGTTAACTCTACTCGAATCCATGGCGACATTTTTCTATAGTTGCGCGTGAATCAGAGAAGGTTACTTCTAACATCCAGAGCACATTCTTCGAGATGACCCGAAGAAGGTTCTCGAAAGTTTTCCAACATTAATGCCAAATGTTTCATATGAGTCTATTCTAGCATGGAGAAGATAAGGATATTGTCGATGGGCTCAACAACAAACTTATCGAGATACTCCAAGATGATGAACTCATATGTTACTTGAACAAGGCAAAGTATTGGTCAGACCAAAGTACATGAAGATGTACTCAAGTGAAACATCATCAAGATAGTCCTTGGAACTGAGTTTGATTTGACGATAACCCAAATCAAATCAAATGCGAGGAAGATAATATCCACAAAGGAGATACTATGTTTCTTCTGCATGAACAAAACTAGACATCCCTTTAACGTAAACTAAGTCGGATAGAACTTTTGTCTTACAACTCTCCAAGTTGTTGTTTAAGCTCAACCAACTAGTTCAGGGGTATGCAGTACATATCCTTGGAGAAAGAAGCAGTTCAGAGAACTGACTTGCTCAAGAACTTGACAACACGGTCATCTGGCAACATGGCGATACTTCTAGAGAGACATATATAATATCACAAACCACCGATATGTCACTTAGTTCGAGAGGAAACTTGCTTGGTAAGGCAAGAAGACATAGTCTCAAAGCTTGGGCACAGGTCTAACTCTTTGACCGACGAGAGTGTACCGGATTAACAGACTTGGTAGCACAATCATCCTTCGCTTAGTGATAGGGTTAACCAATCACGCTAAAGATGACACAAATGTCCTTGGAGTTCAAAGCATTAATAATTGCTAAGAATCTCAGATGACCACATTATTACGCACAAGCATCATTCACGAGCATGAAAGCTCGGTGGAAGGGTGGGTAAGTATGTGTGAGAGCATCACTTCATTAAGAAGGCCATGAAACTCGATACAACCTCTTAATATAAAAGGGTGTGATGCGCTAAGGTAGAACAGATAGAAGCTAATCATGCCTCTTAATCTGTGGACTACAACACTTTGACCTGGTCCTAGATATGACGAGGTACTGGAGTTTGTTTCTCCTGACATCTCGAAATGGTTTGTCATGATGGACCATAAGAGTATCTTGCATCAGAAAACACTAATGCACAATACCACTTGACCACCAACTAGTAGTAAAAGGTCGGAAACAACAAGGGAAAAAATAACATGCTCATGATAGAATCCCGAGATGTAGATGCATAGTTTATCATTCTTCCAAAAACTAATGCATAGAAGGGAGTGTGTGGCAGAGTCACGAATATAGAGGCGAGACTCACGAGGATTATTTTTGTCGTGATCTATTTGGTTCCATTAAAGAACATCTGCCATAACAAGTGGTAGGGGAAGTCCTTAATTGTCACATTTCAATCGCGACAAAGACCACAAGGTGGAGACTAGAATTGTAGTACCAGCCATCCTGAGGTAATGTTTGAACATTAACGACATGGGTCAAAGGAATGGATCTTGGGTTAAAGATCATCTTCATGTACAAGACACAACACTAGAATCCAGCATAATCCGGGATCTTCCGTTCAAGTACAAGGGTTAAAACCCGAGAGAAGAAGTAACTACTACTTGAGTGACACATCGTACACTTCAAGGTAGTAATCACGAGGTAGCTTCTAAGAGAAGAAATGACTTCTGAAGTACCCAAACAAACAAAAAGTAAGCACATGAGGCGAAAGGAAACCTCGAAGCCTAGAACAGAACACTATGGATCCTACAATATAATATTGTGGGCCCATAAGGTAGAGAGATCATGATGGAAAGGAATCTCTCAGCTGAAACAGAGCAAGGGGAAACAAGGAATACACAACACACACAACTCTAGAGAACTCTACACTAGGTCAACTGGTTGAGAAACTACATGCCCAAAAGGCACCTAAGTTTTGAAAGACTAAAAGAGATATCAAAACTTTTACAAAGTCAACACAAGATAAGATGATCCAGACTTAGAGCAAAACTGGATAAGGATAAAAAGAAGCATACTAGAGTTTTCGCAAATGCTTTTCATATTTGAAATAATTTTCACAAGCACTAGACTCAACATCGACCAATAGCAAGGTTTTCCTACGGTCGGTACTTCTCTGATACCAAAACCTTCGAGAAGTAGCCTTGTGATTCCGGGGCACCCTCCCTTCTATGCATTGGTTTTCAGAAGATTGATAATCTATGCATCCACATCTCAGGATTCCCTCCTGAACATGTTCTTCTCCCCTTGTTGTTTCCAACCTTTGTCTATCAGTTGGTAGCCAAGTAGTATGTGCATCAGTGTCTTCTGATGCAAGATACTCTTGTGGTCCATCAAGACAAACCATATCGGGATGTCAGGAGAAACAAACTCCAGTACCTCTTCATATCTAAGACCAGGTCAAAGTGTTGTAATCCGCAGATAAATAGGCATTGATTAGTTTCTATCTGTTCTACCTTAAAGTATCACACTCTTTTACACTAAGAGGTTGTGTTGAGTTTCATGACCTTGTTAATGAAGTGATGCTCTTACACATAATTACCCACCCTTCCTCCGAGCTTTCACGCTCATGAATGATGTGTGTGCATAGTAATGTGGCTATCTGAGATTCCTAGCAATTATTATTGCTTTGGACCTCAACCAAGACATTTGTGCCATCTCTAGCATGGTTGGTTAATCCTATCACTAAGCAAACGATGATTGTGCTACCAAGTCCGCTACTCAGGTACACCCTCCTCGGTCAAAGAGTTAGGCTTTTGCCGACGCTCTGAGACTAAGCCTTCTTGCCTTACCAAGCAAGTTTCCCTTGAACTAAGTGACATATCGTTGGTTCGTGATATTCTAGATGTCTTTCTAGAAGTATCGCCATGTTGGCACATGACCGTGTTGTCAATTTCTTGAGCAAGTAAGTTCTCTGAACTGCTCCTTTCTCCAAGGATCCGTGTTGGATACCCCTGAACTAGTTGGTTGAGCTTAAACAACAACTTGGAGAGTTGTAAGATAAAAGTTCTATCTAACTTAGTTCCTTCTTACAGGGATGTCTAGTTTCGTTCTTGATGAAGAAAGATAGTATTTCCGCTGTCGATAAGTTATCTTCCCCCACCTTTGATTTGATTTGGGTTATCGTCAAATCAAACTCAGTTCTAGGGACTATCTTGATGATGTTTCTACTCGTGATGTTTAACTTGAGTACATCTTCATATCCTTTGGTCTGACCAATACTTTGCCATGTTCACACAACATATGAGTCCATCTTCTTGGAGTATCTCGATAAGTTGGTTGTTGAGCCCATCGACAATATCCTTATCTTGTCCACGCTAAAAATAGATTCATATGGAACATTTGGCATTAATGTTGGAATTTTTTTTGAGAACCTTCTGCGTGTCACCTCGAAGTATGTGTTCTGGATGTTGGAAGTGATCTTCTCCGATTCACGAGCAATTGCCGAAAGATGTCGCCATGGATGCGAGTAGAGTTAACTCCGTATTTTAAGGATATAGTTGTGTTTTGTTGCAAGTACTCAATGTATGACCAATTGTCCTCCGACAAGTTGTTAATACATGGGTCTAGCAATGTAGCTCAGTCTTTTGTAGCTTGACACTGTAGTCAATATCTTGAGAATCTAGTAACTTTACCTTCGTGGTAAGTGTTGCAAACTTTCTATTCGGACATGCTGAGTCTAAAGTATCATTCCACCTAACCAAATCTGAATCTCAAGTTGATATGATGGTTGGTCTTTCTCAAGGAATTGACATAGGATTCTTTGTAAATCCGGCAAGATTAATGTAATGGTTGACAAAACTAGTCAGAAGGTCTATCGTCAAATTCTCTTGAATCAGCAATAACAACCACTCCTCATGAGGCTTATTCTATGAATTACTATAGGAGTTGCGCTTATGGTTTTCTTTGTATCCGAAGTCCGACTTTTACTTGATGACTGCTTTCTCGAAAATCAAGGAGAACATTTAAAATAGCGTTGCTAAATGTCTCTCGGTCGATCCTCTGGACCCTTTATGTTGGCAAGCGTTTGTTGAGCCAAGTAATTGAAGTTTGAGAATGAAGTTTCTTTTTCCTCGTGTCATCAGGAATCTTCTTACCATTCATCTGGTAGTGTAAAGTGATATCACGATCTTTGGCAAAGATTTTGATACTCCTGGATGAATAAAGAGTTTCCTTCGTTTCTCGATCATGTTCAAGAGTGCCGATGATTTTGATAATTCAAAATCCCTCTTGATAATTTGAAATCCCTCTTATGAGTCCTCGCCACAAAACACCTTTCTATCTTAGCCTTCGGTTGAACGGAGAGTGATCCTTCTATATCAAAAGTAGTTCAACTGCTTAGTTATCTGTATCTCTGTATCCCTAGAAGCTCTACTTAA
This sequence comes from Avena eriantha, assembly GCA_910589775.1. Classification (NCBI taxonomy): domain Eukaryota; kingdom Viridiplantae; phylum Streptophyta; class Magnoliopsida; order Poales; family Poaceae; genus Avena; species Avena eriantha. The sequence continues at coordinate 201,688,478 of OU342746.1, forward strand.
GCCACCCAGTAGAGTTTCATCTCTCGAAGTTTGTGGTCATGTTCTTTCTGTTATACGCCTTCCTTTTCATAAGCTTAAGATCTTCTGGAGCTCTATGGTCTCAATCCTTATGAAGACCAGTTATCTAACAACTTGAAACCATCTCCTTTTGTTTCCTTTGTTACCTTGGTGTGTTTCAGGTCGTCATCTGAGAGTTGTTTCTGAACACTCCTTCATGAGTTGACCATGAGATAGTCGTGTGTTATTAGTGTGTTTCCTCTTATCTTTAGAGTGACCATGTTTCCTTCTCTCTCTTCCTACCTTTGGAATCTCGGGTCGAGATTCTTGTAAGGGGGATAGAGCTGTAACACCCCAGTTTTAGCTAATCTTAATTAGGGTTTTGTTTCTACATTCATGAGCATCATTCTTTAAAAATGCATGCAAGAAAGAAGAATGTTGGGGGGATAACCCCGGGTAGGGTCACACCGGGGTATAAAGGCCGAGTTAGCCGAGGTACGGCAAGGTCAAAGCGAGTGCTGGCCGAGTCACCTCAAGGCAGGCCAAATCACGGAGTAACCTGGACCGGAGGATGTCCACCTAACTGAGTCTCGGCCGACATATGTAGTATGCCGGCCGGATTTATCTAGCTTGTGTGCATGTACCAGTGTGGCCGGATTAACCAGGCACGATCCGGGTTATATCAGGCTTGCAAGAGAAGGAAGGTATCTCGCTGGTCAAAAGGAGGTCACTGTACGCTGGAGCATGAGCGAAGCGGACATAGGGGAGGACCACCAAGGCGTGGCCGATAAGGGTGACATTGCCTATGTCAGATGACGCCGGCTCCGCAGAGGCTCATGTAGCCTCTACATGGCTTACGATGGGGAAAAGAGACCCAGTCGGTTTACTATTTTGGGAAGAGGCATATTCCCTGGAATATGCCGCTACGTATGCCCTAATTGGAGACCTAGCCACCCCTATATAAGGAGGGCTAGGGCCTCTATAGAAAGGGTTGGATTTTTACTTGGTTAAGTCTTGGTTCCTGAGAGCTAGCTAGTGGTGAGAGTAAGAGAGTTCCTTCTTCCTCCTCTCCCCAGTACAACTCAAGGAGCATTTGTAACCTTGGAAACCTATTGAATACAAAACATCTGTGTGTGGAGTCACCACACTATCCCTCCCTGGATTCCTCTAGTGCATATAGTCCCCACCTTTAGCCTATCCATGGCATTTGCCGTGACACCACCACGACAGTTGGCGCCCACCGTGGGGATAGCGGCGCTAGCAAGAGTGAAGATCCAGATGGGAAACCTCATCGGCACGAGCGAACGCATCGTCTTCGGGCTCGTTCAACGCTTTGTAGCGCTGGACTTCGTCAGTGACAATGTTGGCTGCTTCGGCAAGCGACCTCTTCCGCGCAACGGCCTCTTCGTCAAGCTTGGCGTGCACAAGATCTACGTCGTTGTCAACGTGTCATGCGTTCACTCGCGGCACGTCATCGAGGGAGGCGAGCCACCCCTTAGCGCGGCACGCGGGGCGCGTATCACTCGCTCCCCTGACCGCGCCGAGGTGATGATGACTGCGCCTGGCGCTGGCGCGAGCAAGGATCCGGCACCAGATCTAGAGGTAACACCCAAGGCACCGAGGAAAAGTAGAGGTCCTCCGCTAGAGAGGCCAAAAAATGTGTTGCGGCAAGCAATAGATAGCTTACCAAGCCTAGTAGCAGTAGTGGTAGATCTGGCTCAGGCACAAGATGAGTTAGAGGAAACTAGGCAGAAAATACTAGAGGGTGCGAAAAAGATAGCCGCGGCTCAGCAGTCGTTGAACATGACACTGCATGAGTACGCAAAGGCAAATAAGGTTGATGCTATAAAAGTGAAGGGGAGAAACCTCATTAGTGGAATGAACAAAGAGGGTGGTACTAGAATTGAGGAATCAGAGAACTGTCTGTCCATGGGGCTGCCGAAGTACAATACCCCGACAAAGAACCTCAGAGCGGCAGATGCAGCCGCATCTGAATTAGAGGGTTTGACGGGTGAAGCCTGACAAAGACAGCAGGATAGAGTCAATGAGTTAGTTCGGATCGCTAGCAGACAAAATGAAGAGTTGCTCAGGGCTAATCCGGCAAGGGCTGGGGCCTCCAAAATCGTTCATTCAGCAATAGGTAACCCGGAGAAATCCGCTGGAGCTGCATCGTCTCCTCATGGTGGTCCTAGGAGAGAAGAGGTAGTAACCTCAGCCAGGAGGAACAAACAGATAGTCCCATATGACCCGGCAAGGGCAGGGAAAGGAAAAGCAGTGCAAGGAAATGAGGATCGACGAAGTGTGAGCCGAGGTGAGGATGGCCGAGGTAACCGTGACCAAGGCAATGCCGGTCAAGGGAACGCTGTGAACGACAATGCCGGACAGCAGCGGAATATACCACGGCAAGAGCGCAGTGCCGACCAAGGTATGCAACAGAGAGCAGCTCCACAGGAGCAAGATAGATACAATGATGGAGATTCGGAGATGGTGAACGCTGGCTATCCCAGACCAGACTATCACGTGATTGGGTCAAGATTGGGAGGCAGAAACTTGATGCCTGATGACGCCAGGTTAAAACTGGATCGGCTGTATAGGTCGGAGCAAATTGAGTGTCAAGGTCCTCCGGGTCTAGCATGTTTTGGGCCCCGGATCATGAAGGAACCTCCGGTACCTAACTTCCAGTTACCTAGAGGCACAAAGACGTATGATGGCAGCACTAAGCCGGAGGATTGGTTGATTAACTATGCAACTGCGGTCAAAATTGCTACAGGCAACTTGAGGTGGGCTATGAGATATGTACCCCAGATGTTGGATGGGCCAGCAAGGGTATGGCTAAACAATTTGCCACCCGGAAGTATTAACTGTTGGATCGATTTTGAGTAGATGTTTGTTAGCAATTTCTCAAGTATGTATCAGAGGCCCAACAGGCCACAAACCCTAGCAATGTGCAGGCAGAGACCAAATGAGACAGACTGGGAGTTCTTAACCCGTTGGTGCACTGTGCAAAACTCGTGTGAGGATGTAGATATGCAAGCATGCTATGGCAAAGGTTGCAAAGAGATATGCCAACCACCTTGGCAGAAACAATCCGGATTGCTGATTCATATGCTTTGGGTGATCCGACGCAACCTAGGCTCACCTCAAACGAGTCAAGCGAGGAGTATTGTCAACGAGACGGGCCGGGTCATCCCGAAGAAATGATTACCGAGGTAAAAGAAGGGATGACAGACCGGATTATCGGTACAGTTCGCAACAAGTTGCAGCTATGAATCAGGACCCACCCGGAGCAGGGGCAGTCAACGTCAGAAAACTAGAGGACAGCAATGGACACCAAGGAATGATGGGAAGAAAACTTGGACGCCAGAGCAGAAAAAACAGTGGCAAGAGAACAAGGACCGTCCGAGGTACACCTATGAGGCAATGCTAGATCAGCCGTGTAAGTTTCACACGCCTAATCCGAGTAACCCAGCGGGTCACACAACCAGACAGTGTGAGTGGATGCGAAATATAGAACAAAGTGGTTCGGGGAATGCTCAGGCACCTCGGAATGATCAACCTCGGCAGGAGTTACCCTGGCAGCAATTGCTCTCCGGAGCGAACACGCAACAGTTAATGTTGCCTCCCCCTCCGCGGAGGTATGACAACCATGAGAGAAGGGATGCAGTGTATCAGGTGGAGAACCAAAACCAACAGGATCAGAGGTACCCCGGAAACGAGGGGAGAAATGAGTACAGAGAGCACCATCATAGTTACTGTGTGAGAAAGAGCTTGCAACACAGACAAATGGAAGTCAATGTAGTAATGCCGGCAGTGATGAGGTATATGCCTTGGTCAGACTAGGAAATTACCTGGAGCATCAAAGATCATCCCAAGCTTATGCCAAGTCCTGGTTCGTATGCGCTAGTGCTAGATCCGACATTCATTGGGCCTAACATCAATGTGAGATTCTCAAAAGTGCTAATTGATAATGGCAGTAGCATCAACATCATGTATGTAGACAGGATGCACAAGTTGGGTATCTCAGAGAACATGCTCCAGGCTACAAGGACAACTTTCCATGGCATTGTACCAGGCATTTCTTGTGAGCCCATAGGCAAAGTACGGGTCGACGTGTTGTTCGGCACAAGGGATAACTGCCGGACTGAGAATTTGGAGTTCGAAGTTGTAAACTTGGAAATCGCATATCACGCATTGCTCGGCAGGCCAGCTCTGAACAAATTTATGGCAAATTGTCACATCAGTTACTTCAAGATGAAGCTGCCCGGGCCAAATGGTGTAATTACCATAGCTAGGGATTTCCGACGTTCCATTGAGTGTGCATCTGCCGGATCTAACCTGGCCGAGTCACTCGTTATTGCGCAAGAAAAGAGAAAGATCCAAGAAGTGGCGGCATTGGCTCAGTCCGCACAGCAGTATATGCCGGCGCTGAGTAACCTGCATGGTAGTGTCTCATTCCAAGCGACAAAAGATACCAAGAAGGTGCCTGTTGATGATATGTTCCCTGAGCGTACCGTAACAATTGGTGTTGGGTTAGTGACAAATAGGAAAGCGAGCTCGTCAACTTCCTCCGTGAGAATCGGGATATTTTTGCTTGGTCTACACAGGACTTGCAAGGTGTTCCGAGGGAGTTGGCCGAGCACTCTTTGAATGTCAGACCCGGAGCAAAGCCGGTGAAGCAACCTCTCCGCCGCTTCGCCGAAGACAGGAGAAAGGTAATAGGAGATAAGATAGCTCGGTTGTTGGCTGCAGGATTTATCATGGAAGTGCTTTATCCGGATTGGCTATCTAATCCGATGCTGGTGGAGAAGAAGAAAGATGATCCGAACGTGGCAGTGGTTTGGCGTATGTGTATCGATTACACGAACCTGAATAAGGCGTGTCCAAAATATCCATTCCCACTGCCAAGGATAGACCAAGTCATAGATTCCACTGCTGGGTGTGAGTTGTTGTCGTTCATTGATGCATATTCTGGTTTGAAGGGAGATGGGTAGGCTACACTAGCGTAAAATCAAAAATTTCTACCGCGTCAACCAGGAATACTATTGTCATAGATCACGGGATTACCGCTAGACGCGCAGGTGCGGAACTCGATGAAGCACGGTGCGGCAGTGTAGATGTTCTACGTCTCCTCCTCGTCCTCGTCCCACGAGCAGCTCCCCTTTGCGCGGCTCGTCCAAGTGCTACAGATGCAGCACCTCCGAGGTATCCACACGTCCGGAGTGGAAGTCGTCACACGCCAGACTGCTAGGTCTGCGCGTGCAACACAGGCGGAAGAGGAGTGGCGGCTGGGTGGAATGCTCTCACTTTTTCAGCTCGCCTCACTCCCTCTTATATAGGCATCCCTGGTGGGCTTCTACATTAGCAGCCCATTAGCAGCCTAAGCCTGGTCTAATTCGGATCCAATCCTCATTAGGCTTCCAGCCCCTAAAGTGTGTGACCCTATAGGTTCATACACGTATAGACATGACGCGAGTACACTTACTCCGTCAATAGTTGGTAGCGGCCTCTAGCAAGACGTGCCAACTCCTAAACGCATATAAAGATCATTCGGACGAACCATCACAAGGTTGAGTACATGTCTTTCCCTTTGCCTCACGATATTTGGTCTAGCTCTAAGCTGACCTCTCTTTCTCGATACTGTGATTCAGAATCCCTTTACTAGGTTAACTCTTAACCATATGTAGCACGGCCATGCATTTCTGGATCCGATCACTCGAGGGGCCCAGAGATATCTCTCTCAAGTAGAGAGGGGCAAATCCCATCTTGATTGACCGATGCCTTGCAGCATGTATCAGGACAAACCCGAAAGCTACCTTTATAACTACCCAGTTACGGAGTAGTGTTTGATAGCCCCAAAGTAGGTCGATCCACATCTCAAGTACATGCGACAATCTCAGGTCTAAGGACAAAACGTACACGATGTGTAGAGAGAGCTGCAAGTATTATTGCTAGTCTCATGTTGGGTCAGTCCAACCCCATGTTCATAACATGTGTCCACATCATTGGTTTGACATCTCCATGTCAATGACTTGCGAAACATAGTCATTAACCAATCGATGTGCTAGTCTAATATTCACGTGTGTCCTCGCATGAACTCCGACTAGGGACAATTATTAGATAACCATACAAGTAAAGAGTTTCACAAACAATTCACATAATTGCCAATCAATACAAGTTGCCTGGTATATGGATATTCAAGGAACATTATAATAACTCATGGATACACATGAAATACAATCATCTCTATGATTGCCTCTAGGGCATATTTCCTTCATGGTTTCCACCAGATACCTCTGAACCCAAGTGATCAAATAAAAACTGCGTTTATCACCCCGTATGGGGCTTATTGCTATCGCACCATGCCTTTTGGTTTACATAATGCAGGGGCAATGTACCAAAGATGTATGCAAAAATGTTTACATGACCAAATTGGTCAAAATATGCAGGTGTATGTTGTGATAAAGACCAAAGAAAGCAAAATGCTCCTTGATGATATCAGGAAGACGTTCACGAACCTAAGGAGGTTCCGGATGAAGCTTAACCCGGAAAAATGTACCTTCGGTGTCCCGGCTGGAAAATTACTCGGATTCCTTGTCTCCAGCCGAGGTATTGAGGTCAATCCAACTAAAATCCGGGCCATAGAACGAATGGAACCGCCGAAGTGTCTTAACAATGTCCAGAAGTTCACTGGTTGCCTGGCATCGTTGAGTCGGTTTGTATGTCGGTTGGGAGAAAAGGCACTGCCTCTCTATCAACTCATGAAAAAGTAGGATAAGTTCATTTGGACACCGCAGGCCAATGAAGCCTTTATCCAACTAAAGAAGATGTTAGCCACTGCACCAGTGTTAGCCTCTCCACTATCAAAGGAGCCAATGTTGCTCTATATAGCCGCAACCAACTGAGTTGTAAGTGCAGCAATTGTGGTAGAGCGCGACGAAGAGGGTAAGTCAGTGCAAAGGCCAGTGTATTATCTGAGCGAGGTATTATCAGCCTCAAAGCAGAACTATCCTCACTATCAAAAGGTGGCATATGGTGTGTATATGGCAGCTAAGAAGCTAAAGCACTATTTCGAGGAACACCCAATCAAGGTAATATGTGAAGCTCCCATATCCGAGATAATGAGTAACAAGGATGCAAGTGGCAGGATTGCAAAATGGGCGATTGAGTTAGCACCTTATGCGCCATAATATGACAGAAGAGAAGCGATCAAATCTCAGGTTGTGGTGGACTTTTTTGTGGATTGGGCCGAGGTGCAATATGAGCCACCATTGCCAGATACGAACTACTAGAGGATGCACTTTGACGGGTCAAAAACAAAAACCTGGTTAGGAGCCGGAGTTGTGCTTACCTCGCCAAAGAAGGACCAGCTGAAATATGTGCTGCAGATCCACTTCACTGCATCAAACAATGTTGCAGAATACGAGGCACTTATACATGGGCTCAATGTGGCAAAGGAGGTTGGAATACGCCGGATCCAATGCTTCGGTGACTCGGATCTCGTAGTCCAGCAGGTCTCCGGGCAATGGGATGCTTTGGACACAAACATGGCATTATACAGATTTCATGTGCAGAAGATATCTGGTTACTTTGAGGGATGCGAATTTCACCATATACCTCGGGTGGAAAATGAGGCTGCCAACGTATTGTCGAAGCTTGGTTCAACCCGACAAGCAATTCCACCAGGTGTAGCATTGGAGCACCTCAGAAAACCATCCATCAGGCCATCCCCGGAGTCTGACTCAATTTTTATCCCGGCAAATCCGGAATCAGAGGCTGTGCCCATGGACATCGATGTAGGGAGTGGTTCGCGAAACCTGGGGACTGCCTTGGCAAACCCGAGGACTGCCACGACAAACCCGGGGACTGCACAGCGTGACCCGGTAGAAGTTATGCCGGTGGATCTAATGGAAATTGATGAGGATGTGTTCCTAGTGAGAGCTGTACCAGCTTGGGCATTGCCAATATTCCAATTTCTAAAAGATGGAACCTTACCCACTGAGGAGGTACTTTCTAGGCAAACTCAGAGGAGAGCAAAAGCATACATGATCATCAATTCCGAGCTATACAAAAGGAGTGTGACCAATGTCCTCCAGCGATGTGTTGACCCGGAGGAAGGACTTGACATCCTCCGCGATATACATCAAGGGGAATGTGGGCATCATGCCTCATCCAGAGCCTTGGTAGCAAAAGCTTTCTGCCATGGGTTCTACTGGCCAAGTGCCTTAGAACAAGCAGAAGATCTGGTGAGAAAATGCAATGGCTGCCAGAGATATGCAACAAAAACACATATGCCAATGTCGGAGCTTAAGACCATACCAATTACATGGACATTTGTCGTATGGTGCTTGGATATGGTTGGCCCGTTTAAACCAGCGAGCGGAAATATGACTCACATTTTGGTCATGGTTGACAAATTTACGAAATGGATTGAAGTGAAGCCAATAAGAAAATGTGATGGAGCTACGGCCGTGACATTTCTCAAAGACATCATCTTGAGATACGGTTATCCTCACAGTATCATAACAGATAATGGCACAAATTTTGCTGAAGGAGCATTTGCGCGTTTTTGCCGAGATAAGAAGATCTGGCTAGACGTTGCCTCGGTAGCCCACCCCGCATCGAACGGACAAGTGGAAAGATCCAACGGATTGGTGTTATCGGGGATAAAACCCCGTCTCATTGAGCCGCTGCAAAGATCAGCGGGGTGCTGGATAGAAGAACTACTAGTGGTACTGTGGAGTTTAAGAACGACTCCGAATCGATCAACGGGCTATACGCCATTTTTTCTGGTATATGGGGCAGAAGCTGTATTACCAGCCGACATAGAGCATGACTCGCCTAGGGTCACCCAATACACAGAAGCCGAAGTGCAAGAAGCCCAGCAAAATGATGTTGATCTGCTGGAAGACGCGAGAGAATTGGCATTGTCCAGATCCGCCATATATTAGCAAAATCTCTGACGCTACCATAGCCGGAAAGTAAACCCCCGAGTTTTCCGGGAAGGTGATCTGGTACTCCGGTTGGTACAACGTACTGCTGGCATGCATAAATTATCCCCCCCATGGGAAGGGCCATTCATTGTGAGCAAGGCATTGCACAATGATTCTTATTATCTTATCGATGCAAAACCACAGGAGAAGAACAAGGCGGACAGGTCCGGCGAGGAATCCAAACGTCCATGGAATGTAGCTCTACTTCGTCCTTTCTACACTTAGCAGAGAAGTGTTTGTATCCGAGTCTCTCATATGTCGGTATGTATGCCAGGAATAAGCTTATCAATGAAATCTTGGCACCTCGAGCAGTAACTCGAGGACTGCCTTAGAAATTCTAGTTGTCTTCTATATTTATTATTTATATGTCGGGTGGCGTAAGTTGCTTCTACTTAGGCCGGATTAGTAGTGCTTGAGCACCAAAGACCTAACTCTTCGACTTGCTGTTGTCCAACAAGAATTGGCTTCATGGCAAGCAAGAGAACAAGTTTGGAATTGCGCAGCGCATGAAAACTGACTAAGGAAAGAAACTTAATCGAGCCGACATTTGTTTTTCGGACTAACTTTGTGCTTACTTTAAAATTTATTACTCTGAATTATTTTGAGCTAAATCCTAAAGTTTCCAAGTATTGTTAAGTCAATTTTTGAAACTCGGAATCGTAAGTCATAAAACCGAACCAAGGTGGACACGAGCCGAGCCAAGAAATTGGAGGAACAAGAAAATGAAACTGGGGGAGTACGCCCAAGTTAATCCGGCATAAAAACTTAGTAGCAAAACATAACTGATGTACTTAATACAATTCCACCCGGCATACCGGGGATCTGATAAACTTTAAAGGTTTTTCGCTCAAGGAGCAGCAGGAGGAGGAAGTTTGGTGTCATCTTCGCTGTCTTCGACGTCCGAGGCATCGTCCTCTTCGTCCTCATCCGAGCCATCTTCAATGTTTGCAGCGTTTTCATCATCGGCGGCACCAAGGAAGCTTGGACCCTCATTCCATTCATGAATGGGGGCATATTCAATGAGGCTATGGGCGCAAGCCTTGCGCCGAGCAATCCACTCCGGGTCGCTGGACCATTTGGATCCGGTGCGCATGCGCGCTAGGAGGTTGAGGTCGATCTTCTCGTACCACGTAAGCACGTAGTGGAGAACGGTCTTAGCTCCGGCACGTCCAGCGGATTCCCTCCAAAGGTCGAGCTGGGTCTCGCATTCCATCAACTTATCAATGAGAACTGCGGTACCCTTCGGAGTATCTTCATCAGGCCAAAAGGCGTTGAAGATCCGAATTGCCACATCAAGGATATCCTTGCCGTAGTTCTTCATGATTTCCGCGCGAGAAGACAAACTGACCAACAGGTCCTCCATGTCATAGGGAATTTCTTTAGCGTCAGGAGCAATGGGGGTACCCCTATCTGGGCGGAACTTAGCAACAGCGATGCTCGCAATGGCGTTGCCCTCTGGAAATTTGCCTGAAAACAAGACAAGAGAAGTAAGTAAAGAAAAGACATGTGAAGTAACCCGGAGAAAAGAACTTACGGGAAAAGAACTTACAGGAAATATGGCTGTGGATCCGGGTCAACTCCTTGGTACAGTCATCTCACTTTTTGCGAAACTGCACAAGTTCAGTATTCGCCGACTCAAGCTTGACGTCGGCCTCCTGGAGAAGTTCTTGGTCCTTGGAAATCTGGAGGTTGAGGTGCTCGTGCTCTTCAGTAAAGTCCTGGCCAGCCTTTTGAAGTTCGGATTGGTGCTGTGCTTTCAACTTCTTCATATCTGCCTTGAGCTTGGCGATCTCGTCATCCTTGGTTCGGAGGAGGGCAAGCTCGTCGTCTTTCTTTTTAAGTTTGGCCTGATGTTGCCCTGCTTGTTCGAGAAAATGCAGCATCCTATCAGGCACGGGCACACTATCTTCAAGAGATGCTGAAATAGTTTGTTGACCCGGCAAAGCCGATGTATGAATATTTGCTGAGCCAAGAAGAGAAGAGGATAGGGCGCAGAGAGAGATTGAGCAAAAATGACTCACCCTTGATTTGCTCCAAGTTTTTCCTCATGATGGTATTCTCAGATTCCACCCCAGCTGCGAAAAACCAAATGATGGGTTAGCTCGATAGAAAAAGATGAAAGGAAAATGGAAAAATGCCAAGAAAGAAACTTACCCCTTTTCTCGTGTTCAATGAGAAGTGCATTATGTTTAGCACGCAGCATTTTGTGAGTATCAAGGAGACGCTGAGACTCAGCGCTCCGGTGATTGGTGGTCACCTGAAAGAACAAAGATGGACAGCTTAGTCTTGTGCATATTCGAAGTGTACAAAATCCGGGGCAAGTGGAACTTAACCCGGCTCTAGGTGTGTGCATATTCGAAGTGTACAAAATGCGGGCCAAGTGGAACTTAACCCGGCTCTAGGTGTGTGCATATTCGAAGTGTACAAAATCCGGGCCAAGTGGAACTTAACCCGGCTCTAGGTGTGTGCATATTCGAAGTGTACAAAATCCGGGCCAAGTGGAACTTAACCCGGCTCTAGGTGTGTGCATATTCGAAGTGTACAAAATCCGGACCAAGTGGAACTTAACCCGGCTCTAGGTGTGTGCATATTCGAAGTGTACAAAATCTGGGCCAAGTGGAACTTAACCCGGCTCTAGGTGTGTGCATATTCGAAGTGTACAAAATCCGGGCCAAGTGGAACTTAACCCAGCTCTAGGTGTGTGCATATTCGAAGTTATTAAGGAGCTACGTGAATTCTCTAAGGAGCATCCGGCCGAGTAACAAGGTCCTCCCCCGGAGGCTCGGGGACTAATGGTTATATCACTAATATCTACAACTTGCTAAGGAAAAGATGAAGTAACGTACCTCCATCATCCGACCCGCAAGGTTAATTGCCTTGGCGGCAGTATTCATCTGCGCAGAAAATTCGGCAGGACCGAACTTCTCCGGGAGATCGTCGTTGTAGACGAACTCCGCCTTTTTCTAGTTATTTACAAACTCGATCAAGGTCGGAGGGTATCGTTCGCCGCTTAGCATGTGGGGCGCCACCAAACCCTTGGCATGTGCTTCCCTCCTCTCAACCTGGGCAATGGCGGGGCTGGTGTGCAAAACAAGTTGCGCATCAGCTGGCTCGGCAGGGGCATCCTTGGGCGGTGGAGTTTTCTTTGAAAGCATGGACGCGAGCGTGCGCTGTCCAGCCTCGATGGATACTGCCTTGGTTGCGTCAGGAGCCTTTTTGCCCTTGGGCTGCTGCTGAGAAGTTGAGGTGGCTGCAGCGGATTTGCCCTTGGGAGCTACCTTGGCGCTAGCCTTGGTGCTGCTGATGTCTTCTCGCCGAGCCTTGGAAGAGTCGTACGAGGTAGACGGGCTTGGTGCTGCTGCTGTTGCTTTTGCTGCTGGTGCTAGGGTTGGTGCTGGTACTGGTGCTGGTTTCTGCTTCGGCGGAGGTTCTGAGGGAACTTCAGTGCTAGTTGGTTGCGATGGAGCTGAAGTATTGGTTGTTGCCTCTGCAGAGCCAGTCTCCCCCGCTCCGAAGTTGCCCTCCGGAATGGGGCTCAACGGGCGTGAATCATCGCCACGAGGAGGAGAAGGGCTGTGTCGGAGCGGTGACGCAATGCCGGATCCACTCTGTGGGACCTCCACCGCAGCCCTGCCAAATCAAATAATGGATGATGAGAAACTATAACACAAAAAGAACAAGTGAATGGCAAAGAAAGAAGAGGCTTACTCATCCGAAGTCAGGGGCTCCTTGGGCTTCCGAGCCCTCCGAGCCGTAGCCATTGTAGGAGGTTTGGTGGTAGTTTTGTCCCCGGCCTTCTTCCACCTTTTAGCCGGCTAAGAAGGTCCGGAGGAGGATGCAGAGGCAGCTCCCCTTTTCTTCTTCGGCGCCACCGGGACAGGCTCACCCACGGCAAGGGGAGGGTCTTCATGGATCTGCCCACCGGGGTTAGCTGATGCCAGAAAAGCATAAGAAAGGGGGACAGTGTCAAATTCTTCCATCACCTCAACATCTGAATCATGTTCATCGTCAGGCCAGTCTCTAATAGAAGAGAGTTTACCGGTGGGTCGTTTCGTTGCATCCGCCGTCGGAAGGAACATTTCCTGATCCGGTTCCTCCTCGTCCGAGGTATCCCGGTCGGGCGCCCATTTGAGGGAAGGCTCGGTGCCATCCTCGATGGTTTGCTGAAGAAACATCTAAGGAAAAGGAAAGGCAACAGGATTAAAACCTACAACAAATGATCGACATAAGATTTAACACGGAAAAAGTTTAGGGCACGAGATTTACCGAAGGAGGAAGCCTATCTCGACAAAAATGTTCAATTCCCCATGTCCACTCAGAGGAGAAGTCCTTGTGGGTGGTGAAGAGGGCCTTGACCCGGCGGTAGATCTCTGTGTTGCTCAACTCGAAAGACGAGGTCCGGTTGGGGTCGCGGCCCCAGCTCATGTGACACACTTTATGTGTGCCTTTCTGGAGAGGGGAGATCCGATTGCGGACAAATGTGATCATGGCGTCCTCGTTGCGCAATCCGAGTTCCTTCAGCTCCTTGAACCTCTTGTTGACTTGGTTTGCCAAGACTATGGGCTTCTTGGGGATAACGTCTCACAAATCCAGGTTAGGAGGACCGGGAGTATAGGGGCACAGCCGGATCAGGTCTTCGGTGGTGCTGTTCCGGACGTAGAAGAAAGTCCGGGCCCATCCCTTGCAAGAGTCAAGCCCTGTGACTCGAGGGAAGGCGAACAACTTCCGGGGACAGATTGACGCAGCACCGAACTGCGTGAGCTGCTTATCCTCCGGATCTAGATCTACATTCGGAATGACGTTCCGGCAAAGGCCAAAGAACCGAATCCATAGCTCCTTCGTGGGCCATAGTCCGGTATAACCTTTGATCGTGGAGGCGAAGGCGGAGAGAGATGTGATGGCATTGGCTGGAAGGTGGTGCGGCTAGAGCTCGTACGTAGTAAGCCAGTCATGGAAAAAGTCGCTCACTGGTAGACCGAACCCCCGCTGGAAGTGTGATAGGAACACGACATACTCACCCGGATTGGGTGAGGGGGCAAGTTCGGCGGAAGCCAGGCGCGCGGCGACGCCCTCCGGGATGCGCCTGGTGCAATAAAGCCAATCCAGGTCATCCTGGTAGACCCAGGATCCGGCCCACGCGTCGTGGTCGGCATGCGCCACGTCTTGGTCCATCTCCTGCTCGGCGACGGTGAGTTCCTGCTCAGTCATTTTGAGGTTGCTCTCCTCACTTGTGCTAGCAGAGGAGGGAGGCAGCGGCCTGGACTGGCGGGGACCCGTGGCGGAGGAGATGTGCAGAGGTGGCGGCGGCGCTGGAGCGCGTGGAAGCAGTACGGCGGCGGTGCTGCTGCTTAGATGCGGTGGCGGCGGCGCTGTCGACGGAGAAGAAGAGGAAAAAGGCAGAGGCAGAGGGGCGCGGGAGCAGGGAAATGACCCAAGGGGTGCGCCCCTCCCCTATTTAACCACTCCCGTAAGGGGGTAGTGGGATCGTGTTTTCCGGGCGAGCCACACGGTGTGGCTGTGTATGGTCCGGATCAGCTAATCAGCGACGAGCCACACGAAGGGCCACAGGGTGCAGCAAATCCCATGACGTGACGTTATGATACAGTTGACAAGGAGGCAGGCACGACGTGACGTGTGCAACAGTAACCTCTGACAATTACTGTGGCGGTTACTGTAGCAGGCCCTTAAAATGAGGCAACATTATGATTAGCCTCCATGTGGGGAAGCGTACGAGAGAAGGAAGAATGACCCGGATGAGTACGAGGTAACCCGGCCAGCAAGTAAAAACTTGGAATGTGCCAAGGGAAAATAAACCTATGAAATCCGGATTAGGAGGTAACTCAGAGAAGGAGCAAGAAGCTCAGTAAAATTGAACCTGCTGTGGCCTTAACGGCTAAGGCAGCCAAGACTGCACCAGCTTCGGGGACTAATGTTGGGGGGTTACCCCCGGTAGGGTCACGCCGGGGTATAAAGGCCTAGTTAGCCGAGGTACAGCAAGGTCAAAGCAGGTGCTGGCCGAGTCACCTCAAGGCAGGCTGGATCACGGAGTAACCCAGACCAAGGGGCGTCCACCTAACTTGGTCTCAGCCGAATTAAGCCGTATGTAGGTAAGATGTATCTAACTTGTATGCAGGAATAGGTGTGGCCGGATCAACTATGTGGGATCCGGGTTATATCAACCTTGTAAGAGAAGGAAGGTATCTCGCTGGTCAAAGGTGACCACTGTACGCAGAGCATGAGCGAAGCGGACAGAGGCAGGACCACCGAGGCGTGGCCGACAAAGGTGAGGAAGCTTATGTCGGATGACGCAGGCACCACAGAGGCTCACGTAGCCTCAGCATGGATGACGCGGGGGAAAAGAGACCCGGTCGGCTTACTATTTTGGGAGGAGGCATATTCCCTGGAATATGCCTCCACGTATGCCCTAAGTGGAGACCTAGCCACCCCAATATAAGGAGGGCTAGGGCCTCTATAGAAAGGGTTAGTCTTTACTGGGTTGAGCTCTAGGGTGTTGCGATTAACTAGTGAGTTCCTGAGGGCTAGCTAGTGGTGAGAGTAAGAGAGTCCCTTCTTCCTCCTCTCTCCAATACAGCTCTAGGAGCACTTGTAATCTACGAAGGTGAATCAAATACAAAGCTTCCGTGTGTGGAATCACCACACTATCCCTCCCTGGATTCCCCTAGTGCATTTAGTCCCCACATTTAGCCTATCCATGGCATCTACCGTGACACCACCACGACACGGACAGGTACGGCGAGGAATCTAAGCGTCCATGGAATGTAGCTCTACTTCGTCCTTTCTACACTTAACAAAGAAGTGTGTGTATCCGAGCCTCTCATATGTCGGTATGTATGCCGGAAATGAGTTTATCAATGAAATCTGGGCACCTCGAGTAGTAACTCGGGGACTGCCATAATGATATTTGTTGTGATGTTATTTATTTATTTATATGTTGGCTGGCTTAGGTTACTTCTACCTTAGTCGGATTAGTAATGTGTGAGAACCAAAAACCCAACTCTTCGACTTGATGCTGTCCAACAAGAATTGGCTTCATGGCAAGCGAACAAGTTTGGAAATGCGCAGCACACGAAAAATGACTAAGGAAAGCAACGTAATCGAGCCGACGTTTATTGTTCGGACTAACCCCATTTTTGTTTTACCTTTACCGTGTTGGATTATTTTGAGCTAATCCTAAAGTTTCCAAGTATTGTTAAGTCAATTTTTGAAACTCGGTCTTGTAAGTCACAAAACCGAATCAAGGTAGACACGAGCCGAGTCAGAAAATTGGAGAAACAAGAAAATGAAACTCGGGGACTACGCCCAAGTTAATTCGACATGAGCAACTTAGTAGCAAAATATAACTTGTGTGCTTAATACATTTGCACCCGGCATACCGGGGATCTGATAAACCTCAAAGTGTTTGTTGGTGATCAAGGAGCAGCAGGGGGAGGTAACTCGGCACCAGCAGGTGGAACTCCGGCCTTAACTTCAGTGTCATCTTCGTTTTCTTTGACGTTCGAGGCTTCGTCCTCTTCCTCCTCACCCGAACAATCTTCGACATGTTCGCCGTCAACGACATCGAGAAAGCTTGGTCCCTCGTTCAATTGATGGATGGGGGCATACTGAATGAGGTTATGGGTGCAAGCCTTGCGCCGAGCTATCATATACGGATCAGTGGACCACCTCGAACCGGTGCGCATGCGCTCCAGAAGATTCAGATTTATTTTCTCATACCAGGTGAGCACGTAGTTGAGGACAGTCTCAGCTCCGGCGCGTGCGGCGGATTCCCTCCAGAGGTCAAGCTGGGTCTCGCACTCCATTAACTTGTTAATCAGAGCTGTGGATCCCTCCAGAATATCCTCATCAGGCCAGAGGGCACGGAAGATCCGGACTGATGAGTCTAGGAGGCCCGAACCATAGTTCTTTATGATTTGAACCCGGGAGGATAGGCTGACAATCAGATCCTCCAAGTCAAGAGGAATGGAGCCGGGACCAGATGGAGTACCCCTCTTCAGGCGGAACTTGGTAACAGCATTGGATGCAATGGCATCGCCTTCTGGGAATTTATCTGTAGAGAAAGCAAGTGAAATAAGTCCAAGAACCTAACCCGGAGAAATTCATGTCAGCTTAAGGAAAGGAACTTATGGGAGACGTGGCTATGGATCCGGGCCAGCTCCTTGGTGCAGTTGTCACGCCTCTCCCGGAGTTGCACAAGTTCAGCATTCGCTGACTCAAGCTTAATGTCAGCCTCTTTCAGCAGTCCTTGATCTTTGGCAATTTGGAGGTTGAGACGTTCTCGCTCTTAAGTAAAATCTTGGCCAGCTTTATCCATCTCAGATTTGTGGAACGCCTTGAGTTTTTTCATTTCTGCCTTGAGCTTGGCAATTTCATCATCCTTGGTCTGGAGGAGGGCAAGCTCATCATCCTTCTTAAGTTCGGCCTGATGCTGCCTTGCTTGTTCGAGAAAATGCAGCATCATATCAGGCACGGGCACACTATCTTCAAGACATGCTGAAACAGTTTGTTGACCTGGCAAAGCCGAGGTATGAATATCTGCCGAGCCAAGAAGAAAAGGCGAGAGGGCGTAGAAGAAGACTAGGCAAAACAGACTTACCTTTTATTTGATCCAAGTTCTTCCGCATGATGGTGTTCTCCGCTTCCACTTCAGCTGCCCAATCCGAATAACAAAATAATTCGACGGGAAAAGACAAACAAAGGTGGGAAAAGGCCAAGGAGAAAACTTACCCCTTTTCTCAAACTCAGCGAGAAGTGTAGAATATTTCAAGCGCAGTGCCTTATGTGTGTCCAAGAGACGCTGAAACTCAGCGCTCTGGCGATTGGTAGTCACCTGAAAAGAGCAAGGATAGCTTAGTCATATCCATATTCGAAGTGTACAAAATCCGGTGCAAGTGGAACTTAACCCGGCTCTAGGTGTGTGCATATTCGAAGTGTACAAAATCTGGGCCAAGTGGAACTTAACCCGGCTCTAGGTGTGTGCATATTCGAAGTGTACAAAATCCGGGCCAAATGGAACTTAACCCGGCTCTAGGTGTGTGCATATTCGAAGTGTACACAATCTGGGCCAAGTGGAACTTAACCCGGCTCTAGGTGTGTGCATATTCTAAGTGTACAAAATCCGTGCCAAGTGGAACTTAACCCGGCTCTAGGTGTGTGCATATTCGAAGTGTACAAAATCCGGGCCAAGTGGAACTTAACCCATCTCTACGTGTGTGCATATTCGAACTGTACAAAATCCGAGCCAAGTGGAACTTAACCCGGCTCTAGGTGTGTGCATATTCAAAGTGTACAAAATCCGTGCCAAGTGGAACTTAACCCGGCTCTAGATGTGTGCATATTCGAAGTGTACAAAATCCGGGCCAAGTGGAACTTAACCCGGCTCTAGGTGTGTGCATATTCGAATCTACTAAGGAGATACGCTAGTTCTCTAAGGAGCATCCGGCCGAGTAACAAGTTACTCCCCCGGAGGCTCGGGGACTAATGGTTATATCACTAATGTTTAGTACATGTTAAAGAAAAGACAAGGTAGCATACCTCCATCATTCGGTCGATGAGGTTGATAGCCTTGGCGGTTGTGTTCATCTGTGCGGCAAACTCGGCAGGCCCAAATTTCTCCAGGAGATCGTCGTTATGGACGAACTCTGCCTTGTTCCAGTTATTGACAAACTCGATCAAGGCCAGAGGATAACGCTCTCCGCTAAGCATATGGGGCGCTATCAAACCCTTAGCATGGGCTTCCCTCCTTTCAATTTGGGCAACAGCGGGGCTGGTGTGCAATGCAAGTTGCGTGCTAGCTGGCCCGGGGGAGACATCCTTCTTCGGGGGGGGGGGGGTCCTTCTTCGGAAGCATGGACGCGAGCGTGCGCTGTCCAGCCTCGATAGATGCTGCCCTGGAGGATTTGCCCTTCGGCACAGCCTTGGTGCTGAGAAGTTGAAGTTTGTGCAATGGATTTGCCCTTCGGCACAGCCTTGGTGCTAGTTGTGTCTTTTTGCCGAGTCTTGGAAGACTCGGACGAGGCGGAAGGAGTTGGTGCTGCTGGCACTTGTGTTGCTGCTGGTGCTGGCGCTGGTGCTTGTGCTGGTGCTGGTTTTGGCGATGGTGCTGTTGGTACCTCGGTGGCGGCTGGTTCCGGCTGAGCTGAAGAGGAGCTAGGATCTTTCGCTGCCTTGGCAGAACCACTTCCCCCTGCTCCGAGGTTGCTCTCATCTGGACAAGGTGGGCTAGAACCCGGAGCAGCCGCTGAACCCTCCTGAATGGGGCTCAACGGGCGTCTATCGTCACCACGAGGGGGAGAAGGGCTATGCCGGAGGGGCGAAGCGATGCTGGATCCGCTCTGAGGAACCTCCACCGTAACCCTGCCGAACCAAACGACGAATAATAAGTTACAACAGAAGAAAAGCGTGAACCAAAGGATTGGACGGAGAGAAAAGTAACTTACTCTTCCGAAGTCAATGGATCCTTGGGCTTCCGAGCTCTCCGAGCCGTAGCCTTAGTCGGAGGCTTGGTGGCGGCTTTGTCTGCGGACTTCTTTCGCCTTTTGGTTGGCTTAGAAGGTCTAGAGGAAGAAGCAGAAGCAGCTCCCCTTTTCTTTGACACGACCGGGACAGGCTCGCCCGCGGCGAGAGGAGGATCTTCATGAATCTGCCCACCCAGGTTAGCTGATGCCGGAAAGGCGTAAGAAAGGGGGACAACGTCAAATGCTTCCATCACCTCAACGTCGGAATCATCTTCATCATCAGGCCAATCTCTTAAGGAAGAGAATTTACCGGTGGGTCGCTTGGTCGCATCGGGGAATGGCAGGAACATTTCCTGATCCGGCTCCTTGTCCGGGGCATCTCAATCCTTCACCCATTTGAGCGAAGGCTCGGTGCCATCCTCGAGCGTTTGCTGAAGAAACAACTAAGAGAGAAATACAAAAAGATCAGATAAACAACGTACTCCGATATAGAATATAACTCGGAAAGAATTTGGAACACGAGAATTACCACAGGAGGAAGCCTATCACGGCAGAAGTGTTCAATTCCCCACTCCCAATCAGCGGAGAAGTCTTTGACGGTCGTGAAGAGGGCCTTGACCCGGCGGAATATCTCGGTGTTGCTCAGTTCAAATGAGGAAGTCCAGTTGGGGTCAAGACGCCAACTCATATGGCACATCTTGTGTGTGCGTTTCTGGAGAGGGGAGATCCGGTTGCGGATGAAAGTGATCATCGCATCCTCGTTACGCAGCCCCGCATCCTTCAACTCCTTAAACCGCTTGTTGACTTGATTCGCCATTACGGTGGGTTTCTTGGAAACCCGGTCCCATAGATCTAGATTAGGAGGACCCGGAGCATAGGGGCGCAGCCGGATCAGATCTTCATTCATGCCATTCCTGGCATAGAAGAAAGTTCGGGCCCAGCCCTTGCAGGAATCTAACCCCGTGACCCGGGGAAAGACGGATAGTTTCCAAGGATAAATGGAAGCAGCACCGAACTGCGTAAGATGTTTGTCCTCCGGGTCAAGCTCCTTATTCGGAATCACGTTCCGACGAAGACCAAAAAACCAGATCCAGAGTTCTTTAGTGGGCCACAATCCAACATACCCCTCTATGGTGGAGGCAAAGGAAGAAAGGGAAGTGATGGCGTTCGCCGGAAGGTGGTGCGGTTGAAGCTCATTGATGTTGAGCCAATCATGAAAAAAATCGCTGACGGGGAGGCCGAACCCACCCTGGAAGTGGGAGAGGAACACTACGAACTCACCCGGATTAGGTGAGGGAGCGATCTCCTCGGCGGTGAGACGGGCAACCACGCCCTCTGGGATGCGCCGGGTGCGATACAACCAGTCTAGGTCGTCCTGGCACACCCAGGAGCCAGCCTAGGCGCCGCGTTCGGCGTTCTCCGCTCCCTCCTCCATCTCCACCTCCGCGACGGTGAGCTCCTCGTCGGTCATGTCCAAATCGCTGTCCTCACTGGCCCTCTCGGAGTTGGGCGGCAGTGCCTTGGACTGGCGGCGATGCTGGCGCGGAAAGGCACAGGGCGGCGGCGGCGCTATCGCTGGGAAGAAGAAGAAGAGGCAGAGGGGCGCGAGAATGGAGAAAATAGCAAGGGGCGTGCCCCTCCCCTATTTAACCACGACCTAGCGGGGGTAGTGGGATCGCGTGGTGTGGCAAAGCCACACGGTGTGGCAGTGTATTTTCCGGGTTAGCCAATCAGAGGCGAGCCACAGGAAGGACCACACGGCGTAGAGAATCCCACGACACGACATGGTGATATAGTTAACGAGGAGACAGACACGATGTGATGTGTGCAATAGTAACACCTGACATTAACTGCAGCAGTAACTGGCGTAGGCCCTTAAAATGAGGCAAAATAATGATTACCCTCCACGTGGGACGTGGGGAAGCGTACGAGAGAAGGAAGGATAACCCGGATAACCAAAGGATGACCGGCCAACGAGTGAAGACTCAGAATGTGCCAAGGGAACGTTTTCCTATGGAATCCGGACTATGAGATAACTCAGAAAAAAGAGCAAAAGGTTTAGAACATTAAACCTGTTGTGGCCTTAGCAGCTAGAGCTGCCAAGACCGCACCAGCTTCGGGGACTAATGTTGGGGGGATACCCCCGGGTAGGGTCACACTAGGGTATAAAGGCCGAGTTAGCCGACGTACGGCAAGGTCAAAGCGAGTGCTGGCCGAGTCACCTCAAGGCAAGCCGAATCACGGAGTAACCCGGACCGGAGGATGTCCACCTAACTGAGTCCCGGCCGACATATGTAATATGCCGGCAGGATTTATCTAGCCTGTGTGCAGGTACCAGTGTGGCCGGATTAACCAGGCACGATCCGGGTTATATTAGGCTTGCAAGAGAAGGAAGGTATCTCGCTGGTCAAAAGGAGGTCACTGTACGCTGGAGCATGAGCGAAGCGGACAGAGGGGAGGACCACCAAGGCGTGGCCGACAAGGGTGACGTTGCCTGTGTCGGATGACACTAGTGCCACAGAGGCTCACGTAGCCTCTGCATGGCTTATGATGGGGAAAAGAGACCCGGTCGGTTTACTATTTTGGGAAGAGGCATATTCCTTGGAATATGCCGCTACGTATGCCCTAATTGGAGACCTAGCCACCCCTATATAAGGAGGGTTAGGGCCTCTGTAGAAAGGGTTGGATTTTTACTTGGTTAAGTCTTGGTTCCTGAGAGCTAGGTAGTGGTGAGAGTAAGAGAGTTCCTTCTTCCTCCTCTCCCCAATACAGCTCAACGAGCATTTGTAACCTTGGAAACCTATTGAATACAAAACATCTGTTTGTGGAATCACCACACTATCCCTCCCTGGATTCCTCTAGTGCATATAGTCCCCACCTTTAGCCTATCCATGGCATCTGCCGTGACACCACCACGACAAAGAACTAATGCAAAACCCTAGCTATTTTCCCCTCTCAAAAATGAATTCAAAATGGTTTTCATATTTTTAAAAGATCAAATGTGTGGAGCCTAAATTGACTAAAAGCACCCCTGCAATATTTTGTGTAAACCTTCTGGTATTTTTGAAATAATCCAAAACAGGTTTGAAATTTAAATACAAACTCAAAAGGAGAAAATAGAAAAATAAAAAGGTTTTTCGAAAATAAAACTGTTGCTAACTCTATCTGGACCGAGCCCATCTCCTTTCCCTCCTCTCGGCCGCTCGCACGCAGCCATCAGCATCAGCCGCCCTTGCTTTGCTGCGGCCCAGCCTAGGCCAGCAGCAGCCCGTGCCGGCCCGTATTGGTTCGGGCTCCTCATCCCGTTGTTGTCTTCGTCCCCGACAGGGAAGCTCCTCACTGTCGACGCGCCCACCGTCCGCCGCCGCTGCGATGCGTGCCCTATGTCGTGATGCCCGCCGCCACCCCGGAGTGAATATAAGACTGCCCTACCGTGCCCTCCTTCCCTTGTTCCTCTCTTCCTGCCTAGCGCTCGCTCTCCCAAAAATCCCCCTCTGGCCGAAACCCTAGCCGCTACAGAGCTCACCGTCACTACCGCTCCGCAGCTCCCCAAGATCAACCGAGTGTGCAGGAAGCTCCGCCTCATTGCCCTCTTCTCCTCTGCCAACAAAATCGAGGAGGGGCGCCATTAATCGCCACCATCGATGTCATCTTCTCCGAGCCCGATGAGCTCTATCGTTGATCTTGTCGTTGCTCCGGTCCACCTCGTGCCTTGCCGTCGGCCCCTTCAACACTAGGGTGAGCTACTGGTTCTTCCAAGACCCTCCCTTTCCCCCCTCATGCTCTGTAGCCGTTGCTCGCCGTGCGCCTGCAGCCGCCACCGCCCGGCCTCGTCGCCGGGCAAGTTCCAGTGACCGAAAACCAGCGGCGCCGCCACCATAGGGTTCGTCTCGCTGTGCTGGTTTGGATAGGCCTAGTCCCGCAGCCCCACGCGTCCTCTTCCGCCATCGATGGTAACCACCCGACGGTGGCCACTGAGTTGACGTCACCATGACATCACGCTGATGTGTCGCTGACCGCCATGGTGGCACCCGAGGTGGCTTTGGCCCCACCCGTCAGTCACTGCGGCTAGCCCCAGACCCGGTGAAAAACAAACCCCACCATAAGCTGACATCAGCGTGACGCAGTAATCCTTTTAAATAGTTTAATAATTCCAGAAAATGGTTCAAATCTTATAAATTCAATAAGTAATTATTTATAAGTCAGAAAATATGTATAATATATCAAAATGTTCGGAGAAATGAGATCTACACAATATAATCATAAGCATGCATTGTTAAGCAACTTAAATGACAAGTTTAATGAGAGAATTAAAGCAACCCCTCACAAGTGTTCCGGGGTTCCCCTGTCCTAGGGTTTGTACCCTTTAGACCCTGTTTAAAGTGATAAAGCATGCCCTAGGGTTTCATTTAAGATCTATTTAACTTGTCATATCATCATCCTTGCTTGAGCATTGCATCGATGCCATGTGTTGATTGTTTTCCCCTTTCTTTCTGATGTTTGCTTCTTCCCGGTAGAATACGATATCGACATAGAGATCGAAGACCGAGATCAACATCAACGAAGATCGACGAACAATACTTGCCCAACTGTAACCAAGTCAAGTACAAGGCTTCTGAAGATCTATATCTGGGTATCAACAAACAAGGCAAGCATAGCCCCACAATTATACAATCCTATGATTCCGAAAGTATTTCATTCTCGCCATGATGCATACGATTCTGCTGTGGTCTTTTATCAATAGATAGAGTATCCTATTTGTTGCATTACTCCCTTGAGCTTATATTACCTAATCCACTGCTCCTAGCATAACTAGGTTTGGATTTTGTGAATTGCTAGAGCTTATATTTGTGTCTTGCTTAGCCATGCATAGCTGTCAGTGCTGGTTCATCCAGAAGATGTACCAAATGCAGAGAACCTAGTAAGACAAGAGAACGAGGTATATGATGATGTGAGATCAGTGGTAAAGGTTAAACATGCTAAGGCTTGTATGGGAGGCCACGGTGGGATGTGGTTTTTGTAGTCCCATGCTTGCCACTACTAGGAACCGAGTTCTTTCCTTTGGAACCAAGACGAACGTACAACCACACGGGGCTTGGAAACCCCTCCGCTGATTAACTTGCCTAGTAGATTGCATGAGTCACATAGTTTGGGCGTTCAATTCGACATGCATTCTGGATCTTCTCGAAGGCGGTGAAGGAGGTGCATTCATACAGGTAGGTAAGCGTGGCCGAGGTTGGGGAGGCGGTTCCTCTAGGTAAACTAACCTCGCCCACATCTCTAGGGACCGGCTTCGGGATTTGACCATGACGGCGGAACCATCCTTAGGGCGTGACTCATGGTCTCGGCGAAAGCAAGGTAAAGGTCGTGGCCAACCACCCTCTGCCGGCCTTCCAAGGAAGAGGGCTATTACTAGTGGCATTAAGAGTCGGTTGCTACATGTGGGTAAAGTTGTACACACCTGCATGGTTAAATCTTTTCGAAAAGCCGTGTTCATGGTTATGAATGCATGGTGACCAAGTTCTAAGATCATAGAGAATGTTAACCTAATCGTAAAACTTGGCAGATCAACATGTGCTTAAGGATGCTTCCTCATGGGTACAAGGGGTTGATCCTAGTTGTGAGATGAGGATTACTTTGGTGGAAATGAAAAGATGATGATCAATTCTTTGGAGATGTCACTCTCTTATCCCCTTTTAAAATATTCTGATTAGACGAGCTTCTTCTCCCTCTTGTTTTATAAAAAAAGATGGCTTTATGCAAAATAAACCCACCAGCCATAAGTCTTTCGGAGTACACCCTGTACTCACCCTTTCTTTGTTGATAATTTTGTAGCAGATTAAGTGTTCCCATGAAGACGTGTTCCGTATGACATCAACACTGACGAGTAGCTTGGGGTTCCCGACTGGCAACCTGGAATCTATGGGCCAGGACGTCATCGTTATGCTTCAGGCCTCTTAGGCCATTTGTTAAGTTTTCTATACTTAATAACATAATTTGCCTTTCATTGTTTGGTGTTTGTGGTCAGTGACCTCTGCTTGTAATATTTTGGTTCTTCGCTCAGTTATGAGCTTGCTATAATAATTTTTGTGTCGCGGGGTTACTGTTGTGTTACCGATTTCTCACTGGATATCCTCGATGTGTAGGTTAAGCTTATGCCAGGCTAAGGTCTAGATTAGTTTAACCCTGATCCCGGGGGTGTTACAAAACCCTGCAACGCAAAAATTATACAGCAAGCTCATAACTGAGCAAAAAACCAAATTATTACAATCAGAGGTCACTGACCACAAACATCAAACAACGGAAGGGAAATTATGCTATTCAGTATAGCAAACTTAACAAACGGCCTAAGAGGCCTGAAGCATAACGATGACGTCCCAGCCCATAGATTCTAGGCTGCCGACCTGGAACCCCAAGCTACTCGTCGGTGTCGATGTCGTATGGAACTTGTCTTCAGGGGAACACTTACTCTGCTACAAAAGTATTAGGAAAGCAAGGATGAGTACAGGGTGTACTCCGCAAGAATTATGGCTGGTGGGGTTATTTTGCATCAAGCCATCGTTGTTTATAAAACAAGAGGGAAAGAAGCTCGTCTAATCAGAATATTTTAAAAGGGTATAAGAGAGCGACATCTCCAAAGAACTGATCGTCATCTTTTGATATCCAACAAAGTAATCCTCATCTCACAACTGGGATCACCCCCTCGTACCCGTGACGAAGCATCCTTAAGCACACGTTGAAACATCCAAGTTTTACGATTAGGTTAATGTTCTCTATGATCTTAGAATTCGGTCACCAAGCTTTCATATCCATGAACACAGCTTTTCGAAAAGATTTAACCCTGCAGGGGTGTACAACTTTACCCACACGTACCTACCGACTCTTAATGCCACTAGTAATAGCCCTCTTCCTTGGAAGGACGACAGAGGATGGTTGGCCACGACCTTTACCTTGCTTTCGCCGAGACCATGAGTCACGCCCTAAGGATGGTTCCGCCATAATGGGTCAAATCCCGAAGCCGGTCCCTAGAGATGTGAGTCGGGGTTGGTTTACCAGGGGCGCCATCTCCCCCAAGCAACCCCGGCCATGCTTACCTACCTGTTATGATGCACCTTCACTCACCAAATCTTTCAAAAGGTTTTCTATGCATATGTCGAATGGAACGCCGAACTATGTGACTCATGGAATCTACTAGGCAAGTTAATCAGCGGAGGGGTTCCCAAGCCCCGTGTGGCTGTACGCTCGTCTTGGTCCAAAGGCAAGAACTCGGTTCCTAGTTGTGGCGAGCATGAGACTACAAAAACCACATCCCACCGTGGCCTCCCATACAAGCCTTAGCATGTTTAACCTTTACCACTGATCTTACCTCATAAGTATACCTCGTTATCCTGTCATACTAGATTCTCTGCATTTGGTACATCTTCTGGATGAATCAGCACTGACGGCTAAGCATGGCTAAGGAAGACACAGATAAAAGCTCTAGCAGTGCACACAAGCCAAACCTAGTTATGCTAGGAGCAGTGGATCAGGTAATATAAGCTCAAAGGGAGTAATGCAACAGATAGGATACTCTACTATCGATAAAAGACCATAGTAGAATCGTATGCATCATGGAAAGAATGAAATACTTTCGAAATCATAGGATTGTATAATGGTGGGGCTATGCTTGCCTTTGCCTGTTGATACCCAGATATAGATCTTCAGAAGCCTTATGCTTGACTTGATTTTAGTTGGTCAAGTATTGTTCATCGATCTTCTATGGTGTTGATCTCGGTCTTCGATCTCAATCTTGATATCATAGTCTACCAGGAAGAAGCAAACACCAGAAAGAAAGGGAAACAATCAACACATGGCATCGATGCAATGCTCAAGCAAGGATGATGATATGACAAGTTTAATATCATTGAAATGAGACCTTAAAGCATTGCTTGGCAATTTAAGCGGTATCCGAGAGGTTCAAACCCTAAAACAAGAGAGACCCCAGAATCACCTACGGGGTTCATTTAGTTCTCTAGTTAAACTTACAATTTAAGTTGTTGAACAATGCATGATGTTGATGCTATTGTGTAGATCTCAAAATTAGCTATTGAGTCTACCAAAATAAGTTTTTTGTATCAGAGCAGTACCGGCTGTAGGAAAACCTTTCTACTGGTCGATGTTGAGTCTAGTGTTTGTGAAAACTATTTTAAAAGATGAAAAGTAATTACGAAAACTCTGGTATGCTTCTTTTATCCTTATCTAGTTTTGCTCTAACTCTAGGTCATCTTATCTTGTGTTGACTTTGAAAAGTTTTGCTATCTTGTCTCGTCTTTCAAAGTTTAGGTGCCTTTTTGGCATGTCGTTTCTCAACCAGTTGACCTAGTGCTCAGTTTTCTAGAGTCAATGTGTGTGTGTTCTTTGTTTCCCTTCGCTCTGCTTCTGTTGAGAGATTCCATTCCATCATGATCTATCTATCTTACGGGCCCACAACTTTATGTTGATGGTTCCTTAGTGATCTGTTCTAGGCCTCGAAGTTTCCTTTCGCCTCGTGTGCCTCCTTTTCGTTTGTTTGGGTGCTTTAGAAGTTGTTTCTTCTCTGGGAAGCTACCTCGTGGTTACTACCTTGTAGTACCCTCTGTGTTATTAAGATAGTAGTTGCTCCTTTCTCGGGTTTTAACCCTTGGACTTGAACCGAAGATCCCTGATCGTGCTAGATTTTGGTGTGGTGAATCTTGTACATGAAGCTGATCTTTAACCTAGGATCCATTTTGTTGATCCTTGTTGTTAATGATTTAACATTACCTTAGGATGACTAGTACCTTCTAGTACAACCTTCAAGCTTGTGGTTATTGTTGTGATTAAATTGCGACAAACAAAATACTTCCCTTACCACATGTTATGGAAGATGTTCTTTAATGGAACCAAATAGATCACGACAAAAGAGCTCCTCGTGAGTCCCACTTCTATACTCGTGACTCTGCCACCCCTCCCTTTCTTGCACCAGTCCTCGAAATATTATTGACTTATGCATCTACATCTCGGGATTCTATCCTGAGCATGTTCCTTTTTCCCTTGTTGTTTCCGACCTTTGAATACCAGTTGGTAGCCAAGTAGTAAATGTGCATCGGTGTCTTCCGAGGTAAGATACTCTTGTGGTCCGTCAAGACAAACCATTTCGGGATGTCAGGAGAAACAAACTCTGGTACCTTATCACTTTTAGGACCAGGACAAAGTGTTGTAACCCGCAAATCAATGAGCGTTGATTAGCTTCTGATCTGTTCTACCTTAAAGTATCACACTCTTATATACTAAGAGGTCGTGCTGAGTTCCATGACCTCCTAATGAAGTGATACTCTTATACATCTTTACCCACCCTTCCTCAGAGATTTCGTGCTCGTGAATGATGCGTGTGCATAATAATGTGGCCATCTGAGATTCTTAGCAATTATTATTGCTTTGGACTTCAACAAGGACATTTGTGTCTTTCTTAGCGTGATGGTTAACCTATCAGTAAACAAAGTTTAACTGTGCTACCAAGTCCGTTATTCAGGTACACTCTCCTAAGTCAAAGATTTAGGCTTGTGCCGAAGCTCTGAGACTATGTCTTCTTGCCTTACCAAGCAAGTTTCCTCTCGAACTAAGTGACATATCGGTGGTTCGTGATATTCTAGATGTCTACTAGAAGTATTTCCATGTCTCCACATGACCGTGTTGTCAAGTTCTTGAGCATGCAAGTTTTCTGAACTGCTCTTTTCTCCAAGGATCTGTACTGGATACCCCTGAAGTAGTTGGTTGAGCTTAAACAACAACTTGGAGAGTTGTAAGACAAAAGTTCTATCAAACTTGTTCCTTCTAATGGGATTTCTAGTTTTGTTCGTGCTGAAGAAATATAGTATTTTCTTTATGGAAATGTTATCGTCCCCACCTTTGATTTGATTTAGGCTATCGTCAAATCAGACTCAGTCCTAAGCACTATCCTGATGGTGTATCTATTCGTGATGTTTCACCTGGGTACATCTTCATGTTCTTTGGTCTGACCAATATCTATGTCATGGTCGTATAGTATATGAGTCCATCTTCTTGGAGTGTCTTGATAAGTTTGTCATTGAGCCCATCGATGATATCCTTATCTTCCCCATACTAGATTGGATTCATGTGGAACAATTGACATTAATGTTGGAAACTTTTGAGAACTGTCTTCATGTTATCTCGAAGGATGTGTTCTAGATGTTAGAAGTGACCTTCTCCAATTCACGTGCAATAGTTGAAAGTTGTTGCCGTGGATTTTAGAAGTGTTATCTTTGTTTCCTCAGGAATCGTTTCAAGTTAGTCAAGCATGTGTGAAGTATTCTTGATATGGTAGGTCAATACCTTCCCATCTCAAGAACATCCTCTAAGCACGTTAAGCCACTGGCTAATTTTTCATGGAAGAGAAGAAGTTCTACAAACTTTAGTGTCCTCCTAAACGTCTCCCAACAATAAGGATGCACTTGTGTTTCGTTGCAATCAATTCATGTAGGTGCAATTATCTTTTTGATAACTTGCTAATGCATGGGTTTCGCAACCTAGCTCATTCATTTGGAGCCTGACAATGTAGTCCACGTCTTGAGAATCTAGTAACTTTACCTTCATGGTAAATATTACATACTTTCTATTCGGACATGCTGAGTCTGAAGTATCGTTTCACCTAACCAGAGCTAAGTCTCAAGCAGCAACAATGGATGGTGTTCTTCAAGGTTTTTGATCAAGGTCTCCTTGTAAACCCGGCAAGGTTGATGTGATGGTTGACACAATTAGCCGGAAGACCTCTTGTCACATTTTCTTGAATCAGTAATAACAACCACTCCTCATAAGGCTTCTTCTATGATTTGGTATAGGAGTTGTGCTTATGGCTTCCTTTGTATCCGAAGTCTGACCTTTACTTGATGTCCACTTTCTCGAACACCAAGGAGAACATTTAAAGTAGTGTTGCTAAATGTCTCTCGGTCGATCCTCCAGACCCTTTTAGGTTGGCAAGCATATTGTTGTGCCAAGTAACTGAAGTCTGAGAATGAAGTTTGTTTTTCCTTGTGGTGTAAAGTGATATCATAATCGCTAGCAAAGATTCTGATAATCCTGGATGAATAAAGTGATGGGTTCGTAGCATGGAAAACAAAAAATTTCTACCGCAAGAACGAACAAAACCCAGATCTAATCTACGCAAGAACGAACAAAAATTTCTACCGCAAGAACGAACAAGTTAGACGCCTCTAATTTTCTTTGCATGTTTTACGTGGCTTGGGGCTTTCGAACAATAACGGATCTTACCTACGAAACTGAACCACAACGTTGATACAAGTGCTATCGAGTGCAAAGTGTAAATTGGATCTATACTATGGTGGGAGAGACAGACACCCGCAAAGCCACTTGTGCAAAGCAAGTTACACGTCAAGCGTAGAGCAAGTCTCATGTGCGATGACATGTAAGGTTAGCCCGAGCCGCTTCATCCCACCATGCCGCAAGATGCAAAGTACACAAAGCAAAATAGGACACGAGCACCAACGCCCACAACACCATTGTGTTCTACTCGTGCAACAGATCTACGCATAGACACGGCTCTGATACCACTGATGGGTTCGTAGCATGGAAAACAAAAAATTTCTACCGCAAGAATGAACAAAACCCAGATCTAATCTAGATAAAAGCCAAGATCTAATCTATTAGACATGTGCAACGAGATAGATATGTACTAACCCTCGTAGATCCGAAAGCGTTACGAGATTAGATCTCGTGGTTGATGTAGTCGATCACTTGCCGATCTCAAGATCGTGTGGACGATCCTTCCGGCGCCGCGTTCCGGCAGCGCTTCCGCAGTCGGTCACACGTGCGGAATCGAAGCATACCTTCCTCTCCTCGTTCCAGTGAGCAGCGGAGGTAGTAGATCTTCTCCAAGGAATCCCAGCAGCACGACGGCGTGGTGGTGGTGGTGGAGTAGAGAATTCTGCAGGGCTTCGCCTAAGCCTGAGCAGAAGAGAGGAGGAGGAGAGAGGCGGCTAGGGCAAGAGTGGAGGGGGCAAGGGTGTGGCACCCCCACCCCTCTATTTAAAGGGGGAGGCGCCATGGGAGGGGGAGTCCTTTTAGGACTCCCCTCCCTCCTATGGCCGGCGGATTGGGGAGGGGGGAGGAGTCCTCCTCCCCCACGACTCCTTGTCTTGCCCCACCAGGACTCCTTGATCCCTTTCCTGGTTTTCAAGCAAACTCCAAGAAATCTTCCAGAACCTTCGGGAACATTCCGAAACCTTCTAGAATCCTCATACAAAAACTCCGGAACATTTCCTAACTCAGAAAATGATCCCCAATATATGACTCTTATTCTCCGGACAATTCCGGATCTCCTCGTGATGTCCCGGATCCAATCCGAGACTCCGAACATCATTCGGTCTCCAACACACATTCCATATCTACTTAAAACAACTTCGAACCTTAGGTGTGTCACCCTACGGTTCGTGAATATGTAGACATGACAGAGACACATCTCCTATCAATAACCATCAGCGGGACCTGGAGATCCATAATGGCTCCCACATACTCAACGATGACTTCGTGATCGATTGAACCATTTACATACGAAACCAATTCCCTTTGTCACGCGATACTATACTTATCCGAGGTTTGATCGTCGGCATCTCCATACCTAGTTCTACCTCGTTACTGATAAGTACTCTTTACTCTCTCCGTGATATGTCATCCCTTGTGACCCAGTCACATGCTTGCAAGCTAACTAGATGACATTCCACCGAGAGGGCCTAGAGCATATCTATCCGTCATATGGATGGACAAATCCCAATCTTGGTCCATGCGCTTCAACACATACTTTCAGAATACCCAATGACACCTTTATGACCACCCAGTTACGAAGCGGTGTTTGATGTCATCAAAGTACCCATCCGGTGATGGTGATTAACACAACCTCATGGTCGAAGGATTAGGTTACGATGCATTTAAAAGCTTATAGCAATACGAACTTAATGACTTGATCTTATGCTAAGCTTACTATGGGTGTGTGTCCATCACATCATTCTCCTAATGATATAACCTTGTTATTAATCACATCCTAATGTCCATGATCAGGAAACCATGATCATCAATTAATCAACAAGCTAGTTCAACAAGAGGCTTACTAGGGACTCTCTTATGTTTACAAAACACACATGTATTAGCGTTTCCTTATAATACAATTATAGCATGGGATGTAAACATTCATCATAAACACAAAGATATAATAATAACCACTTTTATTATTGATGGGTTCGTAGTATGGAAAACAAAAAATTTCTACCGCAAGAACGAACAAAACCCAGATCTAATCTAGATAAAATCCAAGATCTAATCTATTAGACATGTGCAACGAGATAGATCTGTACTAACCCTTGTAGATCCGAAAGCGTTATGATATTCGGATCTCGTGGTTGATGTAGTCAATCACTTGCCGATCTCAAGATCGAGTGGACGATCCTTCTGGCGCCGCGTTCCGGCAGCGCTTCCGCAGTCGGTCACACGTGCGGAGTCGAAGCAGACCTTCCTCTCCTCGTTCCAGCGAGCAGCGACGGTAGTAGATCTTCTCCACGGAATCCCAGCAGCACGACGGCGTGGTGGTGGTGGTGGAGTAGAGAATTCTGCAGGGCTTCGCCTAAGCCTGAGCAGAAGAGAGGAGGAGGAGAGAGGCGGCTAGGGCAAGAGTGGAGGGGGCAAGGGTGTGGCACCCCCACCCCTCTATTTAAAGGGGGGAGGCGCCATGGGAGGGGGAGTCCTTTTAGGACTCCCCTCCCTCCTATGGCCGGCGGATTAGGGAGGGGGGAGGAGTCCTCCTCCCCCACGACTCCTTGTCTTGCCCCACAAGGACTCCTTGATCCCTTTCCTGGTTTTCAAGCAAACTCCAAGAAATCTTCCAGAACCTTCCGGAACATTCCGAAACCTTCTAGAATCCTCATACAAAAACTCCGGAACATTTCCTAACTCAGAAAATGATCCCCAATATATGAATCTTATTCTCCGGACAATTCCGGATCTCCTCGTGATGTCCCGGATCCAATTCGAGACTCCGAACATCATTCGGTCTCCAACACACATTCCATATCTACTTAAAACAACTTCGAACCTTAGGTGTGTCACCCTACGGTTCGTGAATATGTAGACATGACAGAGACACATCTCCTATCAATAACCATCAGCGGGACCTGGAGATCCATAATGGCTCCCACATACTCAACCATGACTTTGTGATCGATAGAACCATTTACATACGAAACCAATTCCCTTTGTCTCGCGATACTATACTTATCCGAAGTTTGATCGTCGGTATCTCCATACCTAGTTCTACCTCGTTACTGATAAGTACTCTTTACTCGTTCCATGTTATGTCATCCCTTGTGACCCAGTCACATGCTTGCAAGCTAACTAGATGACATTCCACCGAGAGGGTCTAGAGCATATCTATCCGTCATATGGATGGACAAATCCCAATCTTGGTCCATGCGCTTCAACACATACTTTCAGAATACCCAATGACACCTTTATAACCACCCAGTTACGAAGTGGCGTTTGATGTCATCAAAGTACCCATCCGGTGATGGTGATTAACACAACCTCATGGTCGAAGGATTAGGTTACTATGCATTTAAAAGCTTATAGCAATACGAACTTAATGACTTGATCTTATGCTACGCTTACTACGGGTGTGTGTCCATCACATCATTCTCCTAATGATATGATCTTGTTATTAACGACATCCAATGTCCATGATGAGGAAACCATGATCATCCATTAATCAACAAGCTAGTTTAACAAGAGGCTTACTAGGGACTCTTTTATGTTTATAAAACACACAAGTATTAATGTTTCCGGTTAATACAATTATAGCATGGGATGTAAACATTTATCATAAACATAAAGATATAATAATAACCACTTTATTATTGCCTCTTGGGCATATCTCCAACAGTCTCCCACTAGCACTAGAGTCAATAATCTAGTTAAAAAACTTGTGCATTCAACACCTATGGCTTTTTGGTGTTGTATAGACACTATTGATAGTGGTAAACATAATCTTCGGATCTGACACTTCCAGGTCCGTGTGTATTTGCATGTCCTTGCGTCTCTACGCATTACTCATTCTCCAGTGAGATGGCATTGTATAAATTTGGTCCTTTGGTGAGACCTTTAGTTCCTTGGGATTAAATAATGTCGATACAATTGTCATACAATGTATCTTCATAGTATTATCCCGCTATGAACCACCCCTAGTTTGATAACAAACTACTTAACACAAATGCCCTCCTCTGCTGCTACTATAGCAGTTATATACTTAGCCTTTTGTTGTAGTATCTGTCACAATGTTTTTAACTTTGGTACTCAACCAAATCCATTATGGAACATCCTTTCCATTATATTGTGCCACCCATAGTCTAAATTGAGATAAATTTAATTTGTATCTTGTGACAAAACTAGTATCAATGTAACACTTTACAATGAACTACCTTTAACTATTTTTCACTTATACATGATATATTCTTAGTTCTTCCAAAGCTCATAAGAATATCTTTACTATTGTCCAATGATCATCTTATGAATCATTTTGGTATATGATCATACCATTTAGAGCATAGGACATATCTAGATGTGTACATCTCAAAGAATGATTGATCAAAATATTCTTGTGATTTCACCAAGTGTCAAAACACTCGAATCTCGTGTCAACACATTTGAATCTTGATTTAGTCCTTTCCGTGCGTCAAGAACCTTTCTTGTTGTTTCCATATTGAACTCATTCAACATCTTATCTATGTACATTTGGCAAAACCATATTAGCGCCTCAATCTATTCATATAGATATTGATGCCTAATTCTTGAGTTATGCCTAAGTCTTTCATCGAAATGAAATTCTTAACCTGTGTCAATAAAAGATTCATTATTTCTAATCAACAATATGTCTTTCACATAATGTATTTGAAATATGTCTTAGCGCTCCCACTTAATTTCTTGCAAATTGCAAACATCTTCATCGTCTCTGAAGATTCCAACTCCGCGATGCTCACTTCAACCATTGAAGTTTTGCATACTCTTTTAGCATCCTTTGAATTAACAAAACCCTTTGGATCGTGTCATGTACACGTCCTAGGTAACCATTCTATTAGAAGAACTTGTTTTGTTTGTTCAACTACCATATACCTAAATATATGTAGTGGTTGCTACATTAATCCGTCCAGACTAAATATCGCTATGAAAGATCAAATCTTATCATAGTCAATTCCTTGAACATTGTCGTAAACTCTTTCCGACATGTCGAATATTTCATAGATTTGAAACATCCATGTCTATTTCTTTATAGATCCAAACACGACCGATAGGCTTCAAGCCTTTCCGGAGGGTCTTCTAAGTTCAGAAACTTGATTTCTCGTGTATGGATACTATCACAGATTCCATGACTTCTAGTAATTTTATGGAGTCAGGGCCCATCATTTCTTCTTTTCATGTAGTCGGTTCATCATTGTCAAAACAATAACGACTTGCTTATCAAATCTTACTATTTGATTCTTACCGACCCACACGGTTCTATAGGAACTCTAATCTCCGAGATCACACCTTTTGTAATCACGAGAGCCATGAGCATTGTGGCTGCCACCGGGACACTTTCCGGCGCTGCGCTACTTAGCACATATAGCTAAGGTTCAACAACCTTATCAAAGTTCTATTGTCCTCCCACTTAACTTTTCACAAAAAATTCCTTCTCAAGAAACTTGACGTTTCAAGCGACAAACTCTTTTGTCCTCGGCGTTATGGAGAAATTCCCAACAAATTCTTTGGAATAACCTACAAAGACGTGCTTATCCGACTTTGGTTGTAAACATTTTACTTATGCCTAGCATACCAAAATTTTAAGAAAGGACAACCTGGGTTTTATCCCAAACCATGACTTATATGGTGTCATTTCAATGGATCACGATGGAGCTCTTTTCAGTGTAAAAGCGGTAGTCACTAAAGCTTTAATCTTTAAAATATAATGGCAGTTTTATAAATGACACCTTTGATCTTACCATGTAAAACAAGGTTTCATTACATATCTCGAACACTCCATACTCCTATGGTGTTTTGGGAAATGCGAATCCATGGAACGATTCCTCAAATCTTAGGTGTTTTGCTAAACTTGTAACTCAAACATCTTTCTTTATGATCCAATCATAAACTCTTTTATTTTCTTGTTACAATGATTTTCCGCTTCATCTTGAAAGTCTTTGAACATTTTTCAAATGTTTCATACTTCTTCCTTATTGAGTAAGTATATACATATACTCACTCAAATCTTCGGAGAAAGCATATGAAGTTGAAATCCATCGCCCACGACTACACATAATGGACTATATACATCAATATGTACAAATTCCAATCAGTTAGTCGTCCGTTCCTCTTTTGGCTTAAGAACCGAGTTTTAATTATCTCCAGGAAATTATCACAAGCGTCATTTGATCCAAATCAAAGACTCCAAAAATCCATCAATATGGAGTTTCTTCATATATCCTTTCAATATAATTTAAACGGCGATGTCACTTTGCAAGTGATCTTTCAATCATTTGTCTTGCGACATTTTAGCATTAGTTTTATGGTCGTTATTTCTCCTACCAGACTTGTATATTATCCATCTATTATGGAATACGGTAATTATTTGAACAACCTTTTGTCGTCATAATACCTGATCAAAATAACAATTATTGAAACAAATCTTGAAGGCAAGCTTTGATGTTAACGAGCAACACAACAACCCTTTGTTTGTTTTCGATGAACATCATCACATTTTCTCTTGCTAGTTATTTAGGCCATTGCAGTTCATGATTTGTGTTGTCCTGTATGACACTTCATACCAACCAATTCAGTATCCAATACCGGTATCCAATACCTAAGAACCACATTGTTTAACAAGCAAGGAATACAACCATAACATGTATATCTTCTATATGCCTAAGTTGGACATCTCCAACCTTTTATTTTCTGCCAAATATTTTATAGATTCTCTTTCAGCAATTCCTTTTCTTTTTAAAAGAATCTATCAACACCAATAGTGGTGTCATCAACATGACACATGGTACAAAGCGTATATAGTCAACTACTAAGACCTTTGGACTTGCACTTTGAGGTGGATCACCATCATCAAATGTTTGGTGTTCATTCAAAAATCCATTCTTTAGTAATATTTTAGTGTAGTAAACATTTTACTTACATCTTCTATTCATCCTTATCATGACAACTTTGATGATCAAGCTATTATAGCTTATAAACGTGAATTGCGAGTATACTGTTTCTTTTTCAAAACCTTTTGGAGGATTAGGACGACTAGCGTCTCCAACCTTCACAAATTTTCATCAAATATGAGGACGTATACTCTATCATGTTGTAACCAACACATTGTTTTAGATATCGCAATACCTTTCACATATGATGGTTTTTGAAACATTGCTTTTAGCTCTTAGACAAACTTGATATTAAAAAACAATCTTTTGAATATCAAGAATCATGGAGGCAAACATGATACATTAGATACTAACACTGGAATTGTTACTCTTGATTTAATACTATTTATTAAACTTCATGGAGTACATAGAGTTTGCTGAAAGTTTGCAATAGGACTTATAAACTTTAAATTGACATTCAAAACAATACGATACCAGTTCGTAAAGTAATTATCTAGAATTTCTATAGTTCCACTATCTCAACTATAACTAAGCGTAAAGTAGTGAACGGATGCCAATGACTACAACAAACTATGCAAATTCACTTTGATTGTGTTTATGATAAATTGAGTTCGACAAATCCAAATTACAAATGAACTCCCACTCAAAACAACATCCCTCGAGTTGTTTTAGTGATTACACGAACCAAATCCACTACACCAAGTCCGATCATCACGTGAGATGATGTAGCTTTAAAGACGAACAATCAACATGTTCATCATATCATCCATATGACTCATGCTTTACCTTTCAGTATTCCGTGTTCTGAGACCATGTCTGTACATGCTAGGCTCATCAAGGTTAACCTTAGTTTCCGCATGTGCAAATCTGGCTTGCACCCGTTGTATGCACACATAGAGTCTATCACACCCGATCATCACGAGATGCTTCGAAACGACGAGTCTTAGCAACGGTGCCAACTAAGGACGGACACTTTATTACTTGATATTTAGTGGGAGGGATCTTCTTATAATGCTACCGTCGCGATCTAAGCAATACAAGATGCATAAAGGATTAACATCACAAGCAATTCATAATGTGATATGATATGGCCTTTCTTCTTGTGCCTTTGATCTCCATCTCCAAAGCATGGACATGATCTCCATCATCACCAGCGTGGCGTCAAGGTCCGTGGCGCCGCTTCATGGTTGTCCATCACCAATAGCAACTATTACAACTACTTAGAATAAAGCTATTACATGATGAACAGACACGCAGGTCTTAAACAAAATTTAAAGACAACCATTAGGCTCCTGCCGGTTGCCATATTACAATAAGGATCATTGCATACATCAAATATAATCACAATCACATAATGGCCATATCACATCACAAAACCCCTGCAAAAACGAGTTAGACGCCTCTAATCTTCTTTGCATGTTTTACGTGGCTTGGGGCTTTCGAATAAGAACGGATCTTACCTACGAACATGAACCACAACGTTGATACAAGTGCTATCAAGTGCAAAGTGTAGATTGGATCTATACTATGGTGGGAGAGACAGACACCCGCAAAGCCACTTGTGCAAAGCAAGTTACACGTCAAGCGTGGAGCAAGTCTCATGTGCGATGACATGTAAGGTTAGCCCGAGCCGCTTCATCCCACCATACCGCAAGATGCAAAATACACAAAGCAAAAGATGGCACGAGCACCAACGCCCACAAAACCATTCTCTTCTACTCGTGCAACAGATCTACGCATTGATACGGCTCTGATAACACTGATGGGTTCGTAGCATGGAAAACAAAAAATTTCTACCGCAAGAACGAACAAAACCCAGATCTAATCTAGATAAAAGACAAGTTCTAATCTATTAGACATGTGCAACGAGATAGATCTGTACTAACCCTTGTAGATCCGAAAGCGTTATGAGATTCGGATCTCGTGGTTGATGTAGTCAATCACTTGCCGATCTCAAGATCGAGTGGACGATCCTTCTGGCGCCGCGTTCCGGCAGCGCTTCCGCAGTCGGTCACACGTGCGGAGTCGAAGCAGACCTTCCTCTCCTTGTTCCAGCGAGCAGCGGCGGTAGTAGATCTTCTCCACGGAATCCCAGCAGCACGACGGCGTGGTGGTGGTGGTGGAGTAGAGAATTCTGCAGGGCTTCGCCTAAGCCTGAGCAGAAGAGAGGAGGAGGAGAGAGGCGGCTAGGGCAAGAGTGGAGGGGGCAAGGGTGTGGCACCCCCAGCCCTCTATTTAAAGGGGGGAGGCGCCATGGGAGGGGGAGTCCTTTTAGGACTCCCCTCCCTCCTATGGCCGGCGGATTGGGGAGGGGGGAGGAGTCCTCCTCCCCCACGACTCCTTGTCTTGCCCCACAAGGACTCCTTGATCCCTTTCCTGGTTTTCAAGCAAACTCCAAGAAATATTCCAGAACCTTCCGGAACATTCCGAAACCTTCTAGAATCCTCATACAAATACTCTGGAACATTTCCTAACTCAGAAAATGATCCCCAATATATGAATCTTATTCTCCGGATAATTCCGGATCTCCTCGTGATGTCCCGGATCCAATCCGAGACTCCGAACATCATTCGGTCTCCAACACACATTCCATATCTACTTAAAACAACTTCGAACCTTAGGTGTGTCACCCTACGGTTCGTGAATATGTAGACATGACAGAGACACATCTCCTATCAATAACCATCAGCGGGACCTGGAGATCCATAATGGCTCCCACATACTCAACGATGACTTCGTGATCGATTGAACCATTTACATACGAAACCAATTCCCTTTGTCACGCGATACTATACTTATCCGAGGTTTGATCGTCGGCATCTCCATACCTAGTTCTACCTCGTTACTGATAAGTACTCTTTACTCGTTCCGTGATATGTCATCCCTTGTGACCCAGTCACATGCTTGCAAGCTAACTAGATGACATTCCGCCGAGAGGGCCTAGAGCATATCTATCTGTCATATGGATGGACAAATCCCAATCTTGGTCCATGCACTTCAACACATACTTTCAGAATACCCAATGACACCTTTATGACCACCCAGTTACGAAGCGGTGTTTGATGTCATCAAAGTACCCATCCGGTGATGGTGATTAACACAACCTCATGGTCGAAGGATTAGGTTACGATGCATTTAAAAGCTTATAGCAATACGAACTTAATGACTTGATCTTATGCTACGCTTACTATGGGTGTGTGTCCATCACATCATTCTCCTAATGATATAACCTTGTTATTAATCACATCCTAATGTCCATGATCAGGAAACCATGATCATCAATTAATCAACAAGCTAGTTCAACAAGAGGCTTACTAGGGACTCTCTTATGTTTACAAAACACACAAGTAT
This sequence comes from Avena eriantha, assembly GCA_910589775.1. Taxonomy (NCBI): domain Eukaryota; kingdom Viridiplantae; phylum Streptophyta; class Magnoliopsida; order Poales; family Poaceae; genus Avena; species Avena eriantha. The sequence continues at coordinate 201,729,491 of OU342746.1, forward strand.
TAATGTTTCCGGTTAATACAATTATAGCATGGGATGTAAACATTTATCATAAACATAAAGATATAATAATAACCACTTTATTATTGCCTCTTGGGCATATCTCCAACAATTATTGCCACTTGGGAATATCTCCAACAGTCTCCCACTTGCACTAGAGTCAATAATCTAGATTACATGGTAATATACCGAACACCCATGGCGTTCTGGTGTTGGTCATGCTTTGCCCTAGGGAGAGGTTTAGTCAACGGATCTGCCACATTCAGATCAGTGTGTACTTTGCAAATCTTTATGTCACCATCTCGGACATACTCGCGAATAGCGTGGAAACGTAGCTTGATGTGCTTCAGCTTGCTATGTGACCTTGGCTCCTGTGCATTAGCTATGGCACCTGTGTTGTCACAGTAGATGGCCATCGGGTCCAACGCACTGGGAACCACGCCAAGTTCAGTAATGAATTCCTTCATCCATACGGCTTCTTGTGTAGCCTCCGAAGCAGCTATGTATTCCGATTCAGTTGAAGATTTCGCCACAACACTTTGCTTTGCACTCCTCCAGCTCACTGCAGCACCATTCAAAATAAATACGTATCCCAACTGTGACTTCGAGTCATCCGGATCGGTGTTCCAACTAGCATCGGTGTAACCGTTTACAACAAGCTGTTCATCACCTCCATAAGAAAGAAACATATCCTTAGTCCTATTTAGGTACTTTAGGATATTCTTGACCGCTGTCCAGTGCTCCATTCCAGGATCACTTTGATATCTGCTAGTCAAACTAACAGCATGTGCTATATCCGGTCTTGTACACAGCATGGCATACATGATAGAACCTATGGCCGAGGCATAGGGAATATTATTCATTTTCTCTCTATCTTCTGCCGTAGCTGGACTTTGAGTTTTACTCAAGGTCTTACCTGACAACATGGGCACGAACCCTTTCTTGCTATTTTCCATTCTAAACTTCTTTAGAACTTTGTCTAAGTATGTACTTTGTGAAAGCGCTATTAGGCGTCTTGATCTATCTCTATAAATCTTGATGCCTAGAATATATGCCGCTTCGCCAAGATCCTTCATTGAAAAACTATTATTCAAATAGGTTTTGACGCTATTAAGAAGTTCTATATCATTCCCAATCAACAATATGTCATCTACATATAGTACTAGGAATGCTATAGAGCTCCCACTCACTTTCTTGTAAATACAAGCTTCTCCATAAGTTTGTATAAACCCAAAGTTTTTGATTACTTTATCAAAACGTTGATTCCAACTTCGGGATGCTTGCTTCAGTCCATAAATGGAGCGCTGAAGTTTGCATACCTTGTCAGCATCTTTAGGATCGACAAAACCCTTGGGTTGTACCATATACAACTCTTCCTCAATGTCACCATTAAGGAACGCCGTTTTGACATCCATCTGCCAAATCTCATAATCGAAATGTGCAGCAATTGCTAACAAAATCCTCACAGACTTTAGCTTCGCTACTGGTGAGAATGTCTCGTCATAGTCAACTCCTTGAATTTGTCGGAACCCTTTCGCGACAAGTCGAGCTTTATAGACGGTAACATTACCATCAGCATCTGTTTTTCTCTTGAAAATCCATTTGTTCTCGACAGCCTTACGGCCATCCGGTAAGTCCACCAAAGTCCACACTTGGTTTTCGTACATGGATCCCATTTCGGATTTCATGGCTTCGAGCCATTTGTCGGAATCTGGGCTCACCATTGCTTCTTCATACGTCGCAGGGTCATCAGCGTTGTCCACCAACATGACATTCAAGGCAGAGTCATACCAATCAGGAGTGGTACGAACCCTCGTTGACCTGGGAGGTTCAGCAGTAACTTCGTTTGAAGTTTCATGATCATTATCATTAGCTTCCTCTCCAATTGGTGCAGGCGGCACAAAAACATCTTCCGGTGCTGCGCTACTCTCAAATCCGAGAGAAGGTTCAATAACCTCATCGAGTTCTACTTTCCTTCCAGTCACCTCTTTCGAGAGAAACTCCTTCTCAAGAAAGGATCCATTCTTGGCAACGAAAATTTGCCTTCGGATCTATGATAGAAGGTATACCCAATTGTTTCTTTAGGGTATCCTATGAAGACGCATTTCTCCGCTTTGGGTTCTAGCTTATCAGGTTGTAACTTCTTTACATATGCTTCGCAACCCCAAACTTTAAGGAACGACAACTTAGGTTTCTTACCAAACCACAATTCGTACGGTGTCGTTTCAACGGATTTAGATGGTGTCCTATTTAATGTGAATGCGGATGTCTCTAATGCATAGCCCCAAAACGATAGCGGTAAATCTGTAAGAGACATCATAGACCGAACCATATCTAAGAGAGTTCGATTACAACGTTCGGACACACCATTACGCTGTGGTGTTCCCGGCGGTGTCAACTGTGAAAGAATTCCACATTTCTTTAAATGCATGCCAAACTCATAACTCAGATATTCACCTCCGCGGTCAGAACGCAGAAACTTAATCTTCTTGTTACGATGATTTTCCACTTCACTTTGAAATTCCTTAAACTTCTCGAAAGTTTCGGATTTATGTTTCATAAAGTAGACATACCCATATCTACTTAAGTCATCCGTGAAAGTGAGAACATAACGATATCCACCACGCGATGCTACACTCATTGGACCGCACACATCGGTATGTATTATTTCCAATAAGTCTGTAGCTCGCTCCATTGTACCAGAGAATGGAGTCTTAGTCATTTTTCCCATTAGACACGCTTCACATCTTTCAAGTGATTCAAAATCAAGTGATTCAAGAAGTCCATCTGAATGGAGTTTCTTCATACGCTTCACTCCAATGTGACCAAGACGATAGTGCCACATGTATGTAGAATTATCATTAAATTTTATTCGTTTAGCATCTATGTTGTGAACATGTGTATCACTACTATCGAGATTCAATAAGAATAAACCATTCATCTCAGGTGCATTACCATAAAAGATATTACTCATATAAATCGAACAACCTTTATTCTCGGACTTAAAAGAGTAACCGTCTCGCAGTAAACAAGATCCAGATATAATGTTCATGCTTAACGCAGGCACCAAATAACAATTATTTAAATTTAAAACTAATCCCGAAGGTAGATGTAGAGGGAGCGTGCCGACGGCGATCACATCAACCTTGGAGCCATTTCCAACGCGCATCGTCACCTCGTCTCTCGCCAGTCTTCATTTATTCTGCAGCTCCTGTTTCGAGTTACAAATATGAGCAATCGAACCAGTATCAAATACCCAGGCACTACTACGATTACTAGTAAGATACACATCAATAACATATATATCAAATATACCTTTCTTCTTGATGTTGCCGTTCTTCAGATCCGCCAGGTACTTGGGGCAGTTACGCTTCCAGTGACCAGCACCCTTGCAGTAGAAGCACTCAGTTTCAGGCTTGGGACCAGCCCTGGGCTTGTTTGTAGGTGCGGCAGCTTTCTTGCCGTCCTTCTTGAAGTTGCCCTTGTTCTTAGGCTTGCCCTATCTCTTGAAATTGGTGGTCTTATTGACCATCAACACTTGGTACTCCTTCTTCATCTCCACTTCAGCAGTTTTTAGCATGGACGATAGTTCAGGCAACGTCTTGTTCATGCAGTGCATATTGTAGTTCATCACAAAGTTCTTATAACTCGGTGGCAGTGATTGGAGGAGACGGTGAATCCCCAATTCATTAGGAATCGATATCCCCAATTCTTGGAGCTTGTTTGCGTACCCAGACATGGTGAGCACGTGCTCGCTAACGGAGCTTCCCTCTTCCATCTTACAGTTAAAGAACTTTTCGGAGGCCTCATAGCTCTCCATGGCCGCGCGAGTCTCAAAAATTAGCCTGAGCTCCTTAATGATCTCGAACGGGTCGTGGTGCTCAAAACGCTTCTGGAGCTCCACTTCTAAACCGTACAGGATGGCACACTGAACTGTGGAGTAATGATTTTTCCGAGTGGCGTAAACATTCTTTACGTCATCGGTGGCATCATCTGCAGGTGGGTCACCCAGCGGTGCTTCGAGCACATAGGTCAACTGACCAGCCCTGAGGATGATCTTCAGTCCACGGAACCAGTCCGTGCAATTGCTTCCATTGTTTACAAGCTTTTCTTTCTCTAGGAACGCATTGAAATTGATGGAGGGGGTCGCCATAATCTACAACAAATTTGCAAGTAGTTTAGACTAAGTTTATGATGAATTGAGTTCAAATTTAATACTTAAGTTAACTAGGTGAACTCCCACTCAAAACAACATCCCTCACATTGTCTTAGTGATTACACGAACCAAGTCCACTACACCAAGTCCGATCTTCACGAGAGAAGATGTAGTTTCATCGGCGAACAATCTTCATGTTCATCATATCATTTATATGACTCGTGCTCTACCTTTCGGTATTCCGTGTTCCGAGACCATGTCTGTACATGCTAGGCTCGTCAAGATAACCTTAGTTTCCGCATGTGCAAATCTGGCTTGCACCCGTTGTATGCACACGTAGAATCTATCACATCCGATCATCACGAGATGCTTCGAAACGACGAGTCTTAGCAACGGTGCCAACTAAGGGTGAACACTTTATTACTTGATATTTAGTGAGAGGGATCATCTTATAATGCTACCGTCGCGATCTAAGCAATACAAGATGCATAAAGGATTAACATCACAGGCAATTCATAATTAGTGTGATATGATATGGCCCTTTCTTCTTGCGCCTTTGATCTCCATCTCCAAAGCACGAACATGATCTCCATCATCACCAGCATTGCGTCAAGGTCAGTGGCGCCACTTCATGGTTGCCCATCATCACTAGCAACTATTACAACTACTTGGAATAAATTTATTACAAGATGAATAGACACACACATCTTAACATAATTAAAGACAACCATTAGGCTCCTGCCGGTTGCCATATTACAACAAGGATCATTGCATACATCAAATATAATCACAATCACATGATGGCCATATCACATCACAAAACCCCTGCAAAAACAAGTTAGACGCCTCTAATTTTCTTTGCATGTTTTACGTGGCTTGGGGCTTTCGAACAATAACGGATCTTACCTACGAAACTGAACCACAACGTTGATACAAGTGTTATCGAGTGCAAAGTGTAAATTGGATCTATACTATGGTGGGAGAGACAGACACCCGCAAAGCCACTTGTGCAAAGCAAGTTACACGTCAAGCGTAGAGCAAGTCTCATGTGCGATGACATGTAAGGTTAGCCCGAGCCGCTTCATCCCACCATGCCGCAAGATGCAAAGTACACAAAGCAAAAGAGGACACGAGCACCAACGCCCACAACACCATTGTGTTTTACTCGTGCAACAGATCTACGCATAGACACGGCTCTGATACCACTGATGGGTTCGTAGCATGGAAAACAAAAAATTTCTACCGCAAGAATGAACAAAACCCAGATCTAATCTAGATAAAAGCCAAGATCTAATCTATTAGACATGTGCAACGAGATAGATATGTACTAACCCTCGTAGATCCGAAAGCGTTACGAGATTAGATCTTGTGGTTGATGTAGTCGATCACTTGCCGATCTCAAGATCGTGTGGACGATCCTTCTGGCGCCACGTTCCGGCAGCGCTTCCGCAGTCGGTCACACGTGCGGAGTCGAAGCAGACCTTCCTCTCCTTGTTCCAGCGAGCAGCGGAGGTAGTAGATCTTCTCCACGGAATCCCAGCAGCACGATGGCGTGGTGGTGGTGGTGGAGTAGAGAATTCTGCAGGGCTTCGCCTATGCCTGTGCAGAAGAAAGGAGGAGGAGAGAGGCGGCAGAGATTTGGAGTTATGGAGGAGGGCTTGGAGGTGGCGCCCCCACCCCTCTATTTAAAGGGGGGAGGCGCCATGGGAGGGGGAGTCCTTGTAGGACTCCCCTCCCTCCTATGGCCGGCGGATTGGGGAGGGGGGAGGAGTCCTCCTCCCCCACAACTCCTTCTCTTGCCCCACCAGGACTCCTTGATCCCTTTCTTGGTTTTCAAGCAAACTCCAAGAAATCTTCCAGAACCTTCTGGAACATTCCGAAACCTTCTAGAATCCTCATACAAATACTCTGGAACATTTCCTAACTCAGAAAATGATCCCCAATACATGAATCTTATTCTCCGGACAATTCCGGATCTCCTCGTGATGTCCCGGATCCAATCCGAGACTCCGAACATCATTCGGTCTCCAACACACAGTCCATATCTACTTAAAACAACTTCGAACCTTAAGTGTGTCACCCTACGGTTCGTGAATATGTAGACATGACAGAGACACATCTCCTATCAATAACCATCAGCGGGACCTGGAGATCCATAATGGCTCCCACATACTCAATGATGACTTCGTGATCGATTGAACCATTTACATACGAAACCAATTCCCTTTGTCACGCGATACTATACTTATCCGAGGTTTGATCGTCGGCATCTCCATACCTAGTTCTACCTCGTTACTGATAAGTACTCTTTACTCGTTCCGTGGTATGTCATCCCTTGTGACCCAGTCACATGCTTGCAAGCTAACTAGATGACATTCCACCGAGAGGGCCCAGAGCATATCTATCCGTCATATGGATGGACAAATCCCAATCTTGGTCCATGCGTTTCAACACATACTTTCAGAATACCCAATGACACCTTTATGACCACCCAGTTACGAAGCGGTGTTTGATGTCATCAAAGTACCCATCCGGTGATGCTGATTAACACAACCTCATGGTCGAAGGATTAGGTTACTATGCATTTAAAAGCTTATAGCAATACGAACTTAATGACTTGATCTTACGCTACGCTTACTATGGGTGTGTGTCCATCACATCATTCTCCTAATGATATAACCTTGTTATTAATCACATCGTAGTGTCCATGATCAGGAAACCATGATCATCAATTAATCAAAAAGCTAGTTCAACAAGAGGCTTACTAGGGACTCTCTTATGTTTACAAAACACACATGTATTAGCGTTTCCTTATAATATAATTATAGCATGGGATGTAAAAATTCATCATAAACACAAAGATATAATAATAACCACTTTTATTATTGCCTCTTGGGCATATCTCCAACATAAAGAGTTTCCTTTGGTTCTTCTAACATGTTCGAAGAGTGACTATAATTTTGGTAATCATCAGTTTCTTTTGTTACATGTTCCTTGTGACTCTTATGAGTCCTCTACACCAAAACACCTTTCCGTCTTAACCTTATGCTGAACGAAAGAGTGATCCTTCTGTATCAAAAGTAGTTCAATAAGTTGGTTCTCCACGTCTCTGTATCCCTGAAGCTCTACTTAAGATGTTTAGTAGAGTTTCATGTCTCGAAGTCTATGGTCGTGTTCTTTCCATTGTATGCTCTCCTTTTCAGAAGCTTAAACTCTTCTGAAATTCCATGGTCTCAACCCTTATGAAGACCACCTATCCAACAATTTGAACCCTCTCCTTATGTTTCCTCCATTACCTTGACGTGTTTCATGCTCGTTGGCTCTAGAGATGTTATGAAACATATATCCATGAGTTGACCATGAGATACTCTGTTGCGGTTCTATGTTATTCCCTCTCTTCCTTAGTGTGAGAAGCTTCCTCGAAGAAAATGAAGTGTTTCATTCATTCAATAATGGTGGCATGGATCAACCTCTTCGTGAAGATCGTTGAAGTTTAGTGTAACCCAGTCTCTTCTATCTTCCTACCTAGGAATCTCGGGACGAGATTCTTTTAAGGGGGATAGAACTGTAACACCCCTAGTTTTAGTAATATCAATTAGGGTTTGATGTGTGCATATCATGAGCATCATCTTGTTTAAATAAATGCATGGAAGAAAAGAAAAACCTAAAACCCTAGTTTCTTCTCTCTCTCAAAACAAGTCAAAATGGTTTTGATAATTTGAAAGTACAAAAGTTGTGGAACCCAAATGCTTATAAAGGGTCCCCACAGTATTTTAAAGGTTTACCAAAAGTCTCTAGTATTTTTGAAATGACACCAAAGTTATTTGAATTCAAATGCAAAAATAAAAGAGAGAAAACTATTTGGAAAAACATTTTCAGAGAAAAAAATAGAGCCAGAGCTACAGCCCAGCCGCAGCCTAGCTAGCCCAGTTCCTGGCCTCTGCTATCTGCCGCCTGTGCTACAACCCCGGGCCCTCTCTAGCTTTGGTGCAACCCACCTCGGCTTGTGCGTGGCCTAGTCTGGCTCGGTACCCCTTCGACCTCTTTCTTCCTCGTCGTCTTCCTCCGTCGAGGAAGCAGCTGCCTAGCGCGCCCGAGGCCACCCGATGCCACCGGCCATGCTGTGATGACCACCGTCGCCCCAGACATGTACAAGATCCCCTACGCCACTGCAAGTAACCCTAGCCATGCCCCACTTCCCCTCTTCCTCTCCCTCCCGCGTTCCTCCTCGTGGTCGAACCCTAGCCCCCAGACCTCGCTGGCGTCCTGTTGTTCCCGACCACCCCTCGTCATTCTGAGGCTACCGTTAGAACCGCCTCGTCGTTCTTGTTATCCTCATCGAATCATGCTTGCTGAGATGCCCTGAGTCGCTGGAATCAAGCCCATCTTCCCCGGCACCAACAAGTCCCGTCGTAGCCATCACCGCTGTTCCCGACATCGCCCGGCCTCGCCAAGCCCACCTTAAGCACCACGATGAGCCGCTGATCACGCCAGCACCCTCCCCTGCTCCTCTTGCTTCCTGTTTTGGCTTCCCGTCGTGCGACACCGAGCTCCGCCGCTGGCCGCCGTCGTGTGCACACCTTCGGCGACCAAAGCCGAGCGGCGCCGCCACTTTCCGGCTCGGCACGAAGTGTTGTGTCGCAAGCCCCTGCTCCCAAAGCCTCACGTGCCCCCAATCTTCCGCCCTGTGGTCGATATGTGGGACATGGTGGAGCTGACGTCAGCATGACGTCATGCTGACGCCATATCTCCTTTTCTTTTTCTTAAATGTTTTCTGTAATTGTTTTATTAAGTGAAAATGTTGACAGTTGGGCCCTGTCTGTCAGGGTTTTATTCATTTTGGAAATAATTTCTAAAATGAATAAAAGTCTGACATGCGGGCCTAGGTTGTAAAATAATTTAAATATTCCAAAAATGTTTAATTGTTTAATAATGATCTAAAAATGGATTGAAATTGGGAAAAATCATAACTAATTCATTTTAAATCATAAAAATATGTATAATATATCAAAATGTTCAAAAAATGAGATCTACACAATAGACTTAAAATCATGCATTGTTAAGCAACCTACATGACAATTTTAGTTACAAGAACAACTGGACCCCCGCAGGTGACTCCGAGGTTCCCCCTATTCTAGGGTTTGTACCCCTCGGACCCTGTTTAATTTGGCAAAGCATGTCTTAGGGTTTCATTTCAATACATGTTAACTTGTCATATCATCATCCTTCCTTGAGCATTGCACAAATGCCATGTGTCGATTGTTGCATCCTTCCCGGTATTACTACTTCTTCTCGGTAGACCTCGGAGTTGATGTGAGCAACGAGATTGAGTCCAACATTGAAGACCGAGATCAACACCATCGAAGGTTATCGACGAACAATGCCAAGCAGATGAACCTGAAGTTCTATATCTAAGTATCAACAGGCAAAGGCAAGCAAAACCCCAAACATGATATAATCCTATGCTTTCAAAGTATTTCATTCTTGCCATGTGCATATGATTCCAAAGTCCTTTATCGATCGATAGATAGAGTAATCCTATGTGATCCATGTTCTCTTTGTAGCCTATACTCCCTGATCCGCTGCTCCTAGCATAACTAGGGTTTGGCTTATGAGCTTCGCTAGAGCTGTTTATGTTCGTTGTGCTTAGCCATGGTTAGCTGTTACAGCTGGTCCATCCGGTTGATGAATCAGAGCTGCGAACGAACCTAGTTGGACAGGATGACGTGGTATGATCAAAGATGAAGGTTAAATATGCTAAGGCTTGTATGGGAGGCCACGTCGGGTTGTGGTTTTTGCAGTCCCATGCTCGCCACCACTAGGATCTGAGTTCTTGCATCTTGAACCAAGACGAGCGTACAGCCACACGGGGTTTATGGGGACCCCTCCGTTGATTAACTTGCCTAGTAGATTCCACGAGTCACATAGTTCGGGCGTTCCATTCGACATATGCATTCTGGTCTTTCTTGAAGGAGGTGGAGGAGGTGCATTCATACAAGTAGGTAAGCGTGGCAGGGAATGGGAGAGGCACGGCCTCTGTAATCTCAAACCCTGTTCACATCTCTAGGGACCGACTTTGGGACTTGACCCGTTATGGCGGCATCTCCTTAGGGCGTGACTCATGGTCTCGGCGGACGCAAGGTAAAGGTTGTGGCCAACCACCCTCTGCCGGCCTTCCAAGGAAGAGGGCTAATCTATAGTGGCATTAAGAGTCAGTTGGTACGTGTGGGTAAAGTTGTGCACCCCTGCAGGGTTAAATCTTTTCGAAAAGCCATGTCCACGGTTATGGACGACTTGGGAATGAATTAAAAGATCATAGAGAACTATAACCTAATCGTAAAACTTGGCAAGTAAGTAAAGTGTGCGTAAGGATGCTTCCTCATGGATTGAGGGGGTGATCCTAGATGGTAGGTTTAGCTGATAAAGTTTTGGTGGATATCAAAGATGATCAAAGCTAGTGATATCACTTTCTTAGCCCCTTTTAAATGTTCTACTTAGTAGATCTTCTCCTACCTCTTTTAGAAAGAAAGTTAGCTTTATGCAAAATAACCCCACTAGCCATAATTCTTGTGGAGTACACCCTGTACTCAGCCTTGCTTTGTTGATACTTTTGGAGCAGGTAAGTGTTATCATATAAGGTGAGTTTGTTACGGCATCGACATCGACGAGTAGCTTGGGGTTCCCGGTCGGCAGCCTGGAATCTATGGATTGGGACGTCATCGTTATGCTTCAGGCCTCTTAGGCCATTTGTTAAGTTTGCTATACTTAATAGCATAATTTTACTTCCGTTGTTTGATGTTTGTGGTCAGTGACCTCTGCTTGTAATAATTTGGTTCTTTGCTCAGTTATGAGCTTGCTGTAATAATTTTTGTGTCGTAGGGTCACTGTAATGTTACCGATTCTCTCTCTGTACGCTTTTGAGATTTAGGTTAGCTTATATCAGACAGAGGTCTAGGACTTGTCTAGCCTTAATACCAGGGGTGTCACACTATGGAGGACATCATGCGGGAGATAGAACCGCACAAAAGGTGCTACAATCAGGTTTTTACTGGCCTACCCTTTTTAAAGATGCAAGAAAATTTGTCTTATCATGGGATGAGTGTCAGCGAGTTGGTAATATTTCTAGACGTAATGAGATGCCTATGAATTAGTGTCTTGTTATTGAACCATTTGATTGTTGGGGATTCGACTTCATGAGTCCTTTTCGCCCTTCAAAAGGTTATACTCATATTCTTGTTGCTGTTGACTATGTTACTAAATGGGTAGAAGCCATACCTACAAAAAGTGCTGATGGTGAGACCTGTTTAAAAATGCTTAAGGATATTATTTTTCCTAGGTTTGGAGTGACTAGGTATCTTATGACTAATGGAGGTTCTCATTTCATTCATGGTGGTTTTAGAAAGACCCTTTCTAAATATGATGTTAATCATAGAATTGCTTCAGCTTATCATCCCCAAACTAGTGGACAAGTGGAACTATCAAATAGAGAAATTAAATCCAACTTGCAAAAGACTGTCAATATATCTAGGAAAAATTGGGCTAAAAAGTTGAATGGTGCTTTATGGGCTTATAGAACTACTTATAAAAATCCTATGGGAATGTCTCCTTACAAAATGGTTTATGGGAAAGCTTGCCACCTGCCTTTAGAAGTAGAACACAAAGCTTATTGGGCAGTGAAAGAACTTAATAGAGATTTCAAACTCGCTGGTGAGAAAAGATTATTTGACTTAAGTTCGTTAGATGAGTGGAGGAGTGAAGCATATGAAAATGCTAGACTCTTTAAAGAAAAAGTTAAAAGATGGCATGACAGGAGAATTCTTAAGAGAGAGTTCCATGTTGGTGAGAAGGTACTATTGTATAGGTCTCGTGTCAGATTTTTTGTAGGAAAACTAGCCTCAAAATGGGAAGGACCTTTTGTTATCGAAGAAGTGTATCGTTCAGGTGCAATAAAAATTTCTTCCTTAAAATATAACACTGCACAAGTGGTGAATGGCCAGAGACTCAAGCACTATATTTTTGGAGATTCTTACAATGAAGATATGGATGTTATTCAAATGGTGACTCCGATTTTTTTTATCAAAGACCAAGTTCAGAGACCTGCAGAGTCCGTTTTAGAATAGGTAACAATTATGGTAAGAAAAGGTCCGCGAAAATTTGTCAAGTTATATTTTTGCAGCTTTTATCTAACAAGGAAAACAATGAGTTGAAAGAGGGACGGAAATGGAGCCAGGGTGGCTCACACCACCCCGTGGTGCGGGCCCACCTAGCCACGCCACCAGGGGGTGTGGCCACCCCTGAGCCCGTCTCCAACCCGTTTTCTCCCAGTACCTTCCTTTTGTTGTAAAACTTCGTAATATATAATAACCCGGATCCCCCGAGGTTTGTATATTGTGTTCTCATCGTGTTTTTGTTTCGATCTATTTCTGACAGGTAGAGTCTCGGTTTTGGAGCCACAATGTCTTCCTCTGGATCAGCCAAGGAAGATTCCTCCACGGACATCATCAACCCATACATGCGTGAGTTGAAGATTCATCCCAAGGAGTTGATGCTCGAAGATGGGAAGGTACAGATAAAAGAGGTTCAGGGCCCTAAGGGTGAAGGCAGTCTGGGGGACATGATGGAAGAACTGGAGTAAGAAGTCTTTAGGTACAAGAAGCTAGCGGAACACAAAGTGGATATCATCCATAAGACTAGTTCGGTACTCATCGCCGCGCACCAGAAGGAGATTGCTGAGCTTAAGGATGAAATTCTCTCACTCCACCAAACAACCAACCAACTACAAGCACAACTCTATGATGTGCAAAATCAAAATGGTGAGTATGAGGTTAGGTTTAAACGCATAAGTGCTGCTGCTAGTTTCAGGATGTTGGAGACCAGGATGTCTTTTGTTGATGGGGAGCCCTTACCTTGGAAGTCGGACGATGATGAGAGAACATCACCACCACCGAAGGAGTAATCCATCATAAGGTTTTGGCATCCCCTTGGTTTCTCCAAGCTTGGGGGAGTGCCGCAGTATCACATCACTATCTTCTATCTTTTTACCTTTTTAGTAGAGTCATATCATGAATAGAGAAGTTATTATGTAGGATGGTTTGCATTATGGAAGTATCCCCCCTCTAGCTAGATATATATGTATCCGTTGGTGTGAGTTGCCGTTATGGAATATTAATGAGAAGTTCTATCATTTATCCGTTTGCATATCTTATATTAGTTTTCAATTGCTATTATATGACTGATCTTGTTGTTAGTATTGGTATCACTTTGGGATCATTGAGTAAATTTAGTTGGTTTTGGCAAACTTGGCTCTGGTCAGCAGCAACACTATTTGAGAATTGAATGAAAAAGAGAAAAGTATTTTCAAGAAATATAATTTCATCATCTTTCTTTCTTGATTAGCTCATAAGCTTAGTATTCTCTAGTTAAGATCATTTGTGCTTCCAAGGAAGATTGCATGCTTGTTTTTATCACCTGTATGTTTGTTTGTTTCCTTCAACTCTTATGCTTGCTACCTAGCCTTGCTAGCCTAAACCCTGTACTGAGAGGGAATGCTTCCCGTGCATCCAATCCTTAAACCAAAAACCTATGCCATTTGTGTGCACCATACCTACCTACTAGCATTATTGCTATTCCAAGTAAATTCATGTTTTTATCTACCTTCCGAATTAAACTTGTTATGTGAAAATTAGTGATTAAAGCTCTCAGAAACTTGATGGCACACTTTACTTTCTTGCACTTAATAAACTTGAACCATTGTGTCCATCTATGTTGCGTATATGCTTGCGCTTTATAAGTTGAGAGTTAGCAAAACCATGTTACCATGGGGAAAGCTTTCAACATTGCACTTATTTAGTTGATATCATGATTCTTTTGCTTATGGATCTCGGCGGTGTGAAAAAAAGGGGAGCTTGTAAGCTCATGGAGTTTGTATATGTGTTAGAGAAATGCTTGGGCCGCTAGTCTAAGCCATGCCTAATCATGGTGGCAACTTGCACCGTAACCATAGTGAGCAATCTGTGAAGCATCCTCAATAAAAACCTATGCAAATAGCAAATAAAAAGATCACTGAGATGCTCATTGTCTGCTTGCCTTGTCATTTTGATATGGGAATGCTTCCGTATCATCGGGCAAGGGGGTACCCCGTTGGCGGTTCTCTATGATACACATGTACTTACAATGACAAGAACTTACTCGTGACTAAAGTTGAGTAGCATGAGGTTCGGTCTTCATAAGTACGGGGCATGAGATTTTCAACTTATAACTTGTCAAGCATATCCTCATATTTGTTCACTTTAACCTTAATCACCTCAAGATGCTTATGACAAGGGCAATGAGAGCTGAAAGTCAATAAGTACCATAATTTTTGGAAGCTCTTTATGAAACTTGAAATCCCTGCTTCCCTCTACGAAGGGCCTATCTTTTACTTTTTAGTTGAGTTAGTAAACCTACTCCTTTCTATCTTAGCAAGTATTTTGAGTTGTTGTGTGGCGAGGGTTTAACTCATCAATGCCCATTGTTATGGACTTGGGTTTTGGAGAAGGAGGGATACACTGGAAGTCTCGATCGACTAGCAAACAAGCACACAGGGACACAAGATTTACCCAGGTTCAGGCCTCGTAGAGGATCCTACTCCTGCTTGTCTGCTCTTGATTGATGATGATCCGAAGGATTACAATGTCACCGATGGAGGGGGTGCACAGATGAGATCTGGTAGTGTATGAACTAGGGTTTATGATGTCTAGATCTATTGTGGCATAGCGTGTCCTCCTTGTTGGATCCTCCTAGCCTTTATATATGGGGAGGCTAGGTCTGAGGTACCAATACGAGTTGGTTACAAGTTAGATTAGAACTCTAGTCTTGAGCTTTCCTTGTCTTGTACGTTGGGAGTCGGTGTCCATATGGGCTTCATACCACTCGAACCGTCATAGGCGTCATGGACCTTGGTAATTCGTCGAGTGGGCCTTCCATCGATCCGCGCCAGGTAGGCTATAGTTGAGTGCCTATTGGGCATACCCATGTCATTGTGTTTCATTCATTCATATGATGATTTATTCAATCATGTTTCTTATGTTTCTTGTTTTGCACATAACTCTTATCTTAGTGAGTATACTTTGAAAGATATCATTTGAAAACCCCGTTATGTTTGAACTCCTGCAAATTGTTAACTATTCTTTGACCAAGAGCAAAGTTTGCCATTACCAATTATGATTTACCTTGTGTATCTTTATTGTGTTTCCTTTACTTATTACAAGTTAAGTTATATAATAGTGAGTTGTCTTCTATTATGATTTGTGTATTGATGAATGTGATGCTTCTTGTCTGTATTCTTTTATCGACACTTCACTCCATAAACCTGAGGTCATGTTTATTGAGCTAATTTTTCGCTTGGGGACCAGCAAAGTCTAAGCTTGGGGGAGTCTAATAGATGGTACTTAAGTTATTTCATATGTTTTTGCATGGTTGATGACTTTTAGAGTATGGACCGCTGAAGTCAGGATTCTGATGGAAAAGGCACAGTTTGGAGACGAAATTCGCGAAGATCAGAAAATCCCGGAAAATACATGGAAAATCCTATTTTTCCAGAAGACGAAGGATGCCAGAAGGGATAGCAGAGATGGGCCACAAGGGCCCACACCACCCCCTGGCGTGGGCCATCCTTGGCCACGCCACTAGTTGGTGTGGCCACCCTAGCCCACCTATGGCTCTCTCCTTTGGCGTATACTATCCCCACGAAACCCTAAGACTCGGGGAGAAACCATAGAAAGGTTTCGCCGCCTCTGCAGGGCGGAAACTACAGAGAGAGAAAGAGCTCTCCAGCGGGCAGAAATCTGCCGGGGAAATTCCATCCCGGAAAGGGGATATCGTCACCATCAACACCACCATCAAGTTGGACTTCATCGAGATCATCATCGTCATCACCATCACCATCTCCACCAACACCATCATCACCACTCCAAACCGTTGTAACAATTGGGTTGAATCTTGCAGAGTTCTTAGGGGAAACTTTCCCGATGTTGATTACTTGCTGTAGTTGATGCTATTGAGTGGAACCATTGAATTATTGTCTATGTTCAGATTGTTACTTGCCATTATTTCATCTCTGATCTTTATCCATATGATGTCTTGTAAGTAGTTCGTTTAGTTCTTGAGGACATGGGAGAAGTCATGTTGTTAGTAGTGGAATTGTGTTGAGAAAGATTCAATAGTTTGTTATTTAAGTTGTGGTGTTATTCTTCTAGTGGTGTCATGTGAACGTCGACTACATGACACTTCACCTTTATGGGCCTAGGGGAATGCATTGTGTATTTTTCTACTAATCATAGGGGTTGCCAGAGTGACAAAAACCTGAACCCCCGTTAGAAAACCTTTGCACAAGGGATGTTAGGATCTCAGAGTTTAAAGCTGTGGTTAAGTTTCTATCTTAATTACTTTCTTGTACTTGCGGATGCTTGCAAGGGGTATAATCACAAGTATGTATTAGTCCTAGGAAGGTCGGTACATTAGCACAGGTTCACCCACACAACACTTATCAAACTAAAGAAGATTAATCAACTATATGAAGCGAAAGCACTTGATGATATTCCCATGTGTCCTCGAGAACGTTTGGTCATCTTAAGTAATACGACCGGCTTGTCCTTTGCTAAAGAAAGGATTGGGCCACTTGCGGCATTATTATTATTGTCTTTTATTTACTCACACTTTATTTACCTACATTATCAAAAACCCTAAAAATCCATTTGCTAAGTATTTACAGAGAATTCCTGCTCCAAGCCACTCGTCAACACCTTCTGATCCTCATTGGGTTCGACACTCTTACTTATCGAAAATACTGTGATACACCCCCTATACTTGTGGGTCATCACGCCCGTATAGTTGCGTCTGACCACAAAATCGCATGGGAAGGTACCTCCAACTCCAAAACTTCAATCATTTTTCTCTCTTCTACCTCCAAACTCTCTCAAAACCTCAAGAGATCTTCATCTCCACTCAATTTCATTCGCTATACTCGCACATGAGTGATCTATAGTATGTTTCTCCTCCAATCCCCCAATTACTTTTTGAAAATTCATCCTCGATCTATTGTCATTATTGTAGCATCCCAATTGTCTAACAATTGCAATGCTACTAGCCTAGTCTATAAAATGCTACTTCCTACATATAATTGTTGCATCATAATTATATCATGCTCATGTCATCATGCCACCTTGCATTTGAGCATCATATAAAACCCTTTTGATTTGGTTCTTCTCTCATATGCAGTATTAATTGTAGTTGGCTTTTGATATATTGTATTTGGTTCTTGATATATTGTTTAATGCCCAAGTGGAATTGGGGGCATATCTTTCATTCAACTCCACCACTTTTCTTGTCACCACCTTATAATTCCACCATCCCATTACCCATGAGCTTGTATTTATTTTTATTTTGATATTTATTCTAGATCATGTGGGTTGGGGTGGATCTAATTCTATAATTTCTTTTGCTTGGCCTTTATTCCACTTCTTGGGAATGCATAAGAATAATGCCAAGTTATTATTATTGTTTTCACAAGCATAAACATGGCATTTAATGTCCATGCATGGGCCATGCAAATTATCACCATCCTTTTTCTTTTGGGATTTTGCTTGTATCTTTGGAAGTGTGGCATGTTTCTTTGAGATTCAATTCAAGGTGGCCATTCTTTGCTCCTCACCAAAACCACATCCCTCTCTCTCTCTTATCCAACATCTATCTAAGCATGGTCATGTGGGTTTTTCCACATAAACCACCATCTCCTCCATCACATGTTTTACTCATGTTGGCTTGTCACAAAACCCTACCCCATATCCTCTACTTCATCTCCTTCTCACCCTCCACCCATGTATGACCTAGTGTGGCCAAACCAAACCCTAAAACCTACCCTATCTCCTCAAACCCTAATTTTTCTTAACTAAACCCTAACCCTTAACCTCACTCACCGCTCTCTCTCTCTACCATGCTGGCCCCACCTAGCCACCCTCTCTCCCTGGTCCCACACCCCAGCTACCCCATCTAACCAGCCCGAACCCGAGCCTCCCCTCTAACCCTACCCAAGGCTAACCCTAGCCTTAACTGAGCTCCCCTCTCTGATCTCTCTCTCGCTACCAGCCGGCTCCACCGACCTCACCGGCGCCCCTGGCCCACCTGGCAGCCTCCACCCTGCCCTGCCTGGCTGCTCACGTCGAGCACGTGAGCGAGGAGGGTGAAAAGGTGGCCGAAGCCACTTTATCTACCCCGAGCCCCACAGGCCTCTCCCCTGTCCCTCTCCCTCGCCTTGTCCCTCTCCTCACGTCTCCTGGCTTCACCAGATCCACCCCAGAGCCCCTGTCTCTCCCCTCCTCTTCTTCACCGACGCCAACCCCTCTCTCGCCGGTAACCGCCAGTAGCGCCACCGCCCCCTCGTTCCTGCGGGCGTGGTTGACGTGGAGGTGGTCGAGGAGCACCCCCTACTTTGCCTAGTACACACCAACGAGGAGGAGGAGCACCAGGATCGCCAGGACCAGCGCCGCCCCGACGAAACCCTAGATCTCCGGCCGCCAGCCTCATCGTCGATCTGCTGCGCCCCACCCCGATCCGAGCCCTCCATCGAGCCAGCGGTGAGCCCCTGTACCTCCTAGACATCCTCGCCATCGCCGTCGTGTCCTGGTCGCGCCAGACGTTCCCTCGAACGCTCTCTGCGCGCCGGCGTCCGTGTTCGTTTCCAGACCGTGGCGTCGCTTAGGTAGATCTAGCCGCCTAGCGCGTTCCTCGCAGCAAGCCCAAGCCAGCGCAGTGGTAGCCGCCGCCGCGCACAGGCACGAGGTCGCAGGTTCGATCCTTGCACCGTGCGCTGCCGCTGTCTGCACGCGCAGCCGTCAGAGAAAAGGGGAAGAAAAACAGTAGCTGTCACCACCTTGCACTTACCCCCCTGCGATTTTTGCCGGGTAACCCGCGGTACACCGAGCCCCACCTGTCAGCCTCTGTGAGCTTTTTACAAAAACGCACCCATAGTTTCGCAGCCCTCAACCCACGCTCCAGCACACCCCACCCGTCAGCCTACTCCGGGGTTCGGCCTCTGGCACATGGGCCCTAGTCCGCTGGCCCACCTGTCAACCTCAGCAGCTGGGCTAACCCGCGGTGTAAAAAGGTTTTCCGCGCACTGCGTCGCCAGTCAGACCAGCCCCACCCGTCAGCGTCTAGGGCTGGAGAAGGGCTGGGTAACAAAAGTAATTCCGTTTATCTGTTTAATAAAACAAATTCAAAATATTTAAATTCAAATCAGATTTTAAATAACTTTTAAATTACAAATCCAAATAATACAAATGATATATGTTTTGGAATCAGGAAAATGTGAGGAATTCAAATATGCCCTTCAAAATATTATTTGAACACTTTAAAATTTCGAGATGATTAAAATTACAATAAAATGCCCTTTTCTTAATAAATTAATAACTTTAATTATATAGCTCCAAATTTGACAAATAATATGTCTAAATCGATCAGCGCGACGAGCCCGTTCTATCTATGAAGTCCTTGTTCTGAATTGAAGCATGCATCATGTCATTATTAAAAATCTGAACTGTTTATGGCAATAAAATTTGACTAAATAAATAATAAAATGCTTTATTCTTGTACCTCACACCTCACCATGCCATGCTACTTTAATGCCATGTAAATTGTGCATCATTCTTCATGGCATGCTTGTTTGCTTGACGCATTTTAATTCATATGCTTGTGCACCTTATTTATGTTGGCCCTTGTTTGTTTGGTTCTTCTTCGAATAGACGCCCAGCAGGAGAATTACCAGGAATCACAAGAGTACTACCCAGATCCATCTCTCGCTTCAACTGAGCTGCCAGGCAAGCACTACCACATGCTTGCATACATATAGTACCTATTGCCTCTATCTTATTCTTGCATCATCGAGTCGCGATTGCATTAAATTGAATCCCAAGTACTGCATAGCCTTTACTTTTAAAACCCCACCGAAGCTTGTTCCTCCATCCCAAGAGCCATTACTACAGGAGTTGTTTGAGCCATGCGAGTCGTAAAAAAGCATGTGTAGGGTATGTGAGTGTCTGATGAATAACAAGGTACCTAAACAACATAACCTGAGTAGTAATGGGATAACTAATGAAAGAGGCACCGGTGAGCAATATCTGCTATTTGGTTTTTCATGCTCACTTGTGTCCCGTAGGACCCCGAGTACTTGATTCCTGTTCCTTGTTTATTCGCACTATCCACATCCGGGAGGCCTTATGGACCCCCCCGAGCCAGAGCTTGATTCATTCTTATTTCTTGGGGCCACAAAGTAGTTTGGGGCTTTATTACTATCCTGTACTAATGCCATGTTACTGTTTTATTAAGATTGTGCGAGGAGCACCTGTACTGTTTAAGAATTGCGGAGTGTTTTTGCGGTATCGACAAGCCCAGTCACATTTTCGGGTTCCCAGTCGTTTACAGCCATTGGCGCAAACCTTGGGTCCGTCTCGGAGCCGGCCAACTTCGTTGCGGGTAGTTTAATGGGGTGGCCCCCTGAAATATTTCTGAATCCTGTGATTGCTTTGTCGTGAATGCCTCGTTGGGTTTTGAGTTGGTTTTTCCGAGGTTGATCGAGTGTGTGTTGCTATTCGTGCACCCCTGCAGGGTAAATCTTTCTGAAAGCCGTGTCCGCGGTTATGGACGACTTGGAGCACAGTTTCTCGATCATAGACAAGAATAACTAAAGTACCGCTTTTAATTTGACTAAGTACTTGACTAGTAAATAGAGCAATACTCATGGAATGGTTGATAAAACTGCCAACGGATGATGGGGGGTTGTTCGCCCGCTTCCTCGTTGGTAAGCGAGGAGGAGGATGGATCTGTTAATTATACTGTTATAACTGTTGTTCTTAATTCACGGACATCCGTCTATCATTGGTTAGGCGGATGGTTAGCGAGTATCTATAGAATTGTTAGCTATTATCTTTTGCTGCAATTGCGTCACCCCAGGTGGTGTCCCCTTTAGTGGCATAAAGACTTGCTGAGTACCCCTAGGGTCTCACACTATAAATTGTTTGATTCAGATGAACAGGTGTACTCACAAGATGGATACTGGGTGGAGGAGACAGATGATGTTGGCAATGATCATTCGGTGTAGAGATTCCAGGAACGGGGATCCTTGAGATCTGTGGGCGGGATGTGTTTATTTATGTGGCATCTTATGCCGATTTGCTTCTTATCCGTACTCGGATCTTGCTTTCCGCTTCCGCCTGATACTCTGATGTTTGTTGTATGAGGAGCTA
Source organism: Avena eriantha (assembly GCA_910589775.1). Lineage (NCBI taxonomy): Eukaryota > Viridiplantae > Streptophyta > Magnoliopsida > Poales > Poaceae > Avena > Avena eriantha. The sequence continues at coordinate 201,750,923 of OU342746.1, forward strand.
TCCTAAAATATTATCTCTATTCAGGATATTTGAATCTTGCCGTATGGCGTTGCAATATTTCTATTTCTTTTAGATGGAATGGCTCTGAGGACTGTTGTATGTGGCTTGCATACATACTCATTTGTGTATGTAGTTGATCCCTTCGCCAGCCGATTACGCCGCTCGTTCTTGTCCCGATGTTCTGAAAGTGGTTAGGACGGCCGAAAGGTCTACCGTGAGCGGCCCCGGGCCCCACCGTACTATTTTAACCACTTTCGCTCATCCAGGCATGCAACTAAGAGCGTAATTCACCGAGTTAGTTACAATTATCAATCTAGGGTGAGACCTACTATGAACCAATTGCCATGATTTTCTTGCCTAGATTATTATCTTGAGGAGATTCTTTAGTGTGTTTTGATGAGGAATATATTATACTTACTGTTATTAGATCAAAAAGTTTTATTTTTGCCTTTGTTCAATGTTTTAAATGATGAACACAAGGAGCCAAACTCGTGCTCGTGCCACTGCTAGCACTTCTCGGGCTGCCGCTCAAGAACGCATGGGGATATGGTTCAGGGATGAGGCCCATCGTGATCGCTTCAACAGGATCAAGAACTGCGAAGTGATGGCCACCAAGTGGGCTTGCCCCATTATATTGAACCAACTCAGTATTTTTGATAATTTTAATTTACTTTGCAATAGAGCTGGCCTGCAAAACTTTGTGTACAATGATGTACCTACTTATCGCCGCTTAACCATTGAATTTCTAAATTCGTTGCAAAGCACCATTAAACAATGGCAAGGAGAGGACACCATTTCTTTCAGACTAATGAACAACAATTACACTTTAACATTAGATGAATGGTGCACATGCTTTAATTTGCCAAACAATGATGTTCATGCCTTACGCGCATCCTTTATTGGCTTAAGTCCTTCCCTTGAACAATACTATAATGGAGTGAGCTTCACTAGTAGAGTGAACAAGGGGAAGAATATTCAACATCCTACAATTCGCTTTTTGTTCTATGTTATTGCTAACACCTTGTAGGCACGTAATAATTTCACGAGACTCAACGAGGAGGACATCCTAGTCCTCACAAAGGCTGGTTACATCAACTGCAACCTGTCACTCAACTTGGGCACCATCCTTGTGCGCTACTTGGAGCACCAAGCCTCCCAAAGCCAAGGGCCAATCACAGGTGGAGGCGTCATCACTTTGCTTGCCACTGCCCTAGAAATCAACCTAGGTGAGTTGCAACCCGTACTAGGTGAGACACGTGTTGGTTTCTCCACTTTGAGAGCCTGTGGAATGCTTACTAGGAGAGGTGGTGTTTATTACCTGCATATTGCTGGAGCTGGGCGTCTCTACCCTACTCCTATGCCTAATGGTCTTTTCTCTATCGAGGAAGGATATTTTCTATATGACTTGCAGGTTGAGCAACACCAACCCAAGGAAGAGACTCTAGAAGAGGATGAGGACCAAGAGGAGGAGCAAGAAGTTCCTTACCAAGAGGAGCAGCCACAAACCCGGTTCGCCACATACCAAGATTTCCAAGGACTTGGAGGGACTGTGGAAAGGATGCATAGCCTCTCTTTGAACCTCCAAGAATCAACTAGTAACCTCTCAACTCAATTCGTGAACTGGAGTAACGCCTTTTCCCGCCACCATAATGATTTGAAGGGCTTGCAAAAGCCTAAGCTTGGGGAAGTTTCCTCATGGATCTTTATTTGGCATTTATTTGCTTTTATTTATTTCGAGGTTATGTTTTTATTTGAGTTTATAAGCACTCGTGTTGGTTTCGCCAACAATTTATTTTCTAAGTTATTTCTATTTGCTTTCAAGATTTTCTAGCCGAGCTTTGCCGCCAATTTCTATTATTTAAATTCCATCTCTTAAAAATCACAAAAAGATTTCTCCCTTTTTCCTTATTTTCCCTCTTTATTTTCTTTCCACCTCGAGGCTTCATATGTTTGCAGGAGAGTGATCGACTTCGAGTTTCCAAGAAGCAAAGAAAAAAGGAAGAGAGAAGTGGAACCAAACATGAGAGGTATGCCTTATGCCTCCCCACTTTTGAAGTTTGAGAGACCCATGCTAGTTAGTAGTAAATGTTAGGATATTATATTGGTGGAGTGAGTCTTTGTCTCGTAGTAAGATTTTTCGTTTGCATGGGTATTTAATTGGGTTCATTTTGTTCTAGCTCTCGTAATTAACCAAGTATTGCCTAAAAATTGCCAAACAATTGTAATAAGAAAAAGTCTCACAATTGAAGGCTTGGGTGTTGTAGTGCTTAGTCTTGAAGGTTTATTTATAGAGACACTCAACACCACTAAAAATGTTGATTGACTTGATAGCTCTCTTTATAAGGATTTGTTCGATTGAATTAATGTTTAGTGGTTTTTGTGAGCATGCAAAGTTTGACTTGTTAATCATAAGAATGATATAGCTTTACGCGTGTCAAACTTCATGAGATGCCAACAACTCCGCTGGCCTACGAACGATCTTCATGGAGGAAACTCCTAGATTTCGGCTATGAGTTGATTAGACACTTGTAGCAACAATGCTATAGTGGGTAAGATTCTTGGCACTCCCGGGTAGCTGTAATCATGATGGAATCACTCCTCTGGGTATTATGAGTAATCATTATGCAAAAGGATCAAAAACCTTAGTGATGCCATGAGTGTCCATCACAGACCGATAAACTAATAAAAATCTTAGGCATGCTCTCAATTACTTAAAAACTAAAATTCTTGAAGGACAATGAATTGACAAGTAGTGCTTGAAAATTCTTGATTTATTGATGTGGGAGAATTGAGATACTCTAGTATATATATGTTTTTCATGACAACTCTCACACTCTTAATTTACATGATTATACTTTATTATTCAAAGGCAAGCCTATAAGTTGATTACTTGACATGGAATAAAGTTTACTCATTTGAATCATACATGTTTACAATATTTTTGCTGCACTATAAGGATGCATGAAACCCGTATAATATGCTTGCCATTACTCTATCTATGCTGAAGTTTTTTAGATTTATGAAGTGGAGGAAACATGAGACTACTAATCATGAGTAAGATCACCATCTCGTTATTTCAGTTTAAATGCTGAGTTCCTTTTTGATTTTGGTTTTCTTACTCGGGGACGATCAAGTTTAAGCTTGGGGAGGTTGATGGCTCTGAAATACAGCCATCTACATTCACATTTAAACTGGATATTACTCATATTTTTTGAAATGTCTCTCTAAACCCTGCCACAAATGCTAATATTCAGAGGGGTATGCAATCCTTTGTCCTTGTATTTTTCCTGCGCAGATAATGTCGTTTAAAGGAGGGAATCACTACATTAAAGTCAAAGATACGAGATTTCCAACAACCAGAAGAAACCAGTAGTCATAATACGGAGGCAGACACTTTAACGACCAACTATACGACCGGAGCAAAAATTCCGACTGTATAGCTCCGGTCGTATAGTTGGCACCACCTGATGGCCCAAAATATATCGAGCTCGTTGGGGAACCCCAAGAGGAAGGTATGATGAGCACAGCAGCAAGTTTTCCCTCAGTAAGAAACCAAGGTTTAATCGAACCACTAGGAGCAAGGAAACACCCCGAAGGTGTAGCTAGCTGAACGTTGGCAGGGTGCATGTTGTGACCTTGGATCGTTAAGGATCCTAAGTCCCTGCGAATAACGTGCTAGTCCCTGGATCATTAGCTAGCACTTCACAGTCGATGAATATCATGTAAAACACAAGTCATTATTACACGAATAATCCAGAGTATAATTATTACAAATTGCATAGCTTATAGCTAGCTCAAATAAAACATCGGAAACTAAGTAAAACTTCAGTCCATCAACGCCTCAGGCTAGTTGTGTGAAGACCCGCGATCCCTATGCACCTTTCAGTCTTCGGATTCTGCACATAAGACGTGCAGCCAACAAGTTGGGTCAATACTTTGAATGTATTGGAAAATGACACCGAGGAAAGAATAAGATTATCTCTACATGCAAGGCTAAGTGTAGGCTTTGGGGTTCATTTGCATAAAGCCAATTTTCTCTATGTAATAAGAAAAGAGGAAGAGATATCCCTACTTTGTAAACTTTGATAAGTAGTATAGAGTCGAATGGAACACGTGGATATTACTCACCAAGTGCCCAATCAACCTAGCACTTGGATATTACGCACCAAGTTTCCAAAATCCCACCCAATGGCGATATTACTCACGCCTTGGGGTTTATAAAACTTTAAGTTTGGAAAAGAGAGAGGAAGATCTTTTAGAGGATCCATCCTTCAGATGCTCAATGTTGTTCTGTTTCCGTGAACACGGGTGATCGATCAGATTGCAATACTCTCGAGAGGTTGTGCACTTTCCCCACAATCCACGATCAAGTCCTTTTACAGACAAGACCATGGCAAAACCTTCCCTTAGTAGCCCCTCTACCAGCTGGATCCAACCGTGCCAAGAACCTCCAAATGTTGGTACCCCGGTGAGGTTTCCCACTAAGTACTAAGCCAAGACAGAGCCCATATGTATTGTGGTTGCACTGGAAGCTTCTGAATTCTGAAACATGGCAAACTTCTTTGATTCCTAGGCGGCCGTCCTCCACCAAATATCCACTCGTTGACCCGACAACCATTCCGCCCCGAAGAAAACTTAGTTTTATTTTGAAGGGGTTTTGGAGAAGAAAGGTTCGCTCGAGAGAGCTCTCGTACTTAGAATTTTTTTGAGTCTTTCGAACCCCCCAACGGTACTTGGTATATAGATAGCATAGCAAGCAATACTTAGCAAAAACAGGGAAACCTAATAGGATGGTAATTCCTAAGTATAAAGCTACTCATGGCATACTACAAAACCGCACTTGCGAAAATAGTGATAAGAAAATCTACTAAAGACCGACACATGCATACTACAAGATTTGAAGAGTAAAACATGCATAGTCAAAAACTGGGATATAATATGTACAAGTGGTGTAACTTGCCTTGATCTGAGCAGCACTCTACACAACAGTACTCCTCAGCGCACTCCGAACAATCTAACAAAACACAAACATAGATCTAATCACAATTTGCACAAAACAATGTCACGAAGGTGAATATGCATGCATGCAACATGGTAATATGCAAGGATGGATTCAAATTCGACCAAGGGTTTTATTCTGGGTGTTGTTGAGTTGGGGATGTCATTAGAATCGATTGCCCACGTATTTTAAGTATTTTGGGTTAATACCTAAATAAACAAGCTCATAAATAGATCTACAACTCCAATCTACCTCAAAATAGGTCTGAACACTCTAAGAAAGTTATAACAATTTTCCACAAAAGTTCTCGTAGATACAAATCCAACGCAACAAGAATCAACTAGAACGGATCTACGGATATTTTTCTAGAATTAAAATACTCTAATCTAAACTTTAAATCCTACTGCAATATTCTGCAGTAAACCAGCAATATTAATGTAGATCTTTATTCTACTCAATTTTGTGAATCCAACGGTATATTATACGCAATTTTTGGACAAAAACCCGATTTACTATGAATTTTACAAGATTAAAGTTTTTTCTGCCTATTTAAAAGGAAAACAGGATGGCGGCCAGCTGTGCAGCGCCAAGTGGCCGCATCGGGTTGGTCCAGCGGGCTGACGCGGGCCGACTCAGCGCGCTGACGGTGCTGCCACGCGGCGGCTGACGTGGGCGTGCCACGCGGCGCGATGCGGTTCGTCGGTACCGGTTTAGTTGGCCTATCTAATCTGGGCCGTTCCCTCGCGATCTAACGGACAGAGGGGAGCACAGTGGCTTACTTGAGGCGACGACAGCAGCATGCTCGATGGCGACGGTGGACGGCGGTGGTGCGTCAGCGGTGGTGCGTCGGCGATGGTGCTTGGCGGCGGTCCGACGACTTCCCGAGGTGGCGAAGTAGACGACGGCGTGGAGAATCTTCTCCCGGTTCCGTTCCCGCAATCGGCGTCGCCTAATCCCTCCTCGAGCAGCGCCAGGTGGTGGCTGATCTTCACGAACTCACGCGAGACTCCGGCGAGGAATTGTGGTGGCTGTGGTGCACGACGGAGAGGGAAAAAGTCATGAGGGGAAGTGGTAATGCAAGGGGAAAAAACAGTGGAGGTCTTCGGAAGGGTCTTCGGGCGGCGGCGTTCCTCCGGCGAGGACGGCGGCGAGGTCACGGGCGGCGGTACAGCGAGCAAGGAGGGCTAGGGTTTTGGGTGGGGTTCGTCGCGGGGATTAAAAGGGGCAGAGACTTGGGGCGGGGGTCGCGGAGATCCTCTCCGAATCGGCCGGGAAATCGTTCTAGACACGGTGGCAGCGATGAAGTTCGTTCCGATCTCGTCGGAGATGACGATGCGGTGGGGCCCGCCTGTCGGCGGCCGCGGACGCGCGGACGGCTATTGGCGGCGTCTGCTGGCGTCTGTTGGGCCGGCCCACGCGCTACGCGCTGGCCGCTCTGCCAGGCGGGGCGGTAGATAGGCCACGGGCTGGTTTAGCCAGCTCGTTAGGCTAGGATCTCTCTTTTTTTATTCTTTTTATTTTTTCTGTTTCACCAAATGTTTCGTAACTTTTGCAAACGGACTCCGAATTAAGTGAGACCGGTCTCTAAAATTTTGTAAAAAGAAGACGATTAGAATGGGATTATAAAATAACACTTTTGCAAAGGTTTAGCAGGTTAGATTTTGTTTTACCCTTTTTAGTCTTTATATGACTATAGGGTTTAGGAAAAGTATTCGATGCGGCTTTAGTTGTGTGATGTCATGATGCAAGGATATGATGCATGCTTCTAGTAACATCTGCAATCGTAAAAAAATTGGGATGTTACAAACCTACCCCGCTTAAGAAGAATCTCGTCCCCGAGATTCAGGTTGGTTAGCAAATAGGTGTGGGTGTTCTTTCTTCAGGTCTTCTTTCCCACGTGGCCTCTTCCTCGGAATGGTGATTCCATTGAACTTTGCAAAACCTGATAGTCTTGGTACAAGTAATTCTCTCACCTGTTTCCAGAATCCTGGTGGGTTTTTCCTCATAGGTGAGATCGTTCTCCAGTTGAACCTCGCCCAACGGAACCGTATCCTTTAGTGGTGTTTCAGCCATTTCCGGGTGACACTTCTTTAGTTGTGACACATGGAAAACATCATGAACATTCAACACTTCGGGCAATTCCAACTGATAGGCAACCTCCCCTCCACGACCCAAGATCTTGTAGGGCCCTATGAATCGGGGTGCTAACTTACCCTTGATTCCAAATCTCTTAACACCTCGTAGTGGTGAAACTCGGAGATACGCACGGTCTCCCACTTCATAAGTCACATCCCTGCGCTTGGAATCAGCATAGCTCTTTTGCCTAGATTGGGCTACTTTTAACCTGTCTTGAATCTGTCTCACTTTTTCTTTGGCATCCTTGATCAGTTCAGGTCCAAACAAACTCCGTTCTCCAACTCCACTCCATAGCAGCGGAGTTCTACACCTTCTGCCATATAGAACTTCAAATGGAGCCATCTTGATACTAGTTTAGTAACTGTTATTGTATCAGAATTCTGCATATGGCAAATTATCATCCCAACTAGACCCATAGTCTAGCGCACAAGCTCTTAACATGTCCTCCAAGATCTGGTTAACTCTTTCCGTTTGTCCATCTGTTTGCAGGTGGAAAGCAGTACTAAACTCCAGTCGTGTCCCTAGAGACTCGTGTAGCTGTCGCCAGAACTTCGAGGTGAATTGGGTACCTCTATCAGAGACAATCCCCTTGGGTACACCATGAAGACTTACGATCCTTGACATATAAATCTTGGCAAGCTTAGCACCTGTATAGGTGGTCTTTACGGGAATAAAGTGGGCCACCTTTGTGAAGTGATCGACCACTACCCAGATGGAGTCATACCCAGAACGAGTCCGGGGTAGTCCTGTGATAAAATCCATGCCTACCTTGTCCCACTTCCAATCGGGCACAGGTAATGGCTGCAGCAGCCCTGCTGGTTTTTGATGTTCGGCCTTGACTCTGTTGCATACGTCACACAAGGAGATGTATTTAGCAATTTCTCTTTTCAAGTTATTCCACCAGAATCTATCCTTCACATCCATGTACATCTTCATATACCAGGATGAATTGAGTAAGGCGAATCGTGAGCTTCCTGAAGAATTAACTTCCTGATATCGGGATCATCGGGAACGCACAAACGCTTCTCATACCAAAGTGTCCCTTGTTCATCCGTATGAAACCCTTTTGCTTTACCCTTGCTTATATTAGCTCTTATCTCTTCCAACTCTTTGTCCCCCTTCTGGGCCTCTTTGATTTGGTCCAGAAGCGTTGGCACTATCTCCATAGTTGCTAAGTATCCCTCTAGAACTATTTCCAACCTGAGATCCTTGAATTTCTCACATAAATCATTTGGAAGTTCTCCCACGGTAAGTCCATTTACATAGACCTTCTGGCTTAAGGCGTCAGCCACAACATTGGCCTTTCCAGGATGGTACTGCAGGTCCAAGTCATAGTCCTTCATGAGCTCAAGCCATCTCCTTTGCCTCATATTTAACTCCTTTTGAGTGAAGATATACTTAAGACTCTTGTGATCCGTGAACACATCACAATGTTTGCCCATGAGGTAGTGTCTCCATACCTTGAGCGCATGCACGATAGATGCTAGTTCCAAATCGTGTGTGGGGTAGTTATTCTCATGGTTCTTAAGTCGTGGAGAGGCGTAGGGCACTACTTTTCCGTCTTGCATTAGTATACTACCAAGTCCTTGTCGAGAAGCGTCACAATAGACTTGGAAGTCTTTTTGGATGTCAGGGAGACACAAAACAGGTGTTGTTACTAGGCGCTTCTTCAATTCTTGAAAGCTTGCTTCGCATGCCTCGGTCCATTGGAACTTCTTTTCCTTCTTCAGCAATTCTTTCATAGGCTTTGCTATCTTGGAAAAGTTTTCAATGAACCTTTGGTACCTGCAAGGCCCAGGAAACTACTGATATCACCCACATTCTTAGGCGACTCCCATTCTGTCACGGAAGCTACCTTACTTGGGTCCACGACAACTCCTTTAGCTGACACAATATGACCAAGGAATCCCACTTCTTTCAACCAGAACTCACATTTGCTAAACTTGGCATACAACTTGTGTTCCCTTAACTTTTCCATAATTAGGCGCATATACCTCTCATGTTCCTTCTCGTCCTTGGAGTATATGAGTATGTCATCAATGAATACCACAATAAACTTATCCAAGTACTCCATGAACACCTTGTTCATCATAGTCATGAAGTATGCTGGGGCATTGGTTAAGCCAAACGACATCACAATGTACTCATACAATCTGTATCTTGTGGTGAAGGCTGTCTTGGGTACATCTTGTTCCCGTATCTTCAACTGGAAATAACCTGATCGGAGATCAATCTTAGAGGACACACTAGCTCCCTTTAATTGATCGAACAGGTTGTTGATATTAGGTAGAGGGTACTTGTTCTTGATTGTCACTTCATTCAACAACCGGTAGTCCACGACTAGTCTTTTGGTTTTATCCTTCTTCTCCATGAATAAGACAGGCGCTCCCCAAGATGACGCACTTGGTTGAATGAAGCCTTTGTCCAATTGCTCTCTAAGTTGTTTCTTAAGTTCCTTCAACTCATCAACATCCATCTTGTATGGTCTTTTTGCTATCGGTCTAGTGCCAGGCATCAAGTCAATGACAAACTCGATGTCTCGGTCAGGAGGCATCCCTGGCAATTCTTCCGGAAACACATCTGGATACTCCTTCACAGTTGGCACATCATCCAAGCTAACCCCCTTAAGAGAGTTCACCATACTACCTTTGAGTGCAAAAGCTGACTTAAAGTGGATCCTTTTCTTATCCGGAGTCGTGAGTGCGATAGTCCTTTTGGCACAATCTATGACTCCCTCATATTCGGTCATCCAATTCATGCCCAAAATTATGTATAATCCTTGTGATTCCAGAACGACTAGGCTTGTGGGAAAGATGTGTGCCCCAATCCTTAATTCTAACCCACGGCATCCAGAGTTTGCCACTATTTCCCCTCCAGGAGAACTTACCCTTAGGGGAGTACTAATAGTCTTCGTAGGTATCTTGCCTCTATCCACAAATACCCTTGATATGAATGAATGCGATGCACCAGTATCAAAAAGAACAACTGCGGGGGTGGAGTTAAGCTTGAACTTACAGATCACAGAGTCAGGTGCCTCACGAGCATCCTCCATGGAGACATGATTCACCGTGGCTTTGACGAATGGATTCGGCTTCTTCCCATTTCCATTACCATTGCCATGGTTGTGCCCGTTGCCATTTCCATTACCATTCCCATTCTTCATCTTTTCGGGACAAGTAGTTGCATAATGCCCTGTCTTGTTACACTTGAAGCATGTCACTTCACTCAGATCCTTCCCATTGCCATTTCCATTCTGGTGTTTATGGCCATTGTGGTTATGTCCTCCATGACGATGAACATTGTGGTTGTGGGGTGGTGGTGACGAAGTGCGTTGCTTCTGATATGGGGCTGAGTTGTGCTTGTGTGAGGTGGACTTTCTCTTGCGGTTCTCTATACTCCTTTGCTTTGCTTCAACCACAACTGCCCTGTCCAGAAGTTCCTGATAGTTATCAAACTTTAGAGCCACAAGCTGAATGGATATCTCATCATTAAGTCCCCTTAGGAACTCTTCCTGTCTCTTGGCATCAGTGGAAACATCATCAGGTGCATAATGTGCCAGCTTGCTGAAGAGGTCCCCATACTCGGAGACAGAGCGGTGCAGTTGTTTCAAGTCACAGAACTCACGTCTCTTTAGTGACATGACTCCCGCGGCTACGTGATGAGTACGAAAGGCCGCCTCAAACTGGTTCCAGGTGATAGCTTCAATATCGGGGTGGGTGACCTGGTAATTATCCCACCATTCAGCAGTTGGTCCCTCAAGTTGGTGTGTGGCAAAGCACACCCTGTCAGCTCCAACAACTTGGACGGTGTCTAACTTCTTGTTGGTGGTGCGGAGCCAGTCATCTGCCACAATTGGCTCAGAACTACTTGAGAAAATTGGAGGGTTCAACCTCAAGAACCGAGTCAGGCGATCCTGTTGGGGCAGTGGAGGTGGTGGAGGCGGGGGGTTGTTGTTGTTGTTTTGCATGTTTTGAGTGAGGAGTTGGATTAGCTGATTCTAGGAGTTCAGAAGTTGTGCTATCTCTGGGGGCATGTTGTTGTTGTTGTTTCCACGTCTCGCCATCTTTGGGGTTTGGGAAACAAGTTAAGAAATAGATAGAAAGCCTAAGGAATAAACTCCTACCCTTATGTAAACATGAGAAAAACACACGAGAAAAGCAAGGCACACATAGTTTAACACAACTCAACCAAGTTTAACTACACCAAAATAGTTTTGGTACTCATTACAATCGCGATCAACGTTTGACTATAGAAATAAAGGTGGTCCAACTATCTACTCTACTCATCATCCACTTCCTCATCCTCAATAATGAAGCCTTCCTTCTCCAGCAGTGACTTGTATAACTCCATGTCCTTCGTCGTGGCTTCAAGCTTCTCCTGAAGTTCCTTCACCTCCCGCGGCTCCGGTGTAGCAGCTTCGAGCCTCTCTTGAAGTTCCTTCACCTCTTGCAGCTCCTGGGTAGCAGCTTCGAGCTTCTCTTGAAGTTCCTTCTTCTCCTTCTGCAGCTTCTTGATCAAGCTTGACCCCATAGTCACGGGCATGATCTTCTTCTCCAAGCTCCTCTTGGCTGCTCACAGGTCCTTCAACATGGTGGCAAGGTTCTTGAACTCCATCTCGTTTTTTGTGAGCACAAGACTTTGTTCCCTAATCCTCTTGTTCTTATCTTGCACCCTCTTCTCTTGATTAGCGAAATTCTTGTCTTGGGCGGTGAGCTCCCCTCCTAGGGACTTGATCTTGTCTTCCAGCTCCTCGATCTTCTCGTCCTTCTCCTTGACTAGGGCGCATAGCTCGTCATTCCTCATGATCTCAAGGCAGCTCCCCTTCTCAAGATTGTTGATGTGGGACTCCAAGTCTTGATATTGGATCCTTTGATGCTTGCATGTCTTCCTTTCCTCTGGGGTTGACTCGATTGGGACTCCCTTCTCATCACGCCTTCCAAAGAGTTTGATGTAGTGGCCTTCAACCTCTTCATGGTGGCGTCCACAAAGGCGTCCAATGAGATCCTGCATGCTGATGCTAAGTCCTTTCTCCTTGGAGTCGCTGGTGACGTTGAGTACAATGGCCTCTGTCTTGGGTTCAGACTTACTGCGCCCCGGTTGGATGACTTCAATCGCCCAACATCCTTCCTTGTGCATCTTCCTCCACTCGCTCCCCTTGATTGACGGCATGGGCAACTGCAACGTCTTGATGATGTCCAGAAGGCATTCCCCAAAGCGCAGGCACTTGATGTCTTCGGCGGTGTCGTAGTAGAAGACCGTCATCTTTGGGTTAGGAGAAAGAAAATTAGGCACAAAGTAATAAGGAAGAGAAATACTAGAAGAGCATAAATAACTTAGAAGAATAAGGAAGGCCAAAACACACAATGGTAAAGGTGGTTTCCAATCCTAGGGGTCACGTCCTACATGCAACTTTGTGCTCTGATACCATCTGTTGGGACCTCGGATCGTTAAGGATCCTAAGTCCCTGTGAATAACGTGCTAGTCCCTGGATCATTAGCTAGCACTTCACAGTCGATGAATATCATGTAAAACACAAGTCATTATTACACGAATAATCCAGAGTATAAGTATTACAAATTGCATAGCTTATAGCTAGCTCAAATAAAACATCAGAAACTAAGTAAAACTTGAGTCCATCAACGCCTCAGGCTAGTTGTGTGAAGACCCGCGATCCCTACACACCTTTCAGTCTTCGGATTCTGCACATAAGATGTCTAGCCAACAAGTTGGGTCAATACTTTGAATGTATTGGCAAATTACACCGAGGAAAGAATAAGACTATCTCTACATGCAAGGCTAAGTGTAGGCTTTGGGGTTCATTTGCATAAAGCCAATTTTCTCTATGTAATAAGAAAAGAGGAAGAGATATCCCTACTTTGTAAACTTTGATAAGTAGTATAGAGTCGAATGGTACACGTGGATATTACTCACCAAGTGCCCAATCAACCTAGCACTTGGATATTATGCACCAAGTTCCCAAAATCCCACCCAATGGCGATATTACTCACGCCCTGGGGTTTATAAAACTTTAAGTTTGGAAAAGAGAGAGGAAGATCTTTTAGAGGCTCCATCCTTCAGATGCTCAATGTTGTTCTGTTTCTGTGAACATGGCTGATCGATCAGATTGGAATACTCTTGAGAGGTTGTGCACTTTCCCCACAATCCATGATCAAGTCCTTTTACAGACAAGACCATGGCGAAACCTTCCCTTAGTAGCCCCTCTACCAGCTAGATCCAACCGTGCCAAGAACCTCCAAATGTTGGTACCCCGGTGAGGTTTCCCACTAAGTACTAAGCCAAGACAGAGCCCATATGTATTGTGGTTTCACTGGAAGCTTCTGAATTCTGAAACATGGCAGACTTCTTTGATTCCTGGGCGGCCGTCCTCCACCAAATATCCACTCGTTGACCCGACAACCATTCTGCCCAGAAGAAAACTTAGTTTTATTTTGAAGGGGTTTTGGAGAAGAAAGGTTCGCTCGAGAGAGCTCTCGAACTTAGAATTTTTTTGAGTCTTTCGAACCCCCCAACGGTACTTAGTATATAGATAGCATAGCAAGCAATACTTAGCAAAAACAGGGAAACCTAATAGGACGGTAATTCCTAAGTATAAAGCTACTCATGGCATACTACAAAACCGCACTTGCGAAAATAGTGATAAGAAAATCTACTAAAGACCTACACATGCATACTACAAGATTTGAAGAGTAAAACATGCATAGTCAAAAACTGGGATATAATATGTACAAGTGGTGTAACTTGCCTTGATCCGAGCAGCACTCTACACAACAATACTCCTCAGCGCACTCCGAACAATCTAACAAAACACAAACATAGATCCAATCACAATTTGCACAAAACAATGTCACGAAGGTGAATATGCATGCATGCAACATGGTAATATGCAAGGATGGATTCAAATTCGACCAAGGGTTTTATTCTGGGGTGTTGTTGAGTTGGGGATGTCATTAGAATCGATTGCCCACGGATTTTAAGTATTTTGGGTTAATACCTAAATAAACAAGCTCATAAATAGATCTACAACTCCAATCTACCTCGAAACAGGTCTGAACACTCTAAGCAAGTTATAAATTTTTTCCACAGAAGGTCTTGTAGATACAAAGCCAACGCAATTTTTGTCAACTAGAATGAATCTACGGATATTTTTCTAGAATTAAAATACTCTAATCTAAACTTTAAATCCTACTGCAATATTACTGCATTAAACCAGCAATATTGATGTAGATCTGTGTTCTACTCAATTTTGTGAATCCAACGGTATATTATACGCAATTTTTGGACAAAAACTCGATTTACTATGAATTTTACAAGATTAAAGTGTTTTCTGCCTATTTAAAAGGAAAACAGGACGGCGGCCAGCTGTGCAGCGCCAAGTGGCCGCACCGGGTTGGTCCAGCGGGCTGACGCGGGCCGACTCAGCGCGCTGACGGTGCTGCCACACGGCGGCTGACGTGGGTGTGCCACGCGGCGCGATGCGGTTTGTCGGTACCGGTTCGGTACGCCTATCTAATCTGGGCCGTTCCTTCGCGATCTAACAGACAGAGGGGAGTGCAGTGGCTTACCTGAGGCGACGACGGCAGCATGCTCGACGACGACGGTGGACGGCGGTGGTGCGTCGGTGGTGGTGCTTGGCGGCGGTCCGATGACTTCCCGAGGTGGCGAAGTAGACGACGGCGTGGAGAATCTTCTCCTGGTTGCGTTCCCGCAGTCGGCGTCGCCTAATCCCTCCTCGAGCAGCGCTAGGCGGTGGCTGATCTGCACGAACTCCGGCGAGACTCCGGCGAGGAATTGTGGTGGCTGTGGTGCACGATGGAGAGGGAAAAAGGCATGAGGGGAAGTCGTACTGCAAGGGGAAAAACAGTGGAGGTCTTCGGAAGGGTCACCGTCCGGCGGTGGCGTTGCTCCGGCGAGGTCGGCTGCGAGGTCGCGGGCGGCGGTACGGCGAGCAAGGAGGGCTAGGGTTTTGGGTGGGGTTCGTCACGGGGATTAAAAGGGGCAGAGACTTGGGGCGGGGGTCGCGGAGATCTTCTCCGAATCGGCCGAGAAATCGTTCCAGATGCGGTGGCAGCGATGGAGTTCGTTCCGATCTCGTCGGAGATGACGATACGGTGGGGCCCGCCTGTCAGCGGCCGCGGACGCGCTGACGGCTGCTGGCGGCGTCTACTGGCGTCTGTTGGGACGGCCCACGCGCTACGCGCTGGCCGCTCTGCCAGGCGGGGCGGTAGATAGGCCACGGGCTGGTTTAGCCGGCCCGTTAGGCTAGGATCTCTCTTTTTTTATGCTTTTTATTTTTTCTGTTTCACCAAATGTTTCGTGACTTTTGCAAACAGACTCCGAATTAAGTGAGACCGGTCTCTAAAATTTTGTAAAAAGAAGAGGATTAGAATGGGATTATAAAATAACACTTTTGCAAAGGTTTAGAAGGTTAGATTTTGTTTTACCCTTTTTAGTCTTTATATGACTATAGGGTTTAGGGAAAGTATTCGATGCGGCTTTAGTTGTGTAATGCCATGATGAAAGGATATGATGCATGCTTCTAGTAACATCTGCAATCGTAAAAAAATTGGGATGTTATAGTGCACTACCAGTGGCAGCAACAACATGGATACCTACACAACACAACCACAGAACTTTGCCCCCAACTTACGATGAGGTTGTCAATCTCACCGGTTTTGCTGAAAACAAAGGATTAAACGTATCGAATGGAAAGAAGTAATAGTTTGCAGAAAGTAAAAACAAAGCAGTAAACAGTTTGTAGATTGTATGTAAAATAAAGGACCGGGGTCCATAGTTCACTAGAGGTGGCTCTCCTTAAGATAGATAACATGCTGGGTGAACAAATTACAGCGGGGCAATTGACAAACATCGAGAAAGCAATACATGCATATACTAATCATCTTGACTCCTTTGAGACTTGATTGGGCATTACAACATTATACATAGACCGCCATCCAATTGTATCTATGACTAATAATCCACCTTCAGGTTATCATCCGAACCCCCTCCTGTATTAAGTTGCAAGCAACAGATTATTGCATTACGAATTGTGTGTAAACTAAACAATACGATTGTTCTATGAACAAAGGATTGTTGTTTTCTCCCTAGTAGCAACAGCACATCTAGTACCTTAGAGATTTCTGTCACTTCCCCAAATTACCAGAGGCATGAACCCACTATCGAGCATAAATACTAACTCTTAGAGTTGCTAGCATCTACTTGGCCAAGATAGCTACTAACAACGAAATGCATGCAAGATCACAAATAACAAAGACATGATAGAATCAATAATAAATCTGAAATAGCATCTCAATATCCATCGGATCCCCGGAAACACAACATGCAGAATTACAAATAGATGATCTTGATCATGAACGGAGATCACAAGATCTAGACATGAAAGCACAAAGGAGGAGAACCAGCCATCTAGCTACTACATGGACCCGTAGTACAGAGATGAACTACTCACGCATCACACCGGAGGCTTGCATGATGATGAAGAAGGCCTCCAAGGTGAATTCCCCTCTCTGGCAGGGTGCCGGGAAGAGCTTCAGATCCCTCCCGGTCTAGGGATGGAGATGACGGCGGCTACAGACTCTTTCGTGGATTTTTGATCGGGTACTTAGGGTTTTGGTATCAGAGGCATCTTATAAGCGGAAGGAGAGGCCGAGGGGGTGCTGGAGCCGGCCACACCACCCCCTGGCGCGGGCCAGGCCTGGCCGTGCGGCTAGGTGGTGTGGCGCCCCCTGGCCCCTCTCCGTCTCGTATTCTGGCTCCGTGTGTCCCTCGGTAAAATAGTGACTTTGGCTTTTGTCCTGTCCAATTCCGAGAATATTCATTTTCTGACTTCCTAGAACCAAAAACAGCAGAAAACAGGCAGCTAGCATTGTGGCTCTTTGTTAATAGGTTAGTCCAAGAAATCATATGAAAAGTACTCCAAAGTATGGACAAAACACAAGAAAGTAGATAAAACCAAGCATGGAACATCAAAAATTATAGATACATTTGCAATGTATCACCACCACCGTTAGGTCAAACATAACAACTTTCATGAAGGGATCCCTATATAAAGATGCCTCGGGCAACGAGAAAACAAGCCAAACCTCGCCAAAAAGTCTCTACCACAGATCACCAACCGCCTCCAGATCCCAAAACCCCTCTCCATCTCCATAGCCATATTCCACCACTTATAATAGTAGATCTCTTCTTTGATTGGCGACATTTTAAGACTATTGCTATCAATCTTAAGATTTTCATTACAATGTTTGTGATTGTTGATCTCATCTCTATGTGTGAGTAATTCTCTTTCGGCTAAGGTATTTGGCCTAGCCATGTAGCAATTGTGCATGTTATTTATCATAGATGGGATCATGTATTAGTTTGTATGAATTGTATCTTATCTTGCCTCAATCCAAGGACTTGTCAGGTATCCAAGACCCCGAGGGTTGAGCCAGGTATAGGGAGTATCAGTAATGAATGATCTGCAGGTTGGGAACCCCAGTGACATATGGGGTAGTACGGCTCTATGTGAGGGATTTACTTAGGATTAACAGTGACATCACTATGCATATCATTATTTCTCTTTCTTCTATGGATGATACTAGTAGGTTATTGCTATAAGCGGTTGTGGAGGCAATAGAAATTGTGGATGCACTACCCACATATAATTTATCTTACTCTAACAAGTACATGCATACTTTATTTCTATCTTTTATTCCCATCAGATGTTTTGCACAGCTACAGGTGAAACCAAACACCCTAGGCCCTCTCTCTCCATCATCATCAACAATAAAAATACGTAAGCTATTGGTCCGATAAAAACACAAAAGGAATTCTAAAACTCCCGAAGGTCCATTAAAGTAACTTCACTAAGCATTCGCTTCCCGAGGATTCGATAACCTAGGTCTACTAGGGAAAAAGAAGCTACACTACATCCGTGATCCAGATTGAAGGTCTCACTAACCCAAGTAACCTAGCAAACCACATGACTCGGAAGTGTGAGTGGATGAGGAAGATAGAGCAAAATAACTCGGGGAATGCGCAAAGCACCTCGGCACGATGCACCTCGGCATGATGCACCTCGGCAGCAGAAGCTCACTGGGGTAAATGGGCAGCAGCTGATGTTACCACCACCCCCGTCGAGGTATGAAAATCATGACAGAAGGGATGCAGTGCATCAGGTGGAGAACACCATCAAAACCAAACATACCCTGGTAGTGATAGGATAAATGAGTACAAGGAGCATCATCAGAGTTACTGCGTGTTTACTACAGAAGGAATTGATAGGCAGAGTGTTGACGCCAACATATGTGAGTCAATGCAGTGATGCCGGATGTGATGAGGTATATGCATTGGTCTGATTAGGAAATCACATGGTGTATCAATGATCACCCTAGGCTCATGTCGAGTCCTAGGTCATATGGATTGGTGCTAGACCCAACTTTCATCGGGCCAAACATTAATGTGAGATTTTCCAAGGTGTTGATTGACAATGGAATCAACATTAGTATATTGTATAAGGACATAATACACAAGCTAGGAGTCTCAGTGAATATGGTCCAGGCGACAAAGACAACTTTCCATGGCATTGTGTCGGATTTATCCTGCGAGCCTATTAGCAAGGTCTGAATTGACGTGTTATTCAGCACAAGGGACAACTGCAGAACTGAGAACTTGGAATTTGAGGTTTTGGATTTGGACAGTGCATTCCATGCGTTACTCGGCAAACCAACACTTTCAAAGTTTATGGCAGGTGATCACATCAGCTACTTGAAGATGAAGTTGCCAGGACCAAATGGAGTGATCACCATAACGAGGGACTTCGGGCGCTCCATGGAGTGTGCCTCCACTTGGTCAAACTTGGCTGAGTCACTCATGATAGCACAAGAGAAAATAAGGATCCAAGAGGTTGCAGCACTAGCTCAGTCCGTGCAGCTGAATATGCCGGCTCTGAGGAACCTGCATGGAAGTGTCTCATTTCAGCCAACAAAAGATACCAAGAAGGTGCCCATTGATGATTAGTTCCTAGAGCGCACCGTGAAAATTAGTGTTGGGCTTGGCGACAAATAGGAAACCGAGCTCGTCAGCTTCCTCCGTGAGAATTGGGATATCTTTGCTTGGTCCATACAGGATCTGCAAGGTGTAACGAGGGAGCTGACCGAGCACTCTTTGCACGTAAGACTCGGAGCAAAGCCGGTGAAGCAACCTCTCCGCCGCTTCACCGAAGATAGGAGAAATGTCATTGGTGATGAGATAGCTCGGCTCCTTGCAGTCGGGTTTATCATGGAAGTGCTTTACCTAGATTGGCTGTCTCATCCAGTGCTGGTAGAAAAGAAGAAAGATGATCCGAATGTAGCAGTGGTGTGGCGTATGTGTATCATTTACATGAACCTGAATAAGACATGTCCAAAAGATCCATTCCCACTACCGAGGATAGATTAGGTCATTGACTCGACCACTGGGTGCGAGTTGTTATTTGTAGATGCGTATTCTGGTTTCCACCAGATACCTTTGAACCCGGATGATCAAATAAAGACTGATTTGATTTCCCCGTATGGGGCTTATTGCTATCGCACCATGCCATTTGGCTTATGTAATGCAGGAGCAACGTATCAGAGGTGTATACAAAAAATGTTTACATGATCAAATTGGCAAAAATGTCCAAGTATATGTTGATGATGTGGTAATAAAGACTAAATAAAGTAAAACACTACTAGATGATATCTGGCAAACATTCGTGAACTTAAGAAGGTTCTGAATGAAGCTTAACCTGGAGAAATGCACCTTCGATGTCCCGACCGGAAAGTTACTCGGTTTCCTCATATCTAGCCGAGGTATCGAAGCAAACCCTACTAAAATCCGTGCTATTGAGTGAATGGAGCTACCGAAGTGTCTTAATGATGTGCAGAAATTCACTAGTTGCATGGCATCCCTAAGTCGGTTTGTATGTCAGTTGGGAGAAAAGGCATTGTCTCTCTATCAGCTAATGAAAAAGTCAGATAAATTCACATGGACACCGCAAGCAGATAGTGCATTCCATGATCTTAGAAAGATACTAGCCTCTACACCAGTGTTAACCGAGCCATTATCCAAAGAGCCGATGTTGCTCTATATAGAAGTGACCAACCGAGTCGTAAGTGTTGTGATAGTGGTGGAGCGTAACGATAAGGGTAAGTCGGTGCAGAGGCCAGTGTATTACCTAAGCAAGGTTTTGTCCACTTCGAAGCAGAATTATCCTCATTATCAGAAGATGGCGTATGGCGTGTACATGGCGGCCAATAAGCTTAAACATTATTTTGAAGAACACCCGGTGAAGGTGGTATGTGAGGCGCCCATATCCGAGATAATGAGCAATAAGGACGCAAGTGGCTGGATAGCCAAATGGGAAATTGAGTTAGCCCCTTATGCTCCACAATATGATAGAAGGGATGCGATCAAGTCTCAGGCTGTGGCCGACTTTTTCATGGATAGGGCGTAAATGCAATACGAGCCACCCTTGCCGGACTCAAACTTCTGGAGGATGCACTTTGATGGATCAAAGTTGAAGGACAGACTGGGGCCAGCGTAGTCCTTACCTCGCCCAAGAAAGACCAATTGAGATACGTGCTTTAAATCGAATTTCAAGCATCAAACAATGTGGCTGAGTCTGAGGCGCTCGTACATGGGTTGAAAGTGGCAAAACAGATTGGGATACAGTGCTTCAGTGATTCGGATCTAGTGGTGCAGCAAGGGTCTAGTCATTGAGATGCGTTAGACACAAATATGGCCCTTTGTAGATTTGACGTTTAAAAAATATGTGGGTACTTCGAGGGATGTGAATTCCATCACGTACCTTGACCTGAAAATGATGCAGCCGATGTGTTGTCTAAACTGGGTTCATCTCGGCAAGCTATCCCGACGGGAGTTGCTTTGGAGTATCTGAGAAAACCATTTATTACCCCTTCACCAGAATACGAGTCAATTTATATCCCAGCAAACCCCGGATTAGAAGCTACCCCTATGGACATTAACCGGGGGAATACCTCGGTAAACCCGGGGACTATCTCAATAAACCCGGGGACTACCTCGGCAAACCCGGGGACTGCCCCACAAAACTCGAGGACTACTAACCTTGATCTTGCAGAGGTTATGTCTATGGATCCAATGGATATTGACGAAGTACTTTTCCCAGCTCGTACTATACTAGCATGGGCACATGCAATATTTGAGTTCTTAAAAGATGGAACTTTGCCAAGTGACGAGATACTCTCTAGGCAAGTACAGAGGAGAGCAAAGTCATATACTATCATCAATGTCGAGCTATACAAGAGAAGTGTCACAAGTGTCTTGCAGAGATGTGTTGACCCAGAAGAAGGGCTAGACATCCTCCGAGATATCCATTAGGGGGAATGTGGGCATCACGCCTCATCTAGAGCCTTAGTGGTAAAAGCTTTTCGACATGTGTTTTACTGGCCAAGTGCCTTGCAGCGAGCCGAGGAACTTGTCAGGAAATGTAATGGTTGTCAGAGGTACGCTAGCAAGACACATCTTCCAATGTTTGAACTCAAAACTATACCAATCACTTGGCCATTTGAAGTGTGGTGTTTGGATATGGTTGGACCGTTTAAGCCGACCAAGGGAAACATGGCCCATATCTTAGTCATGGTGGACAAGTTTACGAAATGGATTGAAGTAAAGCCAATAAGAAAGTGTGATGGAGCTACAACCGTGACTTTCCTCAAAGATATTATTCTGAGATACAGCTATCCACATAGTATCATAACAGACAATGGCACAAATTTTGCCAAAGGAGCATTTGCTCGGTTTTGCCGAGATAAGAAGATTCGTCTAGATGTTGCATCAGTGGCCCACCCGCATCGAACGGGCAAGTGGAAAGATCCAACGGACTAGTACTATCCGGGATAAAACCCCGGCTCATTGAGCCGCTGTAAAGATCATCGGGGTGCTAGATTGAAGAACTCCCAGCTGTATTATGGAGCTTAAGAACAACTCTGAATCGATCAACAAGCTATACACCACTCTTTCTGGTATATGTGGCCAAAGTTGTATTACCAACCAACACAGAGCATGACTCACCTAGGGTCACCCAATACATAGAAGCTGAAGTACAAGAATCCCAACAAAATGATGTTGATCTGCTAGAAGAAGCGTGAGAACTGGCATTGTCCAGATCTTCCATATATCAGCAAAATCTCTGACGCTACCATAGCCAGAAAGTGAACCCCCGAGTCCTCCGGAAAGGAGATATGTTGCTTCGGCTGGTGCAACACACTGCCGGCATGCATAAGCTGTCCCCCCATGGGAAGGGCCATTCATTATAAGCAAAACACTGCACAATGATGCGTATTACCTCATTGATGCACAACCACAGGAGAAGAACAAGGCAAACAGGGTAGAAGAAGAATCAAAGAGGCCATGGAATGTAGCACTACTTCATCCATTTTACACTTAGCTAAAAGTGTATGTATATCGAACTCTCATATGTCGGCCCGTATGTCGACAATGAGCTTATCAGTGAAACCTCGGCACCTCGAGCAGAAGCTCGGGGACTGCCTTAATAATAATTGTCTTTTTCAGCATTTACCTTCATTTACCTTCTATACGTCGGCTGGCTTAAATTACTTACACCTTACCCAAGTTAGTAATGTGTTGGCACGAAAAGCTAACTCTTCGACTTGCTGTTGTCCAACAAGAATTGGCTTCATGGCAAGCAAGAGAACAAGTTTGGAATTGCTAGGCACATGAAAAACGACTAAGGAAAGGAACGTAATCGAGCCGATGTTTGTTTTTTGAACTAACCCCTATATTTAATTTATTTACGCTGAGTTATTTTGAGCTAATCCTAAAAGTTTCAAGTATTGTTAGATCAATTTTTTGAACCTCGGACTCGTAAGTAGAACGCCGAATCTAGGTAGACGCGAGCCGAATCACTGAATTGAGAGAACAAGAAAATGAAACTCAGGGACTTCGCCCAAGTTATTCTGGCATAGAAACATAACCTGTAGCAAAATAACACATTGTTTAAAAGATCTGCACCCGGCATACTGGAGATTTAACGAATTTCAAAGTTTTGCTGCTTAAGGAGCCGCAGCGGCCAAACCATCCGCAGTAGGAGGAGGCATGTTGTCCTCGGCGTTGGGAGCCTCGGCTTCAGCTTCATCATCCAGATTTGCATCGGCATCCTCGACATAATCGGAATCTTCTTGGTCCTTGTCCGCGTATCCCTCAATGTATTCATCGTCGATGGCTTCTAGGAAACTCGCCCCCTCATTCCATTGATGACAATGTGCATACTGGATGAGATCATAGGCACGAGCTTGACGCTGCGCGGTGTAGGCCGGATCATTGGTCCATATGGATCCAGTGCGCACGCGACCAAGTACATTCAGATCAACGCCTTCAAACCAGGACAAGACAAAGGATAAGGCCGTATTAGCCCTAGCACGGGCAGCGGATTCTCGCCACAAGCTGAGTTGGGTGTTGCTTTCTCGGAGTTTCTCGATTAACATGGAAACCTCCTTGGGATCAGTTTCATATGGCCACAGGGTATGAAAAGTATTGATGGCAGTGCCGAGGAACCCCTCTCCAAAGACCTTCATGGGTCTGAGGCAGGCCATGAGACCAGCCAAGGACTCGTCAATGGTAGTTTCCTCCAAGATAGGGCCAGCTTCAGCTCTCTTCTCCCGGATCTTGCGGATGGCAACGTCGGAGCGGGACTTGGACTAAGGAAAATCCTATGAATACAAACGAAAATCAACTCAGAAAAGTGCAAAAATAAGAGTAACCTCGGAAATAGGAAACAAGACTCGAAACAAAGAAACTTATGGGCTATGAGGCCGTGGATCCAAGTCAGTTGAGCCAACCAAGATATTTGCTTCTTCCGGAAATCTTCAAGTGCAGTGTTTGCTGACTCAAGTTTAGCCTCGGCCTCTTGAAGAAGTCCTTTGCTCTTATCAATTTGGCCTGTGAGCTGGACCTTTGCATCGGAGAACTCTTGGTCTAATTTTTCAAGCTCAGTCTTCTGGAGCTGTTGGAGTTTCTCATTCTCGGCACAATGCTAGAGGATCTCATCGTCCTTCTCCTTTAGTTGGGCTTGATATTGTCCTGCTTGTTCGAGAAAGAGGAGCATCATGTCAGGCAGGGGCACGTTATCTTGAAGAGACACTACAATGATTTTTTGACTCGGCAAAGCCGAGGTATAATAACCTGCCGAGCCATAAGGAAAAAGGACAAAGGATAAGAAGTGAAGGAAAAGTACCATTCAGCTTGGCCACATCCTTTTTTCAGCGCCTCATTCTGGGCCTCCAGATTGACCACAAAATCCGAGTCACAAGTTAATCCGGCAAGCCAAGATGGAGGGACGTAAAATTGAAAGTATTAAGGAGAAATTTTACCTTTCTTCTTCAGCTTGGGCAGCAAGGCCTTATGCTTTGGACAAAGCTCCTTATGTGTGTCTAGAAGCCACTAAAACTCGACGGTGCGACAGTTGGTGGTGATCTGAAAAGAAAAGTGTTAGTTCATGAGTAATAAGGAATATTTGAAGCTACTCAAGAGTCGGGCCAAGTGGAACTTAACCCGGCTCTAGGTGAGTGAATATTTGAAGCTACTCCAGACCCAATCCAAGTGGAACTTAACCTAGCTCTAGGTGAGTGAATATTTGAAGTTACTCAAGACTCGATCCAAGTGGAACTTAACCTGGCTCTAGGTGAGTGAATATTTGAAGTTATTCAGACCCGGGCCAAGTGGAACTTAGCGTGACTCTAGGTGAGTGGATATTTGAAGCTACTCAAGACCTAGGCCAAGTGGAACTTAACCCGCCTCTAGTTGAGTGAATATTTGAAGCTACTCAAGACCCGGGGCAAGTGGAACTTAACCCGGCTCTAGGTGAGTGAATATTTGAAGTTATTCAAGACCCGGGCCAAGTGGTACTTAACCCGGCTCTAGGTGAGTGAATATTTGAAGTTATTCAGATACGAGTCAAGTGGAGCTTAACCTAGCTCTAGGTGCTTGGATATTTGAAGCTACTCAATAATTCACCAAGTTAAAATACCTCAGATTTGGGAACAAGTTACGGGGAAATTGCACAAGTTTATTAAGAGCATCCGGCTGAGTAACGTGTTACTCCCCCGGAGGCTCGGGGACTGGAGGATATATCTACAAGTACTTGCGCATATGTAAAGAGATGGCTAAAGGATTTCCCTCCATCATTTTGCTGGCATAAGCAATGGCATTGCTAGCAGTGTTCATCTGTGCACCAATATCCGCAGGACCAAACTTTGTCGGGTTACCGGAGCTGACATCAACGTATTCAGCGTTGTTCTAGTTCTCGGCGGACTCAGCGAGTGAGCCGATGCTCCCACCATTGATAGTCCAAGCCAGGACCAACCCTTTCTCGTGTGCAGCTTGACGTGTAGCCTTGGCAGCGGCCGGACTGGAATGCAACGTGAGTTGCTTTGTCCGGAGTTGGGCTAGAGGCGACGCCGCCTTTCTGCATCATTGAAGCAATTGTGCGCTACCCAAACCCGGCGGTTGATCCCTTAGGCATTGCCTTGGCGGCCTCAGCAGCGGGCTTGATCTTGGTCACATCGGCAGATTTCTTGGCCTTGGTAACTGACTTAGCCTGCTACTGTGAAGATGATGGTTGCACTCCGGCCGAAGAAGCTGGCGCAGAAGACTTGGTCCGAGGCTTCAGCTAGGTTTGGTCTTCTCGCCGAGTCTGGGTAGACTCGGACGAGGCAGGAGGTGCTTGTGGAGAAGAACTTGAAGCTGGAACAGGTCAAGGTTGAGGCTAAGGTTGAACTTGGGTCGGTGCTGGAGTCACCGACACCTTGGTAGAAACTTTCTCGGTGCCGATGTTGCTGGCACCATCATCATCTTGTTGCGGGAAGAGGCACTTGGCTAATCCTTCATAGCCACGTCCTCGGAGGCACCTCCCCCTCTTTGCCAATGTTGCTCTACACCTAACAAGGTGAATTGACATTCGGCGCAGCGGAGGAGCTTTCCCGGACGGGGCTTTAAACAAAAGCATCTTCGTGGCTTGGAGAAGGTGGATTCCCACGAAAAGGAGAGGCTATGATGGGACCGCTCTGGGAAATGTCCTTGGGGGCCCTGCCGAGTCAAACAGAAAGAAGCATCAAGTTAGACAAGAAAGAAAGAAAGAAACAAGAAATACATTTAAAAAGAGCTACACTACTCAAATAACAAGAAAGGAAAGGAGGAGTTATACAGATGCAGTAGGTGGATCTTTGGGCTTTGGAGCTCTCCGGACAGTGGTCTTGACAGGGGTTTGGTGCCGACCTTGTTGGCAGAATTTTTGTATATTTTCCTGGTCCTGGGTGGTTCGGAAGAAGCAACCGAGGTTTCAGGTCGCTTCTTAGCCAGGCATGGAGGGGCCGGATCCCCACTGCCACCAGAGTCACTTCGTGTACCTGACCAGCCAGGTTAGCTGGAGGGGGATCTACGGGATAGGCATATGAGATAGGAACAGGGTTAATACCTCCAAGACCTCACAATCATCATCATCTTCATCGTCATCCAACCAATCCCTTAAGACATAAGTCTTACCGGAGGGTCTGCTGGAGCCAGAGTCTGCACTAGGCATGAACACCTCTGAGTCCGGCTCCTTTGGATCCGAGCTGTCCCGATCCTTGCCCCACTTGAGGGCCGGGGTTGAGGTGTCCTCTATTGTTTACTGAAGGAACTTCTGAAAAGAATAAGGCAAGAGGGTCAAAAATATACAGGCCGACATAAAGTGTAACTCGGAAAAAGGATCACATAAGAGATGTACCGTGGGAACTGGCCTATCTCGACTGAAGTTCTCTAGCCCCCACTCCCAATCCTCGGTCAAGGGCGTCATGAAGATTGCCTTAACCCTATGGAAGATCTAGGAGTCGGAGAGCTCGAAGGATGAAACTTGGTTAGGGTCGAGATGCTTGCTCATATGGCAGAGTTTGTGAGTGTGTTGCTGCAGCGGGCAGATTAGGCTCGGGATGAAAGTGAGCATTAGATCCTCGCTGGTCATCCCTTCTACCTTTAGATTAATGATACACTTCTCTATCATATTGACTAAGGTGCAGAACTTCTTGGGGATCTGGCCCCCTCGATTCCTATCAGGGATGCCGACAGAAAAAGGAGGTAGTCGAATCTTATCCTCTGAGGTATCGTTCTTTAAGTAAAAGAATGTCTTGTCCCACCCTTTGCAAGACTCCAAGCCACCCCACATTGGGTTAGAGATTTGTCGGCCGGGCAAAGTTCCTTATTCGGAACAACATTGGCCTGGAAAACGAAGAACTTGAACCAGATATGAATAGAGGGCCACAAGCCGAGATAGCCCTCGACTCTGGAAACAAAGGTAGAGAGAGAAGTGATGGCATTTGTAGGAAGATTGTGGGGTTGAATAATGAAGGTGGTGAGGAAATCATGGAAGAAATTGCTGATAGGAAGGTCGAAGTCGCGCTGGAAGTGGGAAAGGAAAACCACAAACTCACTAGGCTCGGGAGCAGGGACAAGTTCATCGCTGGGGAGGCGGCAGCTAACTCCGGTGTGAACGCGGTAGGTCCAGATGAGCCAGTCAAGGTCATCTTGGCACACCCAGGAGCCAGCCCAAGCACCACACTCATGGGCGGTGCCACCCTCCTCGTTCTCCTCGGTGACGGTGCTGTCTTGAGGCATCTCTAGATCTTCTTCCTTAGAGGCGTAATCCTAGGTGGGGAAAAAGGGCCTTGACTGACGAGGCCCCGCAGCAGCGGCGAGCAACAAAGTTGTGGCGAGGCAAGCAAGGAACAAAGAGCGGCAACGGTGGCGCTATCGCTAAGCGGAAGTGGCGATGGCGGCGGTGCTGCGGGAGACCCCCGCTCCCCTATTTAACCATGCCCCTAGCAGGGGTAGTGGGATCGCACGGTGCAGCGGGCCACACGGTGTGGCCATGTATTTGTTGAAGGAGCCAATCAGGAGCAAGCCACACAAGAGGTTACACAACACAGCGGATTGTGCGACACGACGTGGCGCTGTGGTTATCGAAGAGGCACCCACGATGTGATGTGCATGCAGTAATACCTGATAGCGTGCGCAGTAACTGGTGCACATGCCCTTAAAATGAGGTAAAGTTAACAATTACCTACCAAGTAGGATGCAAGGAAGTGTACACGAGAAGGAAAGCATCTAAGTGGGATAACCCAGATGCAAGAGTATAACCTGGCCAACAAGGAATAACTCGGAGAGAGCCAAGGGAGGTCAAAGTAAATAACAAGCGTACAAGCTAAATAACCAAGTTAAGTTCGGAACATGCTGACATAAAAATACCTCGGCAAGAAGAACTAGGAATCTAGCGGATTGAACCTGTTGTGGCCTTATCAGCTGAAGTTGCTAAGCCTGCACCAGCTTCGAGGGCTAATGTTGGGGAGATGACCCTGAGTAGGGTCAAGCCGGGGTATAAAGGCAAGGTTTGTCGAGCTATGGCGAGGTCAAAGCAGGTGTTGGCCGACGTACCTTAAGGACAGCCGAGTTACGGTCGACCCGGCCTAAGTGGTGTTCACCCAACGTTACCTCGGCCGACATTAAGCATATGTCGGCACCCTCAAGTTATTTGTTTGCAGGTACCCTTAGGGACGAGTTAACCAAGCAGCAACATGGTCACTACTTGGCTTACAGAAGAAGGAAGGTATCTTCCAAGGTCAGCGCTTTTCTCTCTCCACCGTAGAGAGAGCACAGAAGACAAAGAGAAGGACCAACAGGACGGGCCGACAAAGGTGACGTCGTTGCTGGTCGGGTGACACAGCGCCGCAGGGGCTTACGCCATGGGCTATAGGCGGCTTACGAAGGGAAAATGGAGCATACCGTTTTGCTATTTGGGGAGAAGCATATTCTAGGGATATGCTCTCCATGTATGCCCTAAATGTAACATGGCCACCCCTTTATAAGGTGCGCTAGGACATCCTAGAGGGGGTCGATCATTTTACTAAGGGAAGAACCCTAGAGAGAGGGTGGGTAGTCAATAACTTTGTCTTCCAGCTCCCCACGAACAGCTCAAGGAGCATCTGTAAACACCATAGATCTTGAGAATACAAAGCATCTGCATGTGGAATCACCACACTTTCCCTCATTGGATACCACTAGTAGAGTTTGTCCCCATTTTTAGCCTATCCATGTCATCTGCCGTGACACCACCATGACTTGGTAGTTGTATATTAGTTGTATTTGTTGGGGAATGGAAGTGTGTTGTTGATTTGCATTGTATATGATGGTTTTATACGGATTTGTATGAATGTATGAATAATGTGCTCCCATATGTTCCTTGTAGAAATTGAAACAATGGCGACATAGGATGAACCACTCACATATTTATTGATGTTTGGAATATATATGTAGGATTGTGTGGCTACTTGATGATTATTATGATACTCAACACCAGGGATACTTGATGGCGGAGAAGCATATGGTAATAAAACCATACTTGGACTTGTTTGTTTTAATTTTTCTATTGATTCAATTGTGTTGGACCTCTAAAGAAGCATAATCTTTTGACTTGTACGTATGTAGAAGCTTCTTCCCCTCAAGATTTGGTCTCATGGCGTGTCCTCGAGTGACATGATGTATGACAACCGGTACACACCGTACATCGAGCAGCTAGGCCTCCTCCCTTTCATCACGCTTGTGAGCCGGTCAACACCAAACCTCAAAGCGGTTGCCATCACCGCACTTGTCGACCGGTGGAGGCCGGAGACGCACACTTTCCACCTTCGAACTAGCGAGATTACCCCCACTCTTCAGGATATTTCCATGACCTTTGGACTTCCTATCGCGGGGAACCTTTTGTGTATGAACACATATTCTGATAGGTGGCGCCATGAGATGCAACTACTTATTGGTATGGCTCCTGAAGAACTTGAAGACAAGAGTAAAGATAGATGTAGACGTGACATACGCGTGGATTGTGTAGAACTTTGCACATTGCCTGGAGCCAGCCAAGGTTGAGGTGATCGAGATACATGCTTGTGTGTATGTGTGGTATGTCCTCTCTAGGACTTTATTTGCTGACAATAGAGGTAGGAACGCTCAGTGGATGTGGCTGAAGGCTCTAACACACTTTTATAGCAATATTAGCTAGGTTCGGCAGCTCTTGCCTACTTGTACCGACAGGTAATCACTTGTTCACACTTAGTTCATTTGTACATTTCCAATCCACACATATCATATCCTGACCTTTTTTTGTTTACTTGTAGTTGGATGATGCTTGTTGTAGGTTGATGACTCCAAAAATAGCCATCTTCCACCGCATTTAAACATTGTTTTTGGTCAAGCAATTAACAAGAAACTCTCAATCCTTGCCACTAATGACTAATAATTGCAAAGATATGCATCTTGCTTTGAATTGTGTTGTGCCAGAAACCGCGCTTTTTAATGCGAAATCAGGAGTCATACTGAAGGTTTTTGAGGAAGTCCACACGACCAAGTAATTGCGAAGCCATTCCTAGGCGACAGCAAGCTTAACGACCACTGGTACGGGCAGGGCCTGCCCGTACCGTCCGCCCGTACCATGTGGCTGTGTCTTCGTCTCGTCAAACTCAACAACTTTCATGAAGACGCCTATGTATTTTGAGGCTCCCGCCGCCGGCCAGAGAGCCGCCATTCTCATATTACATCACAACACCACCAAAGGATATCCACACCATTGTTCATCACTTCCATCATCCATCCCCTCCATTAGCCATAGCCATTGTTTTGTACTTTAGATCTCCTTGTGATTTGGCGACCATTGTAAGAATATTCGATTTCAATCTAAGTATTTGCACAATGTTTTCTATCCTAGATATATCTGATATGAGTGAGTAGTCCTCATGGGCTGTGGGTTTGGGAGAAACCTCGCAGCAATTATGTGCATCTAATTCATGGGAGTATTGTGTTTTGTTTTCAAATAGAGATTTTTATCTTTTGTTCTTGTCTCGATCTGTGGACTTGTAGGTACCCAAGATCTCATAGATTGATAAAGGCTTGAGGTGAGATACTTGGCTAGCGGCGTTCTCATAGGAACCCTAGTGACAGGAAGGGTAGTACGGTCTTCTCTTAGAGACCCATTCGGGATCACAACAACATCACCACTTAACGATTTGATCTGTGTTTTACACTCAATAATCGTTTGTAGCCCATTGCTTTGGTGTGCACTCAGTTGGATTAAAAGACTATTGCTATGCCCATTGCATCACGGGGGCTCTAGTATATTAGGATGTGTTGCTCACAAGAGATTATCCCTATTCAACCATTACACATGCCTATGCTTATTATTATCTTTTATCCCATATGATGAGCCACTACAGGTGGATCTTCAATCCTAGCCTATCTCCATCCATTGATTCAACCCATTATAAAAGTAAACTAGATTGGTCTGATAAACTAAGGTAAAACAAACAAACAAAGTCTTATAGACGTGTCCTTTTTATTTCCTTTTTGCATTGGTTTCCAAGGTTTGATTAAACATAGGTCTTGTAGGGAAAAAGCTATTATACTACTTCCGTGAATCCAGATCGAAGGTATCAACCATTTTTCTGGCGCCATTGCCGGGGAAGCAATTTTGCTATCCTGGTGAGGTCACTAGAGACCTTGTTTTTAGTTTTATTATTAGTTTTACTTTATTTCTTGCTATTAGTTTACTTTCTTGTTATCTATTTGAAAACCCAAAAAAAATTAGTTACTTGTTTTTTTTTCATTACTTAAAAATTACCAAAAATATAAGAGCCATGGCTCAAAGAGACTTGGGGAGTATGCTACTCCCACTGATGATTTTATGCGTGCACCTATCACTCAGCCCACTGTTCATGCATAAACCTATGAAATAAAGCCTAACCTTTTAAGTTTTGTTCAACAAAACCAATTTGGGGGCTCATCTTCTGAGGATTCGGGTTTGCACTTAAATACTTTTATTGAAATTTATAACATGATGTGTATTAAGGATGTAGATCCAAATGCTATTAAATTAAGATTGTTTCCTTTATATCTTAGATGAAAGGCTAAGGATTGGTTGCTAGCTCTACCAAAGGGCACTACTAAGTCTTGGGAGGAATGTACTAATTTGTTTATGACTAATTTCCCCCCTAGCTAAAACTATGCAGCTAAGATCCAATATTACAAGCTTTAGACAAGAAGACCGTGAGCCACTAGCGTTTGCATGGGAAAGGATGAAAGAATCCATAATGAACTGTCCTATTCATGGGATGGAAGAATGGCTTATATTACATTTGCTTTATAATGGTCTTAACCCAATGTCTAAGTCCATGCTAGATACTGTAGCAGGAGGAACAATCACGGGAAAGCAAGTGAGTGTTGCAAAGAAGTTACTTGATGATATGCAAAATAATCATGCCCAATGGCATGTGGAGAGAACCTCGAAGAGAGTAAGTTCAATTACCGAGGTAAATAATGAAGAGGGTTACATCTAAGGTAGACGAGCTACTTAAAATAGTAAAGGGTAAAGAAGATACCCAAGTTAATGCCATCACTACCAATATTAATGATGTCAATTTTACAGCTCGCACTCCTTTTAATCCTGCATGGAAAAATAACAATTATGCTTCTAATGTTCAAAAACATTATTATAATCCTACAGGAGCTCCTTACAATAATTATGTTAATAATAATGGAGCAAATCATGGCATCTATCATTTGAGAAAACCGTTAGAACTTTTATACAAGCTCAAACTGAGCAAAATAATATGCTTATTAAAATCACGGAGAACCATGAAAGTAGTATAGGAAAATTATCTAACCAAGCCATTGCAATTAGAAATGATGTGCAGACTCTATAGGAAAGGACAAAGACCATGGAGGCTCAATTGGGCGAGGCAGCTGAGAGCCAAGCTCTCATACTAGCAAAGTTTACTAGAAAGCCCGAGCCAAATCCGGTAGAAGACCTCAAGATTATGAGGGTGGTAACCAATGAAGATAATCCTGAAGATCTAGATTATAGCAATGCGCCACCACCCGAATATACCGTGGAAGATCTACTAAATATGATCACCGTGAAGAATCCCGGTATAGAACAAGGTAATGAGGCTTTGTACCAACAATTTATACAACAAGTAGCATATAAAGTTCGATATTTAGAGATGGATTATAAGAGACTAGATGATAAGCTTCCTGCTAAGCTACATGATATATTTGAGCCCACTATTAAAATCAAGCCAGGAGTTAATGAGATATCCGCACTTTGTGATCTTGCTGCAAGTGTCTCAAAAATTTCGAAAAGCCTATTTGATAAATTAAACTTGGGGCCATTTGTAACCATTGAATTGAGACTCCATCTAGAGGATTAACTTATAAACAAGTTATTGGGATAAAAATATAGTTGTAGAAATTAAAGGTAGTCCCGCTCTTATCGATCTTGTTATTGTGGGTATGCCTGAAGATCCCATAGCACCTATAATTCTAGCTAGGCCATTCCTATGAACTATCAAAGCTTTAATTAATTTACATGATGGGAATGTGAGAATAGGGCTACCATCTAGAGATCCTTTTATAGTCCGCTTCCCTAAGAAGAAGAATGCCAAGCCTATTGATGACAATGGTATAATTACTTTGAAAGCCAATTACTTTGGAGTGGGCATTCCACTCATTAAACCTAAATGATTGCCATCATGGTCAAGATAATTGACCTTAACTAGAAGCGCTTCATGGGAGACGACCCATGTGAAATAAAGTTTTTTGCTTTTGTGTTCGTCTTCTTAGTTTTGTTTGTTTTGTTTCTGTTTCATTTTGTTTGTTTCTAATAAAGAGTTTTCAAGAAGACCTTTGGAGAGAGGAGAAGTAATAAGGTGATCCTCAATCTTTTATTTTACTAACACATGGCCTAAGAGGTATTGCTGATTTTTATATATTATACTTGTTGTTATCTTGTCCTTTGATAAGATGTGTAAAAGACGCACTGAGATACTAATCAAATTTGTTGAGTTTTGTAGCTCATAAGTAGTTTAACGACCTGTGGTACGGCCGGAAGGGCCCGTACCGTGCGCCCATACCACATCGAGGCTCGAGAAGATAGAAATTCTGACATTTGTCATAGAAAATAGTGCTCTTAACGATCGCCAGTATGGTCCGACGCGCCCGTACCGTACCCCTGAGCAAATCATCAGATTTCAAGCCAAGATACCGAATGAATAACGACCAGCAATACGGGAGTGTGCGCCCGTACCGAGTGCATTGATGGAAGGGATTCATAACCCCCAAGGTATGTCACCTGGTATGGGAGGGCTTCGGTCTACCACCCGCCCGTACCACATCAGTAGCCACCATAAACATCACGAGGAGGTAACCTAGAAATCCCCAAAACAAATCGTTCTCTTTCTTCTTCCTCCAAACTCCAAACCACCTCCATTTGATCTTCAAATTTGCTCAATCTTTGTTTGATTCCTCACACTCAGTCGATCTAAGGTATGATTCTCCTCTGACCTTCAACTTATTTTTGCTAAAGCTTGACTCAATCTTTCATCATTATCAATCTATACTTAGGTCTTGTTCTTGATCTAATCTTGATTTTGAGCATGCTTAGTATTGTTTTAGAGGAGTTTCTTTTGTAACTACTGTAGAGAATCGTTTATGCTATGTTTCTATTGGATTAAAAACTTTTATTAGCAATCTTTATTTATTTTGTTTTAGATGAACAAGAGGAGACGTATACGTGTGATGTTTGCGGAACCTTTCCGCACCACCCGTTGATACGTTGATCCCCCGAGTCACTTGGTATTGAGTTCACCGAGGAGTTTCAGCTGGACCATTTTAACCGTCTCAAGCTCCGAGAAATCAAGTCCACCAAGTGGGCATGTCCCTATATCCTGAACCAATTTGGCATTCGTGCTGACTTCGATTTACTTTGCAAAAATGTTGGTTTGTGTGACTTTGTCTTTCAGGAGGTCGCCACATATCGCTGCTTGACACTTGAGTTCCTCAGCACCTTGATGCATACGATGGAGCCTCACTATTGTTCCAAGGATCAAAGGCCTGGAGTTGATTGCATCAACTTCCGTCTTCTGAACTATGAGTACTCCTTGACACTCGGCCAATGGGCTCAACATTTTGGGTTTGCCAACAACGCCACCAACATATGCTCCACTACTTTTGTTTTAAATCCTGCACCTTGGTAGTACTTTAATTTAATGAGAATTTGTGGAAACACACCTAAGGGAAACCAAATTGATCATCCGGCTATTCGATTTTTTTTATGTTATTGCTAACACCTTGCAGGCACGTGGTGAGTTTACTAGAGTTAATGAGGAGGACGTGATGATCCTCGCAAATGCCGCTATTATTAATTGTAACTTAATGCCAATTTTGGGCGCTCTTTTTTTGTTTTAGCTTAAGCACCAGGCTCTTCAATCTCGAGGACCCATATGTAGAGAAGGAGTTGTAAGCGTTCTTGCATGCGCACTTCACATCAACCTAGGTAATATCCAACCGTTGATAGGAAGTAACCGTCTCGGTATTTCTACTCTAAGAGCATGTGGTATGATTTCTAGAACTGATGGTAGATACTTCCTTCATATACCTGGAGCAGATCACTTGATCCCAGATCTTTTACCTAATGGTCTATTCTCTATTGAGGATGGATGTTTGCATTTTAATGCGCAGGTTGAGGCAAATCTATCCCTTCAAGAAATACCCGTGGGAGGAGGAGGAGAAGATGAATAAGTAGAACAAGAGGAACCCGAACAACATGTGTAGCCACCAAACTACTACACCACCTATGAAGATATCTATGTGCTCAAAGGAAATATTCAAAACATGAACAACCTCTCCATCAACCTTCGAGATGCTTCTGCAAACCTCGCCACCTAGTTCCATGATTGGAGCAGCCAATGGAATATGGCAGACTATCCACTGCCACCACAATGAGCAATAAAAGGGCTTGCAAAAATGTCGTCGGATTGATGACAAGTACGCCATGAGGGGGTCCTCAAGGTATGCGGAAGAGAGGGATGTGAGACGTACGGTGTTCCGGGACGGTGAGCACACAAGTTTACCCAAGTTCAAATCCACCGGCTTTGGACAGATCCTACTCCTGCTAGCAATCCAGTAATACGGCAGAGCCGGATATGGGTTACAAGGGTTTGCCTGTGCGAGTTGAGATTGTAGACTATTGAGGTGTGATGTCTACGCACTTCTATTCTTGTAGACAGTTGTTGGGCCTCCAAGTGTAGAGGTTTGTAGAACAGCATCAAGTTTTCCCTTAAGTGGATCACCCAAGGTTTATCGAACTCAGGGAGGAAGTGGCCCCAACACACCCAATACACTTTTCAGGTGTATAGGTGCACTAGTTCGGCGAAGAAATAGTGAAATACAAATGGTATGGATAATTATAAGTGGTAATGGTGATAGAAAATAGCTCGATGGCGTGGAAAAGACTAAAGGCAAACTGAAATATAGATGGAAGCAAGCAAACATGTAACAGATCTAATTGCAAACGGTGTTTCAATGTTTATAAAGAAGGCCTAGGGATCATACTTTCACTAGTGAACACCCTCATATAAATATATCATCTTCATGATACTACTCTGAACTACTCTCCGGTTGGACACTCTAATCGATGGTAGGGCTATAACAGCACACCTCAAAGTTCATCTTTTCCATCTAGAAAACCCCACACTGTCACCTTGAGTACTAGATGAGTCCAACAAACACCACAATTTCATAGAAACATACAACTCCAAATATAACTCATAACAAGTATTTGTAATCTCTAGCCTAAGTGCCACTATGGTGAGCACGTTGTCACTTTCACACACATGGGGAGAGCAGAGATTCATTAAAGCACTTGAGTAGCAAGGTAGATCTATTTGATTACAAGCTCATGATCACAGATCATGCATAGAGAGAGAGAGATGAACACATAGCTACCGGTAGAACCCTTAGCCTCAAGAGAGAACTACTCCCTCCTCATCATGGGAATCAGCAATGGTGATGGAGATGGCGGTGGAGATCGATGGAGATGGCTCCGGGGGCACTTCCCCGTCCCGGCAGGGTGCCGGAATAGAGACTTTCTGTCCCCTGAATCACCCCTTCGGTCGCAGCGGCGCTGCGGAACTTTTCGTGGCTGGAGGCTTGACGATTTAGGGTTTATGTCTCGGGAGGCTTCTTAAAGGCCAGAGGGCAAGGTCGGTGGGCGGCCAGGGGGCCCACACCATGCCCTGGCGCGGCCTGGGGGGACCCGCGCCATGGGGTGGTGTGGCCACCCTGTGGCCGCTCTCCGACTCTCCTTCTGGCTCTGTGAGTCTTCCGGGAAAATATCAACTTTGGCTTTTGTCCGGTCCAATTCGGAGAATATTGATTTTCTGACTTTCCCGGAACCAAAAACAGCAGAAAACAGGCAACGGGCACTGTACCACTTGTTAATAGGTTAGTCCAAGAAATCATATGAAAAGTACTCCAAAGTGTGGAAAAAACATAAGAAAGTAGATAAAACCAAGCATGGAACATCAAAAATTATAGATACATCTGCAATGTATCAACATCCCCAAGCTTAACTCCTGATCGTCCTCGAGTAGGTAAGTGATAAAAAGAAAGAATAATTTTTGAGGTGACATGCAACATCAAAGACTTGATCAACGTATTTCGAAAACATTCAAAGCTGGGGTCATAGTACTTCAACATAGCATGAAAGACAAAGTTCTAGTAATAAGACATAGTAACTATGTTGCAACATGAAAAGGCACAAACAAAAGATTCATGCATAAGAATGCTTTGCAAGACATTTGTTTGTTTCACATAAAGAAAACATAGCATAATAGTATTCAGCTTGTCCCGCATAGAGTAACAAATATAAATGCATAGGACACCTTCAAAGTTCATAAGAGTGACTAGATACAAATAGTTTAAAACAAGCAATATCAAGGTATGCATCAATCAACAAGGCTTGGAACAATGCACATAGAACTAAGAATGGCCACTATGCTCTCAAAGTAAGTGCATAAAGATAGAAGGTGGAGACCCAATATATATAGTGGAAGAAGGGCCTTCATAGAAGGAAGTAGGGATTCAAGTCTCATAAAGAGCTTCCAAAAATTATGGTACTTTTTAGCTTTCAGCTCTCATTTACCATATCATAAGCATCTTGAAGTGATTAAGGTTAAAGTGAACCAACTATGGTGTACATGCTTGATGAAGTATAAGTTAGAAATCTCATGTCCCTTGAATATGAGGGTCGCTCCTCATGCTACTCAAGTTTAGTCACCGGTAAGTTCTTGTCATCGTAAGTACATGTGTATCATAGAGAACCGCCAACGGGGTACCCCTTCCCTGATGATACAGAAGAATCCCCATATCAAAATGACAAGGCAAGCAGACTACGAGCATCTCAGCAATCTTCTTATTTACCATGGGAATATGGTGCTTTTCTCTCTCTTTCCTCTTTTCATAATCTTTTTTTTCTTTTTCTCTTTTTTCTCAATAGAGGACTCTTTTTTTATAAGAAGAATCCTTCATAGATAGCTCATTATGGTTACGCTGCAGGTTTTCACCATGTCAGCATGGATTAGACCAGCGGCCCAGGCGTTTCTCTAACACATATACATAACTCCATGGACTTACAAGCTCCCCTTTCATTTCACAACGACGACAACCATATACAAAAGAGCATGATATCAACTAGGTACAAGTACCAAGTGCAATGTTGAAAGCGTTCCCCATGACAACATGGTTCTGCTAATCCCCAACAAATAAGTGCAAGCATATACAACATAGACGACACAATGGTTCAAGTTTATTAAGGGCAAGAAAAGTAAAGTGTGCCATCAAGTTCGTGAGAGCTTTAATCACTAGTTTTCTCATAACAAGTTTAATTTGGAAGGTAAACAAAAGCATGAATATACTTGGAATAGCATATGCTAGTAGGTAGGTATGGTGGACTCTTTGGAATAACTTGGTTTAAGGAGTTGGATGCATGAGTGGAACTCGTACTTGGTTGTGGAGGCTAGCAAAAGACTGGGAGCGACAAACTAAGAGAGCAATAATGGCCATAATCATGCAGAGCGACAAAACATCATTGATCAAAGCATAAAGTGATACTACAAGTTGAAAACTAAAGGATCACAAAGGCTATGGTGACTTGAGATAGTCATAACATGGTGTGATCATGCGCCAAGTCAACCCAAATAAAGCATCAAAGGAGAATACCATTATACTATGCTTTAATATGCTAAAACAACGCATGATTCATCCAAGGCACATTAAGAAATCTCAATTGTTTATAACAAGTCATGCTACAACAAAGAATACTAAGCATAAAGCCAAAACAATATCAAGCATGGCATGACAGAGCATAGGCCACAGTCAAAATCAAGCTCTTTTTACCACATAAGTATGAACTTTCCTACTCTTTTCCAAACCAAACGAAACTATTTGCAAACCAATGTATGAAAGAGGGGGTCCAACCAATTTATTCAGCAAACTAAGAAAACCAAGCAAACGAAAAACTAAAACGAAAACGAAAAGGAAGACGCTCCAAGAACAACACAACTGTGGATGAAACAATAAAAATGAAGTGATTGGAAGAAACCTGGGATTTTTATTGATGAAGAAGGTGATGCCTTGGCATCCCCAAGCTTTGACGCTTGTACTTCTTGGATATTTCTTGGGGTGACACGCGTGGCATCCCCAAGCTTGAGCTTTAGTCCTTCCTTCATCTCATTACTCATTCCTTCCATACACCTGAAATTTTTCCTTCATATAAAACTTCACACAATCTTTATTAGCAACATTAGTGCACTCAAGATAATAGGTATTTAGGTTCAGTTCTAACACCAATAAACCTCCATTAAAACACTCGCTACTGTATCACTTCCCTCAAAAATCTCAATTCCCCAAAAGAACTCAAAAAAAAGGAACCAACAAGAAGCAAATGCAGAAAATGGCAGAAATCTGTCAAAACGGACCAGCAGATAAAGATGAATTTTTTCGAAGACCTTCTGTTGATCAAATCAAAAAGTGTTGACCTAACGAAAGTTAGATAACAACCTGGGGCAGAATCAAAAAAATTCACGCCTCAAAAGAACATTCAGAGATTTTACATGAATTTTTACGGTGAAGCCCAGAAATCTGTTTCGGGAGAGCAACTTTCCCGATCATTACTTCTCTCTCATTTGAGGTTACTATTGGCACAAAAAGCAAATAAAAAGGATAAGGAGCGGTTATTACAGAAGGAATAACTTCCAAGACTCATCTAAAACTTTTGGGTTATCTCCCAATAAGTACTTTTCTTTAACGCCTTTAAGTTAGGCATGATAGTTTGAGAAGATGCTCACATAATAAAAATGAATTGAAATAAAAGAGAGCATCAAGAAGAAAATTCAAAACACATTTAAGTCTAACCCACTTCCTATGCATAGGAATCTTGTAAAGAAACAAGTCATGAAAGCACAAAGCAATAAGCATAGTAAAGCAAAACAAGTGCAACTTCAAGACTTTCAACATAAAGAGGGGAAACTTAATATTGTTGAGATACATAAAACCATGTCTCCCTCTCTCATAATAACTTTCAGTAGCATCATGAATAAAATTAACAATATAACTATCACATAAAACATTCTTATCATGAGCCACATGCATAAAAGAATTAATACTCCCCACATAAACATAGTCATTCTTATTAATTGTAGTGGGAGCAAATTCAACAGAATAGCTATCATTATTATTCTCATAACCATAATCATCAAATATAGGAGGCATATTGTAATCATAATTAATTTTCTCCTCAATAGTAGGTGGACTAAAAATATCATATTCATCATTGCAATCATCATATATTGGGGGTATAGTATCATCATAAGAAATAGAATAGTTATCTTCCAAAGTGTGTTCATTTGTAAACATATCATCATTGGAAGGAACATGGATAACACTAATAGTACAACAATTATCATCATTTTCAGAATTGGTACCGAAGAGATTTTCAATATCAAAAGTATTGTCCTTTTCCCAATCATGATCACTACTATAGGTAAGGCATAAGAACATCATCGAGTTCAGACTCATCAAAAACTATAATAGGAGCAACATGCTTAGGGGAAAATACCGTTTCCTCCCTCCTTTTACTCCTTCTTTTCTTCGTTTTCTTCTTATCTTTAGGAGGGAGAGGCTTGAAAGGAAGCTTCTCCATATACCCTAGTTTATTGTTAGAGACAATAGAAGAAACTCTAGAAGATTCCTCCTTTTCATTTATAAGAACAAAACACATATTAGTCATGTCATATTTTGGTAAAATCTGATCTTCTATAATATTTTGTATGTAAGTACTTGTGTGGCAATTATCAACACAATAAAGATGGCAACCATGCAGGATGCTATTCATATCAAAAGCAATCACATTTACCAAAGAGGTTTTTCCTGATAACTCTTCACACCCCAAACATAATGTAAGTTCATCATGTTGATTAGGAGTGATCATGTCATCACAATACAAACTTGCAGTACTCATTGGATTAGAAGGGCTATTATTATGGCCTGAGCATTGAAAATTGAAATGACCCACTTCGAAGCAAAGTTCACAAATAAAAGGATTAAGGGCACAAACTTTTTTACCAAGATCATTTAAAGCCCTATACCACATTCTTGTTTTTTCATTCCTGTGGGTGATACAATATTCTTCTTCAATTTGATTATTCTCACAAGGTCTATGTATTCCACAAAAATTAACATGGTTATAAGAAATAGTACTTTCAAAGGTTTGAGCATGTTTATTGCTATCATTAACAACAATTTCATTTTCCATGCAAGTGTCTTTAAAAGGCTCATGATACATGTCCCACTTTTCTTTAGGAGCATTAATATGAGAAGCAAAGGTTTTAAAACAATCAATAATAATTTGAGGATCACGACCATATTTAGCACTAAGCTCTTGAAAATCAGTAGTTTCAGCGAAAGACTTAATGCAATCATACTCATAGTTTATACCTAGTTCTTTACCTTTGTTGTTATCCCAATCTTCGGTATTGCTTTGAATTGTTTCAAGAAGATCCCACTTATCTTTGACCTCCTTACTCGTGAAGGATCCCTCTAAACAAGTATCTAGATAGTCCTTGTAATGTCCTGAAAGTCTTGCATAGAAATTATTAATAACAATATTCCTAGGGAGCTCATGAATGGGACATTTGAGCATTAGTGACTTCAATCTCCCCCATGCTTGGGCAATACTTGCTCCATCATGAGGATGAAAATTATAAATATAATTCCTATCTTTATGGATTTCATGAGGAGGATAAAATTTAGAGTAAAAGAGAGATTCAAGTTCCTTCCACTCCAAATGATGAGGATCATCTAGTAGCTCATACCACTCCCTTGCTTTGCCCTTAAGTGAAATAGGGAATAGCTTCCTCTTAACTTGGTTCATTGAAATACCTGCACACTTGAACAACTCGCATAATTCATTTATAAAGAGTAAATGATCACCAGGATGGACAGTTCCATCTCCAAAATAGCAGTTATTCATAACACGTTCAACAATTTTTATAGGTATTTTAAAAGGGATGATTTCAGTATGTGGATTTAACATATCACAAGTATCATTAGAATTACCACATATGGGAGATAAAGTATCATCAGAGAAAATTTTCTTCTTTAAAGCTGGGGAATTAAAAAGATCATTTTCATAAAAACCAAC
The DNA here is from genome assembly GCA_910589775.1 of Avena eriantha. Lineage (NCBI taxonomy): Eukaryota > Viridiplantae > Streptophyta > Magnoliopsida > Poales > Poaceae > Avena > Avena eriantha. The sequence continues at coordinate 201,793,708 of OU342746.1, forward strand.
TTCCCCAAGCTTAGACGTTTCCATAGCATTAGTAAAAAGGTGTTCAAAAGATTCATACTAATAACATTGTTATTAGCATGCAAAGAAAGTTCCATAGGTTTTTTAATTTTCTCTTCAAACACTTCATGTCCTAACTCAAGATAAATACTATAAAGCTCTCTAATTTTGTTGTTGTTTTCCATTAAGCCTAACTAGTGAAAACAAGAAACAAAAAGACAAAATTGCAGAATGTAAAGGAAATAACTTCGAGCACTCACACCGGAGGATGTGAGTACGTTTTGCCTTACCTCCCCAGCAACAGCGCCAGAAAATAGCTTGATGTCTACGCACTTCTATTCTTGTAGACAGTTGTTGGGCCTCCAAGTGTAGAGGTTTGTAGAACAACAGCAAGTTTTCCCTTAAGTGGATCACCCAAGGTTTATCGAACTCAGGGAGGAAGTGGTCAAAGGTATCCCTCTCAAGCAACCCTGCAATCAAGATACAAGAAGTCTCTTGTGGCCCCAACACACCCAATACACTTTTCAGGTGTATAGGTGCACTAGTTCGGCGAAGAAATAGTGAAATACAAATGGCATAGATAATTATAAGTGGTAATGGTGATAGAAAATAGCTCGATGGCGTGGAAAAGACTAAAGGCAAACTGAAATATAGATGGAAGCAAGCAAACATGTAACAGATCTAATTGCAAACGGTGTTTCAATGTTTATAAAGAAGGCCTAGGGATCATACTTTCACTAGTGAACACCCTCATATAAATATATCATCTTCATGATACTACTCTGAACTACTCTCCGGTTGGACACTCTAATCGATGGTAGGGCTATAACAGCACACCTCAAAGTTCATCTTTTCCATCTAGAAAACCCCACACTGTCACCTTGAGTACTAGATGAGTCCAACAAACACCACAATTTCATAGAAACATACAACTCCAAATATAACTCATAACAAGTATTTGTAATCTCTAGCCTAAGTGCCACCATGGTGAGCACGTTGTCACTTTCACACACATGGGGAGAGCAGAGATTCATTAAAGCACTTGAGTAGCAAGGTAGATCTATTTGATTACAAGCTCATGATCACAGATCATGCATAGAGAGAGAGAGATGAACACATAGCTACCGGTAGAACCCTTAGCCTCAAGAGAGAACTACTCCCTCCTCATCATGGGAATCAGCAATGGTGATGGAGATGGCGGTGGAGATCGATGGACATGGCTCCGGGGGCACCTCCCTGTCCCGGCAGGGTGCCGGAACAGAGACTTTATGTCCCCTGAATCCCCCTTTGGTGGTGGCGGCGCTGCGGAACTTTTCGTGGCTGGAGGCTTGACGATTTAGGGTTTATGTCTCGGGAGGCTTCTTATAGGCCAGAGAGCAAGGTCGGTGGGTGGCCAGGGGGCCCACACCATGCCCTAGCATGGCCTGGAGGACCCGCGCCATGGGGTGGTGTGGCCACCCTGTGGCCCCTCTCCGACTCTCCTTCTAGCTCCGTGAGTCTTCCAGGAATATATCAACTTTGGCTTTTGTCCGGTCCAATTCCGAGAATATTGATTTTCTGACTTTCCTGGAACCAAAAACAGCAGAAAACAGGCAACTGACAATGTGGCACTTGTTAATAGGTTAGTCCAAGAAATCATATGGAAAGTACTCCAAAGTGTGGACAAAACATAAGAAAGTAGATAAAACCAAGCATGGAACATCAAAAATTATAGATACATTTGCAATGTATCAAGGTGTTGCCCTAAAGGCTCTCCCTAGGATGGCTTATATAGATATCTGGCCTAGGGTTTACAGGAGAGATCTATCTGGCTAGGACTAAGAGTTGGTTACAGAGTACATCTTGAACTACAAGTAATACTATGGGTCTAAGTCGGTAAGTCTTCTGGGCCTTCCTGTAGCCGGACTGGATTCCGTCTTCTTCTCCCTAACTGGGCCGCCCGTGAAGCAAAGCTCTAACCCGAAGTGGGCCACCCTGGTCAGTGAGGAACTGTGAGGATACTCGGAAAGTATATCCCCAACTGCAGCCCCCGTAGGCCTCCAAGACCCAAAGTCGGATTCATCATCTCCTAGCTTGATCTTTGGCTTGCAGAATCTTGAAGGGTTCAGGAAACTTCACAACAAAAAATACGATTCGGGTATTAAAAATAAGTCGGACCTATCAACATGTTACTCGGATTTTCCTGCTTGATTTTCAAACTAAGCCAGAACTTGGTCTCTAACGTCACCTGACACTGGTCATGGTCAAGTCACGTCATCTGACAAACATCCTGTCAACACGACCGTTGGTGGGTCCGTCGTTCACAGAACCGAGGCACCATTTCAATGTGTACGCGGAGATCGAGGCGACATAATCATCGCGTGGGTCCTTCCCAGTTCCTTCCACGACACGTGGCGGTTACACAGTACCATTTGCACGAATCTTGGTGCGGTTAGGTGGATATAAGGGGTGAGGATTCTCCTTCTCCTTTCTTCACATGTTCCCTTTGCCATTTCTTCTCCTCCAAATCTCCCCCGCGCACAGAGCTCCCCTGCTTCCCAAACTCCCAGCGCCGCCCATCTAAGGTCAACGGCGCACCGGAAGAATGGCTTCGTCTTCATCATCCGTCCTGGCGGCAGCAGCGGCGACGGTGGCGGCGGCGGCAGAGAAGGAAAGCAACCGCGGGGTTTGGATCCCCTGCCTACTGGACGACGAGAAGCTCCGCGGCATGGAGACTAAAGGGCTCCTCCGTGCCGGTGACTAGCGGAGCGGTTCTGGCGAAACCATCCCCAACCCGCACGCCGACGAGCGGGTGCACTTCAGGACCCACCTCGAGAGAGGTCTATCTTTCCCTCCCTCGGATTTCTTTTCGAGGTAATAGATCACTATGGTGTTCAACTTCACCTCATTCCCCCCAACTCCATCCTAGAGATGAGCGCCTATGCGGCTTTGTGCGAGGGATATATCGGCATTAGGCCAAGTCTTACTTTATTCCGGTACTATTTCCATGTCTGGAGAAATTCTATTACAGCCGGTATTCCTTATATTACCGGTACAATTAGTTTTTTGGTTAGGCGCGATCGCGCCTATCCTAAGAGTCTAGCCAGTGACTCGTTCAAGCAATGACCAGCCACTTTCTTTTACCACAAGGATGTCCCTGCTCCCGGCAAAGCCACTGCTTTGCCGGCTTTTATCGACGGAGCTGCCACGCCTCAAGCTTCTTGGGACGAGACTGCTCCGGCTCTCAGTGACGATCTGCTTCTTGCCAAGAGGCGGATTGAATATCTGATAAAACACAAAGTATTGAAGGGATCCGACTTGGTCCAATGTTGGGTATCATGCCGGATCCAACCCCTCCAGCACCACGGAGACCGACTGATGCACTCCATCACGTTGTCCAAAAAGGATTCCCTCCGCATCAGCCCCAGAGTCTATACCTCACAAGGTTATATAAGCCAGATTAAATGGCTGATAAGGGAACGGATCGTGAGGAAGATCCCGGAGGTTTCTCTGGATATGCACATAGCGGAAGACCTTGTGGTACCGGTAATCTTTTAACAATAAACCTTTTTATGTGTTTCATCCTTTAAGTTATCTCACAATACTGATATGTTTACTTCTTTCAGCTTGCCGACCTCCCCAAGTCGGAACTTGCTCCACTTGAGGGATATCCTCTAGAGTTTTCTCAGGAGGCGGAACTGGTCCCATTGCCGGACATTGTGCCCAGGAAGCGCAAAGCTCTGACAGTGGCCATCGGCACAAAGGAGGTGCCCGTCGTGAAGAGGTAACTTTCAACACAACTTTTTGCCTTTGTACCTTACTCGAATTTTCTTCCGAGATGTAATGTTTTCCATTTCTATTACATTCTCAGAGCTAAGCAGCTCATCAAGGGCAAGGGGAAGGGAACTTCTTCGAAGCCCTTGCAACAAACGAAGCTGACCATAGCCTCTCCTGCCGTGGCTCCTCCGACTCCATCTCCACAACCCTCTACAACGTCGGTGATCACACCAATGCCGGTTGTTGCAGAAGATCCGGCTCCTTCAACAGAGCCATCGACCCTTGAGTCGTAGACTGACGCCACCACGGGTGGCTTAGATTTAGATAAGGGTGAACCCTCTTCGGGTAATGATCCCTCGGCAGAGACCTTTGTCGAAAACCTTCTTAGCAATCCAGGGCTTGCCATGTTTGGCTTATCCCGGAAATCCGCGGAAGAGATCCAGCAGCTAGCCAGGCAATGCATGGAGAAAAGAAATCTTTCTGCCGAAGAAGAAGCGCAAGAGGCAGAGGACATCAAGCACTCTAACCTTCTTGAACAAGTGCGTCTTCATGACGAGAGGATAAGGACCGGTGAGCTTCCAACTGCTCCAGTGGTTCCTCTGACTCTCGCCGAGAAGGTTGCTGTTGAAGTGAATGCGAGTTTGGATAAACTTACTCGTGAACAATATGTAAGTCGGAATTCTAACTTCTGTTTTTCCTTTATTTCATATCATATCCTCTAGCCCCCAAGCATGAAGTAGGATATATAATCCGGGTTTATGCTTCCTTAGGATGCCAAAGAATGAACTAGTGTAGCCCCCAAGGCTCGTGCTGATATTAGTAAAAATATTAGCCCGAGTCTTTAGTAGACTTCTGACTTTGGGTATTCTGACTTACAGAAAGTATATTCCTATAACCAGGATTTGTTGAAAAATGTCTGCAACAAGCGGAGAGAGATTAAAGCTCTCCGACTTAAGAATGCTGAGCTTAAGGTCTCCAAGGATGAGGCCGAAGGTAAACATTTCGAGACTCAAACTTTGTCTTTCATGTTTTCATAGTCGAATATTTTTACTAAACTATTGTTCTTTTTGACTTACAGCGCTGGTAAAACAGTCCTGCGCTATGATTGAAGAGGCCGAGAACCTCAAAACCTTGGTGGTGGAGAACAAAGAACTTCGCCAAGAGCTGGATAAGCTTAAGGCGGATCATGAGAAGAGCATCGCTCAAGTTCTCGAATCCTCCTCCTTGGCTACTAAAGAGCGTGATCGTAAGATTGTTGCTCAAGATCAGAGAATCTCGGATCTCAACAACGAGCTTTACAGAGAGAAGGACCTTTCCGAGGCGCTCCGGGCTGAACTCCAGAGTCTTCGAGAAGAGAAGACCAAAGTTGACGACGTCATCAAGTTGATGACGTCATCTTTGGTATGTTTCCATCTTTCTGAGTTATGTTTATGCTTCGACTCTTTCAACGTCAGTTTTTTCCTAACTGTTTTGTTTATAGGTCCTCTGAACTTGACGGACTCCACCTCTACTGAGCCTCGCACCCACCGGCTTACCCAAGTCGGTGATCTGCTTCATGACTTCCGCCAATCCCTTAAGGATATTGGCGAAGCTCTCAAGATTCCGGACATGCATAGCATGTCAGACTTTTAGGTGCGAGACAAGGCGAAGGAGATGCCGCAACTTGTCCAGGATTGGAACATGTCCTACGCGTGATCCGCAGCGTAGAACGCTCTCACCATGGTCATCGGCCACCATGGAAGCATGGAGATATGGCAAGTGACCAGAGGGTATTCTACAGTGGATGAAGACGGCCAGGAGCAGGACATCAAAGCCATCATGGATTCCTGCGCCGGATATGGGTGTCGCGTGGCTGATTTAACCTGCTATGATACTCCCTTCTTCTCCCGCGTGGACACGCCACCTCCGTCTCCAGAAGAAGCAGCTGAAGTTTCCAACGATGAACAGACCATTTCGGATGTGGACATCTCAGAATGATATCAAGGCGATGTATCCGGCGAGTCGACAGCTCCTTCCTCTCCTCCTGCATCATAGATTACCGGAAACAAATGTATTATTCTGAGAAACATGATGGGTCTGTAAATATGTAGTACTATAATTTTGCTGGTGCTAAGCTTTTGATCTATTCAGCACTTTTTGTTTTAAATTTTAATGTGCCTGGAATGTTTACATAAGCACTTATTATTTTTCGTCTACATTTATCGTTTATCTAGCTTTCCGCCTCGTCCCTTTCGTGAGCCGGCTAAACCTTCTGCACGGAAACTTTGCCGAGCAACGGAGCTCAATTGCTAAACCAGTTTAAACTCGGAAACAAAGCCGGATTCCAGTACCAACAATTCACTACTCGGAAAATACCCGCATCCGGCAATCAAACAAATAACCAAAGTATAGACTAGAAACTTTAGAGTTATACCCGAAGGTAGCATTTTTAGAATCGGAAATCTAAACCAGAACAAACATGAGCATAAAGTACTTTCAAGTATTTTGGGATTTTCGAATATGACATGATCATTCGGAAATAAGATGGTAGAAACTTCTCAGAAAAAACTTGAGGCAACCAAGACTTTTATTTCTCTCAGAACATGTACATATGTATGATTACAAAAAAAGATAAACTAAGAATAAAAGTGACGTAGCTAAGCAATATTCCACGGTCTGTCTAACTCATCTAGATTTGTACTGCCTCCAGCTCTCTTTCTCTTCTTAGTAGCAGGTCTTTCTTTGACTGGCCTCATGTCAGTTAAGTAGTACGATCCATTGTGTAATACTCGACTAACCAAGAAGGGCCCTTCCCATACTGGGGAAAGTTTGTGCTTTCTTTGTTGCACAAGCCAGAGAACCAAATCGTCTTTATTGAAAGATCTATTTCGGACTCTCTGGCTATGATACTTGCGTAACTTCTGCTAATAGGTTGTTGATCTCATTTCAGCAATGACGTGAACTTTGTCGAGAAATCTCGGCATCTTCTTTGATATATGCGGCCACTCTAGGAGAAGTGTGAATCAAATCACTAGGAAGAACTGCTTCTGCACCATAGACCAAGAAGAAAGGTGTGTATCATGTTGACCTGTTCGGAGTTGTTCGTAAACTCCATATTATAGAGGGTAATTCCTCTACCCAAGCCCCCGTAGCACGTCGTAATGGTGCTTCGAGTCTCGGTTTTAGGCCTTGTAAGATTAAACCATTTGCTCTTTCAACTTGTCTGTTAGCCTGTGGATGTGTGACTGACGCAATGTCAAGCCGGATATTTTGCTCGTTGCAGAATTCAGCCAATTCTCCCATAGAAAAATTACTCCCATTGTCCGTGATAACACTATGCGGATAATCGTACCGGATTATAACATCCTCGACAAATCTTTTGGCTGTTGCTCCATCACAACTAGTGACGGGTTTGGCCTCGATCCATTTTGTGAATTTATCCACCATCACTAAGAGGTGAGTCAATCCACTTGGAGCTCGTCTAAATGGTCCTACCATGTCAAGCCCCCAAACCGCAAAAGGCCATGTTATAGGTATTGTTCGCAGCTGATTAGCCGGAACATGAGCTTGTTTGGCGTACTTTTGGTAGCCCTTGCACGTCTTGACCAGCCTTTCGGCATCTGCCTGGGCTGTAAGCCAGAAAAAACCGTGTCTGAAGGCTTTTGCCACTAAAGATTGGGCTACAGCGTGGTGACCACACTCGCCTTCGTGGATTTCCCTTAGGATTTCCACTCCCTCTTCCGGAGATACACAGTGCTGAAAAACCCTAGACACACTCCGCTTATATAGCTCACCTTTAACTATAGTATAGGCTTTTGCTCGTCGGACGATCTGCCGGCTCATCACCTCGTCTTCGGGTAATTTGCCATCTACCAAATAATCGAGGTAGGGTTGAGTCCAGCTAGGAATTATAGCCAGAACTGCTATTAAAGGTGAGTCGGATTTGGTCGGATATTCCTCATCCACTCCCTTGATTAAGGGAACTTTGAGGTGCTCTAAAAAAGGGCCATCTGGGACCTCTTTCCGTGCAGAGCCTATCCGAGATAAGGCATCTGCTTCCTCATTTTCTGCTCGAGGGATGTGTTGAACCTCAAACCCTTCGAACGATTTAGATAGATCATCCACGACATCTTTATATGCTGCCATGTGTTTATTTGCATTACAAATATCCAAAACTTGCTGAGCAACAAGATCCGAATTTCCGTAACACATCAAACGTCGGATGCCAATATCTTTAGCAATCCGGATTCCATGCAGTAGTGCTTCATACTCGGCAATATTATTTGTCGGTGTGAAGCGAATCTGCAACACATATAGAAGTTCATCTCCTTGGGGTGATTTGAGCACCACGCCAGCCCCCGAGCCCCCGCGAGCCTTAGACCCATCGAAATATAGGGTCCAATATTCTGACTCAGGGAGGACCATGTTCTCCTTGGTCTCTGTCCAATCAGCAACAAAGTCGGCAAGGGTTTGGGATTTGATTACTGTCCGAGGTTTGTACTCAATATCGAAAGATGAAAGCTCTATTCCCCATTTGGCGACGCGTCCTGTGGTGTCACTGTTGTTGATTATATCTCTCATGGGAGTTGTGCTCACCACGGTAATTGGATGCTCCTAGAAATAGTGTCGTAGCTTACGAGATGCCAAGAAGACACCATAAGCCAGCTTCTGATAGTGCGGATACCGCTGTTTTGATTTTGGCAGGACCTCACTGACAAAATAAGTCGGACGCTGCACCATGATGATACTAACGACTTTTTTTGTCGCAGCAAGATAAAGCAACATCGGTTCCTGTGGTTCCGGCGCAGCAAGGATAGGGGCAGATGAGAGTACTTTCTTCAGGTCTTGTAACGCAGCTTCAGCTTCATCGGTCCACACAAAGTCCTTAGTCTTTTTTAGGAGTTTGTATAATGGTGCGGCTCTTTCACCAAGCCGGCATACAAACTGACTGACTGCAGCAGTGCAACCAGTTAGTCTTTGTACGTCCTTCAGGCGAGTTGGCCTAGAAATATTGAGTATAGCCTTGATTTTGTCCTGGTTCACCTCTATGCCTCTTTGAGACACGATGAAACCTAACAATTTTCTGGATGGGATTCCAAAGAAGCATTTCTTCGGATTAAGCATTATGTTGTATTTTTTTAGATTGGCGAATGTTTCCTCCAAGTCGAAAATCAGTGTTTCCTTCTTTTGGACATCACCGCAATATCATCCACATATGCATGTACATTGCGTCCGAGTTGGTCGTGGAGGCAACGCTGCATCGTGCGCTGGTACGTAGCTCCTGCGTTCTTTAGCCCAAAGGGCATCGTAACAAAACAGAAGGTTCCGAAGGGGGTTATGAATGAAGTTTTGACTTTGTCAGATTCCTTCCTCCGAATTTGGTGATACCCGGAATATGCGTCGAGAAAACAGAGGAGTTCCGAGCCTGCCGTAGAATCGATAACTTGATCAATCCTAGGCAGAGCGAACGGATCTTTTGGATAAGGCTTATTCAAGGAAGTATAATCAACACACATCCTTAAATCAGTGGTGTCCTTTTTAGGGACCATTATAGGATTGGCCGACCACTCAGTGTGGGTGACCTCTTCTATGAATCCGGCTAACTCGAGCCGTGCTAGTTCCTTAGCTATTGCCTTATGCTTTTCATCGCTGAAATGTCGTAAGGACTGTTTGACGGGTTTAGTGTTCAGGTTTACATTTAAAGAGTGCTCGGCAAGTTCCCTAGGTACTCCGGTCATGTTAGATGGCTACCATGCGAAGATATCTTGATTTGCTTTGAGGAACTTGACGAGCGCGCTTTCCTATGCGCTATCTAGGCCTACGCCTATCTAGGTCACCTTGGAGGGGTCATCATCCTTCAACGGCATCTTCTTCGTCTCTTCTGATGCCTTGAACTCCGGATTTGTCTTTGCAACCTCCTTCTTCGTTGCGGGCATCTCGGATGGATCTATGCTCTTCTTGATCTCCTGGTACTCCTGGGCGTGCAGCACGGCTTCAGCAAAGGCGGCATTTCTATCCTCGCGCTTTCTTTGGGTCTCCCCTGATGGTGATTACGCCATTGGGACCTAGAATTTTCATCATATTGTAAATGTAACACGGACGAGCCATAAAGGCCCAGTAAGCCGGACGTCCGAATATAGCGTGGTACGCGCTCTTGAACGGGACTACTTCGAAGGAAAGTGCCTCCGTCCGATAGTTCTTTGGAGTTCCAAAGGTAACATCCAAAGTGATTTCTCCCAGGGAATTAGCTTGTCTTCCTGGGACAACTCCGTGAAAAATCACAGTGATGTGATTCAGCTGGGTCTCCGAGATCTTCATCCAGCGTAGCGTTTCGACATATAGAATATTGATACTGCTGCCACCATCCATGAGAGTCTTGGAGAAACCATAACCGTCAATAAGTGGATTGACGATTAAGGCGTATTTTACTCGCCTGTGTAGCTTAGGCGGATGATCAGCGCGGTCAAACGTGATTGCCACTTCCGACCAATCCAAAAATTGGGGGACAGCCAGAACTGTTGCATTGAGCTCATGTAGAATTGCTTTCTTGACCTTTGCTGGTTGAGATCCGAGGAAGGTGTCATAAGTGTCTTTCTTGGTTAGAAATTTTTTCTTCCCTTCCGGCTTGGGATTTGAAGCATCAGCTTCCTCCATGTCAGAATCTTCCTTGGTCTCTTTATCATTTTCGGGATTCTTCTTTCCCTTCTTCCGCTAAGCTTTGTAGCCAGCGGTGTCATCTCTCTTGATGTCATCATTAAAACGACACTCAGCATTGGTGTGGGACGAGTCCCCATTGCCGTCTAGGTGATGCACACATGGGTTATTGGAAATGTCGGCCCAAGTGTAGGTTTTTCCTGGTTGTTGGTCTCCTCTACCTTGAACTCTCGAAGTCCCACGGCCATGCCCGCGGCCTCCACCGCGTCCTCCTCGTCCTCCAGACCCGAAAGTAGCAGTGACCATCGCCGTTTCCGCGTTGGGTTTCTCTTCCGAGGTGTTCTTGCACTTCTGAGCTTGTTGCTTTGGTTGTTTTACCGACTGTGGCACAACTAGGGCGTTAAGTAGTCCTTCTACATCATCGTCAGCATCCGCATACTTTCTCGCTGTTTCTATCATCTCTCCCAAATCAGTGACTTTGTCGCACTTCAAGCGATGACGTACTAAACCAATTGGGAGACCTGCAATGAAAGCTTCAATCGTAGTTTGGTCATTTACTCCTTCGCAGGAGTTCTTGGTGTCGATCCATCGTCCGAGGTAATCCCGACAAGTTTCTCCGACTTTCTGGGTGCAACGCTGTAGGTCTCCGATCGTACAGCGCCTCCGGTATGTGCCTTCGAAATTCCGAAGAACGCACTTTGCATGTCATACCAGTTGTGGATGGTGTTCTCCGAAAGTTCATTGAGCCATGATCGTGCTGTCTTCCGCAACATGAGTGGGAGATATCGGGTTGCGACCAGGCTGTTTCCGCCTTTGGCAATGCAGCAAGCTTGGAAGAAATCCTGTAGCCAGGTATTTGGCCGAGCGATGCCATCGTAGGCCTAGATATGTCTTGAGATAGAAAATCCTTTCGGGAATCTTGTAGCTCTTATACGTAGTCCGAAGCACTTTGGGACCATGTATATATCATCGTTTTCATAGCGTCGTGCCTCTATGTTGGAATTGATCCTGTGCCTTGCATCGTTTGGGGATAGAGATCGTCCCGAGTGTCGGCTGTGGCTGCGGTGACTTGGAGCCGGACTTCGGCTTCTGCCACCACCTCCTCCACCTTGACGCCCTCCCTAGCCTCCTTGAGAGCCGTTGTGATGGATACTTGGTGGAGATGGTGGAGCAGCTGGGTTATTTCCGGCAGATCGCCGGCCTCCATCCGAAGCGTCATTATTCCGGTTCCGGGGAGGGTCTTCATTACAATGAGCCCCCTTCCGGCTTGACGCGGCATGATGTCCATCGTTCCCTCATCCGTCATTCCCACAATGGTGGGGCTCAGCCGGACGGCTTGTATGTCTAGGGGGTAGCATTCTTTGTTTGTCCTCCTCCCGACGTTTCTCTTTGTCTTCTTCCCTGTGATCGTTCGACTCTCGCCGGCGAGGATTTCTCGGATACAGTGCAGCAATTGCGTCTTGCTCGGCGGCTGGAGCAACATTGCGCTAGTCACGTGCAATTTTGTGGTGATGTCCTGATGATCCGGTTTTGGAGCAGTTGTCTTCCCGTCGGTCTGAACGGTGATGCTGTTCCAGAACACGTTGGGGCCTTATATCATTCCAGGCTGAGTCCGTGCGACATTGGTCGGATTTGGAGACCAGTTTTCCGCTTCCGTATTTTGCAACCCTTTGTTGTTCCAGACCCTTAGTGAGTAGCTTGATTCCCAATCGAACCTGTTCTAGGCCTAGATTATTTGACACGATATCCCGAGCTGCGATAGTGTTCTGTACCAGTGTTGGATACACCAGATCTCCTTTGCTGTCGAGACGAGGCATCCCTGGATCTCCCTCAAAGAGAACCTTTTGCACTTCTGGGAATTGACTGTCATGTGTGTGACGTTTTCGGTTTTTCTGATGCTGCCGAGAGATGTACTTCTCCGCAGTTGCCATGCGTTTCTTCTCCTCCTCGATGTTTTTGGCTTCATCCAGGAGTTGTTGACGACGCGCTTCTAGGGCATGGGCCCTTTCGTCCAGCTCTTCATCAGTAAGTTCTACAGCTGTAGGGATTGGTGTGGTTAATTTAGTATCGATGAATTTACGTGCACCTTCAGTGATCACGTGTCCATCCACCGATTCTTCTTTTTTGGACTCGTCTAGGATAAGTTCTCCATCCGAGTCTTCCTCATATTCCTTGGCAATAAACTCCTCTATCGGAGGATCTTTTGCCGGGGTCTTGCTCTTCTTGTTCTTCTTCTTTGCCTTCTTGGCAACGCCGGTAGCAAAGACGGCTTTGGGTCCGTTTCCTAGAGTCAAGCTCTGATCGGTACTTTCAGACATCTAGACTTTGGGATCATCTCCGACTTCCATGTCATCCTGCGGTTTGGGAGAGTGTTCCCCGGATCCTTCATCCATGGCTTCTCCTTCTTCTGCAGCCTTGGAGTTATACTCCTCTTCATATTCCGCGGAGAACTTTCGGAAATCTGCTGACGTCATCGATTCATCTGAGGATGCGGGTACGTCGACATTTGTTCCAATTGCCTCCAGCATAGAGTCGGTGTTTTCTCCAGCATCGGCAGAGCCGGATCCGGATCCCACATACCCGATGAAGTGCGATGCATGCTTCCTGAGGTACCTGCGGCTTTCGCGATCAGCTTCGTCGAAACTCCTGATGGCTTCGAGAATTGCATCCGCGCTTGAGTTTTGCATTATCATACGTCGCAGTGTGTACCTTAGGAAAGGCATGTCTGTCCCGGCGTCATCAGAGCCAGAATCGGTGTCGTTGTTATGCTCCTCCTAGATTTCGACTTCGGCGGGTGGGTCGATCTGGGATCCGATCTCTCTAGGGAGATACACTCTAGAATCGATCTGTGCCGCTAGGTCTGCTTCAGGCTCGGATTTCTCCACTATCTCCGCAACTGGTGTGGGCTGGGTGGGATTAGGGTTTTCTGAGATCCAGAACTCTGCCGCCTCCGCGGACAAAGGGGACTCAGAAGATTCTTCTGCCTCTATCATCACCACTCGGGTGGGTGGGGCAGGTTCAGCAAAGCCGATGTAAACATCAATCTCGCCGAAAGACATGATGGTGTAGGCAGTCACAGCCTCCCTAGCCGGAATCCAGGTCTCGTCGAGAACGATGAGAGGGACGTCACTGGCGTAGAGGATGCGACCAACGGCGATGGTTTTGCCGGTTCCGATTCTTCCAGATTCTGCTCGGAACGCAGATCCGAAGCTCACTTTCCCCACGGTGGGCGCCAACTGTTCTCAGACCATGAGGGGGTCCTCGAGGCGTGCGGAAGATAGGGGTGTGAGACATACGGTGTTCCGGGACGGTGAGCACACATGTTTACCCAGGTTCGATTCTGCCGACATTGGACGGAGCCTACTCCTGCTAGCAATCCGGTAATACGACAGAGCCGGATATGGGTTTCAGGGTTCGCCTGTGCAAGTTGAGATTGTAGACTATTGAGGTGTTGCCCTAAAGGCTCTCCCTAGGACGGCTTATATAGATATCCGGCCTAGGGTTTACAGGAGAGATCTGTCAGGCTACGACTAAGAGTTGGTTACAGAGTACATCTTGAACTACAAGTAATACTAAGGGCCTAAGTTGGTAAGTCTTCTAGGCCTTTCCGTAGCCGGACTGGACTCTGTCTTCTTCTCCCTGACTGGGCCGCCAGTGAAGCAAAGATCTAACCCGAAGTGGGCCACCCTGGTCAGTGAGGAATTGTGAGGATACCCGAAAAGTATATCCCCAACAAAAAAACCTAAGCTTGGGGATGTGTTCCCGACAAATTTATTTGTGTAATAACGAGTTTGTACTCCAGCTCCTTCGGAGCTTTGAAACACTCGTGTTGGCTTGTTCCAACACTTTGCTTTTTTCCTTTGCTTTTAAATTTGCTTTCGGTTTTAGTTTGCTTTTGTTTTCTGTTTCTTTTTCTTTTCTTAGTCCCTTGCTTGGTTGCAAGTTCTTTTCTATTCTTTAATCCCTATCCTAAAAATACAAAAATATTTTTCTATTTTTCCTTTTTTCATAAATGTGGATTCGCACTTTGACTCTTTGGTTTAATATTATTATGAGAGTAATCATGTTTGAGTTTTGAAGGAACACATCCCTATAAGGAAGAGGATCATGAATTCACTTGTGAGAGGTATGTCCTATGTCTCCTAGTTTTGAAGTTTGAGTTGTTTATCCTAGTTGGTCGATTTGCTAAGATGCCATGCTAGTGGAAGTAATTTAATATGGTTAGAGTAGAGCCTTTTATTAGTATGATGATTAGTTGTTGAAGCTTTTGCTATAGTTCTTTTAGCTAAGTGAGTCTTGCCTTGGAAATAATATTACCAAACAAGTACAATAAGAAAAAGTCTGAAATTTATGACTTGTTTGATGAATGGTTGTCTTGAGAGTATACCCTTGAAGATACTTAACCCCGTAGATATTTTGATAGTCTTGACGTCACTCATGAAAGGAGTTGTTTGATTGAAATGAAGTCTAGTGGTAATTGTGATGCATGCCAAAGCTAACCTTGTGGATCAAACCGCGGTACTAGCATAAAAAAAGAGAGAAAGTTCTATGTTTCTCATGCACACCTTTGGGATGGCAACAACTCCGCTAGCCTTTGAATGATCTATGGTATAACCCTGGATTTCGGCTATGAGTTGATGATATGAGTGGCATACGTGTCAATATAAGGGAAAAAGTATTGGTACTCCTAAAGGTTGTGCAAGCACTTGTAAAATAAATAGCCAATGATCCTTGAAAGAGGAAGAAAAAAAATGATTGATGAGAAAAATAAAAGAGATATGTATGAAGATCCACAAAACAAGTCATTGGCATGATCTCGTTACTACTTTATGAATTTTCTTAGAAGACAATGATTGGATTAGAAGTATTTTAAATAGACTTGATTTATTGATGTGGGTGTAAATAAGACACTTCGTTGTTATGCTACTTAGGACATGAAACTCTCTTACTCAATTATGCTATTTAAACATCCTAGTGTTCCTTGGCAAGCTCAGAGTTAACAAGAAGAATTGGATTGATTGCTAAACTTCTAGTTTTTTATACTTATATTAAACTTTACTTTGATTGTCTTGGCTTACCAAAGCTTGTATAGTACTCTTGTCATCTCTCTAACTTTGATAAGCCTCGCAAATGAATGAAGTGCTAAGTGCATATGACTTATTCTCATTGTTTCAAGTTTAAACGCTGAATTCCTTATAGTTCTTTTGTTTCTTATTGCTCGAGGGCGATCAAGGTTTGAGCTTTGGGGAAGATGATGGCTCCAAAAATAGCCATCTTCCACCGCGTTTAAACATTGTTTTTGGTCAAGAAATTGACAAGAAACTCTCAATCCTTGCCACTAATGACTAATAATTGCAAAGATATGCAAAACCTTGCTTTGAATTGTGTTGTATAGGAAATCACGCTTTTTAATGTGAAATTAGGAGTCATTGTAACATCCCAATTTCAGCAACCCTGATTAGTTGTCCAGAATGCAAAAATCAGGGGGAACAAAAACTTTTTCTGTTTTAGGGATAAAGTGTTTGCCTGTTGTTTGACTATGTTATGAATATGGTTGTGTATTAGAAGATATACTCCTTACCTCAACACCCGTTGACAAAAGCTACTTCCCAAAACTATCTTGGCTTAATTTCCATATTCTCAAATGTTCTGGCATTTCAAAACCTGAGCCGAGAAGCCTTTGCAAACCAACTATTTTAGTAGCCTCTATTTCCCTAAACTATGGAGAGCAACCTATTATAATCTCCTTATGTTTTATAGACAGAACCTCCAACTACTCTCCTCTCTAGGTTTCCCAAAACACCTTTGTTAAGCTTTTGAATTCTACTCTTGGTAGAAATACCAAGGACTCTCACCTTATTCAAATCCAACACTTCAAAATACCCATACTCACCTCAAGCTAGGCTTGATGGTAACCCCGGTAGTAGGTTTGCTTAGTTTATAAGATGAGTTGCCTTGATATGTTGTCTGATGAACTACCTTGATCTGCTGTTTGACTTGTTTGCTTAGAAAGTAGTATGAGCCACTCTAGGAGCTCATCAGCTGGATCAATATACTCTAAAATCACCAAACCCTAAGCAAGAATACAATCTGGATCTAATCTCTAGATACTAGGTGATCATCTAAAACCCTTAACCAAATCAGTTCTGAAGTGATCTAAATCTAGAAGCTTCCAAGTCAATGAAGACCAGTATCAAGCAAGGATCCTTCCTACTCAACCTACACTTCAACATCATCCCCTTGATGATGCTTTCGTACCTTGCAACCCATCAAAATCATCACCACCCACATTCTAGTCAAAACCCTAAATCTGCAAAATTTGGCTAAGTCTGGAATCTGTTTCAAGATCACCTTTTTGAATGTCTCCCTTTCTCAACCCTTGTGCATTTTTGCTAATGCACTTGAACCATCTTGTTAAAAATCCTAAGGAATACGAAGTCCCACTCTTGCCCTTGCTTAGATCATCCTCCAATTCTTTGCATGGTTGTGTGCTACTCATATAGGTATATAAATATCTAATTCACTTGTTCCAAGTGGATCTTTGTGCCTCTTAAACCCACAAGGTTTTGAAGGCTAGTTGCTAATCTGCTTTGGCAAGCTTATTTTATTCAAAGTTTGAAATCAATTCTTGGTGAACTCAAGCAATATCAAGCTCAAAACTCTATACCATGTTGATGTACATCACTTGGTATATCCATCCATCTATCCCATGCCCCAAGGGGAGATCTGAGCTCCAAGATCCAACAAGGTTTTGGTGGCATGAAAACAATCTTACCCAAGATCCTTAAATCTCTAGTTTTCACCAAAATCACTTGGATTCTGTAATCCCAAGGTTGCAAATGCTTGTTACACCTTGTCTACATCATCTACCTTGGTCATCAAGATTTATCAATAATTATCCATATTTATTATGGACCAAAACTATTTAATTCCCTTAATAGGCAAAACCTCCAAAACCTCTTCCATAAAGGAAAGTTTGGTTTTTGCCAAAAAACCTCTCCAAATTTTGGCTCAATTGATATCCATATATCATACTCTATCTTCCCACCTCAAAAATAAATATTTTTGAAGACTTTCATTATTTCTTTTTGCCTATTTTCTTAAATGGCAGAAATGGAATAATAATGGTTTTAAATACTTTTAATACCTAATAAATCATGGGATAATTCCTCATAGTGTGGTTTCATATTAACAATCATATCACGTAAAAAAACAACTATTTCCAATGTAAATTTATCAAATGAGCTTCTAGAAACTACTTCTGCAATTTCTGAATAAAGGATTTTATGTTAACTAAAAATCATCTGAAAAATCCCAAATTATTAGAAGAGGTATATCTTGGCTATACCCTTCTACCAGAACCATCTCCTCATCTTACCAAGATCAAGTTTCGAGAAAGCTCTTGATGAACATCATCTATGGCAATTGGAGTATGATCAAAACATCAAATAAATCACTCTCAAAATCCCTCCAATCTTGCAAAGCACTTCTCCACAGAACCCAGCCCTCTCTCCTTGTCGACCACACCACTATAGAAAGGACTGTAGCAAACCCTAGCTTTTTGTCTTTTGTGCTTGGAAGCAAACCAAAGGAAGGGACACCACATCTTGCCAAAGTCCCTTAAAAGCTCTTGCAACAGCTACACCACTCCCTCTCTGCTCCCCTGCCACGCCCAGGACCTCTCCACCACCCCTAGCCACCAATAGGAGGGCCATGGACCAGCCCAAGCTCTCACATGAGCATAGTCCACCATAGACCTTGCCCCTCTCAATTAAATAGGCCAAGACCACCCCGAGCCTCGCAGGCCCTCATTTTCCTCCTATCCCACTCACCTACCTCCCAGAGCACCCTCTCCCTCTCCCCTGCCCTATGCAACTCGAGAGAGAGAGAGAGAGCAGAGCTTCCACCTTCTCCTCAAATTGAGCTAAGCTCCCTCTCCTCTGCTCCTCTCCTGCTACATGCTACGTTTTGAGAACCAACTCGCCGTACTGACTTTTTCCATGCCCTGTTTATCCCCTGCAGCAACCCTCGGAGGCCTCCCAGGCGAGCTCAAAGCTGGCGCCACCGTGACCCCTGCGCGAGTTCGGTTCTGGCGTCGAACCAGGCCCTGCCGCCCCTCTCCGGACTCGTCGCCGCGCACCGCACCGACCTAGACCGACGTCGTTGCCTCCCAGCCACTGGTGAGCTTCCCCTCCGCCAGACCCCGCCGCAGTTAGGGTTCCGCCCCACTGTCTCGGGCTCGAGGTAGGAGACGGCCCACAGCCGTCGATCCTGACTAGATCGGACGGCCGACGGTGCCCGGTACCCCTTTGCCCCCGCTAGTCGCTGATAGCCGGGGCCCACCTGGCAGCCCTTCGAATATTTTTCCTCCCGCGCACATCCCCGCTTGCTGGGCCAAATCGGCACTGTGCGGCCCAACTCCATTCTAACACTAGCCCAAAACTAGTGCTCTTTTAATCTTTTCCCAAAAACTGTTTAGAGGATGTTAGGATTAAATGCTTATGAAAATGGAAGATGCCTGTTATTTTCCATTTACAAATTTCTTTGTATGCCTGAATATTTTATCAAACATTTAGAGCAACCCCTAGGTCAAAAATCGTTTTCAATATTGTTAGACAATTAATCTACCAACTAGGATGTTCTTCACTCCATAAATTCTCCAAGGACTTGCACATATCCTTTTTGAGAAAATCCAATTTCTAATGGTAGATAAGGGAAGTACCTACCTTCTGGATCTGATCCTAGGCCAAGTGGAGCCATATTTCTACTTGAGTAAAAATAACAAAAGATCCTCATTTCAGCATTTAGAAAATTCAATAGATAAATCTACAACATATCCTGTGTTGTTTCCCAATCTCTGTGATGTGGTGCACTTAGTACTACCAAAATCTAGGATATCAAGATTTATGGATCTTGTGAGGAATTTTAATGAATTAAACATTCATGTGCATGGTTTATCCATCAATAAAATCACTATAGTATTTATATAAATCCAAATAAGGTGATTCCAATTTCTATAGAAAGGTATTCCAAGTACCTATCATTCCACTTAGAAGCATATCAAAAGCTTTTGTAGTATTAATCTGGTGAAAAAGACAAAACAACTACATAATTAACTTTAGGAATTTCTGGAGGGCATTCTCGTAATTAATTTGACATGATTCCAACTCTCAGTGAATCAGTACATCAAGAACTACCAAACGACCCAAGGAAATAATTTTTGGAGCTCTAGAACTTTTCTGGTGAATTATCTCCTAAAACTAGAGTCTTTTTCACTATAAAAATCACTATAAATCTTTGGTAGGTGATAAAATAGTGAAACCACTTTTGTTGGTTTCATTTTATCAATACCTATCTGTTGGTATCATGTTTTTACAATGGTATCTTTTAGAATAAGTCTTTGGTCCAAAACCCTCTCATCCCTAGTTTCTAGACTATGAAACCCATATGGGTTCCTTCGAATGTTCCAAGACATGCTCCCAATCCTTCTAAACCATTTTCTCAACACCACTACTGATTCGTAAACTTGTATTGTCCACTTTCTTGCTGTGTGAATGTCCATTTGTATGCCTTGTTTCGATTGTGCTCTTGCTTGTTTTCATGTGTGCTCCCTGACGACGATAGTTGCGATTATCTCGGAGATCAGAAGAAGATGGTTATTATTGTATATTATTGGGTATTCTAAGAAGAAGCCTAGGGACAATTATGCCATATTGCTGATCTCAGGCAAGCCACCTTCTTGCTCATAAGCCTTGTCCTACTGTTTTACTTATGCATGTTTTATCTACTATTTATCAAAACTGCATTGTTTATTATATATTGATGTATATATGGTAGTGGTTTGGCTCCTCCGAACTATTACACTTTGGTACTACTAAGTACAACCCCCTTGATGATGCCTACTTGTCCCTGGTATGGTAGATGGTGTAATACACCATAGCCCTTTTGGAGACCCTATTTTAGCCAAAGAAAAGCTAGAGGATGGGAAGACCCCGGAAAAAGTTTTACCAAATGCTTTATGATAAAACCTTGGTGAGGTGGGACCTCCCAAGAGATGTTGAGAGGAAAAAGGTTTACAAAAACGCATCCGGTTCTTCGCAATTTTGCTAGAACAGTTAACCCTGTGCAACCACATTACTCTGGAATGGGATAGGGCTGGATTTGGTGTTTGTTTACTCTGGTATAAGCTGCCTCGCAACAACTACAGGGGATAAAAATCCCTGGAGGGTGGGCCTTCTCACATAAGGGTCCATGTGGGACATCGACCTGGAGAAGGAACGAAGGGTCTGCGAGCCTCCACGCGGTACTATGAGCCCCTCATTGAAAGCGCACACTCGAGAAGTGGAAAAAGCGCTCCGGTTGCTCCTCGGTACCCGACATCCCAGTTTTGAGGGGAATAAGACTCATAGGGTAGGCACTTATATTGGAGTGGGCATCCGGAGAGTCTTGATTGGTTACTCGACCCATGATCGGTGTAGATATGGGTAGTGTACCAGGATGGTGTGGGTAAAGTGTGCAACCTCTGTAGAGTGTAAATCTATTCGAATAGCCATGTCCGCGGTCATGGGAAGGTTGCTATAGAGCGGTGCTGGGTTTTTTTTCAAAAAGGATTTTTGGAAAGGAAATGACTTGGAAATGTTTTGACCATGGGATGGTCGGAAGGAGGAGAAAGGAGTTTGGTCGTGGGACGACCTAAAGATGGGAACAAATGGGTACCCCAATCCTGGTGTTTACAAAACTTTTAATAAGGTTTCCAAAATGGTTTACAAAAGTTTTCAACAAAGATATGTATATATCTACAAGAGAAACTATGTGAGAAAAGAACCTCTCTTGAAGCCCTCCTACTACCACAGCCACATTTCATACCCTCTTGTTATTATTATTATCTTAAGGTGGTTTGCGAGTACATTCAAAGTACTCACTAGCATTGTCCCTGGCTATTAACTTGGTCAGATATCAAGAAGAAGATGATGTTGGCGACTATGCGAGCTAGGAAGTTGTCCTAGTCAGTTGGCTGTAGGTTAAGGCATTGATCGGGCTCTACGCTTGATGAAGTTCCGCTGGTGATTATTGATGTAGCCATAATGACATTTATGTAAGTCTTGTAATTCGATATGTATCGGATGTTGTAATGATACTTGTCAGTTATGTTCCACGGCTCACTGATCATGGGAACGTGGTGTATGCATAACAGGGATTTCTCGGATGATTAATCTGGGGGCCCCACAGTCATAATGAAGGTTTTTGAGGAAGTCCACACGACCAAGTAATTGGGAAGCCATTCCCAGGCGACAGCAAGCTTAACGACCACTGGTAAGGGCAGGGCCTGCCCATACCATGTGGCGGCGGCTTCATCTCGTCAAACATTACAACTTTTGTTAAGACGCCTATATATTTTGAGGCTCCAGCCGCCATTCTCAGATTACATCACACCACCACCAAAGGAGATCCACGACATTGTTCATCCATTGTTCATCGCTTCCATCGTCCATCCCCTCCATTAGTCATAGCCATTTCTTTGTACTTTAGACCTCCTTATGATTTGGTGACCATTGTAAGAATATTCGATTTCAATCTAAGTATTTGCACAATGTTTTCTATCCTAGATCTATCTATTATGAGTGAGTAGTCCTCACGGGCTATGGGTTGGGGAGAAACCTCGCAGCAATTATGTGCATCCAATTCATGGGAGTATTGTGTTTTGTTTGCAAATAGAGATTTGTATCTTTTGTTTCTTTATCTCTTGTCTTGATTTGTGGACTTGTAGGTACCCAAGATCCCATAGATTGATAAAGGATTGAGGTGAGATACTTGGCTAGCGGCAAGCTCATATGAACCCCAGTGATAGCAAGGGTAGTACGGTCTTCGCTTAGTGACCCATTCGGGACCGCAATAACATCACCACTTAATGCTTTGATCTGTGTTTTACACTTAATAATCGTTTGTAGCCCGTTGCTTCAGTGTTCACTCGGTTGCATTAAAAGACTATTGATATGCCCGCTGCATCATGGGGGCTCTAGTATATTAGGATGTGTTTCCCACAAGAGATTATCATATTCAACCATTACACATGACTATGCTTATTATTATCTTTTATCCCATATTATGTGTAGTTGCAGGTGGATCTTCAACCCTCGCCTATCTCCATCCATTTATTCAACCCATTATAAAAGTAAACTAGATTGTTCTGGTAAACTATAGTAAAATGAACAAACAAAGTCTTGTAGACGTGTCCTTTTTATTTCCTTTTAGCATTGCTTTCCAAGGTTTGATTAAATCTAGGTCTTCTAGGGAAAATCTATTATACTACATCCGTGAATCCGGATCGAAGGTATCATAGGTCAATCAACAACGCTAGAATAGGTGGTGCTATGGTTCTCCTCTCGGTATGGATATGGGCTCGTTTACCAGTAGGGCATCCGAAACAGGCGAGCTACCTTCCTTGGCCGAAGTTTGGGAGACACCCTCTACGCCTCCCACTTGGGCTTACAAGTGGGACGTCGTGTCGGAGATGACAAGCGATGTTGATGCCATGAACATGAAGTACACGAACGAGTTCGATGCGCTTACGCCCGAGAAGGTAAATGTTTGTCTTTACATCACTTCCTAGAATGTTTTACCCACGAGTCGAAATCTACAAAAAATATGTTCTTGTGATATGTTGCAGCTGGAGTAGGAGCCTTATGGTGGCGGGGATGATTTTGGTATTACAGTTGGTTTTTATCTTAACCTGGAGAGCTTGGAGGAAAAGAGTCTTTGGCTCATGTGCTGCCCATTAATTTGCAATTGGGCAGTTGAGTACCATCTGCCACACCATGTGATGAGGCAGTTTGTGTTATTTCAGAGTCACCCTCTGACGTCAAAGGATACCAAAATGGAGATTCATAGGTTAGTTAGAATGATAACTTGTGCCCAATTGGATTATCATATTCTATTTGGTTGTACTGATATAGTTCTTTGTTGTTATGCAGGTTGGACAGGAAAAGGCAAAGGAAGATCAAGAAGTGGGATCACCATCATAGGAAGTATGTCATGGAGTTCTTGACTCCTTGCCCAATTGCCTTCGACAACTACCTCCAGTGGCTTCTTGAAAGTACTCGTGTCTCCATTTGCCCGCCATCCTATGAGGAGGAAATATTGGAAGCCCATGCCTGTTCAACGAGCTTGCCTACAACGAATACAACAGGCTTGTCAGGGAGGGGACAGAAATCCCGATTTCTTCCTCGCTCAACTTTGCGGTAAAGTTTTCATTTCCCTTCCATTACTTTCCATCTTTTCCTTGCCTAACATGTTCATGTTCTTTACTTCGTAGCGAAAGTAGATAAAGAAACATGCCAACGAAACCGAGGCTATTCTTGACGATACCCCCACCAGAAAAAATGGCGAAGGAATACTTCGAGCGTTCCTCAAGGTACGGATGAAAATGAAACGAGTCCTCTTACGGGGATATTGTGTTACCTGCTTTGACCTCTCCTCTACTTTCTTACAGCGCCCGGTGCAAAATATGCATCAGTTATCTAACATGTTAGGTTGTCACGATCCCGAGTACACAACACCGTCACATTCTAGGTCCAAGTTGACTTCTGACCAGGTGGCTAATCTTGAGGATGATGAAGAGGATGAGACCACCTCGGCGGCTCGTAGAGAGGATGAGGTATGTTTGCATTTAGTGTTTTTGGTTTGTTTGCCATACATTTCCTTAGCCATACATTTGATACATGTAGATGCCTTGTATGGAGAATGAGACGGAGGAGGAATACTGGATTCGTTCCGCTTACTTGTTAAAGCCAAGGAAAGAGTTCCATCGCCTCTCACCGGAAGACTTTCGTAGCAAAGGAAAGGCAAATGTTGTCGAAGATGAGCCACCATGGAGGTCACGGGCTAGTAGGAGGATGAGAGGTCTAGACTATGATGACGACTCGCAGAAATAAGCGAAGGTGACAAAGAAGATACCTCCGAGGAGGGGTCAAGGCACAAGGACGCATGGGCAGAAGTAGTTCTATGCCAAGTACTATGTGTTGGCACTATGTTCTATGCACTATGTTCTACGTGTATGCACTATGGAGATGTACTTTGATGTTGTATTGCACTCTGTTCTATGTGTATTGTGTTGGGTTCACAGCATAGAAAACAAAAAAAATCCTACGATGTGAACAACTAAGCACCAAGATCTATCTACCTAGATACAATCAACGGGTAGATATACATCCATAGAGAACATATCCTTGAAGAGCGACAAAACGTTACGAGGTTGTACTTGTGGATGATGTAGTCATACACTTGCCGATCTCAAGATCGTGATAAAATCCAGCGAGTCCAGCAGGTCCAACTCTAGCAAGTCCAGCACCGCAAAGCAGTGGTGTAGCCGTGATCGCACACATGACCGGTACCCCGACGACCTCCGCGTCCTTGCTCCAGCAATGCAGCGTAAGCATCAACTCCTTTCTAGACAAAGCCACCGAGAACATGTATCTCGCTAATCCGAAACCATGGGGCATAATTTCTAGAGGGGAGAGAGATCCTTCATGAGGAGGTGTGAGAGTGGAGGAGGAGGTGCTCATTTTATAGGGGAGGGGGGCTACCCAAGGGGCATGGCCACTAGCCATGGTGGGTGCCCCCACCTCTCCCTCATTCATGTTGGTGGAGCTCCCACACATAAACACACTTCCACTCACAAGTCCACTCGCATGCATTAAATTTCCACAAAATTTAATGCAACTCTCATTTAATAAAACTATTTTATTTATTTTATTCAGAATTTTGTTAATTACTTTAATTAACAAACATTCAGATAAAACCCCCTACAACATTTCAATATCACATGCAGGACCAGTTTCTGCAATTTCACCCGAAACAAGTCTGGTTTCCATCGAAATGATTCCAGCGCTTTCTAAATATTTATGTGAAACATATTTCCTCCAAATGGTGCCGGTATCCCTTAAGTGTGTCACCCTATGGTTCACGAATAATGCAGACATGATAGAGACCCCTCTCCGATTAATAATCAACAGCGGGACATGGAGATCCGTACTAACTCCCACACATTCAACGATGACTCTAGTGATCGTGTGAACCTTTTAATGTTAGTAACTAAATCCCTTTGTCTCGTGATATATTACATGTCTGAGATTCGAGCATCGGTATCCCCATACCTAGTTTGATCTCGTTACCGACATGCACTCTTTTCTCGTTCCCGTGATATAACATTCTAGTGATCACATCACTTGCTTGCAAGCTATCTCAGTGTGATATCACCGAGAGGGCCTGATACCTTCGATCCAGATTACAGATGGAGTATAACTCTTTTTCCGTATTAGACCTAGGTTTATCGAATCCTAGAGAAGCAGAAGCGTAGTGAAGTTACGTTAACGGACCTTCGGGAGTTTTAGAATTCCTTTGGTGTTTTTACTGGACCAAGAGTTTGCGTATTTTTGTTGTTGTCGATGATGGAGAGAGAGGGCCTAGGGTATTCGGTTTCACCTATAGCTGTGCAAAACATCTGATGGGAATAAAAGATAATAAACTATGCTTGTAATTGTTAGAGCAAGATAAATTATATGTGGGCAGTGCATCCATAATTTCTATTGCCTCTGCAATTGCTTATAGCAATAACCTACTAGTCTCATCCATAGAAGAAAGAGAAATAATGATATGCATAGTGACATCACCATTAATCCCAAGTAAATCTCACACATACAGCCGTACTACCCCTTCTATCACTAGGGGTTCCCAAGCTGCAGATTAGTCATTACTCATACTCCCTATACATGGCTCAATCCTCGGGTCTTGGGTACCTGACAAGTCCTTAGATTGAGGAAAGAGAGGATACAGTAATCATCATGTCATACAAACTAATACACGATCCCATATATGATAAATAACATGCACAAAAAGCTACATGGCTAGGCCGAAGCCCTTAGCCCAAGGAGGATTACTCACACATAGAGATGAGATAAAATATCATAAACATTGTAGTGGAAATCATGAGATTGATAGCAAATAGTCTTACAATGTCGCCAATCGAAGAAGAGATCTACTATTACAAGTGGTGGAATATGGCTATGGTGGTGGAGAGATTGGATCTAAGTCTATTCCTCTAGCGGCTGATGATCTAGAAGCAGGGACTCGAGAGGCGGCATAGAGATAGTTTTCTCGTCGCCCCAGGATCCTTTATATAGGGGTCCCTTCACGAAATTTGTTTTGTTTGACCTAGCGGTGTTGATGGAAACTATATGACCGGAACTATACGGCTAGAATTTTATTCCGGTCGTATAGTTGGTCGTTAAAGCGTCTGCCTCCTCTTCACGGCTCCTAGTTTCTTCGGGTTGTTGAAATCTCGTATCTTTGACTTTAATGTAGTGATTCCCATCATCAAGCATCATTATCTGCGCTGGGAAAAATAGAAAGAAAGGATTGCATACCCCTTTGATCATTAGGCATTAGTTGCAGGATTTGGAGAGATATTTCATCAAAAATATGAACAATATCCAGTTTAAATGTGGACGTGGATGGCTATATTTCAGAGCCATCAACCTCCCCAAGCTTAAAATTGATCTTCCTCGAGCAAGAAAACCAAAACCAAAAAGGAACTCAGCATTTAAACTGAAATAACGAGATGATGATCTTACTCATGATCGGTAGTCTCGTGTTTCCTCCACTTTATAAATCTGAAAAACTTCAACATAGATAGAGTAATGGCAAGCATATCATACGGGTTTTATGCATCCTTATAGCGTAGCAAAATTATTGTTAACATCGATGATTCAAATGAGTAAACTTTATTCCATGTCATGTAATCAACTCATAGGCTTGCCTTTGAACAATAAAGTATAATCATGTAAAATTGAGAGTGTGAGTGTTGTCATGAAAAGCATATATACTAGAGTATCTAAATTCTCCCACATCAATAATTCAAGACTTTTCAAGCACTACTTTTCTATTCATTATCCTTCAAGAATTTCAGTTCTTAAGTAATTGAGAGCATGCCAAAGATTTTAATTAGTTTATCGGGCTGTGATGGACACTCGTGGCATCACTAAGCTTTTTGTTCCTTTTGTACAATGATTACTCATAACAGCTAGAGGAGTGATTCCATCATGAACACGGCTACCTAGGAGTGCCAAGAATCTTACCCATTATAGCATTGCTGCTACATATGTCTAGTCAACTCATAGCCGAAATCTAAGACTTTCCTCCATGAAGATCGTTCGTAGGCTAGCGGAGTTGTTGGTATCCCATGAAGTTTGACACGCATAAAGATATATCATTCTTATGATTCACAAGTCAACTTTGGCATGCTCACAAAAACTGCTAAACATTAATTCAATCGAACAAATCCTTTTAAAGAGAGCTATCAAGTCAATTATCATTTTCCATGGTGTTGAGTGTCTCTAGAAATAAGCCTTCAAGACTAAACACTACAACACCCAAGCCTTCAATTGTGAGACTTTCTCTTATTTCAATTGTTTAGCTAATTTTTAGGCAAGACTTGGTTGACAACAAGAGCTAGAAAAAAACGTACCAAACTAAATACCCATGCAAACAAAATTTTACTACAATACAAAGACTCACTCCACCAATATAATATCTCAACATTTACTACTAACTAGCATGGGTTTCTCAAACTTCAAAAGTGGGGAGTCATAAGGCATACCTCTCATGTTTGGCTCCACTTCTCTCTTCCTTTTTGATTTGTTTCTTGGAAACTCGAAGTTGATCACTCTCCTGCAAATACATGAGAACATCGAGACGGAAAGAAAAGAAAGAGGGAAAATAAAGATAAATGGCGAAATCTTTTTGTTGTTTTTAAGAGAGGGAATTAAAGAATAGAAAATTCGCGGCAAAGCTTAGCTAGAAAATCTCGAAAGCAAATAGAAATAACTAAAGATAAAGTGTTGGGGAAACCAACATGAGTGCTTATCAACTTGAATTAAAAAAACATAACCTCGAAATAAATAAAAGCAAATGAACACAAAATAAAGATAATGAGGAAACTTACCCAAGCTTAGGCTTTTGAAAGCCCTTCAAATCATTGTGGTGGCGGGAAAAGTCAGAACTCTAGTTCGCAAATTGAGTTGATAAATTACTAGTTGATTCTCGGAGGTTCAAAGAGAGGCTACACATCCTCTCTACAGTCCCTCCAAGTTCTTGGAAGTCTTGGTATGTAGTGAACCGGGTTTGTGGCTGCTCCTCTTGATAAGGAAATTCTTGCTCCTATTCTTGGTCCTCATCCTGATACGAAAGCTTCTCCTCGGGATAGTGTTGCTCAACCTGCGAGTCATATAGTAAACGTCCTTCCTTGATAGAGAAAATACCATTAGGTAAAGGAGCGGGGTAGATACTCCCAGATCCTGCAATATGCAGGTAATAAACACCACCTCTCCTAGTGAGCATTCCACAAGCTTTTAAAGTAGAGAAACCAAGACGTTGCTCACCTAACACAGGTTGCAACTCACCTAGGTCGATGCCTAGGGAAATGGCAAGAACGGTGATGACGCCTCACCTGTGATTGGTCCTTAGCTTCGGGACGATTGGTGCTCCAGGTAGCGCACAAGGATTGTGCCCAAGTTGAGTGATAAGTGATATCCCACAAGTATAGGAGATCGTGTGTAGCCTTTTTGATAAGTAAGAGTGTCGAACCCAACGAGGAGCTAAAGATAGGATAAATGTTCTCTCAAGTTCTATCAACCACTGATACAACTCTACACACACTAAACGTTTGCATTATCTAGGAAATAAAACTAGAGCAACTATAGAGTACTAGAGATAGCTTTGCATGATAATAAATAACAAGAAAGTAAAGTTAGTTGCTTCAGCAATAAAATACACTAAACTAACAAAACCATGAGTGTGAAATAGCGGAGGTAATTGTGGTGGCTTTTTCCAAGTTTAATTAGCGAATAAATCGGGTTCATTGTCTTCGATGCAGTTTTCTATGTGGAAGAGGCTAAATATACATGCGCTTCACTACTTGGAATTATATGTACTATATGATTGGATTGTTAGCAAACATCCGTAATTACTAACAATATATTACGGTTTCCCCAACCATAGCCTTAAGTTTAATGGTCCTCTTACTCCCATACGTGCAACGTTCCGGTTTGCATCCTCAGGTTTCTGTCACTCCGGCAGAACTTCCCCTTCCTCTTACACATACTACAAACCCAATGATGTTTAATCCATGCGCGCACAAATATAATGGACACCAAAGGACTGTACCATATCAACGTACAACTCTAATGAACCAAAGACGTTCAACCATTCAATCTAAGAACAAAGAAACTACACAAACATGACATAGATCATAGGATTATAACTTATAGCATCAAAGACCATGTTTACATAGGACGGTACAGAGGTGTTTGGGAGGATGAACCACTCCATACTAGGAGGATTAGGTGATGGAGATGGCGGTGAAGATGGTGACGGCAGCATCGACGGCGGCGCGGGGGACTCCTTCCCCGCCGTCGGTATCATGGGGGAGCACCGCCCCTTTGCCCCCTTCCTTCATGGCTTCTTGGGAGCCCTCCCCCATGCAGATGGGATCCATGGGGGAGGCAAAAACATGGCTTTTGTGCCTCCGGTTCGCGTCCTCAGGTTTCTGTCACTCCGGCAGAACTTCCCCTTCATCTTACACATACTACAAACCCTATGATGTTTAATCCATGCACGCACAAATATAATGGACACCAAAGGACTGTACCATATCAACATACAACTCTAATGAACCAAAGACGTTCAACCATTCAATCTAAGAACAAAGAAACTACACAAACATGACATAGATCATAGGATTATAACTTCTAGTATCAACCACCATGTTTACATAGGACGGTACAGAGGTGTTTGGGAGGATGAATCACTGGCGCGGAGGACTCCTTCCCCGCCGCCGGTATCATGGGGGGGAGCACCGCCCCTTAGCCCCTTCCTTCTTGGCTTCTTGGGAGCCCTCCCCCATGAAGATGGGATCCATGGGGGAGGCAAAACATGGCTTTGGTGGCTGAAAATTCGTGGGTGGAGATATCCTCCACCAATTAGGTTTCCTCCCTTTATATAGCTTCTCGGATTCCCGTCACCCCATCTTTGGCTGTAGTAAATTGGGCCTAGCGGGCACGTCCAGACTCGAAATCACCTAGTTTTATGTTCAGAACATTCGTCACGAAATTTCTGACAACTTTGTAGTTGAAGAGTTTTCCGTTTGATGCCGTATTCGACTCGAAACCTGACCATCTTCAAAAATAGTTCTAAGATAGATTTCTAGAAAATTCCAATTTGACTCCAACAAGGTTTCCACTTGTATTCTTGGTAATTCCTACACATCAAAGTGTATAACAAGAACATTGTGCACTTTTGCAACCATTAGTAGGTTAGTACAAATAAATCATAAACTTTATGTAAAAAGAAGTGTCAAAAGCATAATATTAGCATAAAACCATAAAAAATTATAGATACGTTATGGACGTATCAACATCCCCAAGCTTAGTTCATGCTCGTCCTCGAGTAGGTAAACGATAAAAATAATATAATTTTGAGGTGACATGCAGCCAACACAATCTTGATCATCATTATTGTAAAAGCATTGCAGTTGGGATCAAAGTACTCTAAACATGAACATGACAGATAGAGTTCTAACAATAAGACATAGCAACTATGTTGTAACATGAAAAGGTACAAACAAAAGATCATGAATATCAATGTATTGAAAGACGTTTGTTTATTTCACATATAAAAAACATAATAATAGTGGTATTCAGCTTGTCCCTCATGGTATAGAAAAACATAAATGCATAGGACACCTTCAAAGTTCATACAGATGACTATATACAAATAATTTAAGAGCAAACAATATCAAAGTTATGAATCAATCAACAAGTTTTGGGACAATGCACATTAAACTAAGAATGACCACTATGCTCTCTCAATAGGTGCACAAAGTTAGAAGATGGAGGCTCAACATAAAAGTAAAAAAAGGCCCTTCACAAAGGGAAGCAGAGATTCAAGTTTCATAAAGAGCTTTCAAAAATTATGGTACTTATTAGCTTTCAGCTCTCATTGCCCCTATCATAAGCATCTTGAGGTGATTAAGGTTAAAGTGACACAAATTTGAGGGTATGCTTGACAAGTTATAAGTTGAAAATGTCATGCCCCTTGCTTACGAGTACCGAACCTCATGCTACTCAACTTTAGTCACAAGTAAGCTTTTGTCATTTTAAGTACATGTGTATCATAGAGAACCGCCAACGGGGTACCCCT
Source organism: Avena eriantha (assembly GCA_910589775.1). Classification (NCBI taxonomy): domain Eukaryota; kingdom Viridiplantae; phylum Streptophyta; class Magnoliopsida; order Poales; family Poaceae; genus Avena; species Avena eriantha. Next base: position 201,825,346 of record OU342746.1, read on the forward strand.
TGCCCCATGACACAGGAGCTATCCCATATCAAAATGACAAGGCAACAGACAATGAGCATTTCAGCAATCTTTTTATTTGCTATTTGCATAGGTTTTTATTGAGGATGCTTCACATAATGCTCACTATGGTTATGTGCAAGTTTCCATCATGATTAGGCATGGCTTAGGCTAACCGCCCAAGCATTTCTCTAACACACATACAAACTCCACGAGCTTACAAGCTCCCCTTTTATTTCACACCGCCGGGATCCATAAACAAAAGAACATGATATCAACTGAATAATAAGTGCAATGTTGAAAGCGTTCCCCATGGTACATGGTTCTGCTAATTTACAACTTATAAAACACAAGCATATAAGCAACATAGATGGATACAATGGTTCAAGTTTATTAAGTGCAAGAAAGTAAAGTGTGCCATCAAGTTTGTGAGAGCTTTAATCACTAATTTTCACATAACAAGTTTAATTTGGAAGGTAGATAAAAGCATGAATATACTTGGAATGGTGTAACACACCATGCATAAGAACTTATAGTGGACTCTTTGGAATAACTTGGTTTTCTTGGAGGTTGGATGCATGAGTGGAACTCACACTTGGTACATGTGGAGGCTAGCAAAAGACTAGGAGCGACCAACTAAGAGAGAAATAATGGTCATAATCATGCAAATCGACAAAACATTATTAATTAAAGCATAAAGTGATATAACAAGTCAAAAACTAAATGATCATAGAGGATAAGGTGACTAGTTCATAGTCTTATCATGGTGTAAGCATGTGCCAAGTCAACCCAAATAAAGCATCAAAGGAGAATACCATAGTATTATGCTTTTGTATGCTAAAACAACGCATGATTCTTTCAAGGCACATTAAGCAATCTCAATTGTTTGGAACAAGTCATGCTATAGAAATAATCACTAAGCATAAAGTCAAAGCAACATCCAACATGACATGATAAAGTCTAGGCCACAGTCAAGACAAGCTCCTTTTGTACCACTTATAAGCATGAAGCTTCCTACTCTTTTACAATACCAATCAACTTATTTGAAACCACATATGAATGTGGGGGTCCAATCCAATTTATTTAATCAAACCAAACAAAATAAAACTAAAAACAAAAACAACGACGCTCCAAGAACAACACAATTATTCATGAAACAATAAAAATGAAGTGTTTTGGAAGAAAACCTGAGATTTTTATTAATGGAGAAGGGGATGCCTTGGGCATCCCCAAGCTTTGACGCTTGTACTTCTTGAATATTTCTTGGGGTGACACGGGTGGCATACCCAAGCTTGAGCTTTTTTCCATACTTCATCTCATCACATTGTTCTTCCTTATACTTGAAAATTTCCTTCATACAAAACTTCACACAATCTTCATTAGCAACAGTAGTGTATTCAAGATAATAAGTCTTTGGGTTTAGTTTCAACACAAGTAAAACTTCCATTAAAACACAAGATACTGTAGCAATTCTTTCTAAAAGCTCAAGTGCTCAAAGAGAAAGAGATTAAGAGCAAAATGCAAATAACGACAGAAATCTGTTAAAACAGACCAGCAGGTAAACCCCGATATTTTCGAAGACCTTCTGTTGCTCAAAACGAAAAGTGACAAACTAACGAAAGTTATATAATAGCCTGGGGCATAAGCACAAAAAATTATAGCTTAATCCGACATATAGAGATTTTTCACAATTTTTTACAGTGAAGCACAAAAATCTGTTTCGGGACAGCAACTTTCCCAAGTCTTACTTCTCTCTCATTAGAGGTTATTCTTGGCACAAAATGTTGGAGATATGCCCAAGAGGCAATAATAAAATTGGTTATTATTATATCTTTGTGTTTATGATGAATGTTTACATCCCATGCTATAATTGTATTATAAGGAAACACTAATACTTGTGTGTTTTGTAAACATATAAGAGTCCCTAGTAAGCCTCTTGTTGAACTAGCTTGTTGATTAATTGATGATCATGGTTTCCTGATCATGGACATTAGGATGTGATTAATAACAAGGTTATATCATTAGGAGAATGATGTGATGGACACACACCCATAGTAAGCGTAGCATAAGATCAAGTCATTAAGTTCGTATTGCTATAAGCTTTTAAATGCATAGTAACCTAATCCTTCGACCATGAGGTTGTGTTAATCACCACCACTGGATGGGTACTTTGATGACATCAAACGCCGCTTCGTAACTGGGTGGTTATAAAGGTGTCATTGGGTATTCTGAAAGTATGTGTTGAAGCGCATGGACCAAGATTGGGATTTGTCCATCCATATGACGTATAGATATGCTCTGGGCCCTCTTGGTGGAATGTCATCTAGTTAGCTTGCAAGCATGTGACTGGGTCACAAGGGATGACATATCATGGAACGAGTAAAGAGTACTTATCAGTAACGAGGTAGAACTAGGTATGGAGATGCTGACGATCAAACCTCGGATAAGTATAGTATCGCGTGACAAAGGGAATTGGTTTCGTATGTAAATGGTTCAATCGATCACGAAGTCATCGTTGAGTATGTGGGAGCCATTATGGATCTCCAGGTCCCACTGATGGTTATTGATAGGAGATGTGTCTCTGTCATGTCTACATATTCACGAACCGTAGGGTGACACACTTAAGGTTCCAAGTTGTTTTAAGTAGATATGGAATGTGCGTTGGAGACCGAATGATGTTTGGAGTCTCGGATTGGATCCGAGACATCACAAGGAGATCCGGAATTGTCCGAAGAATAAGATTCATATATTGGGGATCATTTTCTGAGTTAGGAAATGTTCCGGAGTATTTGTATGAGGATTCTAGAAGGTTTCGGAATGTTCCGGAAGGTTCTGGAAGATTTCTTGGAGTTTGCTTGAAAACCAAGAAAGGGATCAAGGAGTCCTGGTGGGGCAAGACAAGGAGTCGTGGGGGAGGAGGACTCCTCCCCCCTCCCCAATCCGCCGACCATAGGAGGGAGGGGAGTCCTACAAGGACTCCCCCTCCCATGGCGCCTCCCCCCTTTAAATAGAGGGTGGGGGGCGCCACCTCCAAGCCCTCCTCCACAACTCCAAATCTCCGCCGCCTCTCTCCTCCTCCTTTCTTCTGCACAGGCATAGGTGAAGCCCTGCAGAATTCTATACTCCACCACCACCACCACGCCGTCGTGCTGCTGGGATTCCGTGGAGAAGATCTACTACCTCCCCTGCACGCTGGAACGAGGAAAGGAAGGTCTGCTTCGACTCCGCACGTGTGACCGACTGCGGAAGCGCTGCCGGAACGCGGCGCCGGAAGGATCGTCCACACGATCTTGAGATCGGCAAGTGATCAACTACATCAACCATGAGATCTAATCTCGTAACGCTTTCGGATCTACGAGGGTTAGTACATATCTATCTCGTTGCACATGTCTAATAGATTAGATCTTGGCTTTTATCTAGATTAGATCTGGGTTTTGTTCGTTCTTGCGGTAGAAATTTTTTGTTTTCCATGCTACGAACCCATCAGTGGTATCAGAGCCGTGTCTATGCATAGATCTGTTGCACGAGTAGAACACAATGGTGTTGTGGGCGTTGGTGCTCGTGCTGTCTTTTGCTTTGTGTACTTTGCATCTTGTGGCATGGTGGGATGAAGCGGCTCGGGCTAACCTTACATGTCATCGCACAAGAGACTTGCTCCACGCTTGACGTGTAACTTGCTTTGCACAAGTGGCTTTGCGGGTGTCTGTCTCTCCCACCACAGTATAGATCCAATTTACACTTTGCACTCGATAGCACTTGTATCAACGTTGTGGTTCAATTTCGTAGGTAAGATCCGTTATTATTCGAAAGCCCCAAGCCACGTAAAACATGCAAAGAAAATTAGAGGCGTCTAACTTGTTTTTGCAGGGGTTTTGTGATGTGATATGGCCATCATCTGATTGTGATTATATTTGATGTATGCAATGATCCTTGTTGTAATATGGCAACCAGCAGGAGCCTAATGGTTGTCTTTAATTCTGTTAAGACCTGCGTGTCTATTCATCTTGTAATAGCTTTATTCCAAGTAGTTGTAATAGTTGCTAGTGATGATGGGCAACCATGAAGCGGCGCCACTGACCTTGACGCAATGCTGGTGATGATGGAGATCATGTCCGTGCTTTGGAGATGGAGATCAAAGGCGCAAGAAGAAAGGGCCATATCATATCACACTAATTATGAATTGCCTGTGATGTTAATCCTTTATGCATCTTGTATTGCTTAGATCGCGACGGTAGCATTATAAGATGATCCCTCTCACTAAATATCAAGTAATAAAGTGTTCACCCTTAGTTGGCACTGTTGCTAAGACTCGTCGTTTCGAAGAATCTCGTGATGATCGGATGTGATAGATTCTACGTGTGCATACAACGGGTGCAAGCCAGATTTGCACATGCGGAAACTAAGGTTATCTTGACGAGCCTAGCATGTACAGACATGGTCTCGGAACACGGAATACCGAAAGGTAGAGCATGAGTCATATAGATGATATGATGAACATGAAGATTGTTCGCCGATGAAACTACATCTTCTCTCGTGAAGATCGGACTTGGTGTAGTGGACTTGGTTCGTGTAATCACTAAGACAATGTGAGGGATGTTGTTTTGAGTGGGAGTTCACCTAGTTAACTTAAGTATTAAATTTGAACTCAATTCATCATAAACTTAGTCTAAACTACTTGCAAATTTGCTGTAGATTATGGCGACCCCCTCCATCAATTTCAATGCGTTCCTAGAGAAAGAAAAGCTTAAGAACAATGGAAGCAATTTCACGGACTGGTTCCGTGGACTGAAGATCGTCCTCAGGGCTGGTCAGTTGACCTATGTGCTCGAAGCACCGCTAGGTGACCCACCTGCAGATGATGCTACCAATTACGTAAAGAATGTTTACGCCACTCGGAAAAATCATTACTCCACAGTTCAGTGTGCCATCCTGTACGGTTTAGAAGCGGAGCTCTAGAAGCGTTTTGAGCACCACGACCCGTTAGAGATCATTAAGGAGCTCAGGCTAATTTTTGAGACTCGCGCGGCCATGGAGAGCTATGAGGCCTCCGAAAAGTTCTTTAACTGTAAGATGGAAGAGGGAAGCTCCGTTAGCGAGCACGTGCTCACAATGTGTGGGTACGCAAACAAGCTCCAAGAGTTGGGGATATCGATTCCTAATGAGTTAGGGATTCACCATCTCCTCCAATCACTGCCACCAAGTTACAAAAACTTTTTGATGAACTACAATATGCACTGCATGAACAAGACGTTGCCTGAACTATCGTCCATGCTGAAAACTGCTGAAGTGGAGATCAAGAAGGAGCACCAAGTGTTGATGGTCAATAAGACCACCAACTTCAAGAGATAGGGCAAGCCTAAGAACAAGGGCAACTTCAAGAAGGACGGCAAGAAGCTGCCGCACCTGCAAAGAAGCCCAAGGCTGGTCCCAAGCCTGAAACTGAGTGCTTCTACTGCAAGGGTGCTGGTCACTGGAAGCGTAACTGCCCCAAATACCTGGCGGATCTGAAGAACGGCAACATCAAGAAGAAAGGTATATTTGATATATATGTTATTGATGTGTATCTTACTAGTAATCGTACTAGTGCCTGGGTATTTGATACTGGTTCGGTTGCTCATATTTGTAACTCGAAACAGGAGCTGTGGAATAAACGAAGACTGGCGAGAGACGAGGTGACGATGCGCGTTGGAAATGGCTCCAAGGTTGGTGAGATCGCCGTCGGCACGCTCCCTCTACATCTACCTTCGGGATTAGTTTTAAATTTAAATAATTGTTATTTGGTGCCTGCGTTAAGCATGAACATTATATCTGGATCTTGTTTACTGCGAGACGGTTACTCTTTTAAGTCCGAGAATAAAGGTTGTTCGATTTATATGAGTAATATCTTTTATGGTAATGCACCTGAGATGAATGGTTTATTCTTATTGAATCTCGATAGTAGTGATACACATGTTCACAACATAGATGCTAAACGAATAAAATTTAATGATAATTCTACATACATGTGGCACTGTCGTCTTGGTCACATTGGAGTGAAGAGTATGAAGAAACTCCATTCAGATGGACTTCTTGAATCACTTGATTTTGAATCACTTGAAAGATGCGAAGCATGTCTAATGGGAAAAATGACTAAGACTCCATTCTCTGGTACAATGGAGCGAGCTACAGACTTATTGGAAATAATACATACCGACGTGTGCGGTCCAATGAGTGTAGCATCGCGTGGTGGATATCGTTATGTTCTCACTTTCACGGATGACTTAAGTAGATATGGTATGTCTACTTTATGAAACATAAATCTGAAACTTTCGAGAAGTTTAAGGAGTTTCAAAGTGAAGTGGAAAATCATCGTAACAAGAAGATTAAGTTTCTGCGTTCTGACCGCGGAGGTGAATATCTGAGTTATGAGTTTGGCATACGTTTAAAGAAATGTGGAATACTTTCGCAGTTGACACCGCCGGGAACACCACAGCGTAATGGTGTGTCTGAACGTCGTAATCGAACTCTTTTAGATATGGTTCGGTCTATGATATCTCTTATAGATTTACCGCTATCATTTTGGGGCTATGCATTAGAGACAGCCGCATTAACTTTAAATAGGGCACCATCTAAATCCGTTGAAATGACACCGTACGAATTGTGGTTTGGTAAGAAACCTAAGTTGTCGTTCCTTAAAGTTTGGGGTTGCGAAGCATATGTAAAGAAGTTACAACCTGATAAGCTAGAACCCAAAGCGGAGAAATGTGTCTTCATAGGATACCCTAAAGAAACTATTGGGATACCTTCTATCATAGATCCGAAGGCAAAGTTTTCGTTGCCAAGAATGGATCCTTTCTTGAGAAGGAGTTTCTCTCGAAGGAAGTGACTGGAAGGAAAGTAGAACTCGATGAGGTTATTGAACCTTCTCTCGGATTTGAGAGTAGCGCAGCACCGGAAGATGTTTTTGTGCCGCCTGCACCAATTGGAGAGGAAGCTAATGATAATGATCATGAAACTTCAAACGAAGTTACTGCTGAACCTCGCAGGTCAATGAGGGTCCATACCACTCCTGATTGGTATGACTCTGCCTTGAACATCATGTTGGTGGACAACGTTGATGACCCTGCGACGTATGAAGAAGCAATGGTGAGGCCAGATTCCGACAAATGGCTCGAAGCCATGAAATCCGAAATGGGATCCATGTACGAAAACCAAGTGTGGACTTTGGTGGACTTACCGATGGTCGTAAGGCTGTCGAGAACAAATGGATTTTCAAGAGAAAAACAGATGCTGATGGTAATGTTACCGTCTATAAAGCTCGACTTGTCGCGAAAGGGTTCCGACAAATTCAAGGAGTTGACTATGATGAGACATTCTCACCAGTAGCGAAGCTAAAGTCTGTGAGGATTTTGTTAGCAATTGCTGCACATTTCGATTATGAGATTTGGCAGATGGATGTCAAAACGGCGTTCCTTAATGGTGACATTGAGGAAGAGTTGTATATGGTACAACCCAAGGGTTTTGTCGATCCTAAAGATGTTGACAAGGTATGCAAACTTCAGCGCTCCATTTATGGACTGAAGCAAGCATCCTGAAGTTGGAATCAACGTTTTGATAAAGTAATCAAAAACTTTGGGTTTATACAAACTTATGGAGAAGCTTGTATTTACAAGAAAGTGAGTGGGAGCTCTATAGCATTCCTAGTACTATATGTAGATGACATATTGTTGATTGGGAATGATATAGAACTTCTTAATAGCGTCAAAACCTATTTGAATAATAGTTTTTCAATGAAGGATCTTGGCGAAGCGGCATATATTCTAGGCATCAAGATTTATAGAGATAGATCAAGACGCCTAATAGCGCTTTCACAAAGTACATACTTAGACAAAGTTATAAAGAAGTTTAGAATGGAAGATAGCAAGAAAGGGTTCATGACCATGTTGTCAGGTAAGACCTTGAGTAAGACTCAAAGTCCAGCTACGGCAGAAGATAGAGAGAAAATGAATAATATTCCCTATGCCTCGGCCATAGGTTCTATCATGTATGCCATGCTGTGTACAAGACCGGATATAGCACATGCTGTTAGTTTGACTGGCAGATATCAAAGTGATCCTGGAATGGAGCACTAGACAGCGGTCAAGAATATCCTAAAGTACCTAAATAGGACTAAGGATATGGTTCTTTCTTATGGAGGTGATGAACAGCTTGTTGTAAACGGTTACACCGATGCTAGTTGGAACACCGATCTGGATGACTCGAAGCCACGCGGCCAGGTGGTGTGGCCGCCCTCTGGCCCCTCTCCGTCTTGTATTCTGGCACTTGATGACATCCGGAAAAATAGGCACTTTGGCTTTTGTCCTGTCCAATTCTGAGAATATTCATTTTCTGACTTTCCTAGAACCAAAAACAGCAGAAAACAGGCAACTGGCACTGTGGCTCTTGTTAACACCCCCTCGGCCTCCCCTTCTGACAATAAGATGCCCTCGGGACGTAAACCCTAAGTACCCGATCAAAAATCCACAAAAGAGTCTGTAGCCGCTGTCATCTCCATCCCTAGATCGGGAGGGATCTGAAGCTCTTCCCGGCACCCTGCCGGAGAGGGGAATTCACCCTAGGCCTTCTTCATCACCATGCAAGCCTCCGGTGTGATGCGTGAGTAGTTCATCCTTGGACTACGGATCCATGTAGTAGCTAGATGGCTGGTTCTCCTCCTTTGTGCTTTCATGTCTAGATCTTGTGAGCTCCGTTCATGATCAAGATCATCTTTTTGTAATTTTGCATGTTGTGTTTGCGGGGATCCGATGGATATTGAGATGCTATTTCAGATTGATTATTGATTCTATCATGTCTTTGTTATTTGACATCTTGCATGCTTTCCGTTGTTAGTAGCTATCTTGGCCAAGTAGATGCTAGCAACTCCAAGAGTTAGTATTTATGCTCGATAGTGGGTTCATGCCTCTGGTAATCTGGGGAAGTGACAGAAATCTCTAAGGTACTAGATGTGCTGTTGATATTAGGGAGAAAACAACAATCCTTTGTTCATAGAACAATCATATTGTTTACTTTACACGCAGTTCATAAAGCAATAATTTGTTTCTTGCAACTTAATACTGGAGAGGGTTCGGATGATAACCTGAAGGTGGATTATTAGTCATAGATGCAGTTGGATGGCGGTCTATGTATTATGTTGTAAAGCCCAATCAAGTCTCAGAGGAGTCAAGATGATTAGTATATGTATGTATTGCTTTCTCGGTGTTTGTCAATTGCCCCGCTGTAATTTGTTCACCCAGCATGTTATCTATCTTAAGGAGAGCCACCTCTAGTGAACTATGGATCCCGGTCCTTTTCTTTACATACAATCTTTTACTGCTTTGTGTTTACTTTCTGCAAACTTTTACTTCTTTCTATTCGATACGTTTAATCCTTTGATTTCCACAAAACACGGTGAGATTGACAACCTCATCGCAAGTTGGGGACAAAGTTCTATGGTTGTGTTTTGCAGGTCTCCACGTTGCTACTAGCTGTTGGAGATATGCCCAAGAGGCAATAATAAAGTGGTTATTATTATATCTTTATGTTTATGATAAATGTTTACATCCCATGCTATAATTGTATTAACCAGAAACATTAATACTTGTGTGTTTTGTAAACATAAAAGAGTCCCTAGTAAGCCTCTTGTTAAACTAGCTTGTTGATTAATGGATGATCATGGTTTCCTGATCATGGACATTGGATGTCGTTAATAACAAGATCATATCATTAGGAGAATGATGTAATGGACACACACCCATAGTAAGCATAGCATAAGATCAAGTCATTAAGTTTGTTTTGCTACAAGCTTTTCAAATGCATAGTAACCTAATCCTTCGACCATGAGGTTATGTTAATCACCATCACCGGATGGGTACTTTGATGACATCAAACGCCGCTTCGTAACTGGGTGGTTATAAAGGTGACATTGGGTATTCTGAAAGTATGTCTTGAAGCGCATGGACCAAGATTGGGATTTGTCCATCCATATGACGGATAGATATGCTCTGGGCCCTCTCGGTGGAATGTCATCTAGTTAGCTTGCAAGCATGTGACTAGGTCACAAGGGATGACATATCATGGAACGAGTAAAGAGTACTTATCAGTAACGAGGTCGAACTAGGTATGGAGATACCGACGATCAAACCTCGGATAAGTAGAGTATCGCGTGACAAAGGGAATTGGTTTCATATGTTAATGGTTCTATCGATCACGAAGTCATCGTTGAGTAGGTGGGAGCCGTTATGGATCTCCAGATCCCGCTAATGGTTATTGATCGGAGAGGTGTCTCCATCATGTCTGCATATTCACGAACCGTAGGGTGACACACTTAAGGTTTGAAGTTGTTTTAAGTAGATATGGAATGTGCGTTGGAGACCGAATGTTGTTCGGAGTCTCGGATTGGATCCGGGACATCACGAGGAGATCCGGAATTGTCCGTGGAATAAGATTCATATATTGGGGATCATTTTCTAAGTTAGGAAATGTTCCAGAGTATTTGTATGGGGATTCTATAAGGTTTCGGAACGTTCCGGAAGGTTCTAGAAGATTTCTTGGAGTTTACTTGAAAACCAAGAAAGGATCAAGGAATCCTTGTGGGGCAAGACAAGGAGTAGTGGGGGAGGAGGACTCCTCCCCCCACTCCCAATCCGCCGGCCAAGGAGGGAGGGGAGTCCTACTAGGACTCCCTCTCCCATGGCGCCTCCCTCCTTTAAATAGAGGGGTGGAGGCACAAAGCCCCTTGCCCCTTCTATTCTCTAGATCTCAAGTTGCCTCTCTCCTCCTCCTTCCCTCTGCTCTGGCTTAGGCGAAGCCTTGCAGAATTCGCTACTCCACCACCACCACCACCACGTCGTCGTGCTGCTGGTATTCCGTGGAGAGATCTACTACCTCCGCTGCTCGCTGGAACGGGGAGAGGAAGGTCTGCTTCGACTCCGCACGTGTGACCGACTGCGGAAGCGCTGCCTGAACGCGGCGCCGGAAGGATCGTCTACTCGATCTTGAGATCGGTAAGTGATCGACTACATCAACCACGAGATCCGATCTCGTAACACTATTCGGATGTACAAGGGTTAATACAGATCTATCTCGTTGCACATGTCTAATAGATTAGATCTTGGCTTTTATCTAGATTAGATCTGGGTTTTGTTCGTTCTTGCGGTAGAAATTTTTTGTTTTCCATGCTACGAACCCATCAGTGGTATCAGAGCCGTGTCTATGCGTAGATCTGTTGCACGAGTAGAACACAATGGTTTTGTGGGCGTTGGTGCTCGTGCCGTCTTTTGCTTTGTGTACTTTGCATCTTGCGGTATGGTGGGATGAAGCGGCTCGGGCTAACCTTACATGTCATCGCACATGAGACTTGCTCCACGCTTGACATGTAACTTGCTTTGCACAAGTGGCTTTGCAGGTGTCTGTCTCTCCCACCATAGTATAGATCCAATCTACACTTTGCACTTGATAACACTTGTATCAACATTGTGGTTCATGTTCGTAGGTAAGATCCGTTCTTATTCAAAAGCCCCAAGCCACGTAAAACATGCAAAGAAGATTAGAGGTGTCTAACTCGTTTTTGCAGGGGTTTTGTGATGTGATATGGCCATTATGTGATTGTGATTATATTTGATGTATGCAATGATCCTTATTGTAATATGGCAACTGGCAGGAGCCTAATGGTTGTCTTTAAATTTTGTTTAAGACCTGCGTGTCTATTCATCATGTAATAGCTTTATTCCAAGTAGTTGTAATAGTTGCTGTTGGTGATGGACAACCATGAAGCGGCGCCATGGACCTTGACGCCACGCTGGTGATGATGGAGATCATGTCCATGCTTTGGAGATGGAGATCAAAGGCACGAGAAGAAAGGCCATATCATATCACATATTATGAATTGCCTGTGATGTTAATCCTTTATGCATCTTGTATTGCTTAGATCGCGACGGTAGCATTATAAGATGATCCCCCTCACTAAATATCAAGTAATAAAGTGTTCGTCCTTAATTGGCACCATTGCTAAGACTCGTCGTTTCGAAGCATCTCGTGATGATCGGATGTGATAGATTCTACGTGTGCATACAACGGGTGCAAGCCAGATTTGCACATGCGGAAACTAAGGTTAACCTTGACGAGCCTAGCATGTACAGACATGGTCTCGGAACACGGAATACCGAAAGGTAAAGCATGAGTCATATGGATGATATGATGAACATGTTGATTGTTCGCCTTTAAAGCTACATCATCTCACGTGATGATCGGACTTGGTGTAGTGGATTTGGTTCATGTAATCACTAAAACAACTCGAGGGATGTTGTTTTGAGTGGGAGTTCATTTGTAATTTGGATTAGTCGAACTCAATTTATCATAAACACAATCAAAGTGAATTTTCATAGTTTGTTGTAGTCATTGGCATCCGTTCACCACCTTACGCTTAGTTATAGTTGAGATAGTGGAACTATAGAAATTCTGGATATTTGCTTTACGAACTGGTATCGTATTGTTTTGAGTGTCAATCTAAAGTTTAAAAGTCCTGTTGCAAACTTTCAGCAAACTCCGTTTACTCTGTGAAGTTTAATAAATAGTATTAAATCAAGAGTATCAATTCCAGTGTTAGTATCTAATGTATCATGTTTGCCTCCATGATTCTTGATACTCAAAAGATTGTTTTTAATATCAAGTTTATCTAAGAGCTGAAAGCAATGTTTCAGAAACCATCATATGTGAAAGTTATTGCGATATCTAAAACAATGTGTTGGTTACAACATGATAGAGTATACGTCCTCATATTTGATGAGAATTTGTGAAGGTTGGAGACGCTAGTCGTCCTAATCCTCCAAAAGGTTTTGAAAAAGAAACATTATACTCGCAATTCACCTTTATAAGCTATAGCAGCTTGATCATGAAAGTTGTCATGATGAGGATGAATAGAAGATGTAAGTAAAAAATTTACTACACTAAAAGATTACTAAAGAATGGAATTTTGAAAGAATGCTAAACATTTGATGAAGGTGATCCACTTCAAAGTTCAAGTCCAAAGGTATTGGTATTTGACTATACACACTTTGTACTATGTGAATGACACCACTATTGATGTTGATAGATTCTTTTAAAAGAAAAGGAATTGTTGAAAGAGAATCTATAAAATATTTGGCAGAAAAGAAAAGATTGGAGATGTCCAACTTAGGTATATAGAAGATACATGTTATGGCTGTATTTCTTGGTTGTTAAACAATATGGTTCTGCGGTATTGGATACCGAATTGGTTGGTATGAAGTGTCATACAGGACAACACAACTCATGAACTGCAATGGCCTAAGTAACTAGCAAGAGAATATGTGATGATGTTCATCGAAAACAAACAAAGGGTTGTTGTGTTGCTCGTTAACATCAAAGCTTGCCTTCAAGATTTGTTTCAATAATTGTTATTTTGATCAGGTATTATGACGACAAAAGGTTGTTCAAATAATTACCGTATTCCATAATAGATGGATGATATACAAATCTGGTTGGAGAAATAACGACCATAAAACTAATGCTAAAATTTCGCAAGACAAATGATTGAAAGATCACTTGCGAAGTGACATCACCATTTAAATTATATTGAAAGGGATACATGAAGAAACTCCATGTTGATGGATTTTTTGGAGTCTTTGATTTTGATCAAATGACGCTTGTGATACTTTCCTGGAGATAATTAAAACTCCGTTCGTAGGCCAAAAGAATAACGGACGACTAACTGATTGGAATTTGTACATATTGATGTATATAGTCCATTATGTGTAGTCGTGGGCGATGGATTTCAACTTCATATGCTTTCTCCGAAGATTTGAGTGAGTATATGTATATACTTACTCAATAAGGAAGAAGTATGAAACATTTGAAAATGTTCAAAAAACTTTCAAGATGAAGTGGAAAATTATTGTAACAAGAAAATAAAAAAGTTTATGATTGGATCATAAAGAAAGATGTTTGAGTTACAAGTTTAGCAAAACACCTAAGATTTGAGGAATCGTTCCATGGATTTGCATTTCCCAAAACACCATAGGAGTATGGAGTGTTCAAGATATGTAATGAAACCTTGTTTGACATGGTAAGATCAAAGGTGTCATTTATAAAACTGCCATTATATATTAAAGATTAAAGCTTTAGTGACTACCGCTTTTACACTGAAAAGAGCTCCATCGTGATCCGTTGAAATGACACCATATAAGTCATGGTTTGGGACAAAACCCAGGTTGTCCTTTCTTAAATTTTTGGTATGCTAGGCATAAGTAAAATGTTTACAACCAAAGTCGGATGAGCATGTCTTTGTAGGTTATTTCGAATAACCATTGGGTATTCCTCCATAACACCGAAGACAAAAGTGTTTTTTGCTTAGAATGTCGAGTTTCTTGAGAAGGAATTTTTGGTGAAAAGTTAAGTGGGAGGACAATAGAACTTTGACAAGGTTGTTGAACCTTGGCTAATATGTGCTGAGTTGCGCAGCATTGGTAAGTGTCCCGGAGGCAGCAACAATGCTCATGGCTCACGTGCCTCAAAAGTTGTGGTCACGGAGATCTAAGTTCCTATTGAACCAAGTAGGTCGGGTAAGTAATCAAATGCCAAGATTTGAGAGTTAAATCATTGTTGTTTGACAATGATGAACCGACTACATGCAAATAATCAATGATGGGCCCTGACTTCGTTAAGTGGCTTGAAGCCATAAAGTCCGTGATAATTCCATACACGAGAAATCAAGTTTTGAATTTGAAAGACCCTCTGGAAAGGTGCAAGACCTTACAGTCGTATATGGATCTATAAATAGACATGGATGTTTCACATCTATGAAATAGTCGACATGTCGGAAAGAGTTTACGACAATGTTCAAGGAATTGACTATGATAATATTTGATCTTTCATAGCGATATTTAGTCTGGACGGATTAATGTAGCAACCACTACATATATTTTGGTATATGGTAGTTGAACAAACAAAACAAGTTCTTCTAATAGAATGGTTACCTAGGACGTGTACATGACACGATCCAAAGGGTTTTGTTAAATTAAAAGGATGCTAAAAGAGTATGCAAAACTTCAATGGTTGAAGTGAGCATCGCGGAGTTGGAATCTTCACCGTGATGAAACCGTTAAAAGGTTTAATTTCATCAGAGACGATGAAGATGTTTGCATTTTGCAAGAAATTAAGTGGGAGCGCTAAGACATATTTCTAATACATTATGTGAAAGACATATTGTTGATTAGAAATGATGTATCTTTTATTGACACAGGTTAAGAATTTCATTTCGATGAAAGACTTAGGCATAACCCAAGAATTAGGCATCAATGTCTATATGAATAGATTGAGGCGCTAATATGGTTTTGCCAAATGTACATAGATAAGATGTTGAATGAGTTTAATATGGAAACAACAAGAAAGGTTCTTGATGCACGGAAAGGACTGAATCAAGATTCAAGTGTATTGACATGAGATTCAAGTGTTTTGACACTTGGTGAAATCACAAGAATATTTTGATCAATCATTCTTTGAGATGTACACATCCAGATATGTCCTATGCTCTAAATGTTATGAGCATATACCAGAATGACTCATAAGATGATCATTGGACAATAGTAGGGATATTCCTATGATCTTTGGAAGAACTAAGAATATATTATTTATATAGTGGTGACAAATAGTTCATTGTAAATTGTTACATTGATACTAGTTTTGTCACAAATTAAGTTTATCTCAATTTAAACTATGGGTGGCACAATGTAATGGAAAGGAAGTTCCATAACGGATTTGGTTGAGTACCAAAGTTAAAACATTGTGATAGATACTACAACAAAAGGCTAAGTATATGACTACTATTGTAGCAGCAAATGAGGGCATTTGCGTCAAGTAGTTTAAATTGGAGAATGAGTAATGCGTAGAGACGCAAGGACCAAATTTATATGATTTAATCCCAAGGAACAAATTTATATGAGTAATGCGTCAACAAAAGGCTAAGTATATGATTTAATCCCAAGGAACTAAAGGTCTCACCAAAGGACCAAATTTATACAATGCGATCTCATTGGAGAATGAGTAATGCGTAGAGACGCAAGGACATGCAAATACACACGGACCTGGAAGTGTCAGATCCGAAGATTATGGTTACCACTAGCAATAGTGTCTATACAACACCAGAAAGCCATAGGTGTTGAATGCACAAGTTTTTAACTAGATTATTGACTCTAGTGCAAGTGGGAGACTGTTGGAGATATGCCCAAGAGGCAATAATAAAGTGGTTATTATTATATCTTTATGTTTATGATAAATGTTTACATCCCATGCTATAATTGTATTAACCGGAAACATTAATACTTGTGTGTTTTGTAAACATAAAAGAGTCCCTAGTAAGCCTCTTGTTAAACTAGCTTGTTGATTAATGGATGATCATGGTTTCCTGATCATGGACATTGGATGTCGTTAATAACAAAATCATATCATTAGGAGAATGATGTAATGGACACACACCCATAGTAAGCATAGCATAAGATCAAGTCATTAAGTTCGTTTTGCTACAAGCTTTTCAAATGCATAGTAACCTAATCCTTCGACCATGAGGTTATGTTAATCACCATCACCGGATGGGTACTTTGATGACATCAAATGCCACTTTGTAACTGGGTGGTTATAAAGGTGACATTGGGTATTCTGAAAGTATGTGTTGAAGCGCATGGACCAAGATTGGGATTTGTCCATCCATATGACGGATAGATATACTCTGGGCCCTCTCGGTGGAATGTCATCTAGTTATCTTGCAAGCATGTGACTAGGTCACAAGGGATGACATATCATGGAACGAGTAAAGAGTACTTATCAGTAACGAGGTAGAACTAGGTATGGAGATACCGACGATCAAACCTCGGATAAGTAGAGTATCGCGTGACAAAGGGAATTGGTTTCGTATGTTAATGGTTCTATCGATCACGAAGTCATCGTTGAGTATGTGGGACCGTTATGGATCTCCAGATCCCGCTGATGGTTATTGATCGGAGAGGTGTCTCCATCATGTCTACATATTCACGAACCGTAGGGTGACACACTTAAGGTTCGAAGTTGTTTTAAGTAGATATGGAATGGGCGTTGGAGACCAAATGTTGTTCGGAGTCTCGGATTGGATCCGGGACATCACGAGGAGATCCGAAATTGTCCGGGGAATAAGATTAATATATTGGGGATCATTTTCTAAGTTAGGAAATGTTCCGGAGTATTTGTATGGGGATTCTAGAAGGTTTCAGAATGTTCCAGAAGGTTCTAGAAGATTTCTTGGAGTTTACTTGAAAACCAAGAAAGGATCAAGGAATCCTTGTGGGGCAAGACAAGGAGTAGTGGGGGAGGAGGACTCCTCCCCCCACTCCCAATCCGCCGGCCAAGGAGGGAGGGGAGTCCTACTAGGACTCCCCCTCCCATTGCGCCTCCCTCCTTTAAATAGAGGGGTGGAGGCACAAAGCCCCTTGCCCCTTCTATTCTCTAGATCTCAAGTTGCCTCTCTCCTCCTCCTTCCCTCTGCTCTGGCTTAGGCGAAGCCTTGCAGAATTCGCTACTCCACCACCACCACCACCACGTCGTCGTGCTGCTGGTATTCCGTGGAGAGATCTACTACCTCCGCTGCTCGCTGGAACGGGGAGAGGAAGGTCTGCTTCGACTCCGCACGTGTGACCGACTGCGGAAGCGCTGCCTGAACGCGGCGCCGGAAGGATCGTCTACTCGATCTTGAGATCGGTAAGTGATCGACTACATCAACCACGAGATCCGATCTCGTAACACTATTCGGATGTACAAGGGTTAATACAGATCTATCTCGTTGCACATGTCTAATAGATTAGATCTTGGCTTTTATCTAGATTAGATCTGGGTTTTGTTCGTTCTTGCGGTAGAATTTTTTTGTTTTCCATGCTACGAACCCATCACTAGCACCGGTAGTGCGCCCTGCCAAAGCTCAGCTAGTAACACCTTTGAGGTGTTTCCTGGCTCCTACTAGTTCGATTAAACCTTGGTTTCATAACTGGGGGAAACTTGCTGCTGTGCTCATCATACCTTCCTCTTGGGGTTCCCAACGAGCTCTACATCAACACCGCCTTCAAGCACTTTTCTGGGCGCCGTGCATTGAGCCATCAAGCGATTTTCTAGCACCGTTGCCGGGGAGTCAAGGACATCTTCACAAGGGGAGTCCCTCATAACCAATCTCTTTACTTTGTTGTTTTTGTTTTGCTTAGTTTTCTTTTTGCTTTGTTTGCTTGTTTTGTTATTTACAAAAACACAAAAAAATTAGTTTTACTTGTTTGCTTTCTTATTTGAAAACCCAAAAAAATGACTACTCTTGAAAACACTAAGTTGTGTGACTTCACTAGCACCAACAACAATGATTTTATGAGCACACCTATTGCTCCACCTGTGGCTGAAAATACTTTCTTTGAGATAAAACCTGCTTTGCTCAATCTTGTTATGAGAGAACAATTTTCTGGTATTGGTAATGAAGGTGTTGCTTCCCATCTAAATAACTTTGTTGAACTTTGTGAGATGCAAAAGCATAGGGATATAGATGGTGATATTATTAAGCTGAAATTGTTTCCTTTCTCTTTGAGAGGAAAAGCTAAAGAATGGTTGAATTCCTTAACTAGGAATAGTATTGATTCTTGGACTAAGTGCAAAGATGCTTTCATTGGAAAATACTATCCTCCTGCTAAGATTATATCCATGAGAAGTGAAATAATGAAGTTTAAACAACTTGATAATGAGCATGTTGCTCAAGCTTGGGAAAGAATGAAATATTTGGTAAAGAATTGTCCCACTCATGGACTGACTGCTTGGATGATCATCCAAACTTTTTATGCAGGATTGAACTATTCTTCAAGGAACCTATTGGATTCAGCTGCTCGAGGTACCTTTATGACCATCACTTTGGGTGCTGCAACAAAACTTTTGGACAGTATGATGGTTAATTATTCTGAATGGCATACTGAGAGAGCTCCACAAGGTAAGAAGATAAATTATGTTGAGGAAACCTCCTCCTTGAGTGATAAGATTGATATTATTATGTCTATGCTTGTTAATGTGAAAGCCCATATTGATCCGAATAATGTTCCTTTAGCCTCTTTGGTTGCTCAAGAAGAGCAAGTTGATGTGAACTTCATAAGAAATAACAATTTTGGCAACAATGCTTATGGTAATAACAATTATAGGGCCTACCCTCCTAGTAATACTTATGGCTATAATGGTAAACCTGGATTACCTAGTGAAGGGAGAATTTTAGAAGTTGAAAGAGCCACTAAAAACTTCATGCAAATGTAATATGAGCAAAATAAACTATTCACTAAAACTATGGAGGAACAATCTATCATCTTGAAGAACATTAGCCATCAACTTGAGAGTCTAAATAGGGATATTCCTAGTTTACAATTGAAACTCTCTAATGCTGAAAGAAATATATCATCTTTGTCTGAAGCTCAATCTTCATTGATTAATAAAATGGCTGCTAAACCTGAAACTAATGAGAATCCCTTTGCAGCTACTAATACCATACAAGTAAGAATTGATGAAAATGTTAGACTATTAGCTGAATTACATGCTAAGTGGGAAAGAGAAGATGAAATTAATAGAAACATTAGTGTTTCTACTATTACCACCACTAGTGTTGAGGCTAGTAATAGTTCTACTACTTTAGATGATAAGTTTGATTTTGATCTTGATGGTTGCAACATCTCTGAAGTTATTAAGTTCCTACAAAAGCTTGCTAAAAGTCCTAATGCTAGTGCTATGAACATGGCTTTTACAAAACACATTACTGATGCTCTCATAAAGATTAAAGAAGAAAAGATGAAACATAAAGCTTCTATTCCTATAAAACAAGAGGATGGTTGGGAACCCATCATTAATATGAAAGTTAATGACTTTGATTTCAAAGCTTTGTGTGATCTTGATAGTAGTGTTTCTATTATGCCTAGAAGGATTTATGATATGCTTGATTTGCCTCCACTTGAAGATTGTTATTTGAATGTCCCACTTGATGATAATGCTAAAAAGAAACTCATGGGGAGTCTTAATGATGTTCTTATTATGGTTAACAATTCCTATGTCCCCGTTGATTTCTATGTTTTGGATGTTGAATACAATGCTTCTTGTCCTATTACTTTGGGAAGACCTTTTCTTAGAATTGTTGGTGCCATCATTAATATGAAAGAAGGCACCATTAAATATCAACTCCACTCAAGAAAGGTATAGAACACTTCCCTAAAAATATAGAAAAGATTTATTTTGCTTCTCCTATGAAAACAAAATTTGGTCTTAATGCTTCTTCATTTGAGAACACTTGATTCTTTCTTTGCTTCGCATGCCTAACTTAAAGGCGTTAAAGAAAAGTACTTATTGGGAGATAACCCAAAAGTTTTAGATGAGTCTTGGAAGTTATTACCTCTGTAATAACCTCTCCTTATCTTTTTTTTTCTTTTTGTGCCAAGAGTAACCTCTAATGAGAGAGAAGTAATGATTGAGAAAGTTGCTGTCCCGAAACAGATTTTTGTGCTTCACCGTAAAAATTCATGAGAGAGCTCTGTATGTCGGATTGAGTTGTAATTTTTGGTTCTTGTGACCCAGGTTGTTATATAACTTTCGTTAGTTCAACACTTTTTGATTTGAGCAACAGAGGGTCTTCTAAAAAATTCGTCTTTACCTTCTGGTCTGTTTTGACAGATTTCTGCCATTTTCTGCATTTGCTTCTTGTTGGTTCCTTTTTAAGTTTTTTGGGGAAATGAGCTTACTCGTGACTAAAGTTGAGTAGCATGAGGATCGGTCTTCGTAAGTAATGGGCATGAGATTTCGATTTATAACTTGTCAAGCATATCCTCTTAGTTGTGTCACTTTAACCATAATCACTTCAGGATGCTTATGATAGGGGAAATGAGAGCTGAAAGCTACAAGTACCATAATTTTTGGAAGCTCTTTATGAGACTTGAATTCCTACTTCCTTTTACAAAGGCTTTTCATCCACCATTACATTGAGTCTCCACCTTCTATCTTTATGCACATACTTTGAGAGCATAGTGGTCATTCTTAGTTATATGTGCATTGTCCCAAGACTAGTTGATTGATGCATAACTTGTTATTGCTTGTTTTAAACTATTGTATCTGGTCACTCTTTTGAACTTTGAAGGTGTCCTATGCATTTATATTTGCTACTCTATTGAGGGACAATCTGAATACTATTATGCCATGTTTTCTTTATGTGAAACAAACAAACGTCTTGCAAAGCATTGTTATTCATGAATCTTTTGTTTGTGCCTTTTCATGTTGCATCATAGTTTCATGAGGAGTTGCCGGTAGTGCGTCCTGCCAAAGCTCAGCTAGTAACACCTTTGAGGTGTTTCCTTGCTCCTACTGGTTCGATTAAACCTTGGTTTCATAACTGAGGAAAACTTGCTGCTGTGCTCATCATACCTTCCTCTTGGGGTTCCCAACGAGCTCTACATCAACACCGCCTTCAAGCACTTTTCTGGGCGCCGTGCATTGAGCCATCAGTAATTTTTTAGCAATTTTCTTATATTCTTCTTCAAGCTCACGTACCTTTATTGTCACCTGATAAACAAAGTGTTGATACATGGATTCATCATTTCCTTCACTTACCGGAATCTTGATGTTGATCCTTTTTACAAGATCTTCAATGGTGTAAATTGGTGAGGGAGCATTACTGTAATAAAGTTCTTCGGGCTCCTCCCTTTGGACTCTCATGGTCTTGAGGTCTTTAATAGGATTGGGCTCAGCTTTACCTGCAAATTTAGCTAGAATGAGAGTTTGACTCTCGGTTATCTTACCTAGCTATGCCTCAACAATCCTCGTTCTTTCTTGGAAGGCATGTAAATCATTCCTCAAACTTACAGCTTGGTTAGATAATTTACCAAGCATAGCATCATGGTTCTCCATTATTTTAACAAGGATATTGGTTTGCTCATTTTGTGAGTCTATGAAAGATTTAAGTGTTTCTTGGAGACTACCATTACTTGATCCCATATTATTATTAGAGTCACCTACAAGACTAGAATAGTGTTTTTGAAAATTAGGATTATAATTCTTCTTCCAAGCAGGGTTATAATCATTACGATCTATGAAGTCTACTTCTTCAATATTAGTTTCTAGGATGGCTCTTACATGGGTTTCCTTACATTTTGTGGCTAATATGAGCTCATCAAGCTTAGCATTGAGTTCTTTATTTTCTTGTGGTGAGACGGAGTTCACCCTCTTCGTGTTTGATCTTTTCACATGCCATTGGGCATGGTTGTCTTGCATATTGTCTAGATGCTGCTTTGCTTCGGTAATATGTTCACCTGTAAATGTTCCTCCATCTGCAGTATCAAGCATAGACTTAGACACAGGATTTAGAGCATTATAAAATAAATTAAGGATTACCCAATCTTCCATCCCATGGCTCGGACAGTTTCTTAAGCATTTCTTCATCCTCTCCCATGCAAGCGCTAGTGGCTCTCGCTCTTCCTATCTAAAACCAGTAATATTAGATCTTAGTTGCATAGTCTTTGCAGGTGGGAAATATTTAGTCATAAATAAAGAAGTACATCCCACCCATGATGTAATAGTATTTTTAGGCAACGCTAGCAACCATTCTTTTGCTCTTCCTCTAAGAGAGAAAGGAAATAAACACAATTTGACCGCATCGGGGTCAACATCTTTTATGGGCATCATATCACATATTTCCATGAAAGTAAGTGCATACCTGCGTCCTCAACAGTAGAGCCTCCAAATTGATTCTGTTGAACCAAACTTAAATAATGGGGCTTAATTTCATAGTCATCAGCAGCAATTGCTGGCTAAGTAATAGGAGTACAAAAATATTGGGAGTAGCAAACTCCCTAAGCTTCTTTTTAGCCATATTTCCTATGTTTTTGGGTTTTCTTAAATAGAGACTTATGATAATAATAAAAACAAGAATTTAAAGACTAACTATTTTTTTGGTTTTTCAAATGACTGAAAGCGGACTAACAAAATTAAAACAAAAATTAAAACTAGCAAGGTTCCTACTAACCTCACCAGGGTAGCTATTGCTTCCCCGACAACGGCGCCAGAAAAAGGGTTGATACCTTCGATCCAGATTACGGATGTAGTATAGCTCTTTTTCCCTAGTAGACCTAGGTTTATCGAATCCTCGGGAAGCAGAAGCGTAGTGAAGTTACTTTAACGGACCTTCGGGAGTTTTAGAATTCCTTTTGTGTTGTTACCAGACCACGAGTTTGCGTCTTTTTGTGGACAGTGCATCCATAATTGCTATTGCCTATGCAACCACTTATAGCAATAACTTACTAGTCTCATCCATAGAAGAAAGAGAACTAATGATATGCATAGTGATGTCACCGTTAATCCCAAGTTAATCCTGCACATACAGCTGTACTACCCCTTCTGTCACTAGGGTTCCCAACCTATAGATTAGTCATTAACCGTACTCCCTATACCTGGCTCAATCCTCGGGGTCTTAGGTACCTGACAAGTACTTAGATTGAGGCAAGAGAGGATACAATAATCATCATGTCATACAAACTAATACATGATCCCATCTATGATAAATAACATGCACAAAAAGCTACATGGCTAGGCCAAAGCCCTTAGCCCAAGGAGAATTACTCACACATAGAGATGAGATCAAAAATCATAAACATTGTAGTGGAAATCATGAGATTTATAGAAAATAGTCTTACAATGTCACCAATCGAAGAAGAGATCTACTATTACAAGTGGTGGAATATGGCTATGGTGGTAGAGAGATTAGATCTAAGTCTATTCCTCCGGTGGCTAATAATCTGGAAGCAGGGACCCAAGAGGCGGCGCAGAGATAGTTTTGTCGTCACCCGAGGCTCCTTTATATAGGGGTCCCTTCTGTTTGACCTAGAGGTGTCGATAGAAACTATACGGACGGAATTTTATTCCGGTCGTATAGTTGGTCGTTAAAGCATCTGCCTCCTCTTCACAACTCTTGGTTTCTTCAGGTTGTTGGAAATCTCGTATCTTTGACTTTAATATAGTGATTTCCATCATCAAACGTCATTATATGCGTAGGGAAAAATAGAAAGAAAGGATTGCATACCCATTTGATCATTAGGCATTAGTGGCAGGATTTGGAGAGATATTTCATCAAAAATATGAATAATATCTAGTTTAAATGTGGATGTGGATGGCTATATTTCAGAGCCATCAGGACCTGAGTATATCTATCCGTCATCGGGATGGACAAATCCTACTCTTGATCCATGAGCCTCTACGTAACACCTTTGGAGTATCTGAACCCAACTTTATTGTCACCATGTTACAGTGTGATGTTTGATGTTATCAAGTTACTCTTCTAGTGTTAGTGATTGACATGATCTCATGGTCTAAGGACTAGAATTACTTCCTATGATGTTATAGCAATTTAAACATTGGATGAATGTTCATCTCATCATTCCACCAATGTTGTGACCTCGTTATTAACAACATCCAATGTCCATGATAAGAAAACCTTGATCATCTTGTTAATCAATGAGCTAGTTTATACGAGAGGGATAACTAGGAACTCTCTATTTGTTTATTAAACACACATGTATTAATGTTTCCAATTAATACAATTATAGCATGCAAAATAAACATTTATCATAAACATGGAATAAGACAATAACCACTTTATTGGTTTCTCTCGGGCATATTCCCTTCATATTGCACTCTATTCTATGTGTATTGCACTATGTTCTATGTGTATGAATGTACTTTGATGCTGCATAGTTGATGTGAACTTCCTCATAAACTGATGTTTCAGAACTGAATGCAGTTTTTAAGTGTAGCGCCTACCTGCCAGGAGCTATGCTGTGTAGCATCACCTGACAGGCGCTATCGTATTGATCTTTCTAGCCCCCAAAACTAACAGAGAGCAAATCAAATAGAAGCCAATCGAAATTTTCCTAAGTCGATGTCTAGCGCCTACCTGACAGGCGCTATTCTTCGAGGTGTAGCGCTTGTCAGATAGGCGCTACACATCAACTTAGGAAAATTTTGAGTGGCTTCTATTCGATTTGCTCTCTGTTAGTTGGAGGGTAGAAAAATCAATACCATAGCGCCTGTAAGGTAGGTGCTACACATCATAGCGCTTGTCAGATAGGCGCTACACTTAAAAATGCATTCAATTCACAAATACCAGTTTGTGAGGAATAGCATATTATAAGATAACACAAAAGGGATATCAGTTTACAAAATAGCATAAAAGCCACAATGGTTGACACATGCAAAATAACACAAGGTTCACGACATACTCTAATAGAAGCACCAAATACATGGTGTTTTGCCCTTAAGGGGTTTTACATACTCAAAGTTCACAACATACTCAAAGTTGGACAATCTCAAAGTTGGACATACTCAAAGTTCACGATATACTTAAAGTTGGACATACTCAAAGTTCACGAGGCCATTTCCTCTTCTTGTTGTGCTCTTGGTCTTCCGCCATGGACCGCCTTGCTGTTTCATGCTTCTTTTGCCTCTCCGCCTCACGAGCCTCCTTAGAGATGTGCTTCTCTTCCTCCTCTGTCTTGTGGCACTCCTCCTCACGTTGCTTGCGCTTCTCCACCGCCTCCTCGTTACACACAGCTTCATGGTACCACCATCTAACTATTTGACCCTCGGTATCCATAATAGCCAGTGTAGCTTCATCTTGCTCAAGATCTATCCAAGTGTAGTACTTGCATAGTGGAGGGGGAGACTAGAAGAAAAGAGTGCCGACGAGTGCATATTTGCATCATGTTTTACACTATTATTTTGCACTGTAGATGTAGGATCTTGGTATTTTACGGCGCTTGCGTGCACATTTTACGTCTGTTTTCACCAGGATCAGGACAAATGATGGATCCAATGGATACAATTCTTGGAGCAGTTGTACTATGGAGAAAAGGAGTAAAAAAACGTAAATCACTTATTTGGGAAATATTAATAATACTAGAAGAAAACCAGAAGCAAACAAAGGAGACAGAGGGTTCAATGACGAACTATACGACCGGAATAAATTTTCTGGCCATATAGTTGGTGTCGCCTCCTCCTACTCAAATAGTTTCAACCCGTGCAACTGGATCGGAGAGACGACATACAGAACACCTAGAAATCGCTTAAACCTCACCTCTGGAAGGCATCTGGAGAGGGAACTCATCCACCGGGGATCCATCTTCATGCTGCGTAGATCCGGGAGGCTAAGGCATCGATCTTCATCATGTATCGCTGCATCACCACCATCTCCATCCATCCCATCTACATCTTGTCTAGATCTTGTTGTAATTTCCGTACTCGTTGTGGATTTATACAAGTACAATTTATCTATGAGATATTCCATTTATATTGCCATGATGTTGATCGCCTCCATGTCTGAGTAGATCATTAGTTCTTAGGGAGATGGAGAAACCCTAGTATGAGATTGTAATAAGATAAAGTCTATTATGATATGCATCGTTGTGACTATGTGTTAGATTGTCTTCATCTTGATGTTGAGAGAAGTCGACCTCTCAATATTTGCCTCTTATGGGGACTTAATGGAGGAAACTAATTGTTGGTAGACAGAGGCGTGTTAGCACTTATAGTGACTATAAAGTTGTTGGCACTCCTTACGTATCAACTTGGGAACCGAGGAAACGCACGGAACACTATCCATGCCATGGGATACGTCCTACGGGATTACGTCCCGTAATAGCACAGTAATTCGATTGATGTCGATTGCTGACTGTTGTGGTTATGAGGATGATGTGAGCAGCGGTTGCTACCTATTTGTCTAATTACAGAGTTCCTCCCACACATACATAGTTGAGAATGTTCATGATAATAATCTTTATCTTAGCTCCTTATAATGCACGTGGTGTATCCGCTACTCCCTAAGAACGTTTTTTCCCTATTGCATTTCCAATATCCCTTACATACGCGATACTTACTTTCTACATTCAGTTGTTTTACTTTGCTTTATTGTTGCTCTTATACCTAAAACCCAAAAACACACTTTTACACAATACTCACATTTTATCTTGTTACTTAGAACTTTATTTAGCATTTTAATCGTAATATTTATTTCAAGAGTTATTAGACTTGAGACTACTGCTCCCTGTGGGATCGATATCTTTATTTGGAAACTAGCTACAAACGATCTGTGCACTTGCAGTCATGAAGCTATTTTCTGGCGCTGTTGCAGGGGAGCTAAGTGATGTAGGTCTTTTAGTTTTTGCTTATTTATTTTTGTCTTGCTAAGTTTTGTTTTGAGTTACAGGTTTCCACCAACATGATGGAGTTTGAGCGTATGACTAGTGCTAACCCACTCAACTACTTTGAAAAGCCCTATGATATTTATAAAAGAGACAACTCCAATGAGAAGACAAGGGGATTTGAAATAAATCCTCTACTACTTTGTATTTTACACAAGAAGCAATTTACTGGAGATGAAGAAGATACTGATCCATATGAGCATATAGCATGTTTCAAAGATATATGTGGCACTTTTCAATTGATGGGATATACCACCGATGAGGTAAGGGTTAAACTTTTTAGTCAGACTTTGAAAACTACAACTCTCTCATGGTATAAATCTCTACCCCCTGAAGCCACTACTACTTGGGATAATCGTGAAGTTCTATAAGAATATTATCCATTATCAAAATCTTTTGGAATCGAGCGTCTTATAATGACTTGGAGGAATCACTCTAATGAAGGACTAGTAAGAGATTATATCAGATTTAAAGATTTACTACGTCTATGTCCTCATCATGATTTGCCTGAATGGTATTTATTGCATATCTTTTATGGTGGTTTAATTGAGCCTAATAAAATCTGAACTAGACTCTTTCACAGAAGGAGCCTTTATTAATTTTCCTATACCTAAAGCTTGGGCTTTACTTAATAGAATTCATGATCATAGAGTTTCATGGAATTTTGGTTTAGGAAGTGAAGGAGGCGTAGAAATAGAACATGATTGCATTCATGACTATATAATAAAAAAGGGCCATGTTAAAGATATATCTAAAGAACTTTATTTGGATTCTGATCTTGTGTTGCAAGTTGTTAAAGCTTTTACAAAACATATCAAAGATCTGAAAGAGGGTGCGGTTAAGTATGATCCACCCCCCGAACGTGAGAAGAAAAGAGAAGCTAAAGCAACACCAGCCTCCCTAGAACCAACAAAAGCATATTCTTGAATATGAACAGGTCAAAGCAGTACAGGAAAAGAAGGAAGAAGAAAGTATGCTAGAAGTCATGGAACATCTGGAAGAAACCAAAGATGAAGAGGTAACCAAGGAAGCAATACTGGCTATGTATGTGCATTATAACATAGTTGAACTTGATGAAGAGACTTCTGTATTGGTTGAAGGTAAAACAAAGGTAAAAGATGTGGGTACGCATATTCTTCCTTGCATATTTAAAGAAACCTCGCATTATGGTTATGTGATCTTGGCACCGAAGTTAATGTTATATCTTATGATTTCTATTTAGAAATAAAAGAAAAGATAGAACCGGATACAATTGAAAATATTGATATGACAGTTATGCTAGCCAATAAAAATCTTAGAACTCCAATGGGAGTAGTTGAACATGCAACTATCACAATTGGCAACAAAAACTTTCCTATTGATTTTGTAGTTGTTGATATGCCAGCTGACACTCTTTGCCCAATTATATTTGGAAGAAACTTTTTGAGTGATATAGGTGCCTATGTTGATTTTAAAAAGGAGATTATGTCTCTTAAGCTTGGGGGAGCGGAGAATGAATTCCACTTTTCCAAATTTAAGACAGGCCTCCACAAATATAAGAAGAAGAGGAAGATAAAACTATTGAGGAAATGGTGTCTCTTTTCTTTAGCAATCAAGAAGAAGAAATAAATGAATATCCAAATTATGAAGAAATAATTATGAAGGACAAGTCCCTTGGAGAAATAGAAGATGAATTCGATTCACTTCCCATTATCGGACCTCCAATTGATGAGGCTTTTGAAGAGCTAGAAAAGAGAGGGGACGAGGAATTACCACCCCTAGAGTTGAAGACTCTACCAGATAATCTTAAATACAGGTTTTTAGATGATACAAATAAATTTCCTATTATTATTAGTGCTAAACTTTTAGGAGAAGAAGAAGAACTTATGAAGATACTTACAAAGCATCGCAAAGGTTTTTGGTATTCAATGGATGATTTGAAGGGCATTAGTCCCATGATAACCGTCCATCAGATATTCATGGAAGAATGTGCAAAACCAGTTGTAGAATTTAATAGAAGATTGAAACCTGAAATGAAGGAAGTGGTAAGGAAATAAATTGTACACCTACTAGACACAAGTATAATTTATCCTCTTAAAGAAAGTGAATGGGTAAGTCATGTTCATTGTGTCCCTAAGAAGGGTGGTTTTACTGTTGTTCCTAATGAAAACAATGAATTGATACCTACTAGAACTATTGTTGGGCATAGGATGTGCATAGACTTCAGAAAATTAAATAAAGAAACTAGGAAAGATCACTATCCTTTACCATTCATAGATCAAACTTTAGAGAGGTTAGCAAACCATACTCATTTTTGCTACTTGGATGGATACTCTATTTTTTCTCAAATAGCTGTTCATCCGGATGACCAACTTAAAACAACTTTCATTACTCCTTATTGTTTACATGCTTATAGACGTATGCCTTTTGGTTTATGTAATGCTCTAGCTACTTTTCAAAGATGCATGACTGCTATTTTTGCGGATTTTATAGAACTTATAATGGAAGTATTTATGGATGACTTTTCTATCTATGGAACTTCGCTTACTAGTTGCTTCGATAATCTCAAAAGAGTTTTGTAGTGTTGCGAAGAAACCAATCTTGTTCTAAACTGGGAGAAGTGCCATATTATGGTCAAAGAAGGTATAGTCCTTGGACACAAGGTATCGGGTAAGGGAATTGAAGTTGGTAGAGCTAAGGTTGAGGCAATAGAGAGAATGCCACCACCTAGGGATATTAAAGGTATAAGAAGTTTCCTTTGTCATGTGGGTTTTTATAGAAGGTTCATTAGAAATTTCTCTGGAATATCTAAACCTTTGACTAACCTCCTACAAAAGGAAGTAAGGTTTAATTTTTTATGATAAATGTCTTGAAGCCTTTGATAATCTCAAAAATGCTTTATCCTATGCTCCCACTATTAAACCACCTATCTGGGATACAACCTTTGACTTAATATGTGACGCTAGTGATGATGTTGTAGGAGTAACTCTGGGACAACACATTGGTCGCACATTTAACATTATCATCATGCTAGTAGAACTCTAAATGGTGCTCAGAAGAAGTACCCTAAGGAAGAAAGGGAACTTTTTGCTATATTTTTCTCTTGTGATAAATTTCGTTCTTACATAGTAGATGCAAAGGTAAGAGTTCATACGGATCCTGATGGTTTAAAAGAACTCCTTGAGAGGAAAGACCATACCAAGACTAATCCGTTGGATTCTTTCACTTCAAGAATTTGAGTTGCAGATTATATAGAGGCAAGAAATAAAGATGTTGGATACAGTGTCCATGTTTTCCCAACAAGACACCAATCTTATTGAGAGGAACGTTAGTCCTGGTGATTTTCGTTTACAAGAATTATTCGATGAACTAAGGTCAATTCCTCCCAAAGAGAAGAAGTTGGAGGAGCTTTTCATCCCTAAATAAACAAACAGTAAGTTTGAGGTAAGTATTCTTACCTAAATAAGTGATGTGTTTTCACAAATTTTACTTCTAATTTTTTTGCCTTTGAATTTCTTGTATTTTTCTAAAGTTTTTGAGGGTTTTACCAACTATACGGGCGGAGCTATACGACTAGAGAGGAAGCTCCCGCTGTATAGTTGGTCGTTAAACTGTCTGTATCATCATCGTGAAATTGTTTTAGATATCTAAGCCTATATGGTCGCAACTATACGACCAGAGCCAAAATTCCGGCCGTATAGTTGGTCGTTAAACTCTCAGATACTTTCGATTTTTGGTGTCTGTATCTATACGGTCACAACTATACAACCAGAGCTAAAATTCCTGCCGTATAGTTGGTCGTTAAACTCTCACACACTTTTTATTTTTGACGTCTGTATCTATACGGTCGCAACTATACAACCGGAGCCAAAATTCCCACCGTATAGTTGGTCGTTAAACACTCAAAGACTTTTCGTTTGTCTTTTGATGATGTTAAAAAAAGACGTTATTGTCGGTTCCGAGTCGTGATTTAATCGATCTGGACTCGAGATACTTTGGAAATATCTGCCCGGAACCAACTATACGGCCGGAGCTATACGGGTCGCGCCCGTATAGTTGGTCGTTATGCAGTAGGACACTTCCAAATCCGTGATTTCTTTCCCTGTTTCGTTAAGATTCTTTTCTTGGGTGACAATTTGGTGTTTCTCGTGAGTTTTACTGACCTCTAACCCCCTTATATACTGCCATTGTCTCTCTCTCTAATCATAATATCCAGAAACCAATCTACCTCTTATTTCACACGTGAGGACTTTCAACCAAGGGATAGAAGCCGGGAACAAAGGCTCCTATGGAGATCGGGAGCAATAGCGAGCAAGGCAAGGAGATCAAGACCATCCATATAGAGTTCCTCGACATTGACCATGGGTGTCGGAAGAGGTATTTGAAGGCCATGGAGCTGAAGATTGAACAGTTGGACAAGGAGAAGCCAGGGACACCCAAACACCTTCGATTGCTACGACTTTATCTTAATAAACTTGATGAAGATATCAAGCAGACGACCGAAGCAGGTTTTTCTGTGAGTCTTAAGGCGCTACAAACACTTCAGGATAACAATGAGTTCATTAAAGAACAAGTGAAAGTGCTGGAGAGGAACAGTCTTTTCTACAAGCTACGTGTTAAAGAACTAGAAGATGTCAATCAATCCCTCCGTCTCAGGCTGGCCCATGAGGAGAAGATACCACGTGCCATGGCGCCACAGTGATCTACAACAATCACGGTATCAAATAATCACAAGGGATTATTTGATCCCGCCTGGCTTGATTCCAAGCTTGGGGAGATCTTTAAGACCTTGTAATCTATCTTATAAGTTTTTATTACTATTTTTGCATTAGAAATAAAGTTTGCATCATTAGAATTCCCTTCAGGAATAGTTGATCCCTTTTATGCCGAGTTTATTATTATATATGGAGCAATATTGAGTTTGTGTTTGTTTTATTGGATATATGAATGGCTTGAGTATAATTTTACTTGCACTGTAGCAATACGAGTATTCCACACCACTGGTATTAATGGAACATATAAAGATAATTTGGTCAATATGTTGTAGGTCTACGGCTTGATTTACAAAGAAAAATTATATATGCAGTTAAGTTCAAAAAGAAACCTTGAGCAAAGGAAAATGAAAGTGCTACCAAAATAGAGTGAGAGCAAGTCGAGGTAGAATCTTCAAGTCATAAAAATGCTTCATATACAATTGGAATTTGACAATTGAGATCATTAAACTTTGGATTCCTACATGAAGTGGAATGTATGGCTAGCTTCTTTGCATAGCACTTAAACAAAAGTGTGAGCATATATAAAGAAAAGAGAAAAAAGAAGAAGAAGAAAAAGAGCGAGTGTGCAAAGAGCAAATAGGCATATACCACTGTATTGTAGTATGACAAAGAGACACTTTTGAGATTTTGAATCCCAAGTGAATACGTTGATCCTAAAACACTTGGGACTACCTCGCTAACTCATTTGGTTGAACCGGATACTTTTACATTATGTTGAGATTCATCTTTTATGAACTGTTGATCACTAAAGGTGTGGAAGACTGCTAATACTTTGTAGATGGTTTGAGTAAGGTACTATTCATGAACTTATTACTATGTATCGTATATGATAAACACATGCTGCAACTGCCTCATTTATTTTATCGACTCAGCTTCATGAATATGAGGATCACATCCATTAAGCTAAAACTTGATCGGGACAAGCAAGAGTCTAAGCTTGGGGAAGTTGATGAGTTCATATTTGAATCATGTTTTACACTATTATTTTGCATTGTAGATGTAGGATCTTGGTATTTTACAGCGCTCGCGCGCATATTTTATGTCTATTTTCACCAGGATCGGGACAGATGATGGATCCAATGGATACAATTCTTGGAGCAGTTGTACTATGGAGAAAAAGAGTCAAAAACAACTTAAATCGCTTATTTGTGAAATATTAATAGTACCAGAAGAAAACTAGAAGCG
This sequence comes from Avena eriantha, assembly GCA_910589775.1. NCBI lineage: Eukaryota > Viridiplantae > Streptophyta > Magnoliopsida > Poales > Poaceae > Avena > Avena eriantha. The sequence goes on from OU342746.1 coordinate 201,858,572, forward strand.
AACAAAGGAGATAGAGGGTTCAACGACCAACTATACGACCGGAATAAATTTTCCGATCGTATAGTTCCAGCCGTATAGTTGGCGTCGCCTCCACCTCTCAAATAGATTCACCCCGTGCAACTGGATCAGAGAAACGATATACAGAACACCCATAAATCGCTGAAACCTCACCTCTGGAAGGCATTTGGAGGGGGAACTCATCCACCGGGGATCCATCTTCACCCTGCGCAGATCCGGGAGGCTAAGGCATCAATCTTCATCATCCACCGCTGCATCACCACCATCTCCATCCATCCCATCTACATATTGTCTAGATCTTGTTGTAATTTCCATACTCGTTGTGGATTTATACAATTACTATTCATCTATGATAGATTCCATTGATATTTCCATGATGTTGATTGCCTCCATGTCTGAGTAGATCATTAGTTCTTAGGGACATGGAGAAAACCTAGTATGAGATTGAAATAAGATAAAGTCTATTATGATATTTATCGCTGTGACCATGTGTTAGATTGTCTTCATCTTGATGTTGAGAGAAGTCGACCTCTCAATATTTGCCTCTTATGGGGACTTAATGGAGGGAACTACTTGTTGGTAGACGGAGGCGTGTTAACACTTATAGTGACTATAAAGTTGTTGGAACTCCTTACGTATCAACTTAGGAACCGAGGAAACTCATGGAACACTATCCATGCCATGTGATACGTCCTACGGGAGTCCCGTAATAGCATAGTAATTCGATTGATGTCGATTGCTGACTGCTGTGGTTATGAGGATGATGTGAGTAGCGGTTGCTGCCCATTTGTCCAAATACGGAGTTTCTCCCACACATACATAGTTGAGAATGTTCATGATAATAATCTTTATCTTAGCTCCTTATAATGCTTGTGGTGTATCTGTTACTCCCTGAGAACATTTTTTTCCTATTGCGGTTCCAGTCTCCCTTACATACGCGATACTTACTTTCTGCATTTAGTTGTTTTACTTTACTTTATTGTTGCTCTTATACCTAAAACCCAAAAACATCCTTTTACACAATACTCGCATTTTGTCTTGTTACTTAGAACTTTATTGAGCATTTCTATCATAATATTTATTTCAAGAGTTATTAGACTTCAAACTCCTGCTCCCTGTGGGATCGATATCTTTATTTCGAAACTAGCTACAAATGATCTGTGCACTTGCAGTCATCAAGATCACGTTAGTTATATGATAGGGAATAGGAGTTCTTAAACTAAATGGCTTTATACATACCGATGGAGTCTCATATGGGTTGTGAGTACGCTCGGGAGAGCGAGAGTAGTTGGGACACATGAAGAACTTCCTGCCTCTAGTATCAAAATTGTAGTCGATGAACTTCTTAACAATGCAAGGATCTTCACACCAACAAATTGGAACCTCCTTTCCATGGGCGTCGGATGTACGAGCCATCACTGGTCTTTCCTCTTGATCGGTGCAAGGTGGCCTATCATTGGCCTTCATCTTCCTCTCTTCATCTTCCTTCTCCTTTTCCTATTTCTCTCTTCATCTTCCTTCTCCTTTATCATCTTCTGCTTCTCCTCGTCCTCTTCCTCCTTCCTTTTCCTCAATCATGAGCAAGTTGAACCACCGACTCGAATTCACGCTCAAGTTTCTCCTTCCTCTTCCTCTCTTCCTCAACTTCCTTCCCCTTCCTCTCTTCCTCTTCCTCTCTCTCACAAACTCTAAAGTGTCCGCCCACACTTTTGAGTAATTCACACCTTTCCCATCATTTTCCTTGTTGGGTTGAGTCGCCATACCTTTAACAAGAATGAAAGGTAAAAGTTAGTAAAATAAGCATAAATGTGAACAATATTGGAACATGTCAATATATAAGGATATACAATAGTCTCCATACCTATACGGATTTGGTCCTTCCAAGTAACCTATCATACTAGCCGGATTAAAACCACCACGCCCTCTTCTAAGCCCAAGCTGTTGACCTCTTTGTTGCCTAGGAGCTTGTTGAATAGGAGCTTGTTGCCTGGGAGCTTGTTGCCTAGGAACATGTTGGCTTGAGACTTGTTGGCTAGTTCTCAGTTGGCATGGAATTTCTTGACTAGTTATCGGTTGGCTTGGGACTTGTTGTATAGTTCTCGGTTGGCTTGGGACTTGTTGGCTAGTTCTCCCTTGGCTTGGGACTTGTTGGATAGTTCTCCCTTGGCTTGGGATTTGTTGGCTACAACTCAGTTGGCTTGGGACTTGTTGGCTACAACTCGGTTGGCTTGTGCTTGCTTCATTTCCTTTTGCTCTCTTCCTTTGGGGACACTTTCTTGCATTATGCCCTTCACCATTGCACTTTCCACACCGTGCTCTCTCCCGACGTTCTTGGAATTGGTCGTTGCCTATTTCTCGACCACCACCACGACCTTATCCGTCCATGTAACTCCTAAAGCGCTTTGTAGTGCGTCTTCCATGTTTAATCACCTTCCATTTCAGATTGGGCCATAGTTTAATTCCATGGTACTCCAGCCATTGTGATTGGTCTAGGTATGGGTGAAATCTAGGGGACCATGTCTTCTTAGTAGTCTCGATAGAGAATTCAGACTCTCTCACCGTGAGCAGATGATTATAGTCCAAATGTCGTCTGTGAGCCACTGTTAGCAAGTGCGATCAAGATAGTGTCTCATACACCATCAATGGTGCAACGAAGCATGGCCGGGAATGTCAGTCATCAGCACATTGAGAATTCCTTGATGACGGTTAGAGATGACACATATTTCCCTTTGAGTGGTTAATACCTTGGTTCTCAAAATAAGGAAGAACCACTCCCAATTGTCATTGTTTTCCGCCTCCACCAAAGCAAACGCCAAAGGAACCAACCGGTATTTGGCATCATTAGCTATTGCAATCGAGATAGTGCCCTTGAATTGTCTGGTCAAGAAGGTGCCATGAACGGATATAACAGGCCTACAATGTTCAAAAGCCCAAACACATTGCTCAAAACCCCAAAATTCATGACCAAATACTCAAACGGTTCTTCCGTTTACTATCCTTGTCTTGTTCCCATAAGGTTCAATCACATGAACCATGCCTGGGTTAGCATTGGACATCGCTTCCAACAACCTAGGGATTCGGTTATAAGATTCCTCCCAATCACCGTACAACATCTTGAATGCGGCTTGCTTCGCCTTCCATGCCTTCCCGTACTTCACCTCGTCGTGAAAGAGGGCATTCACAAGCTTCTGGGCCATCTTGATGCTCATTATTGGAAATGCCGTGATGTCATTGGAAAGCCTATAAACTTGGAGGTGAGTTATCGGTGCTCGTGCTTCACATCATTGCCATCCACCGTTGGGCCTCAGCACATATGAGTTGATACACAACTAGATATGTGCCATTCGGGACCTCCCTTGAATGGTCTTGCACGCACAATCCAAGGACATCCATCCTGCTAAAATTTAACCATGTAACACTTCTTCATGTCCGAGTGCACCACTGTGTAAGGACGATGATGCTTAACCGACAAGTCCTTTATCCATTGCTTAAATTGCAACAAGGTCTTGAATCTCGATCCACGAGAAAAGCCACTGTTCTCTAGATTGTCATCCCGGTAAGAAGTTGTCCTTGGTCCAAGCACTACGCCCTTGCCGCCATCAACCGTGGCTTCATCTGTGAGACTAACATCACGAAAGAAAGATACCCGATGGTCCCACCCTAATACAGTATCGTGGATTTTGGCCTCTCTAGCCGTGAACCCCTCCCGTTAACTTATTCTTCAAGACCATCATCATAGGAGTTTGATGCATAGCCTCGAGTATAAAGGATGTCACAGTCCATGTTCTCTTGGGTAATATATCTGTCTAAATCTCCAACAATGTTGTCATGGAGCTCAACCTCATTCTCTTCATGCCCATAATCATCATTGTGCTCTTCGAGTACTTCATATTGGTCCTTTGAAATTGGGCTCAATGTTTGGGTCAAAGGAGGTTCACTCGATACCTCTTGGTTTAAGGTTGGGGGATCCTAGAATCCAACAGGGAGGCAAGATGGTTCAAGTCCAAGTGAAAAGAACTATCAACCTTCTTGGTGGCAAATATCTCAAGAGCCTTGTCTAGTGATTCGGCCACCACCTCCCTGTATGCAATCCAACGGGGCTCAGAGTAGATAAGCATGGTCTTCCAATGGATATGCATTCCCAAACCCACATTATGTCTTCCCTCCAACTCAACAACATCACTTGGGTCCATCCATTTCAATTCAATCCTAACTTGCTCCAAGACCTCGGCATAGGTGGGACTACGCTCAAACACCATGTCTAGATCATCCCGGTCTGGTTCTATGTTGCTGATGATTGCAAGTGTACAGATCAATTGTAGCTAGTTTCGAAATAAGAGTATAAAACCCACATATAGCTATCTGGTTGAGGTCTTTATGCCCCTCGTCACTATCTACCAAAGGATACTTATAAGCTGCCTTTGATTTCAGGTGAACGGGTGTTTGAAAGGTTTTTGGTTTTAGTGAAGGAAATTAAATAAAACAAGTAAAAACAAAGCAAGTAAAAAGAGTATTTTTGGAATGGTGGTTGAACTCAATGGGGCTAAGATGTTCTCGGGAGTGTAAGATACACCCTAGCATGTTGTAATTAATCATAATTAGGATAACCTATTTCTTGTGTCATGATATGTGTGGAGAGAGTTTTGAAAAAAGTTGTTCACCAAGACTCATAGGTAGTCACTTTGTTGATCCAAGAATGAGGTCATCTCTAAATAACCACTGCGATGCCTGAAAGCAATGACCATGCAGACCACCTCAGTTAAGGGTTTTCCCGTGGATATTGTAATTAGCTTACTGAATCTCCCTTTGTTCCCCCTTCGATCGTGTTGGGTGATAGCAGTGGTTATAGTCACAGTAGCAACCAACACAAACATCCAACCACGTACAAAGGGTTTCACCCTCTTACTTTAGACCCGAAGGCAAATGATATGTGTCTGACTACACATGCCATCTAAAGGGAGAGATCAAACACACATAATAGATTAATGGATCCTTTACACAAGAAATAGATCATCTTTATTTCATTTCATAATAATGCTAGGGTTTCTCCATCTCCCCAAGAATGAAGGGAACTACTCACACATGGAAGCAATCAACAACATCATCATAATCAAATGGATGGATAAAAGTAATGGAATGAATCTAGTGCAAACCACAGTTGAATCTGGAATTACAACAAGATCTAATGGATGAAGATGGGGTAGATATGGTGATGGAGATGCAATGGTTGATGATGTAGGGGATGATGTGTTATGCTCCAATGATACATGCAGCAGCAAGGATTTTCCCTTCTTCAAGTTCCTCCTTCAGATTCCTTTTTGGTGTGGTTTTTCGTGGCTAGAGGTTTCTGTGAATGTCGGATCTGTGTTCTGCTTTCGTGAGGAGGAAGTATTTGATGAGGTGGTCCCGTCGCCGGGTCGTACGAGCGCACGGTACGGGCGGCCACTGGTCGTTACGCTGGCTGGAGCCTCCTAGGTGTGGGTAATTCTTCCACGTGCGAAGGTAAATCAATAAAATGACTTTTATCACTTAAAAAATACCATATTACTATGTAATATAATAGTATCAATTGATATGTTCATTAAAGACTTAGTAAATTGGGATCCTGTTGAAATAAGGATAAAAAGGTGCGCGCTAACATGGTAAAATACTAAAAACCATATGCTATTAATGCAAAAACAATAAGTAAAAATCCTCAACTTTTGGACTCATTAACTCCCCCAAGCTAGACTCTTGCTCGTTCCCGAGCAAGACGGTGGCTTATGAACAATATCATCATGTTTATGAGGCACGAGTCGTTACAATAAATGAGGCAAAAATTGAAACAGGAGTACAATATCTGATGTAGAGTTACATCGGGAGCTTTATCACACCTTTACACATCACATGACTTAGAGGCTTCCACATCTTTTTTATTAATGCTATTATAAGAAGCTATTAGTGATTGCACATATTATAAAATCATAGAGTTAAAAATAGTTGAGCACTTGATTAGTAATGAAGATTCATGATCATCTCTTTTTCTCTTTTCCCTTTTTTAGCTTGTACTCTTTCTTTTACTATTGAGATTTTTCTTGATAGCTAATCTTTTGTCTCTTTCTTTTTCTTCTCTTCTTTCTTCTCTCTCTTTTTTTAGCACAGCTATGTGATCATGCTCACTACTATGACTTTTCATAATCCAAACTTGTGACTATAATATGCTACCAAGATATTACTTCTCATAATTTAATCAATAATTATTGGTGTGGAAGACCCTAAAATCATAATAGTTGTACAAGTATCATAACACTCAACCTAGTCCAATCATACAATATAATAATCATGAATCAAAAAGATAACTTCAAATATCATAAAGTCTCGAAACTCAACGGATATAATTCTTGTCTTGAACAAAAGGGAATCGAATTTGATGCAGCTAATGCAAAAGCTCTAGAATAAAAACCTAACATGCGTGCAGTAAAATAAACATGCTAAAACTGTAAGATAGATTAGAAGGTGTTATACATCTCCCCCATGGTTGGGATCAAGCAGGCGGGATCAAATAATCTCTTACGATTATTCGATACCGGGGCACTTTCAAGGCAATGGAGGGTTGTTGGAGCAAGGACCGACACACAGTGTATTTATTGTATCTTCAAGGATCATTACGTGAATCTTATATGCTTGTTGATTTTCTCTAATTGGGCCACCATAACCTTATACATCTCTATAGTTTGTTGTTGCATTTCCATAGATTGGAGGCTGATGTTGAGGTTGGCTTCCAATCCTTTCATTATCTTGGTATCCAACTGGTCCAAATAACGACGCAGTAACTCAATATGTTTAGGAGATTCTGGAGACTTTACCTTGATTTTCTTGATGCGACGATCAAGCTTATCTAGAGAAACCTGCATTTCCTCTTCCTGATGTTTAAGATTTTCTAGATACAACTCTCCTTCCCCCTTGATGTTGAGTTGGATCTTCTCGAAGTCATCTTCTTGTCCAACTAGAAGATCAAGTGTCCTCCGCCCGTCCTTCATAGTCTCTACCAGCTTGAATCCATCCTCGACTTCATGCTAATCACTGCGGACTTCCTTCTCCATCCTCCTGTTGGACTCCTCCATGGCCTTCGTAGAAGAACCTTCATGGCCCTTATTTGCTTGGATGAAGCTCCATGGATGAGACATGTCTTCGGGATCATCGAGGAAAAAGTACCAATGCGAGGAAGATCTGGTATGATAAGAGAGGAAAAATAAGCTCCTTGAGGGCTTAAGAAGGGTTAGGGATAGGTAAAAACTCGTACTAAAATAAAAAGGGTTGGCCAAGAAAAGAATCCCAACAAATAAGGAAGGAAATAAGAGAAAAGGGAATGAAAAGAAGTCGTAACGACCTCTGGTACGAGCGTACGCCCATACGGTGCGCCCGTACCAGTGTCCTTCCCAAAGTTCTTCTCCGCGAAGTCGGTATGAAGTCAACCGACCTAGTTAGTATGGGCAGGACCCGCCCGTACGGCTCAGTCGTACTAGATCGGTTACCGCCTTGGAATTTTTTAATAACAATGATCAACAAACCAAAAGAACGAGGCAACCTAGCAAACTTAACAATCTTCCGTACGGGCCGGTGCCCCCGTACGTCCCGGCCATACCGACTCATTCGCAAAAAATAGGAGATTACTGCCTGTTTAATGATCACTAGTACGGAGGGTCCGGCCGTACCGTCCGCCCGTACCTGTTTCGCAAAACTGGCAACAGCCTTAGAAAAATTCAAAGAAACCAAAAATGCAAATAGAAAAAGCAAAACGATAGCCAAGACAAAGCTAAAATGATATTTCAACCATATTGTTTATCCAAATAATATGAGTTTATTTGAGTACCTTCTTCCTCCTTTGATCCGTGAACTAACTTTTTATTTTTCCCTTTAAACAAGGTTGGTAGCAAGAAGTTGCTAATACCATTGCAAATGGAAACCGAAAATTTTATTTTAGTAATCGAAGTACTAGATGGTATACATATGGATGACACTTCCTTGGGTGGTTATATTTCCTAAATACCCATGGGTATGTCCTCCATTTCTTTTTTTCTTTGAAGGATTTGCAAGTCAAATTCTTGCAAAAGTAGAGTCTAATGGATCATCCTTGGCTTCGGTTCTTTCAAGAATTTCATTTAAACCAGCTTGATCCGTATGCACCCTCACTTTTGAGTCAATAATGTAAGATCTAAACTTATCACAAGAGAAAACCACTGCGAAAAATTCTTTTTTTGCCATAGGGTAATTCTTTTGGGAACCATTTAATATACGACTAGCATGATGAATGATATTAAGTTCATCACATCATGCTGGCAAAGAATTGGTACAACAGCTTCATGTCTAGCCTCACAGAAAAGTTCAAAGGGTTTCTTCCAATTAGGGGTTTTTATAATAGGAGCTTCAAGAAGGGCTTGCTTTAAAATGTTGAAGGCAGTAAGACAACTTTCATCAAAATTAAAAGCAACATTTTTTGGTAGAAGATTAGTTACAGGTCTATCAGCTTTAGAGAAATTCTTAGTCAATCTTCTATAAAACCCAGTGTGGCCTAAGAAACTCCTAATACCTTTAATGTCTCAAGGAGGGGGAAGCCTTTCTATTGCTTTGATTTTCACTTTATCAACTTCTATGCCTCTACCTGAGATTTTGTGATCAAGTACTATACATTCTTGAACCATGAAGTGATATTTTTTTAATTCAAGACCAAGTTAGTATCCTCACATATCTGCAAGACTTTATAAAGGTTATGAAGACAATAATTAAATGAATTTCCATAAACAGAGAAATCATCCATGAAAACTTCCATAATACTTTCAACATAGTCAACAAATATAGTAGTCATGCATCTTTGGAAGGTAGTTGGGGCATTACAAAGACCAAAAGGCATACGTAGATAAGCATATAATCCATAAGGACAAGTGAAGGTTGTTTTAAGTTGATCATCAGGGTGGACAACAATTTGGGAAAATCCGGAATAACCGTCGCAAGCCTTTCTAAATTCTAATCTATAAATGGTAAAGGATAGTGATCCTTTCTTGTCTCCTTATTAAGTTTTTTATAATCAATGCACATCCTATGACCAATTACAGTTCTAGTTGGTACCAGTTCATTGTGTTCGTTGTTCAAACCCACCTTTCTTAGGAACACAATGAACATGGCTTATCCAATCACTCTCATCTACATGAAATATAATTCATGCATCTAGTAAGCGAATTACCTCCTTTCTCACCTCCTCTTTCATGTGAGGTTTCAGTCATCTCTAGGTATCTGCAATATATTGAGATCCTCCTTATATTCTATGAGTGGCTATTAAAATTAGAACTTGGTTCCCGTTTAACCAAAGGCTAGGTTAACCTAACCTAAAATAGAGTCCAATGGACCAAATGGTTAACCCAAAAATCCACTAGGTTTTTTAGGTTCAATCCAAAATAGCCAAAGGTTATCCGCACATGTCACTCACCAACGCCTCCCGAGAGCCACCTGTCCGCCGTCCCCATGCCTCCCGAGCGCCGCCCGTGCCCATGCCTCCCGAGCGCCATCTTAGCCATTTGCACCCGGCTGCCCACCTGCGCCCTCCTTCACCTCTCCCTCCCCATTTTATGTTGCAACCGTCAAGGCTATATTCCATTTTCATTTCCTCAAGCTTTGAGTGTAATCAATGACCCTATGTAAGTTTAGAAAGTACAGGTTCTTTCAGTTATTGGGACATGGTCTATGAACATGTATGATGTCATGTAATGGACTATCATCGAGTTTGGTATCACCATAAGACAAAATGACTAAACGAGGGTGTCCCTTTGCTTTCATTCTAGTTCCAAATCTCTCATTTTGTACAACTGCTTCATGTTGGAATAGTCATGTTCATGGTTTCATAATAGAGTAGGGTTGAACATGAAATTAAACCAGCTTCCAGACATCTGCCTTTCTATTTAAATTACTATATAATGTCTCAATTAGCTGGCTGTTAGTTTTTCAGTGTTAGGCTACTATCCTTTCTTGCATTAAGTAGTTAAAATTGGTTATAAAATGCTGAATTAAGGAGTTCATGTTTATGTGAAGGAGATAGTGAACTCTGATTAAGGAGTTCACGTTTATGTGAAGAGATAGTGTGAAGTAGTTATTGGTTTAAATTGGATGGTCTGCTGAGTCCCTCTTATGATTTCCCAACGTGAGTTAGTTAAGTCCATGTGCTTTGGTACTTCTGGTTATTTGTGTTTCTTAGTTCACAAGTTTCAGTTTGTATGATAAAGTAGTATTTTGGCTCAGTGTACAACAGTGATTTCGTGTTCTGAAGTTATATAACAAAAAAATGTACCTTCAAGGTGAGGAGGCCACTGGAGTCCCGAGCGTCGGAAAGAACCAGGAGAGAATGTGGGGAAAAGAGGAGGAAGCAACGATGAGAATCTGTGGACGGTGGGCCGGTGTACCGAGTGACCCACCGGTTCGCTGGTTTTATTTGTTGACAATTTACTGTAGCTAAGTGTTTGAGCCGGTGCTCAGTGTCCGGGCTTTTCATCACGCATAAGCTATAGAGTAATAATCAGAGTTATACATATATTCAAAAGTGTACAACAGTTTGTATAATCTGTATATTCAATTTGTTCTGAATTAAGGATGTCTTTGAATTGATTGCAATTTGCTTCCTGCACTAGATTTACTTCCTATGTACTCATATTAAATCCCTCATTTTTGCTGTGTTGAAGAGTGTGCTTATCTACACTTATATGTTATGCAGGTGAACATTAATTAGAAATGGATGATGGCGTAGAGTTAGTGTCAAGGTACATGGCGGGAAGACACTCACAAGATGTTGCCGATTCACAAGTGATAGTGGGAGTGGATTATGAACAAGATGAACAAAGAGACTCAAGCGTGGAGGATGAGGATGATGAAGACGAGGACTGTGAGCTAGAAGAAGATATTGAAGATGAGGACATCAGTGCAGGGTCAAATGTAGTTGCTCAAGGATGGAAGTTCAGATCCAAGGCTTGGCGAGAATTTATGTCGATATAAGTTGATGGGGAAGTAACAGAAGGTTCAAGCATTGAAGTGCAATAATGAGTGCCAAACGGGGGAATGGAACAAGCGGATTGCACAATCACTTGCAAAGATGCAAAGCTAGGGCAACCGTGGTTGAAGCTTTGAATTAGATGAATGCTTCCTTCATGACACCAGATGGAGTCAGTCGTGTGTGGAAGTGGGACCCTGAAGTTGCAAGAAAAATGCTGGTGAGGATGGTTGTCCTTCATGTGTTTCCTTTATCCATTGTTGACTGTGATGGTTTTCGGAAGTTTGTCTCTAGTATGAATCCATCATTTTACATGATAACAAGAAAGACTTTGAAGAATGATATCAAGAAAGACTTTGATGAGTACAAAATCTTTGAAGGAACCATTTGGTGCTGCCAAGTCAAGGATATCATTGACCATGGACTTATGGACTTCAAATCAAACTATTGGGTACATGGTCATTACGTCACACTTCATCAATGACTGTTGGAAGTTGGAAAAAAGAATAATCAAATTCAATACCTTGGAAACACCCCACACAAGATTATCCATGTTCAATATGGTTCTAAAATGCATCCGTGAATTGAACTTTGAGGACAAGGTGTTTTCAATAACATTGGATAATGCTTCTAACAATGGGAGAATGGTGAAACTATTGAGGAAAAATTTGGTTGCCAACAATATGCTACTTGGGAAGGGAAATTATTACATCAACAATGCGTAGCCCATATCCTCAATTTGGTGTGCCAAGTAGGGATTGAGTATTTGGATCCAACCTTGACAAATATCCACGAGATTGGTAAGTTCATAAGAGTTACGGCAAATCGAAAATAACAATTTGCGGACATTGTTACACAAAAGGGCATTTCTTGTGAAAAGAGTCTGTGCCTTGATGTTCCCACAAGATGGAACTCAACCTTCACAATGTTAAACATAGAATTGAGGTACATAAGATCATTAGATGCCTTAGAAAGGCAAGATCCCCCGTATACGTATGCACCTTCTGCTGCGGAATGGGATGAGGCAAAATATGTTTGCAAGTTGCCTAGAGTGTTCAGTGAAGCTACCAAGGTGATATCTGGTTCAAAGTATCCCACAACAAATCTCTATTTTCAGCAAATGTGGCAAGCAAAGGAAGCATTGGACAAGGAGGTATCTTGGGAGGGCTCTCTGATGGCCCAAAATATAACGAGCTCGTTGGGGAACCCCAAGAGGAAGGTATGATGAGCACAACAGCAAGTTTTCCCTCAATACGAAACCAAGGTTATCAATCCAGTAGGAGCAAGGAAACACTCCAAAGGTGTAGCTAGCTGAACGTTGGTAGGGCGCCCTACCGGTGCCAGCAACAATGTGGAGACCTGCACAACACAACCACAGAACTTTGCCCCCAACTTGCGATGAGGTTGTCAATCTCACCGGTTTTGCTGAAAACAAAGGATTAAACGTATCGAATGGAAGGAAGTAATAGTTTGCAGAATGTAAACACAAAGCAGTAAACAGTTTGTAGATTGTATGTAAAAGAAAGGACCAGGGTCCATAGTTCACTAGAGGTGGCTCTCCTTAAGATAGATAACATGCTAGGTGAACAAATTATAGCGGGGCAATTGACAAACATCGAGAAAGCATACAAGCATATACTAATCATCTTGACTCCTTTGAGACTTGATTGGGCATTACAACATTATACATAGACCGCCATCCAACTACATCTATGACTAATAATCCACCTTCAGGTTATTATCCGAACCCCCTCCAGTATTAAGTTGGAAGCAACAGATTATTGCTTTACGAATTGCGTGTAAAGTAAACAATACGATTGTTCTATGAACAAAGGATTGTTGTTTTCTCCCTAGTAGCAAGAGCACATCTAGTACCTTAGAGATTTCTGTCACTTCCCCAGATTACCAGAGGCATGAACCCACTATCGATCATAAATACTAACTCTTGGAGATGCTAGCATCTACTTGGCCAAGATAGATACTAACAACGGAAAGCATGCAAGATCACAAATAACAAATACATGATAGAATCAATAATCAATCTGAAATAGCATCTCAATATCCATCGGATCCCCGCAAACACAACATACAGAATTACAAATAGATGATCTTGATCATGAACGGAGCTCACAAGATCTAAACATGAAAGCACAAAGGAGGAGAACCAGCCATCTAGCTACTACATGGAACCGTATTCCAGACATGAACTACTCATGCATCACACCGGAGGCTTGCATGATGATGAAGAAGGCCTCCAGGGTGAATTCCCCTCCCCGTCAGGGTGCCGGGAAGAGCTTCAGATCCCTCCCGATCTAGGGATGGATATGACTGCGGCTACAGACTCTTTCGTGGAATTTTGATCAGGTACTTAGGGTTTTGGTATCGGAGGCAATATATAGGCGGAAGGAGAGGCCGAGGGGGTGTTGGGGTCGGCCAGACCACCCCCTGGTGCAGGCCTGGCCTGGCCCCGTGGCCAGGTGTGTGGCCGGGCCCCAGCCCTTCTCCGTCTCGTATTCTAGCTCCAGATGTCTTCCGGTAAAATAGTGACTTTGGCTTTTGTCCCGTCCAATTTCGAGAGTATTCATTTTCTGACTTCCTGGAACCAAAAATAGCAGAAAACATGCAGCTGGCACTATGGCTCTTTGTTAATAGGTTAGGCCAAGAAATCATATGAAAAGTACTCCAAAGTGTGGACAAAACACAAGAAAGTATAAAAAACCAAGCATGGAACATCAAAAATTATAGATACATTTGCAATGTATCAACATCCCCAAGCTTAAGTCCTACTCGTCCTCGAGTAGGTAAGTGATAAAAAGAAAAAATAATTTTTGAGGTGACATGCACCATCATAAACTTGATCAAAGTATTTGTAAAACATTCAAATCTGGGATCATAGTACTTCCACCATAACATGAAGGACAAAGTTATAGCAATAAGACAAAGAAACTATGATGCAACATGAAAAGGCACAAACAAAAGATTCATGAATAACAATGCTTTGCAAGACGTTTGTTTGTTTCACATAAAGAAAACATAGCATAATAGTATTCATCTTGTCCCTCATAGAGTAGCAAATATAAATGCATAGGACACCTTCAAAATTCATAAAAGTGACTAGATACAAATAGTTTAAAACAAGCAATATCAAGTTATGCATCAATCAACTAGTCTTGGGGATAATGCACATAGAACTAAGAATGGCCACTATGCTCTGAAAGTAGGTGCATAAAGGTAGAAGGTGGAGACTCAATGTAATGGTGGAAGAAAGGCCTTCATAGAAGGAAATAGAGATTCAAGTTTCATAAAGAGCTTCCAAAAATTATGGTACTTATAGCTTTCAGCTCTCATTGCCCCTATCATAAGCATCTTGAAGGTGATTAAGGTTAAAGTGAACAAACTATGGTGTACATGCTTGACGAAGTATAAGTTAGAAATCTCATGTCCCTTGAATACGAGGGTCGCTCCCCGTGCTACTCAAGTTTAGTCACCGGTAAGTTCTTGTCATCGTAAGTACATGTGTATCATAGAGAACCGCCAACGGGGTACCCCTTGCCCGATGATACGTAAGAATCCCCATATCAAAATGACAAGGCAAGCAGACAACGAGCATCTCAGCAATCTTCTTATTTACCATGGGAATATGGTGCTTTTTCTCTCTTTCCTCTTTTCATAATCTCATTTTTCTCTTTTTCTCTTTTTCTCTTTTTCTCTTTTTCTCAATATAGGACTCTTTTTTTATAAGAAGAATGCTTCATAGACAGCTCATTATGGTTACGCTGCAGGTTTCCACCATGTCAGCATGGATTAGACCAGCGGCCCAGGCGTTTCTATAACACATATACATAACTCCATGGACTTACAAGCTCCCCTTTCATTTCACACCGACGACATCCATAGACAAAAGAGCATGATATCAACTAGGTACAAAGTCGTGCAATGTTGAAAGCATTCCCCATGACAGCATGGTTCTGCTAATCCCCAACAAATAAGTGCAAGCATATACAACATAGACGACACAATGGTTCAATTTTATTAAGGGCAAGAAAAGTAAAGTGTGCCATCAACTTCGTGAGAGCTTTAATCACTAGTTTTCTCATAACAAGTTTAATTAGGAAGGTAAACAAAAGCATGAATATACTTGGAATAGCATAAGCTAGTAGGTAGGTATGGTGGACTCTTTGGAATAACTTGGTTTAGGGAGTTGGATGCATGAGTGGAACTCATACTTGGTTGTGGAGGCTAGCAAAATACTGGAAGCGACAAACTAAGAGAGCAGTAATGGCCATAATCATGCAGAGCAACAAAACATCATTGATCAAAGCATAAAGTGATACTACAAGTTGAAAACTAAAGGATCATAAAGGCTATGGTGACTTGGGATAGTCATAACATGGTGTGAGCATGCGCCAAGTCAACTCAAATAAAACATCAAAGGAGAATACCACAATACTATGCTTTAATATGCTAAAACAACGCATGATTCATCCAAGGCACATTAAGCAATCTCAATTGTTTATAACAATTCATGCTACAGCAAAGAATACTAAGCATAAATCCAAAACAATATCAAGCATGGCATGACAAAGCATAGGCCACAGTCAAAAACAAGCTCTCTTCACCACTTAAACATGAGCTTTCCTACTCTTTTCCAAACCAAACCAAACTATTTGAACACCAATGTATGAAAGAGGGGGTCCCACCAATTTATTTATCAAACTAAGCAAACAAATCAAACGAAAAACCAAAACAAAAACGAAAAAGAAGACGCTCCAAGAACAACACAACTGTGCATGAAACAATAAAAATGAAGCGTTTGGAAGAAACCTGGATATTTATTGATGAAGAGGGGGATGCCTTGGGCATCCCCAAGCTTTGACGCTTGTACTTATTGAATATTTATTGGGGTGACACGCGTGGCATCCCCAATCTTGAGCTTTAGTCCATCTTTCATCTCATTACTCATTCCTTCCATACACCTGAATTTTTTCCTTCATACAAAACTTCACACAATCTTTATTAGCAACATTAGTGCATTTAAGATAATAAGTATTTAGGTTCTGTTCTAACACCTATAAACTTCCATTAGAACACTAGCTACTGTAGCACTTCCCTCAAAAAGCTCAATTCCCCAAAAGAACTCAAAGAGGAACCAACAAGAAGCAAATGCAGAAAATGGCAGTAATCTGTCAAAACAGACCAGCAGGTAAAGACGAATTTTTTCTAAGACCTTATGTTGCTCAAATAAAAAAGTGTTGAACTAACGAAAGTTAGATAACAACCTGGGGCATAAGCACAAAAATCAACGCCTGAAAAGAAAGTTCAGAGATTTCACACAAATTTTTACGGTGAAGCACAGAAATCTGTTTCGGGACAGCAACTTTCCCAATCATTACTTATCTCTCATTAGAGGTTACTCTTGGCACAAAAAGCAAATAAAAAGGATAAGGAGCGGTTATTACTGAAGTAATAACTTCCAAGACTCATCTAAAACTTTTGGTTTATCTCCCAATAAGTACTTTTCTTTAACGCCTGTAAGTTAGGCATAAGAATTTCGATGATGCTCACATAAGAAATATGGATTGAAGTAAAAGAGAGCATCAAGAAGCAAATTCAAAACATATTTAAGTCTAACCCACTTTCTATGCATAGGAATCTTGTATGCAAATAAATTCACAAAGAAAAAAGTGACAGGCATAGGAAGATAAAACAAGAGTAACTTCAATACTTTCAGCACATTGAGAGGTGTTTCAGTACCATGAAAACTTCTACAACCATATTTTCCTCTCTCATAATAATTTTCAGTAGCCTCATGAATAAACTCAACAATATAAATATCACATAAAGTATGCTTTTCAGGATCTACAAACACATAATTTTTATCATGCTCAAAAATAGTGGGATTAAAACCTTCAAACCCACTTTTAACAATTCTATAACAAGATGACTGATCATTCAATATAGGACCATCGTCTAGAGCTTTATCATACATTTTCTAAGCAAAACTCTTTAGCACCATCCATTTCTAAGTTAGGCACAAATAAAGGATTGTCATAGATAACATGAGCACAACATTCATCCTCCTTTGGTAAGCATGGGGGATAATCAAATAATGTAAGGGGTAAAGAGTTACTCTCATTAGAAGGTAGGGATGGGTAGATACATTCTCCCTCCTCTTGATCATCACTCTCCTCCTCTTTTTCATCTAATGAGCTTCCAGTTTCAGCAATTTCGTCTTCCATAGGCTCCTGCAAGGCATTAGTCTCTTCCATTGGTGGAGAGCATCTATTAAGATATTCAAGAATATAGCCATTTTCTACCTTGTAATTATCAAAGCAATATTTAAGTATATCATAAACCTCATATTTATAAGGTGAATCATCAGTATTTTCGAGAAAACTAGCAAGTTCAAATGCACCCTTCCAAGCAATAAATTCTTCAATTTGCTCCACATCATAAAAGTCATAACTCCCTTTAACATAAGAAGATATGGTAACATTATCATTATACTCACATTGAAAAGGGAGGTGTTTATACCTCCTACAACAACAAGATTTATCAAAGCAATAAGTAACATTATAAGTAGAGCACACGTTTATAGCAATGGTATACAATTTATCAATTTATTCCCATAAGTGTTTTCCTTTTTGTGATAAGCGGTGTTCCTTATAATAATATTTTTGTTCTTCCAGGAACCCACCTTGCCAATAAGATTCAGTTTTAAAGAAACCAACCATTGATAGAAAGCATGATAAAGCAAGACAATAACAGACCAATGAAAATAAAAACTATAGTAGGAACTAATTTTTGTGTGTCTTTGATAAAGAAACAAACAAACAAAGCAAAAATAAACTAAGGAAAACAAAATAACAAAGTAAAGAGATTGGTTATGCGGGACTCCCCTTGTGAAGATGTCCTTGACTCCCCGGCAACGGCGCTAGAAAAAGTTGTTGATGGCCCAAAATATATCGAGCTCGTTGGGGAACCCCAAGAGGAAGGTATGATGAGCACAGCAGCAAGTTTTCCCTCAGTATGAAACCAAGGTTATCAATCCAGTAGGAGCAAGGAAACACCCCAACAGCAACAAGAATATGAGTACATCCACTAGACTCTATAAATGGTCCCATGTAATCCATTCCCCATACATCAAAGGATTCAATTATTAGACTATAATTCATTGCCATTTCTTGTCTCCTACCTATATTACCTCTTCTTTGGCAAGCATCGCAATATTCCACATACCTATGTGCATCTTTGAGCAAGGTGGGCCAATAGAATCCGGATTGAAGTACCTTTGCAGCAGTCCTTTTACCTGCATGATGCCCTCCATATGGACTATCATGACAAGCCTTTAATATAGCATCATTTCATGATTAGGAACACACTTCTGAACCATTCCGTCAAGTCCATGATGATATAAATATAGATCATCCCAAAAATAATACTTAAGATCATTAAAGAATTTCATTCTTTGATTTCTTGTCATACCGGGAGGTAAAAAAATTGTTGCTAGATAGTTAGCATAATTTTCATACCATGGATCAGCAATATCCACCTTTGCTAAATATTCTCTTGGAAATGATTCATTAATAGGTACGGGGTCATTAATTATTCCCTCCATTCTAGAGAGATGATCTGCTATCGGATTATCCTTACCCCTCCTATCTACTATTTGCAAATCATATTCTTGTAGTAATAAAACCCACCTAATCAACCTGGGCTTAGCATCCTTTTTGAAAGGGAAATGAACGTCGCCTAGAGGGGGGCTGAATAGGCGTTTTAAAAATATTACGGTTTAGGATCTAATAAATGCGGAATAAAACTTAACGTTTAATTTATCAAGCCAAAACCTATATCCACTAGTTTCACTAAGTGCACCAACAACCTATGCTAAGCAAGAAAAGCAACAAGGTGATAGCAAGATATAGTACTTCAAGCACGATGGCTATCACAATGTAAATTGCATAAGTAAAGGGCTCGGTTGAGAGATAACCGATGGACGCGGAGACGATGATTAGAATCATTGTGCACAAATCTTTGTGCACAAATTAGAATCATTGAATTGAATACATCATGCACAAGTATGGAATCCTCACTCCCCCATAAACATTTAAACCTCAAACAAAGAGAAAGGCAAATTAGCATTCTTAAGTGAGTTAGAGAAGCTCCCCAAGGATTATGCACCAATTATAATAATTATATTTGGAAACAAAGTGCACAATCATGGAATCCTCACTCCTACAAACTCATTTAACAATACACGACAAGAGAGAGCAAATTATGAGTGCTCGTAGATGCAAACAAATGGGACAAGCACTCATAGGTAAATAAATTTGGAAGCCACCGAAGAGTTAGAAAGAAATAAATGGTGGTCTCCAAGGAAAACAAAAAAAACCAAAGATTTATCTTCTCTTGTGTGTATAAGTTTCTAGGTGGAGAATATCACAAAGACATACACGAAGAAACATGCACACACAAAATAGATACACAACAAGCACATGAACAACAAAAGAAAGTCATATAATATACCAATAAGATTTTTGCTAGAAAACATGGCCAAAGGCTCAAATATATCTTATTGTACATCAGTGAGCTTCAAATACCAACACACTACATACATTCAACTATTACTAAGGGAAAAAGGAATAGTTGGAATATATGAACAAAGGCAACAAGAATCACATATATTACGAAGGATTTATCTCGTTCTAAAATATCAAAACAAGTAACAAAGAATGAGACAAAGCCAACTCCCAAATAGAGCAAGGTTCCAACACACAAACCCACACTCTCTACACTTTTCATGATGGCACAAAGTACCAAGAGAAAAGATCAAGCATCCAAGCACAAGAAACACTATATGGATCAAATTAAGAAGCATAAAAGGAGTGTTCTAGATAATATAGGAGAGCTCCCCCATGAATGGTGCATTATATAGAATTTTGATTTTGAATGCAAAATGCACACAAAGGAGATCATCACCACTACCTACATTAATTAAAGCACAAGAGAATACCAATAAAATAAAAGGATCCACAAGAGGCAAGGAATACATGGGAGAAAGATAAAACATTTTCTTGGCCAAAGATAGGACAAATAAAAGCAAAGGCCAAAGCGAACATGATCAATAGATCCTACCATACATGGAGTACCACTTGTCCAAGGACAAGAATTATGGCGAAAATTTTCTCGAGGTAGTGTGCAAGGAAATCATGATCATATTCACACAAAGAAGCATGTAACAAGATATACAAATTATGCTTGATGCTTCGAGAGAGATTCTTGATAGCTCCAAATAGTCACACAATCACTAGTGATTAGAGTAACTTGAATCAAATGGTTTCCATGTAGGATATGGAAGTCCAAATAAGAGGAAACACATATCAAGAAAATCTCTCACAAACAAGATCCAAAAGATGAACAATAAAATAAACAAAGCAAATTAGAACTTGTTTGAGCTAAATGTGCCACATAGGAGCTAGATAATTCTCAATATCAATTCTAAGTGGCACTACCTCAAATGTTCAAATTTTCTAGGTTTCTAATATGCACCAAGCATATGACTCCCCCATAATGTGATAGACCAAGAAATCTCAACAAGAGGCAAAAAGATCAAAAATGGAGATGATTAATGGACATTATGGAATACTAATTCTTCATGAGAATGACATACCACGTAGAGACAATATAAACATGTAATGTAAACACTAAGTGGTATTTCTCATGTACACACATTTTAGGATTGTGGAATGCCCAAGCATAACACTCCCCCAAAATGGGATAGTCCATTAATCTCTCGCAAGAGCCAAGAAAGATACCAAATGAATTAAACAAAGGCTCCAAACCAAAAACACAAGTACATGATGTGTAAACCAACATACACAAATATACTTGATAACTCAATATAAGTAGGAGGGAAGCACAACATATACAAACACATGCAAGGTACAAAACCAACACATGCACAAGGGAGCAAGTAACTTTCAATGTAAATGAGTTTAGCACATGTTACCGCAAGGAGGAACATTGGATATAACATAGAAGCAAGAGAATCCAATTGGCTTGACTTGACAAAAACAATATGATGAAGATCCCTCAATTCTACATAAAGTAGCCAAGCCTCCAATGCCCTCCAACCAACACATATTGATCAAGTTTTAGCTTGTTGGTCCCCAACCAAGTTGGGTCCTAAGAAGTTAGTCACAATAGGCTTGGCCACCCAAATGGTTCTTTTCTTGACACCACTTTGGGCACCAACATATTTGGCAAACACATTGCCCACCTCATCCTTACCAAGAGAATATGAATAATATATCAAGATAGGATTGGATGAGGAGTTACCCATGGTGCATGAGGAAGAGAGGTGCCCCTTCTCGCGGCATATGTAGCAAGTCCTTCTCTTGCCATATTTCTTCTTGGAAGATGCCACCCCGTGAGGAAGAGCTTGAGTCTTGGGAGGAGGCCTGCTTCTAGCTTGAGGTGGAGCTTGAGGCTGCTTCCCTTGTTGCTTCTTCTTCAATGGACAACATCTCACATGATGTCCTTCTTCCTTGCACTTGAAGCACACAATGTTGGCCAGATTCTTCAATTGACCTTGGCCATTCTTCTTATTGCCCTTGTGCTTCAACAAGTTGGTGGGCTTGTTCTTGATGTTGGAGTTATATCCAAGCCCACTCTTGTCATTTGGGGATCTTCGCACACCCAAGACGTTCTTGAGTATGGTCTTCCCTTCATGACACTTCTTCAAGTCATTCTTCAAAGAATTGACTTGAGCCTTGAGCTTCTTGTTTTCCTCTACATGGTTAGTATCAACAACAATACTAGAGGAAGTAAATGATACGTTGTTAGAGCAACAAGGCAAGGGGTGCAATTCATCACAAGATATAGCAATAGCATGAGTGGATGAATTACAAGGACTAGCACATGGCAATATGATACTAGGACTAGATGTAGTGCTAATGTCCACATGAGGCTCACTAGATGTTACCTTCGACACAGTAGCCTCATGAGCCAAGTTTAGCCTACCATGGGAAACTAGAAGATCCTCATGCGAGCTTGAGAGCTTAGCATGACTCTCTTCCAATTTCCCATAGTTGCTAGTTAGCAAAGCAAGTTGAGCATGTAGCTCAACATTCTCCTTCACAATAGATGCTTCACAAGAGATAGAGTTAGTAGCACAAGCATCATGATTAATTTCTAGAGGTGAGGGCAACTTGGAAAGCTCTTTTGAGTATGAAGCTTTAAGTTGCTCATGCGACTCGGTGAGTTTGATGAGCTCCCCCTTGATGACCCTAGAGCCATTGTTGATGTGCTCAAAATCCTCAAGGAGTTTAGCATAGGCAACTTCAAGCTCATCATTTTTAATTTGGAGGTCACTTGCCACCTCAAGATCTCTATCATGAGATTTCTTTACTCTAGATAGCTCTAGAGCAAAGGTATCCTCAAGAGATTCCTTGGTGGTTTGTTCCTCTTCAAGAGCTTCATTTAAGTTTGCAATGTCATTAGCATACTCACGCTCAAGACTACTCATTTTGTCAATTGTTTCCTCATTCTCATAAATTAGTTGCTTACTTTCAATGGCAAAGTTCAAGATTTCAATGAAAGTAGAGCAAGCATTTTTATCATTGTGTAGAGCACGAAGGACTAGCTCCACCTTTTATTTTAAAGAAGCAACATCATCATCTCCTACATCTAAGTCAACATTCACATCATCATGAGGTGCATTAGGGTCCAAAGGATAAGTTACCTTTGATTCCTTAGCCATGAGGCATAAGTGAATGTTGGGAGAAGGTGATGATGGGGGAACACATGAAGCTCCAATAGCAACCTTGCCTTAGCCCACACATCCTTCGATTTCCTCTACATGGTTAGCAACACAAGTACTAGAGGAAATAGAAGAACATTTATCATGGCAACAACGCGAAGCAAGCATATCATCATGAGATATATTCAATCCATTTCAACATGATATGTAAGGGCAATCAACACTAGGATGTAAATCACATATAGTCCTACATGTGTTCATGCCCAAAGATACAACATTTCAATGAGATAGATATGAGGGATCATGAATGGCAAGCTCACTATCCACATTGCAAGTTCTATCACCACGCACCATATCATTACCTTGTGACAACTCACATGTTGGTGTAGTGGAAGAAGATGAGAACTAGTCACGGCCGGAGATGGAGGGAACACAATCATCCTCATTAAGCTTGGACACATCATATTTTGCTTGAAGCTTGGTCCAAATATCATGAGCATTCCGAAAAGCCATGATTGAGGAAAGAACTACAAAGCTCACAACATTAACAAGCACATTAGATGCTTGAGCTTCGAGATAAGAGTTTGTCTCCTCCTCCAAAGATAGATTTTGGGGATCCTTAGGAGGAGACAAGCCCATATCTAGAATTTGCTCAATATTTGGGTCAATGACCCGGAAATGACTAAGCATGCGAATACGCCAAACATCATAATTTGTGCCATCAAATGAAAATGTGTGAGAGTGCACTAAACCCCTAGGAGACATCCTTACTCTCGAGGCGGTGAAGCCAAAGAAGCGAGAGACCTCGCTCTGATACCAATTGAAAGGGAAATGGACGTCGCCTAGAGGGGGGTGAATAGGTGTTTTAAAAATATTACGGTTTAGGATCTAATAAACGCGGAATAAAACTTAACGTTTAATTTATCAAGCCAAAACCTATATCCACTAGTTTCACTAAGTGCACCAACAAGCTATGCTAAGCAAGACAAGCAACAAGGTGATAGCAAGATATAGTACTTCAAGCACGATGGCTATCACAATGTAAATTGCATAAGTAAAGGGCTCGGTTGAGAGATAACCGATGGATGCGGAGACGATGATTTGTTTCCCGAAGTTCACTTCCAAAGATGCTACGTCTCCGTTGGAGAGGTGCGGGGGCGCAATGTACTTCGAACGCCACAAGTGACTCACCTCGAGGTGTGGTGGCTCGATGCTCACCCAACGCCACACAAGGCCTCACCCCAAGATGCGAAGGCACGCAACCTACCGACGCCACAAAAGGCTCACCCTATTCTCCCGTGAGCTCGCCACAAAGGTCTACTCACGTTCCACTATGGGACACTAGAGGGCGGTCACCAAACCCGTACAAGGTTGGGGCAATCTCCAAAACTCAATTGGAGGCTCCCAACCACAATGCCACAAAGGCTACAAAGCCACAAAACGCAACAAGGTCACAAAAGGCTACAAGACCACAAAAGGTCAAGAATTGTAACTACCTCGGTGAACTACGCTCTTAGTTGCATGCCTGGATGAGCGAAAGTGGTTAAAATAGTACGGTGGGGGCCCAGGGGCCACCCACAGGTAGACCCGTCGGCCGTCCTAACGACTTTCAGAGCATCGGGACAAGAACGAGCGGCGTAGTCGGCAGGCAAAGGGATCAACTACATGCACAAGTGAGTATGTATGCAAGCCACCATACAACTGTTCACAGAGCCATTCCATCTAAAAGAAATAGAAATATTTCAACGCCATACGGCAAGATCCAAATATCCTAGATAGAGATGATAGTTTAGGATAGCTCCCCATACATCAAACATCAAAGTATCAGGCAGAAGCGGAAAACAAGATCCGAGTACGGATAAGAAGCAAATCGGCATAAGATGCCACATAAATAAACACATCCCGCCCACAGATCTCACGGATCCCCATCCCCGGAATCTCTACACCGAGTGATCGTTGCCAACATCATCCGTCTCCTCCACCCAGTATCCATCTTGCGAGTACACCTGTTCATCTGAATCAAACAATTTATCGTGTGAGACCCTAGGGGTACTCAGCAAGTCTTTATGCCTCTAAAGGGGACATAAACCTGGGGTGACGCAATTGCAGCAAAAGATAATAACTAACAAGTCTACAGATACTCGCTAACCATCCGCCTAACCAATGATAGACGGATGTCCGTTAATTAGTAAAAACAGTTATAACAGTATAATTAACAGATCCATCCTCCTTCTCGCTTACCAACGAGAAAGCAGACGAACAACCCATCTGTTGGCAGTTTTATTAACCATTCCATGAGTATTGCACTATTTACTAGTCAGGTACTTAGTCAAATTAAAAGCGGTACTTTAGTTATATTGGTCTATGATCGAGAAACTGTGCTCCAAGTCGTCCATAACCGCGGACACGGCTTTCAGAAAGATTTACCCTGCAGGGGTGCACAAATAGCAACACACACTCGATCAACCCCGGAAAAACCAAATCAAAACCCAACGAGGCATTCACGACAAAGCGATCACAGGATTCAGAAATATTTCAGGGGGCCACCCCAATAAGCTACACGCAACGAAGTTGGCCGGCTCCAAGACGGACCCAGGGTTTGCGACAATGGTTGTAAACGACTGGGAACCCGAAAATGTGACTGGGCTTGTCGATACCACAAAAACATTACGCATTCTTAAACAGTACAGGTGCTCCTCGCACAATCTTAAATAAAGCAGTAAAGCATGGCATAAGTACAGGATAGTAATAAATCCCCGAACTAATTGTGGCCCCAAGAAATAGAAATGAATCAAGCTCTGGATCAGGGGGGTCCATAAGGCCTCCCGGATGTGGATAGTGCGAATAGTCAAGGAACAGGAATCAAGTACTCGCGGTCCTACGGGACACAAGTGAGCATGAAAAACCAAATAGCAGATTTTGCTCACCGGTGCCTCTTTCATTAGTTATCCCATTACTACTCATGTTAAGTTGTTTAGGTACCTCGTTATCCATCAGACACTCACATACCCTACACATGCTGTTCTACGACTCGCATGGCTCAAACAACTCCTGTAGTAATGGCTCATGGGATGGAGGAACAAGCTTCGGTGGGGTTTAAAAGTAAAGGCTATGCAGTACTTGGGATTCAATTTAATTGCAACCACGACTCAATGATGCAAGAATAAGATAGAGGCAATAGGTACTATATGTATGCAAGCATGTGGTAGCGCTTTCCTGGTAGCTCAGTTGTCGCGAGAGATGGATCTGGGTAGAACTCCTGTGATTCCTGATAATTCCCCTGCTCGGCGTCTATTCGAAGAAGAACCAAACAAACAAGGGCCAACATAAATAAAGTGCACAATCATACGAATTAAAATGCGATAAGCAAACAAGCATGCCATGATGAATGATGCACAATTTACATGGCAATGATGTAGCATGGCAAGGGTGAGGTGTGGGGACGAGAATAAATCATTTCATTAATTATTTGGTCAAGTTTTATTGCCATAAACAGTTCTGATTTTTAATAATGACATGATGCATGCTTCAATTCAGAACATGGAATGCATAGTTAGAACGGGTTCGTCGCGCTGATCGATTTAGACATATTATTTATCGAATTTGGAGTTGTAGAATTAAAGTTATTGATTATTTAAGAAAAGGCATTTTTATTGCATTTAAACAATTTCGAAAATTTTATTTGCCCAAAAGATATTTTGAATGGCATATTTGAATTCCTCACATTTTTCTGATTCCCAAACATATATTATTTGTGTTATTTGGAATTACAATTTAAAAGTTATTAAAAACAGATTTAAATTTGTATTTAAACATTTCTGAAATTGTTTTAAATTAAACAGAAAACTGCCAGACTTTTTATACCCAGAGAAACCTAGCCCAAGTCACTGGCGGGTGGGACCAGTGCTGACTGGGCGGAGCTGCGCGCGCCAGGCTTTTCTCACCGCGAGCTAATCTAGCCAAGGGGACTGGCAGGTGGGGACAGTGGCCTCGCGGGTCCACTACGCGCGCGGCCAGCCGGTGGGCGACACGTGGCGGACCCGGGGGACTACGGGTCGAGGATTACAAAAATCCGGGAGCCTTTGTGTAAAATTCCCATAGGCGATGACATGTGGGGTTGGAGGGGAGCGCTGGTTTGAGAGAGTAAAAAGGTGGGGGGTTTGTGCAAAGTGCGCAGCTGCTACTGTTTTTCTTCCAGTTTTCTGACGGACAGGACGGCGACAGCGAACGGCGCCGCGGGGGATCGAACCCGCGATCTAGTGCTAGCGTGCGACGGCGGCTACCGTTGGGCTCGGGGGACGTTGATGTTAGGACGTGCAGGCGTGGAAAGATAAAGCTTATCCGGCGAGAGGACGGTCCTCGACGACGGTGAGCGCGATGCACCAAAGGCGCTCGTCCGGCGACGTGGCGCGTACAGGAAGCGGTGAACGGAGGGAGGTTTTCTGGGAGGTGCGGACGCTCACCGCGGGGGGCGTCGGTGGAGGTGGTTCGGGCTGGGGAGCAGCAGAACAGCGACGATGCAGACGGCCGGTGACGTTAGGGTTTTCTCGGACGCGTCGGCGTGCCGCGGTATATGGCCTTCTCCCTCCTCGCTGCGGTGTACGGGGGCGACGCAAGGGGCCTCACGGTCTTCCTCGACACCTCACACACCGCTCCCGCCTCCTCGACCCATTGGTGGCAGTCGAAACCGAGGGTGGTGGCCGGAGTTGGAGAAGAGGTGCAGGGGAGAGGGAGGGAACGGCGCAGCAGCCAGGGGTGGATCTGGGCACGAGAGAGAGGCGAGAGGGAGTAGATAGCAGAGAGGAAGAGGGGAGAGGTGCCGTGGGGGACTGGTGCAGAAAAGGTGGCCTCGGCCACCTTTTGCCTCTCCCTCACGTGCACGTCGTGGGGAGGCTAGGGCAGGCAGCTGCAGGTGGGGCTCGGCCGGGAGAGAGGCCAGGCTCGGGCTGGTGGGGCTGCATGGCAGGGAGAGAGGGAGAGAGAGAGGGAGGAACGGGTTGGAGCTAGGGTAGGAGGGAGCTCGGCTAGGGTTGGATAGGAGGGGGTAGCTTTGGAATGGGGAGAGAGAGAGAGCTGGGGTGGGCCCTGCCGGCAGAGAGAGGGAGTGAGAGATGCCTCGGCATGGTGAGAGTAGGGTGGTGAGGGTGGCATGGCAAGAGGTTGGTTAGGGTTAGGGTTTAGAGAGAGGATTAGAGAGAGGGGGTTTAGGGTAGGGGTTTAGCTATGATCACACTTGATCATGCATGGATGGAGGGCGAAAAGGAGAGGAAGGTGAGGGTGAGAGAGAGAGAGGTTTTGATGCACATGGCAAGGTAAGGAGATCAAGATGGTGAGGGTTTATGGTAAAAGCAAAAGAATAGAGCCAACATGAATGGACTCTCAAAGAACCATGCTCCACTTCCAAAAATACAAGAAAAACCAAAAGGAGGGGATGATGGTGAGATTTGCATGGCCCATGCATGAATAGTAGATGCCATATTTAATTTTGTGAGAACAAAATTAAATCCCATGGCATTTATTTCCATGCATTCCCAAATATGGAATTAAAGCCAAGCTAAAGGAATTAAAAAGGATGTTCCAAGTGGAGTAGATGGAGATGGTCATATTTGAATATAATTAGGACATGCTAGTGTGTGTATTCCACTAGGTGCATAATATCCTCAAAAATATTCCAACATGAGCATTCACTCAAAATCAACCCATATGGAAGCTTGAAAAAGGGGTACCACTCACAAAGCATGCAAAGGTGGCTCCACATATCAATAATGTGAAAACAACATGATGATAATGTGAGGGCATGTGGAAAATAG
This sequence comes from Avena eriantha, assembly GCA_910589775.1. Taxonomy (NCBI): domain Eukaryota; kingdom Viridiplantae; phylum Streptophyta; class Magnoliopsida; order Poales; family Poaceae; genus Avena; species Avena eriantha. The sequence continues at coordinate 201,887,172 of OU342746.1, forward strand.
AAGTGGATCCATCCCAACCCACATGAGCTAGATTTAAATGCCAAAGGAAAAGTGTAAAAGCTCATGGATAATTAGGATGATGGAATTATAAGGTGGTGACAAGGGAAAGGTGGTGGAGTTGAATAAAAGATATGCCCCCAACTCAACTTGGGCATCAAGCATTTATCAAGAACCAAATACAATATATCAAGAGCCAAATACAATTAATAATGCATATGAGATAGAACCAAATGAAAAGGGTTTTATATGATGCTCAAATGTAAGGTGGCATGATGACATGAGCATGATATAATTATGATGCAACAATTATATGTAGGAAGTAGCAATTATATTACTAGACCATGTAGCATTACATATGTTAGACAGATGTGATGCTACAACAATCCAACCACACAACCGTCTAGGGTTCCAAGAACCCAAGAGAAACAAGCCCAAGGGCTTGAACTCGCCGAATCTCCGAGGAGAACTCAAACCTATGCACCAAATGTAAGAGACAAGTCCTTCTCTCTCAAATTCCACCAAAGCTACAAAAGCTATTGGGGGAGTAGGGGAGGAATAACACAAGAGGAGAACACAAAACTCTCCAAGATCTAGATCCCAAGGATTCCTTCACAAAGAAGGGATTTGGTTTGGTGGGGATTGTAGATCTAGATCTCCTCTCTCAAATCCCTCAAAGAGATGCAAGAATCATGGGAGGGAGAAGGGAAGAGGGCAAGCTTTTTAAGGTCAACAATGGAGGAGAGAGAGTGGAAGAGCTAGCAAAAATGACCTCCAAAGTTGGGAAAACTTTTGGGAAGAGGGGGCCCTTAAATAGGGTAAGAGAAATCTGCCCGTTTGGACCAGATTCGCGCCCCACCGGAACTATCGGTGCCCCACCGGTACTACCTCTAAATAGAAACACAAGATACAGAAGAAAAACGAGATTTACCGGAACTTTGGCCGGAACTTGGGCCGGTACTACCGCTCAAGCAAAAAACGTTGGACAACATTGCACGAAAACTTCAATAACTTTTGACTCCGGACTCCGATTTCGATGATCTTGGGCTCGTTTTGAAGAGAACAAAAATCTCTACAATATTATACAAAGAAACATCATAGTCCAACAAGAGAGGAAAAAAATAAAATGGAGAAAGGTATGACCTCTCACAAGCGACGAACCGGTAAAACCTCCAGAACCCAAAACGCAAGAAGTTGAGCTTGGAAACTCAAATTGGGATGAAACCAATTTTGTTGGAAAGATAATAAAGAGTAGAATCCAACAAAAGGTGAAATATTGGGTATCACCAAGGGAGAAAATACCATGAATATATATATGTGAGATACCTCCCAAGGTGTGGAGCCGGAAAAACCCGCAAGATCAAAAACTCAATAAGTATGCAAGGAAAATCCATTTTTGACGAACTAGAGGTTGTTATGAAGATAACCACAAGCTCTAGATCCTCACATGGAAAAGAACCAAACAACAACCAAGAAAGATGATGCTATATATGCAAAGGTTTGAGCTCTCTTCGAAAGATACGAACGAGTCACCCACTCGAGAGCCCCTCTTGATAGTACGGCTATCTAACCTAAACCCGGTCTCCCAACACTACAAGAACTCTACAAGAGACCGGTAAAATAGAAACCCTGTCACGATCATACCTTTGCCTTGAGCATACCACTTGAGCTTGATGTAGACGATCTTGTCACCTTCAAGATGGAATACCTTTCTTGATTGCACTTGCTTGCACTTGCTTGATGAAGTCTTGAGAAATGCTCCCCCATACTCCATGGGGAATCCTCTTCTTAGAACGTGTCTTCATCATTCCATGATTGCCGAGGATGACAAGCTTCAAGAATGAGATCTTCTAGAGATAACGCATCTTGAGCTTGCACTTCAATTCTTGATAATGCTTGAAGATTTCCATGAGTAACTCCATCTTCTTCTTCTTCATGACATACTTGATCGTCTTCTTCTACTTGATTCTAATAGGCACAAAGCCCTTGGACATTGCTTCTTCCTTTTCATCCTTGAAACCAACACATGGTCCAAGCGATGCCAATGGACAAACCTACAAGTGAAACTCAATTTGCACATTAGTCCATATGGATTGTCATTATTTACCAAAACCACACATGGGGGCATACATGCCCTTTCACTTTTTCACAAGAAGGTGACGCAAAGCTTGGTGATCCGTATGAATTATTACCTTAGAATTAATTATGTAAGATCTAAATTTGTCGCAAGCAAAAATTATAGCTAGAAACTCGTCTTCTGTAGTAGCATAATGTTTCTGAGTCTTATTAAGAGGTATACTAGCGTAATAAATAACATTTAAATTCTTCCCATCTCGATGTCCCAACACAGCCCGTAAAGCATAATCACTAGCATCACACATAATTTCGAAAGGTTCATTCCACTTTGGAGGTTGCATGATAGGTGTTGAAACTAGTTTATCTTTAAGGTTCTCAAAAGCTGCAATGTAGTCATGGTCTAAATAAAATGGAGTTTCTTTATCAAGAATATTGGTAAGGGGCGTAGCTAGTTTAGCAAAATCGTTTATAAACCTCTGATAAAATCTGGCATGTCCCAGAAACATTTTTAAGCTTTTAATGTCCTAAGGAATTGGGAGATTTTCTATAGCATTTATATTATCTATTTCTATTCCCTTATCCGAAACCTTCGTGCCCGAAAACTTTACCTTCTCTTTCCATGAAACGACATTGCTCCCAATTCAAGACTAAGTTTGATTGCCTACATCTTTGCAAAACTCTGGTCAGATTGTAGAGACAATTATCAAAAGTTGTTCCACAAACGACAAAATCGTTTGTTAGGACTTCCATAGTCTTCTCAACAAAATCATCAAAAATCTTTAGAACACATTCCTGAAAAGTTGCTTCTACATTGCATAAGCCAAATGGAATTAATCTATAAGCATATGTGCCATAGGACAATTAAAAGTTGTTTTCTCTTGATCTTCTAGCTGTATGGAAATTTGAAAATATCCAGAATAACCATCAAGAAAACAAAAATAAGAATTATTACTAAGTCTTTCTAGAATTTTATCCATGAAAGGTATAGGTTTATGATTCTTTTGTGTTTCACGGTTTAATTTCCTAAAATCAATGCACATGCGATATCCTACAATCGGTCTCACAGGAACTAGCTCACCTTCCTCATTCATAGCAGCATCAAGACCACCTTGTCTTGGTATGCAATGAGCTGGGCCAACCCACTTACTGTCAGAAATAGGATATATTATACCATCACAAAGTAAGCGTATAACTTCTTTTCTTACTACTTTCTTCATCTTAGGATTAAGCCTTCTTTGTGTATCTACTACAAGTTCAGCATCATCAAGCATGGTAATCTTATGTATTACAATAGATGGATCTATTCCTTTAATATCACTCAATGTATATCCAAAGGCTTCATGATGCTTAACCAAAACAAAAATGAGTTTATTCGTTTCATTTTCTGATAGATTCTTGCTAATGATAACATGACATTTATTTTCATTATCTAAAAATTCATACCTCATATTGTCTGGAAGTTTTTTCAATTCTATTGGTGGAGGTTCTTCATCACCTGTTCTTACCAGTTCTTCATAGTCATGTGGATTTTGTGCTTTCGGAATTGAACCAAGCTAATCATCCATGTCTTCTTTCTTTTCATCATCCGGTGCTTCTTCCCAATTAATCAAACTCCTTTCTAGTTCATCTTGTGGAGTACTAAAATGAATTGCCGCTAGCTCGGCAATCATCTTTTCTTCCTTGATATCCTCCACTTCGTATGGCCTCTTTTTTAGTTTGGCAAAGTGGAATGTCATTTGTTCTTCCACAAACTTCAGTGAAATGGTTTCCTTCTGATTATCCACTCGAGCTTTGGTGATGGAAATAAAAGTCCTGCCTAAAAGAATAGGGCAAAAAGAATCTCGAGGCATATCAACAATATGAAAATCAAGGGGGTACACGGGTGAGCCAATAAAGACATAGATATTTCTGATTACCCCTTTCAGTTTAATATTGGTTTTATTAGACAATTTAACAATAGTGTTTACTGGTTCAACATCTAGATTATTTAAGTTGTAGCGAAGTTGTTGATAAACTGATGACAACATAATATTTATGGTGGAAATTGGTTCACAAATTCCATATAAGAAAGTTTCTCCACAATATATAGGGGTCATAGGCTTTGAAGTTTCGTTACCTCGAACCTTACCTCGGATGAATTTCGAAGTTTCACGGTCTAGCTTAACCACTTCATCTTCCACTATTTGTGCCTCCATAAGGTATTTTATTATAACATTATTAATATTTGTTGCTTCGAAATTACTTTCTGGTTTCTTCAGTCTCTTATTTATTTGTTCTTCCTCTTTTTGTCTCTTTTCAAAGATTCCCCATATATGTATCGAGGAGAACTCTTCCATTAGTGCTCTTGCACGCTTATTTTCTTCGAGAGGTTTACCAGGTTCCCATTCTGTAGGTACCTGCAAATGCCCTACATAATTCTCAATAATTTCCTTCACTGAGTAAGAATCAATACTGTGGGTCTTAATCATTGGATCTGTCTTCTCATCTGCAAGGAAATTGTTAATGCAAGCATATTCTGAAAAACTATTTGTAATATTTTCCTTATCTTTGGGGTTTTCATTTGCTTCTTTCATTTTTATTATTAGATTCCAAGCCTCATCATAAGTATAAGATAGAAAACTGCCATTTGAAGCAGTGTCTAGATTCGTCCTATTTTCAATATTTAGCCCTCCATAAAATGTATGAGTGATTAACCAATCAGGTAAACGATGATGGGGCCAGTGTCCTTCATATAAGCCCTCACTAGGATTATTTTTGAAACTGATAATAATACCTCTCATCCTATGAGCTTTACTTTCAGAATAATATTTTGATAGGAACTTGGTTGTCAATTCCTCCCAAGTCCTTGGTGCTTCCACACAAAAAGATCTGTACCAGTTGCAAACATTATTAGAGAGAGTTTGTCTAAACAACTGGATTTTAACCATATCAAGATTATAGTCATCAAAAATAAAGGAACTTAAGATGTCTTCAAATAATTGTAAGTGTTCATATGGACTTTCTTCATTGGTTCCTGCAAATTTTGTTTGAATGTAATAACTCAAATAATAAAGGATGGATTTCGACTCCATCCGGATTTATGCTTTTATTGACAGTTATAAAAGCGTCCATGGGCGAACCCATTTTCCTTACTGCCTCAAGCTGATTTAAATGCTGAGTATTGTCCATTGTTGCGGTCCTGCAACTTCAAGTAAAAATTAGTACAACGAAAGCAAATAACTAAAAGTAAAGTGACTTATAGCGCTAAGCTCCCCGGCAACGGCACCGGCAAATATCTTGATGACTGCAAGTGCACAGATTGTTTGTAGCTAGTTTCGAAATAAAAATATCAATCCCACAGGGAGCAGTAGGTGAAAGACTAAAATGCTTTTAACTATAACTAGACGGAAGTACTTAAGAAATAACTTTAGGGTGCAAGATAAATAGAGTAGTTTTGGGGTTTTTGGTTGAACAAGGTAATTTAAAGTAAAGCAAAACTTAATGCAGAAAGTAAGAATCGCATGCGTAATAGAACTTTGGAACTCCAATAGGGAAAAGGAGTTCTTAGGGAGTAGCGGATACACCACTAGCAATTTAGACTAAGCAATCGAGAGTATTATATTGAATATTCTCATAGTGTGTATGTATGTGGGAGGAGCTCCATATATGGACGATCTGCCAACAACCACTTCACATATCATCCTCATAACCACAACAGACAGTAACCGACAACCATCGCATTACCGCACTATTAAGGGATCTCTCCCATGGCATGGACATGGCTTTATGAGTTCTCCTTGGTTCCCAAAGTTAGTACGTAAGGAATAAAAACTGCTTTATAGTCGCAGTAAGCGCTATCATCCCTCTGTCTACTAACAAGTAATCCCCTCCATCAAGTCCCCACAAGAGTCAAATATTAAGAAGGTGCACTTCTCCTTAATATCAAGATGAAGACAATTAACACATACACATAATGATGTATAACATAATAATCTCTATCTCATCTTAGTCATATACTAGGGTTTCTCCATCTCCCCAAGAACTAAGGATCTACTCAGACATGGAGGCAATCAACATCATGGCAATACTAATGAGAACAATCATATATGAATAGTACTTGTATAAATCCACAACGAGTATAGGAATTACAACAAGATCTAGACAAGATGTAGATGGGATGGATGGAGATGGTGGTGATGCAATGGTGGATGATGAAGATCAATGCCTTAGTGTCAACACCCGGATTTTTAATCCCAGATGCCTATTATGTCATACATCGCAATCCCAGGATTACCAATTTTGTGAGACATAACAGATTGGATATCACGGTACATCATCCATTACAAACCATAATAAGGTCTTACACGAATAAAGGATCTCATGATCCAGTCTTAATACAACAAGCGGCGGAATAAATAATAAGTGTAGTTGTAGGGTCCATCTTCAGTGGCACAGGCAATGCTGACGATGGAAGATAGTCCTAGTTATCATAGCCGTCCTACTGTCCTTCATCTTGGTAGTCTCCTTCATAGTATGGCCACAGGAATAGCCAGGGACAAAATCCATGAGTACTCTTTAAGTACTCGCAAACTATCACTAACAAGTACGGTAGTGCTAGTGACAAAAGCTAACTCTATGTTTATTTGTAAAATTAAGTTTGAAACCTAAGCTGAGTTCAGAAACAAAGAAAGATAAAATAAAGTTCTAGAATCACTTAAGTTGGGAAGCTAGTGTCATAGTCACAACCCTGTTGTGGTCAAGTCAAGATTCATCATTCATTTCATAAGTCATTTTGAAAACATCTGACAATGAAACAGTATGGCAACTCCAAGTGTCCATAACCGCGAACGCGGCTATTCGAATAGTTTGACACTCTGCAGAGGTGGTACACTTTCACCACAAGATTCGATACATCTATCAGGGATAACCCTGAATCATCATACTTAGTATGCAGATAATCAAACATAACCTTTCCTTTACACACCCTAGTATAAGCACCTCTCCTATGAGCATGGCCTCCCAACCATGACCATTTGTCATCTTGGGCACTACATAGGTGGACAACATCGAGAGGTAGCCTTAGCACAAACCTCTCCCGCGAGGGAACTAATACTAATGCATATAAACTTCCGGCTAAGCCTAACCCAATTCAGGTATTGTGGTTGTACGGTAAATATTGGAATGGTATCGCATCCGAATCCAACCATCAGTTTTGTAAAAGGGCTAAGGCTCATGCCTCAACATTTTCATCAGCATAAACCATTTGTGTTTCTCAACACATGTCAAAACATCTGAATAGAATGACTCATCACTCCAAGGTTTTCACAATTCATTTTCACCAAGTGTTCCCATCTAAAGTGACTCAAGTTTTGATTTAGCTCTAAGCTACTAAGTTAAGAGTGTTCACTAAGGTGGGATGCTAATCTCAATCTCATGCCATATAATGACATCTAAGGTTATCTAGATAGGTCAAGTTTTATACTTTTTGTGCTACCTTCAAACAAGTAAGGGACATTGGTAAAGTAAAGAAAGTAAAAGCTTGAAAATAAAACTTGGAGTAGGTATAAGTTCAAAATGGTATAACCAAAGCATGCCTAATGCATTTTCTTAGGTTATACAGCTTGCAAGGGTTAGCTTGCATTGTTAATGGTGGCTTGCTAGTATAATACTTGCAAGTGTTAGCTTGCCTTGGTTGGTGTAGTGGTTGAAGTTTTCTTCCTCCTCCTCTTGGTAGAACTCCTCCTCCTCGAAAGCTGGGTCGGTACTATCGTCTATAAATACATACGGGATACACAATCACCAAACAATACTTAACTAGTCTACTTAGCATACTAAGGCACACATTTGATGATCTATTATCATCAGAAGCATCATAAGGTTTAATTAACTAGCTTCATTCTTTTTATTTGAGAAAAGTAATTTCTAATCATTGAAATTAACTAAGATTTAATATTCTCCAATTAAAATATGGGATCATGTGGACACATGTCATCACCACATATTCTAACATATGGGAATGTGATTTAAATATTGGATCACATTTTAATAAGTTTAAGTTTAAAATTTTAATGATTTAAAGTGACTAGAAATGCCTATATAGCATTATTTTGATACTAGTCCAAAGTCACTGTATGTAAACCTTAATATTATTAAATATTCAGATAGGTATGGTTAAATGTGATTTTTGAGAGTTGGAATCAACTCAAAAGCTATTATGGTTTATTTTTGAAAAATGTTTGAATGTGTAAATGCTTCTGTCTTGTTATTTTTACTAGGAGAGATCTCTAACTCTAAATGAATTAAATCCAATGGGCTTGGATAGTTCTTTTCAGAAGCTTTCCAACAAAATTGGAATCACTCAATTTGGACTTGCACAACTCTCTGAATTGGTTTTCTAACTAACGGACAGAATTGAATTTAAACTTAAATAGAAACACCTATATTTGAATTAACTGGGTCGCACGCGAAAGCTAACGGGCCGGCCCAGTGACGCTCAGCGGTGTAGAGGGCGGCTGACAGGTAGGTCCCTCTTGTTAGTGAGACTTAAAACCGGTAACGGTATCTAGCGATCTGGGCCACACGATTTGAATGTGGATCAATGGCTCATAGTCGTCGTCGACGACAGACTCGTCGCCGGTGAGACCGAACCCTAAACGGACTGTGGGGGCCTACTGGGGACGTACTAGGGCTCCAGCTAGTGCGGTGAGGCGGGCGATCGAACTGGCCGGCGATGGCGGGCTCAAGCGAGGTAGCGGCAGGGGCTGAGATGGACGGAATCGACGACAGCTTCTCCTCCTCTGCTGCAGCTGCCTTATGTGAAATTTTGGCGACCTGCTGCTCGAGCTGCTCCAGCGAGAGGTGGGGAAGGACTGGTAGAGAGGGGAGTTGAATGGTGTGGAGATTGAAGCTGGGGAAGGCCTCCTTATATAGGCTCGAGGAGGGGACCCAGGGGGCGACAGCGAGCTCGTCGGTGACGATGATACAGGATGCTATCGGCATGGGCAACGTAGGCGGACGGTGGCTTGCCTCCTGGCGGTGCTCTACGGCTTAATGGCGACGCTAGGGGTGGTGGATTGAGGTCGGGAGCATCTCGCGCTCTGGGAGATAGAGGCGGTGCTCGACGGTGATCACGGCGACTGTGGGTCACGCGGTGATGCACGGCCGTGTCTGGTGGGTTGCTGGGGCCGAGGCGGAGCGGCGTGCGGGGTATGGGGTCAAGGCGCGGTCTGCTGCATGCTGGCGGCGATCGCGCTTTGGCGCGCTCTGGCTGCACGCAGAGAGAAAGGGCGGCGAGGCTGGGGAGTGGTCCAGGGGCTGGGGTTGATTGAGGGGTGGACCGTGGGCGGTGGTAGGGTGGCGCCTAACTTCCTGGAGCGGCGGAGAGGGGTTGGTGGTCTCCTGCGCCTTGTGCACACTTGGCCGACGAGCATGGCATCGGGGCGGCATGGCACTAGTGCCAGGGGCTAGAGATAGGGTTGGTTTTGGTCTGGTTGGACTTGGGGGAGACAAGGATGATCAATGCACACCAAATGGCTCAATAAGATTAACCCCAAAACAGTAATAGTTAGGCCATAATGATTCTGCTAACAAGGTGTTCGATCCAATGGCCGCAAGAAACTTTTGTTTGAATTTTGGGCTGATTTTTGGTGGAGTGATGTAACTTATGCTTAGGCATCTAGGTGTGCTTGGGATTTAAAAATGGAGTTCATTTGAGTGGTTTTTGAATGAGTGTGATCTATACATATGAAATACATACAATTTTCAAATGTCATTTAAATTTACTGTTTGAAAGTGTTTGGGATAAAACAAAGTAGGCTAGTTAGTTAAAATGGCACAAATGACCATTTGCTTATTTTATTATTTTTGATTTATTTTTCTTTGGGATTTGTTTGGGGATGATCTAGATGATGTTTAATTCACCTTAGAATTATTTTACAACCAATGGATCACTCAAACATGGCAATTCAAAACAACTCCTATTTTAAATGCACACACACATGAATGCTTAATTATTTTAAATGGAAAAGTTTTTGTTAACTCTAAATTTGATGACTTGGATCTTAATAACCTTGGATTAAGTTTTGGGATGTTACACTTAGCCTCCCGGATCTGCGCAGGGTGAAGATGGATCCCTGGCAGACGAGTTCCCCCTCCAGATGCCTTCCGAAGGTGAGGTTTTCGCGATTTCTGGGTATTTTGTATGTTGTGTCCCCGAACCAATTGCACGGGATGAAACTATTTGATGAGGCGGAGGCGGCGCCAGCTATACAGCCGGAGCTATACGGCTGGAGAAAATTCTCCCACCGTATAGCTAGTCATTACGCTCTCTGCCTCCTTCGTTCGCTTCTGGTTTTCTTCTGGTATTATTAATATTTCTCAAATAATTGATTTACATTGTTTTTGACTCCTTTTCTCCACAGTACAACTGCTTCAGTACTTGTATCCATTGGATCCATTATATGTCCTGATCCTAGTGAAAACAGAGATAAAATATACGCACGAATGCCGTAAAATACCAAAATCCTATGTCTATCATGCAAAATAATAATGTAAAACATGATGTAAATATGCACTCATCAATGGGATCAAATAATCCCTTGTGATTATTTGGTACCGTGATTGTTGTAGATAATTGTGGCGCCATGGCACGTGGTATCTTCTCCTCACGGGCCAGCCTGAGACAGAGGGATTGATTGACAACTTCTAGTTCTTTAACATGCAGCTTGTAGAAAAGATTGTTCCTCTCTAGCACTTTCACTTATTATTTAATGAACTCATTATTATCCTGAAGTGTTTGTAGCACCTTAAGACTCATAGAAAAACCTGCTTCGGTTGTCTGCTTGATATCTTCATCAAGTTTGTCAAGATAAAGCCGTAGCAATCGAAGGTCTTTGGGTGTCCCTGGCTTCTCCTTGTCCAACTCTTCAATCTTCAGCTTCAGGGCCTTCAAATCCCTCTTCCGACACCCATGGTCAGCATCAGGGAACTCTATAGGGATGGTCTTGATCTCCTTGCCTTGCTCGCTATTGCTCCCGATCTCCATAGGAGCCTTTCTTCTCGGCTTCTACCCCTTGGTTGAAAGTCCTCACGTGTGAAATAAGAGGTAGATTGGTTTCTGGATATTATGATTAGAGAGAGAGAGACAATTGCAGTATATAAGGGGGTTAGAGGTCGGTAAAACTCACGAGAAACACCCAAGAAAAGAATCTTAATGAAACAGGGAAAGAAATCACGGATTTGGAAGTGTCCTGCCGCGTAACGACCAACAATACGGGCGTGAACCGTATAGCTCCGGCCGTATAGTTGGTTCCAGGCAGATATTTCCAAAATATCTTGAGTCTAGGTTAATTAAATCACGACTCAGAACCGACAATAATGTCTTTTTTTAACATCATCGAAAAGACAAACGAAAAGTGTCTGAGAGTTTAACGACCAACTATACGGAGGGAAATTTGGCTACGGTCGTATAGTTTCGACCGTATAGATATAGACATCAAAAATCAAAAGTGTCTGAGTGTTTAACAACCAACTATACGGCCGGAATTTTGGCTCCGGTTGTATAGTTGCGACCGTGTAGATACAGACACCAAAAATCGAAAGTATCTGAGAGTTTAACGACCAACTATACGGCCGGAATTTTGGCTCCGGTCGTATAGTTGCGACCGTATAGGCTCAGATATCGAAAACAATTTCACGACGATGATATAGAGAGTTTAACGACCAACTATACGGCGGGAGCTTCCTCTCTGGTCGTATAGCTCCACTCGTATAGTTGGTAAAAACCCTCAAAAACTTAGAAAAACACAAGGAATTGAAAGGCAAAAATTTCAGATGTAAAATTTGTGAAAACAAATCACTTATTTAGGTAAGAATACTTACCTCGAACTTACTATTTGTTTATTCAGGGATGAAAAGCTCCTCCCATAACAAAGACTTCTTCTCTTTGGGAGGAATTGACCTTAGTTCATTGAATAATTCTTGTAAACGAAAATCACCAGGACTAAAGTTCCTCTCAATAAGATTGGTGTCTTGTTGGGAAAACATGGACATTGTATCCAACATCTTTATTTCTTGCCTCTGCATAATCTGCAACTCAAATTCTTGAAGTGAAAGAATCCAATAGATCAGTCTTGGCTTATGATCTTTCCTCTCAAGGAGTTCTTTTAAACCATCAAGGTCCGTATGAACTCTTATCTTTGCATGTACTATGTAAGAACAAAATTTATCACAAGAGAAAAATACAGCAAAAAGTTCCCTTGTTTCCTTAGGGTAATTCTTCTGAGCACCATTTAGAGTTCTACTAGCATGATGTATAATGTTAAATCTGCGACCAATGTGTTGTCCCAGAGTTACTCCTACAACATCATCACTATCTTCACATATTAAGTCAAAGGTTGTATCCTAGATAGGTGGTTTAATAATGGGAGAACATGATAAAGCATTTTTTAGTTTATCAAAGGCTTCAAGACATTTATCATCAAAATTAAACCTCACTCCCTTTTGCAGGAGGTTAGTCAAAGGTTTAGATATTCTAGAGAAATTTCTAATGAACCTTCTATAAAAACCCACATGGCAAAGGAAACTTCTTATACCTTTAATATCCCTAGGTTGTGGCATTCTCTTTATTGCCTCAACCTTAGCTCTATCAACTTCAATTCCCTTACCTGATACCTTGTGTCCAAGGACTATACCTTCTTTGACCATAAAATGGCACTTCTCCCAGTTTAGAACAAGATTGGTTACTTCACAACGCTGCAAAACTCTTTTGAGATTATCCAAGCAACTAGTAAATGAAGTTCCATAGACAGAAAAGTCATCCATAAATACTTCCATTATAAGTTCTATAAAATCCGCAAAAATAGTAGTCATGCATCTTTGAAAAGTAGCTAGGGAATTATATAAACCAAAAGGCATACGTCTATAAGCATGTAAACCATAAGGACTAATGAAAGTTGTTTTAAGTTGGTCATCCGGATGAACAAATATTTGAGCAAAACCAGAGTATCCATCCAAGTAGCAAAATGAGTATGGTTTGCTAACCTTTCTAAAGTTTGATCTATGAACGGTAAAGGATAGTGATCTTTTCTAGTTTCTTTATTTAATTTTCTGAAGTCTATGCACATCCTATGCCCAACAATAGTTCTAGTAGGTATCAATTCATTGTTTTCATTAGGAACAACAGTAAAACCGCCCTTCTTAGGGACACAATGAACATGACTTACCCATTCACTTTCTTTAACAGGATAAATTATACTTGTTTCCAGCAGGCATACAATTTCTTTCCTTACCACTTCCTTCATTTCAGGTTTCAATCTTCTATTAAATTTTGCAACTGGTTTTGCACCTTCTTCCATTAATATCCGATGGACGGTTATCATGGGACTAATGCCCTTCAAATCATCCATTGAATACCCAAAAGCTTTGCGATGCTTCTTAAGTATCTTCATAAGTTCTTCTTCTTCTCCTGAAAGTTTAGCACTAATAATATTAGGAAATTTATTTGTATCATCTAAAAACCTGTATTTAAGATCATCTGGTAGAGTCTTCAACTCCGGGGGTGGTAATTCCTCGTCCCCTCTCTTTTCTGGCTCTTCAAAAGCCTCATCAGTTGGAGGTCCCATAATGGGAAGTGAATCGAATTCAACTTCTAGTTCTCCAACGGACTTGTCCTTCATAATTATTTCTTCATAATTTGGATCTTCATTTATTTCTTCTTCTTGATTACTAAAGAAAAGAGCCGCCATTTCTTAAATAGTTTTGTCTTCCTCTTCTTCTTGTATTTGTGGAGGCCTATCTTTAAATGTGGAAAAGTGGAATTCATTTTCTGCTCCCCCGAGCTTAAGAGACACAATCTCCTTTTTAAAATCAACATAGGCACCTATATCACTCAAAAAGTTTCTTCCAAATATAATTGGCAAAGAGTGTCAGCTGGCATATCAACAACTACAAAATCGATAGGAAAGTTTTTGTTGCCAATTATAACAGTTGCATCTTCAACTACTCCCATTGGATTTCTAAGATTTTTATTGGCTAGCAAATGTATCTATAATTTTTGATGTTCCATGCTTGGTTTTATCTACTTTCTTGTGTTTTGTCCAAACTTTGGAGTAATATTCATATGATTTCTTGGACTAACCTATTAACAAGAGCCACAGTGCCAGCTGCCTGTTTTCTGCTATTTTTGGTTCCAGGAAGTCAGAAAATAAATATTCTTGGAATTGGATGGGACAGAAGCCAAAGTCACTATTTTACAGAGGGACACACGGAGCTAGAATACGAGACAGAGAGGGGCCAGGGGGCTGCCACACCACCTGGCCGCATGGGCCAGCCCTGGCCGCGCCAGGGGGTGGTGTGGCCAGCCCAGGCACCCCCTCGGCCTCTCCTTCTGCCTATAAGATGCCTCCGATACCAAAACCCTAAGTACCTGATAAAAATTCCACGAAAGAGTTTGTAGACGCCGTCGTCTCTGTCCCTAGATCGGGAGGGATCTGAAGCTCTTCCTTGCACCCTGCCGGAGAGGGGAATTCACCCTAGAGACCTTCTTCATCACCATATAAGCCTGCGGTGTGATGCGTGAGTAGTTCATCTCTAGACTACGGGTCCATGTAGTAGCTAGATGGCTGGTTCTCCTCCTTCGTGCTTTCATTTCTAGATCTTGTGAGGTCCGTTCATGATCAAGATCATCTATTTGTAATTCTGCATGTTGAGTTTGCGGGGATCCGATGGATATTGAGATGCTATTTCAGATTGATTATTGATTCTATCATGTCTTTGTTATTTGTGATCTTGCATGCTTTCCGTTGTTAGTAGCTATCTTGGCCAAGTAGATGCTAGCAACTCCAAGAGTTAGTATTTTTGCTCGATAGTGGGTTCATGCCTCTGGTAATCTAGGGAAGTGACAGAAATCTCTAAGGTATTAGATGTGTTGTTGCTACTAGGGAGAAAACAACAATCCTTTGTTCATAGAACAATCGTATTGTTTACTTTACACGCAATTCATAATGCAATAATATGCTGCTTGCAACTTAATACTGGAGGGGGTTCGGATGATAACCTGAAGGTGGATTATTAGTCATAGATGCAGTTGGATGGCGGTCTATGTATAATGTTGTAATGCCCAATCAAGTCTCAAAGGAGTCAAGATGATTAGTATATGCATGTATTGCTTTCTCGATGTTTGTCAATTGCCCCGCTGTAATTTGTTCACCTAGCATGTTATCTATCTTAAGGAGAGCCACCTCTAGTGAACTATGGACCCCGGTCCTTTCTTTTACATTCAATCTACAAAACTGTTTACTGCTTTGTGTTTACTTTCTGCAAACTATTACTTCCTTCCATTCGATACGTTTAATCCTTTGTTTTCAGCAAAACCGGTGAGATTGACAACCTCATCGCAAGTTGGGGACAAAATTTAGTGGTTGTGTTCTGCAGGTCTCCACGTTGCTGCTGGCACCGGTAGTGCGCCCTGCCAACGTTCAGCTAGCTACAACTTTGGGGTGTTTCCTTGCTCCTATTGGTTTGATTAAACCTTGGTTTCATACTGAGGGAAAACTTGTTGTTGTGCTCATCATACCTTCCTCTTGGGGTTCCCCAACGAGCTTGATATATTTTGGGCCATCACTCATCGGTGGTATATCCCCTCAATTGAAAAGTGCCACATATATCTTTGAAACATGCTATATGCTCATATGGATCAGGATCTTCTTAATCTCCAGTAAATTCCTTCTTGTATAAAATACCAAGTACTAGAGGATTTATTTCAAATCCCCTTGTCGTCTCATTGGAGGTTTCTCTTTTATAAATATCATAGGGCTTCCCAAAGTAGTTGGGTGGGTTAGCACTAGTCATACGGTCAAACTCCATCATGTTGGTGGAAACCTGTAACTCAAAACAAAAGTTAGCAAGACAAAAATAAATATGCAAAAACTAAAAGACCTGCATCGCTTAGCTCCCCGGCAATGGCACCAGAAAATAGCTTGATGACTGCACGTGCACAGATCGTTTATAGCTAGTCTCGAAATAAAGATATTGATCACATAGGGAGCAGGAGTCTAAAGTCTAATAACTCTTGAAATAAATATTACGATAGAAATGCTAAATAAAGTTCTAAGTAACAAGATAAAATGCGAGAATTGTGTAAAAGGGTGTTTTGGGGTTTTAGGTATAAGAGCAAAAATAAAGTAAAGTAAAACAACTGAATGCAGAAAGTAAGTATCGCGTATGTAAGGGAGATTGGAACTACAATAGGGGAAAATGTTCTTAGGGAGTAGCGGATACACCACTAGCATTATAAGGAGATAAGATAAAGATTATTATCATGAACATTCTCAACTATGTATGTGTGGGAGGAACTCCGTATTTGGACAAATAGGTAGCAACCGCTGCTCACATCATCCTCATAACCACAGTAGTCAGCAATCGACATCAATCGAATTACTGCGCTATTAAGGGACGTAGTCTCGTAGGATGTATCCCATGGCATGGATAGTGTTCTGTGAGTTTCCTCGGTTCTCAAGTTGATACGTAAGGAGTGTCAATAGCTTTATAGTCACTGTAAGTGGTAACACGCCTCTTTCTACCAACAGTTAGTTCCCTCCATCAAGTCTCCATAAGAGGCAAATATTGAGAGGTCGACTTCTCTCAACATCAATATGAAGACAATCTAACACATGGTCATAGCGATGAATATCATAATAGACTTTATCTTATTTCAATATCATACTATGGTTTCTCCATCTCCCCAAGAACTAATGATCTACTTAGACATGGAGGCAATCAACATCATGGCAATATCAATGGAATCTATCATAGATGAATAGTACTTGTATAAATCCACAACAAGTATGGAAATTGCAACAAGAATTAGATAAGATGTAGATGGGATGGATGGAGATGGTGGTGATGCAGCGATGGATGATGAACATCAATGCCTTAGCCTCCCAGATATGCGCAGGGCGAAGATGGATCCCCGGTGGATGAGTTTCCCCTCCATATGCCTTCTGGAGGTGAGATTTCAGCAATTTCTGGGTGTCTGTACGTTTTTTCTCCGATCAAGTTGCACGGGTGAAACTATTTGAGGAGGCGGAGGCGGCACCAACTATACGGCCGGAACTATATGGCCGGAAAATTTATTCTAGTCGTATAGTCTTGGGACAATGCACATTAAACTAAGAATGACCATTATGCTCTCTTAATAGGTGCATAAAGGTAGAAGATGGAGACTCAATGTAAAAGTAAAAGAAAGGCCCTTCATAGAAGGAAGCAGGGATTCAAGTCTCATAAAGAGATTCCAAAAATTATGGTACTTATTAGCTTTCAACTCTCATTTCCCCTATCATAAGCATATTGAAGTGATTAAGGTTAAAGTGAACAAACTATGGAGTATATGCTTGACAAAGTATAAGTTGGCAATCTCATGTCCCTTGAATATGAGGGCTGCTCCTCATGCTATTCAAGTTTAGTTACCGGTAAGTTCTTGTCATAGTAAGTACATGTGTATCATAGAGAACCGCCAACGGGGTACCCCTTGCCCGATGATACGAAAGAATCCCCATATCAAAATGATAAGGCAAGCAAACAATAAGCAGCTCAGGAATCTTCTTATTTACCATGGGAAAATGGTGCTTTTTTCTCTCTTTCCTCTTTCCTCATCTTTTTTTCTTTTTCTCAATCTCTATCTCTTTTTTTATAAGAAGAATGCTTCATAGATTGCTCATTATGGTTACGCTGTAGGTTTCCACCATGATTAGGCATGGATTAGACCACCCGCCCAGGCATTTCTCTAACACACATACATAACTCCATGGACTTACAAGCTCCCCTTTCATTTCACACTGACGACATCCATAAACAAAAGAGCATGATATCAACTAGGTACAATGTACAAGTGTAATGTTGAAAGCGTTCTCCATGACAGCATGGTTCTGCTAATCCCAACATATAAGTGTAATCATATACAACATAGATGACACAATGGTTCAAGTTTATTAGGGGCAAGAAAAGTAAAGTGTGCCATCAAGTTCATGAGAGCTTTAATCACTAATTTTCACATAACAAGTTTAATTCAGAAGGTAGATAAAAACATGAATATACTTGGAATAGCAAATGCTAATAGGTGGGTATGGTGGAAATTTAGGAATAACTTGGTTTTATTTGGAGTTGGATGCATGAGTGGAACTCATACTTGGTTATGGAGGCTAGCAAAACACTAGGAGCGACTAACTAAGAGAGCAATAATGGTCATAATCATGCAAAGCGACAAAACATTATTAATTAAAGCATAAAGTGATATTACAAGTTGAAAACTAAATGATCATAAAGGCTATGGTGACTTGGTATAGTCATAACATGGTGTGAGCATGCACCAAGCTAACCCAAATAAAGCATCAAAGGAGAATACCACAATATTATGCTTTTAATATGGTAAAACAACGCATGATTCTTTCAAGGCACATTAAGCAATCTCAATTGTTTATAGCATGTCATGCTACAGCAATAATCACTAAGCATAGAGCCAAAACAATATCAAGCATGACATGATAAAGTCTAAGCCACAGTCAAAACAAGCTCCCTTTTGTACCACTAAAGCATGAAGCTTTCTACTCTCTTCCAACACCAAACCAACTTATTTGAAAGAACTCACAAAGATAATAAAAATAAAGATCAGTGAGCTTGTCTCACAAATCCAAAAGGAAGAACTAAAAAAAGTTCTAAGCTGAAAGCGCAAGAAAACTAAGGCTAAACCCAGTCCTAGCAAAAGAGAACACTCACAAAACAATAAGAATGAAAACTAGAGTGTTCTAAACAGTGAAAGCAGATTGTGTCTCTCTCCAAAGGAAGTGTTGGGATCCAACCAACGTATTGCAGCAAACTAAGCAAACGAAAACTAACAACGAAAACGAAGACGCTCCAAGAACAACACAATTGTGCATGAAACAATAAAAATAAAGTGTTTGGAAGAAACCTGAGATTTTTATCGATGAAGAAGGGGATGCCTTGGGCATCCCCAAGCTTTGATGCTTGTACCTCTTGAATATTTCTTGGGGTGACACGGGGTGGCATCCCCAAGCTTGAGATTTTGTCCATTTTTCATCTTATCACATTACTCTTCCCTACACCTGAAAATTTTCCTTCATACAAAACTTCACACAATCTTCATTAGCAACATTAGTATACTCAAAAGATAATAAACCTTTGGGTTTTAGTTTTAAAACAGAAAAACTTTCATTAAAATCATAAGCTACTGTAGCAATTCCCTCAAAAAGCTCAATTCACCAAAAAGAACACAAAAAGAAATCGATAAAGAGGCAAATGCAAATAATGGCAGAAATCTGTCAAAACAGACCAGCAGGTGGAAACCGATTTTTTCGAAGACCTTCTGTTGCTCAAATAAAAAAGTTTTGAACAAACGAAAGTTAGATAACAACCTGGGGGATTTATTCAGAAAATTACAGATCAATCAGACATACAAAGATTTTCACGAAATTTTACAGTGAAGCACAAAAATCTGTTTTGGGACAGCACTTCCCCAAATCTTACTTCCCTCTCATTAGAGGTTATTCTTGGCACAAAAATAAAAATAAAAAGGATAAGGAGAGGTTATTATAGAAGTAATAACTTCCAAGGCTCAAGAAAACTATTGGGTTATCTCGCAAGAAGTACTTTTCTTTAATGCCTTTAAGTTAGGCATGATAGTTTGAGAAGATGCTCACATAAGAAATATGAATTGAAGTAAAAGAGAGCATCAAGAAGCAAATTCAAAGCACGTTTAAGTCTAACCCACTTCCTATGAAAAATAATCTTGTAAAGAAACAAGTCATGAAAGCACAAAGCAACAAGCATAGGAAAACAAAACAAGTGCAACTTCAAAAATTTCAACATAAAGAGGGGAAACTTAATATTGTTGAGATACATAAAACTATGTTTCCCTCTCTCATAATAACTTTCAGTAGCATCATGAATAAAATTAACAATATAACTATCGCATAAAACATTCTTATCATGAGCCACATGCATAAAAAGAATTAGTACTCTCCCTATAAATATAGTCATTCTTATTAATCGTAGTGGGAGCAAATTCAACAAAATAGCTATCATTATTATTCTCATCACCATAATCATCAAATATAGGAGGCATATTGTAATCATAATTAATTTTCTCCTCAATAGTAGATGGACTGAAAATATCATATTCATCATTGTAATCATCATATATTGGAGGTATAGTATCATCAAAGTAAATTTTATCCTCCGTGCTTGGGGGACTAAAAATATCATGCTCATCAAAACCAGCTTCCCCAAGCTTAGACTTTTCCATAGCATTAGCAATAATGGTGTTCATAGAATTCATACTAATAAAATTGCTATTAGCATGCAAATAAAGTTCCATGGGTTTTTTAATTTTCTCTTCAAACACTTCATGTCCTAACTCAAGATAAATACTATAAAGCTCTCTAATTTTGTTGTTGTTTTCCATTAAGCCTAACTAGTGAAAATAAAAACAAGAAACAAAAAGATATAATTGTAGAATCTAAAGGAAATAACTTTGAGCACTCACACACCAGCAACAGTACTAGAAGATAGCTTAGTAGCCAAAGGATGTGAGTACCTTTTACCTTAGCTCGCCGGCAATGGTGTCTATGCACTTCTATTCTTGTAGACAGTTCTTGGGCCTCCAAGTGCAGAGGTTTGTAGAACAGCAGCAAGTTTCCCTTAAGTTGAATACCAAGGTTTATCGAACTCAAGGAGGAAGTGGTCAAAGGTATCCCTCTCAAGCAACCCTGCAATCAAGATACAAGAAGTCTCTTGTGTCCCCAACACACCCAATAGACTTGTCAGGTGTATAGGTGCACTAGTTCGGCAAAGAGATAGTGAAATACAAGTGGTATGGATAATTATAAGTGGTAACGGTGCCAGAAAAGAGCTTGATGGGTAGGAAGAGACTAAAGGCAATCTGAAATAAAGATGGAAGTAAGCAAACATGTAACAGATCTAGTTGCAAACGGTGTTTCAATGCTTAGAAACAAGGCCTAGGGATCATACTTTAACTAGTGAACACTCTCATATAAATATCATCTCTTTATGATACTACTCTAAACTACTCTCCGGTTGGACACTCTAATCCATGGTAGGGCTATAACAGCACTCCTCAAAGTTCGCTTTCCCCATCTAGATAACCCCACACTGTCACCTTGAGCACTAGATGGTTCCAACAAACACCACAATTTCATAGAGACATCCAACTCCAAATATAACTCATAACAAGTATTTATGTAACCTTAGCTAAAGTGCCACACGGTGTGCACACTGTTAACTTCACACACTTGGGGATAAGCAGAGATTCATTAAATCACTTGAGTAGAAGAATAATCTATAGATTACAAAGCTCATGATCTCATAAGATCACTCATATAGAGAAAGAGATGAACACATAGCTACCGGTAGAGCCCTTAGCCTCGAGGAAGAACTACTCCATCATCATCATGGGAATCAGCAACGGCGATGGAGATGATGGTGGAGATCGATGGATATGGCTCCAGGGGCACTTCCCCGTCCCGGTAGGGTGCCGGAACAAAGACTTTCTGTCCCCCGGATCTCCCATTCGGTGTCGGCGGTGTTGCGGAACTTTTCGTGGCTGGAGGCTGGATTCTTTAGGGTTTTCTCATCAGGAGGCTTCTTATAGGCGAAGAGACGATGTCAGAGGGTGGACCAGGGTCCCACACCACCTAGTAGCGCGGCCAGGGGGACCCGCGCCACCACATGGTGTGGCCAGCCCCTGGCCCCACTCCGTCTTGTCTTCTGGCTCCGTGAGTCTTCCGGTGAAATATCGACTTTGGCTTTTGTCCGGTCCAATTCCGAGACTATTCATTTTCTGGCTTTTCTAGAACCAAAAACAGCAGAAAACAGGCAACTGGCACTATGGCATCTTGTCAATAGGTTAGTTCTAGAAAGTGTATAAAAATACCTCAAAGTGTGGATAGAACATAGGACAAATGATATAAAACAAGCATGGAGCATCAAAAATTATAGATACATTTGCAACGTATCAGGGGCTAGAAAGATCAATACGATAGCGCCTGTCAGGTAGGCGCTACAAAGCATAGTGCCTGGCAGGTAGGCGCTACACTTAAAAATTACATTCAGTTCTGAAACATCAGCTTATGAGGAAGTTCACAGCAGCGATGCAACATCAAAGTACATTCATACACATAGAACATAGTGCAATACACATAGAATAGAGTGCAATATGAAGGGAATATGCCCGAGAGAAAATAATAAAGTGGTTATTATCTTATTCCATGTTTATGATAAATGTTTATTTTGCATGCTATAATTGTATTAATTGGAAACGTTAATA
Organism: Avena eriantha; assembly: GCA_910589775.1. Lineage (NCBI taxonomy): Eukaryota > Viridiplantae > Streptophyta > Magnoliopsida > Poales > Poaceae > Avena > Avena eriantha. Next base: position 201,909,580 of record OU342746.1, read on the forward strand.
CATGTGTGTTTAATAAACAAATAGAGAGTTCCTAGTTATGCCTCTCATATAAACTAGCTCATTGATTAACAATATGATCAAGGTTTTCTGATCATGGACATTGGATGTTGTTAATAACAAGGTCACAACATTGGTGGAATGATGAGATGAACATTCATCCAAAGTATAGCAATACGATCAAAGCCATTGTGTTTAAATTGCTATAACATCATATGAAGTAATTCTAGTCCTTAGACCATGAGATCATGTCAATCACTAACACTAGAAGAATAACTTGATAACATCAAACGTCACACCGTAACAGGGTGACAATAAAGTTGGGTTCAGATACTCCAAATGTGTTATGTAGAGGCTCATAGATCAAGAGTGGGATTTGTCCATCCCGATGACGGATAGATATACTCAGGGTCCTGATGGCTCTGAAATATAGCCATCCATATCCACATTTAAACTCAATATTATTCATATTTTTGATGAAATATCTCTCCAAATCCTGCCAATAATACCTAATGATCAAAGTGGTATGCAATCCTTTCTTTTCTATTTTTCCCTGCACAGATAATGACAAAAACCAGGAGCCATGAAGAGGAGGCGGATGCTTTAACGACCAACTATACGACTAGGATAAAATTCCGATCGTATAGTTTCGGTCGTATAGTTTCCATCGACACCGCTAGGTCAAACAGAACAAATTTCGTGAAGGGACCCCTATATAAAGGAGCCTTGGGCGACGAGAAAACTATCTCTATGCCGCCTCTCGAGTCCCTTCTTCCAGATCATAAGCCGCCGAAGGAATAGACTTAGATCTAATATCTCTACCACCATAGCCATATTCCACCACTTGTAATAGTAGATCTCTTCTTTGATTGGCGACATTGTAAGACAATTTTCTATCAATCTCATGATTTCCACTACAATGTTTATGATCTTTGATCTCATCTCTGTGTGTCGGTAATTCTCCTTGGGCTAAGGGCTTCGGCCTAGCCATGTAGCTTTTTGTGCATGTTATTTATCATAGATGGGATCATGTATTAGTCTGTATGACATGATGATTATTGTATCCTCTCTTGCCTCAATCTAAGGACTTGTCAGGTACCTAAGACCCTGAGGCTTGAGCCAGGTATAGGGAGTATGAGTAATGACTAATCTGTAGGTTGGGAACCCAAGTGATAGAAGGGTTAGTGTGGCTGTATGTGCGGGATTTACTTGGGATTAACGGTGACGTCACTATGCATATCATTAGTTCTCTTTCTTCTATGGATGAGACTAGTAGGTTATTGCTATAAGCGGTTGCAGAGGCAATAGCAATTATGGATGCACTGTCCACAAAAAGACGCAAACTCTTGGTCCGGTAAAAACATAAAAGGAATTCTAAAACTCCCGAAGGTCCGTTAAAGTAACTTCACTACGCTTCTGCTTCCCGAGGATTCGATAAACTTAGGTCTACTAGGGAAAAAGAGCTATACTACATCCGTAATCTGGATCGAAAGTATCAACCCTTTTTATGGCACCATTTTTGGGGAAGCAATAGCTACCCTGGTGAGGTTAATAGGAACATTGCTAGTTTAAATTCTTGTTTTTAATTTTGTTAGTCAGCTTCAGTGTTTATTTGAAAAACCAAAAAATTAGTTAGTCTTTAAATTCTTGTTTTTATTATTATCATAAGTCTCTATTTAAGAAAACCCAAAAACATAGGAAATATGGCTGAAAAGAAGCTTGGGGAGTTTGCTACTCCCAATAAGGATTATTTGCGTACTCCTATTATTTAGCCAGCAATTGCTGCTGATGACTATGAAATTAAGCCCCATTATTTAAGTTTGGTTCAACAGAATCAATTTGGAGGCTCTGCTGTTGAGGACGCAGGTATGCACTTACTTTCACTAAAATATGTGATATGATGCGCATACAAGATGTTGACCCTGATATGGTCAAATTGCGTTTATTTCCTTTCTCTCTTAGAGGAAGAGCAAAAGAATGGTTGCTAGCTTTGCCTAAAAATACTATTACATCATGGGTGGGATGTACTTCTTTATTTATGACTAAATATTTCCCAGTTGCAAAGACTATGCAACTAAGATCTAATATTACTGGTTTTAGACAGCAATTGCATGGGAGAGGATGAAGGAATGCTTAAGAAACTGTCCCAGCCATGGGATGGAAGATTGGGTAATCCTCCATTTATTTTATAATGCTCTTAATCCTGTGTCTAGGTCTATGCTTGATACTGCAGCTGGAGGAACATTTATGGGTAAACATATTACCGAAGCAAAGCAGCTGCTAGACAATATGCAAGACAACCATGCCCAATGGCATGTGAAAAGATCAAACATGAAGAAGGTGAACTCCGTCTCACCACAAGAAAATGAAGAACTCAATGCTAAGCTTGATGAGCTCATATTAGCCATAAAATGTAAGGAAACCTAGGTAAGAGCCATCCTAGAAACTAATATTGAAGAAGTAGACTTCATAGATTGTAATGATTATAACCCTGCTTGGAAGAAGAATTATAATCCTAATTTTCAAAAACACTATTCTAGTACTGCAGGTGACTCTGTTAATAATATGGGATTGATACATTGCAAATGTATCTATAATTTTTGATGCTCCATGCTTGGTTTTATCCACTTTCTTGTGTTTTGTCCACACTTTGGAGTACTTTTCATATGATTTCTTGGACTAACCTATTAACAAGAGCCACAGTGCCAGCTGCCTGTTTTCTGCTGTTTTTGGTTCCAGGAAAGTCAGAAAATGAATATTCTCGGAATTGGACGGGACAAAAGCCAAAGTGCCTATTTTACCGGAAGACTCACGGAGCCAGAAGACGAGACGGAGAGGGGCCACAGGGCGGCCACATCATGTGGTGGCGCGGGCTGGCCCTGGAAGCCTTTCAAACTTTTCAAAACCTTTTTCATTTCCTTGTTGAGTCTCCACACATTCTATGAGCACTTTCTTGAGAGCATAGTGGCCATTCTTAGTTCTATGTGCATTGTCCCAAGACTTGTTGATTGATGCATACCTTGATATTGCTTGTTTTAAACTATTTGTATCTAGTCACTCTTGTGAACTTTGAAGGTGTCCTATGCATTTATGTTTCCTACTCTTTGAGGGACAAGCTGAATGCCACTATGCTATTTTTTCTTTATGTGAAACAAACAAACGTCTTGCAAGGCATTGTTATTCATGAATATTTTGTTTGTGCCTTTTCATGTTGCATCATAGTTTCTTTGTCTTATTGCTAGAACTTTGTCTTTCATGTTATGATTGAAGTAGTTTGATCCCAGCTTTGAATGTTTACAAATACTTTGGTCAAGTCTTTGATGGTGCATGTCACCTCAAAAATTATTCTTTCTTTTTATCACTTACCTACTCGAGGACGAGCAGGAGTTAAGCTTGGGGATGTTGATACATTGCAAATGTATCTATAATTTTTGATGCTCCATGCTTGGTTTTATCCACTTTCTTGTGTTTTGTCCACACTTTGGAGTACTTTTCATATGATTTCTTGGACTAACCTATTAACAAGAGCCATAGTGCCAGCTGCCTGTTTTCTGCTGTTTTTGGTTCTAGGAAAGTCAGAAAATGAATATTCTCAGAATTGGACGGGGCAAAAGCCAAAGTGCCTATTTTTCCAAAAGACTCACGGAGCCAGAATACGAGACGAAGGAGGGCCAGGGCCTGGCCACACCATCCCCAGGTGCGGGCTAGGCCTGGCCGCGCCAGGGCATGGTGTGGTGGCCCCAGGCACCCCCTCGGTCTCTCTCTTCGCCTATAAGGATCCTTCTGACCTAAAAACATCGGGGGGTTCGACGTTTTTCCACGAAAAAGTTCCGTTGCACCGCCGCCACCGAAGGGGAGATTCGAGGGACAGAAAGTCTCTGTTCCGGCACCCTGCTAGGGCGGGGAAGTGCCCCCGGAGCCATCTCCATCGACCTCCACCATCATCTTCATCGACCATCCATGTTTCCCCCATCTATGAGTGAGTAATCCCCCGCTCTAGGCTATGGGGATGGTAGGGATTGGATGAGATCGTTCATGTAGTGGAATCAGATTGTTAGGGCATAGTGCCTAGTATCTCTTATTAGTGCTTTATGACTTTGTTGCAACTTTGTTGTGCTTAATGCTTGTCACTAGGGCCCGAGTGCCATGATTTCAGATCTGAACTTATTATTGTTCATTATGATAGTATTGTTTCTGGTCTTATCTACAAGTTGTGTACACACGTCGTTGTCCGGAACCTATGGTCCCGAAGTGACAGAAATCGGGGTAGCCGGAAGGGAAAGGCTTTGATGTGAGGATCACATGTGTTCACGGAGTGTTAATGCTTTGCTCCGGTGCTCTATTAAAAGGAGCACCTTAATTGCCAGTAGTTCCCTAGAGGCCCCGCTGCAAACGGGCTGGCAAGACAAAAGATGTTGTGCAAGTTCTCATTGCGAGCACGTATGACTATATATGGAATGCATGCCTAGGATTGTCTAGTACTTGGGTGCTTTATCTTATTTCTCTGCAATTGCCCTATGTTCTGATTGCTATGTGAATTGTCTTGTCCATGCAACGCCCGTTCATCCATCCCTATGCCTACCGCACTCGAATCCTACTGTTTACTACTTTTGTTACTACTGTCTTTGCTTTGCTACTACTATTACTTTACTATTCCTACTACAAAACTATTGCTACTGATAAACTGCTGTGAGCAAGATTGTTTCCAGGTGCAGCTGAATTGACAACTCAATTGTTAAGGCTGATAAGTATTCTTTGGCTCCCCTTGTGTCGAATCAATAAATTGGGTCTCACTTCCCTCGAAAATACTGCAATACACCCCCTATACTTGTGGGTCATCAAGACTATTTTCTGGCACCATTGCGGGGCAACATAGCTTTATTTATCAAGTTCACTTGGATTCACTATTGTGCAAGCTAAGTTTATCTTTCTCCTTGTTTGCTTGTTTCTTTATCAAAAATACAAAAAAAAATTAGTCCCTACTCTAGTTGTTATTTTCGTTGGTCTGTTATTGTCTTGCTTTATCATGCTTGTTGTCAATGGTTGGTTTCTTTGAAACAGAAGCTTATTGGCAAGGTGGGTTCACGGAAGATCAAAAATATTATTATAAGGAACACCGCTTGTCACAAAAAGGGAAACACTTATGGGAACAAATTGATAGATTGTATACCATTCCTACAAATGTGTGCTCTACTTATAATGTTACTTATTGCTGTGATGAGTCTTGTTGCAGAAAGAGGTATAAACACCTCCCTTTTCAATGTGAGTATAGTGATAATGATACCATATCTTCCTATGCTAAAGGAATTTATGAATTTTATGATGCGGAACAAATTGAAGAATTTATTGCTTGGAAGGGTGCTTTTGAACTTGCTAGTTTGCTTGAAAATATTGATGATTCACCTTAAAAATATGAGGTGTATGGTATACTTAAATTTTGCTTTGATAATTACAAGGATGAAAATGGCTATATCCTTGAATATTTTAATAGATGCTCTCCCCAAATGGAAGAGACTAATGCCTTGCAGGATCCTATGGAAGAAGAAATTGATGAACCTGAAATCTCATTAGATGAAAAAGAGGAGGAGAGTGATGAACAAAAGGAGGAAGAATGGATTAGATACCCATGCCTACCTTCTAATGAGAGTAACTCTTTATCCCTTACATTATTTGATTGTCCCCCTTGCTTACTAAAGGAGAATGAATGTTATGTTCCTGAGGTTTCTCTTGAAAATGTTTATAATAAAGCTCTAGTCCTTGTAGATCATGAAGAGCATGCTTTATGTGATAGATATATTGTTGAGTTTCTTCATGAGGCTACTGAAAACTATTATGAGAGAGGAAAATATGGTTGTAGAAGTTTTCATGGTATTGAAACACCTCTCTATGTGCTGAAAGTTTTGGAGTTACTCTTGTTTTATCTTCCTATGCCTGTCACTTTGTTATTTCCTTATACGATTCCTATGCATAGGAAGTGGGTTAGACTTAAATGTGTTTTGAATTTTCTTCTTGATGCTCTCTTTTACTTCAACTCATAATCCTTATGAGAGCATCCTCTCAAACTTTTATGCCTGAAGATGATATTATGTCTATTATTCTTGGGAGACCTTTTCTTAAATACTGCAGGAGCTGTTATTAATTGTAATCAAGGGAAGGTGACCTTCAATGAACACATTGTCTATTTACTCAAGAAGATTTAAAGGACTTATGGTTTGAATTAAATTGAACATGTTGAGGGCATTCAAGTTGGAGAAATATATTGTCCCATACGAAGAGAAAAATTTGAAACTATTATGATTGGGACCATTGCTATCAAGGTTGAGGTAACATAATTATTAGTGGAATACAAAGTTTTGTCTCATATGAAATTGTTTTGGTAACAAGACCTGATCAACCTTGTTAACAAAAGGATTTCATTGAACAAAACAATGTTTTCACCATGATTATCTTCGCTTACTTCTATTTTATCCATTCTAGTTTTTGCGTATGCCTAACTTAAAGGCATTAAAGAAAAGTACTTGTTGGGAGATAACCCAAGAGTTTTAGTTGAGTCTTGGAAGTTATTACCTCTGTAATAACCTCTCCTTATCCTTTTTATTTGCTTTTTGTGCCAAGAGTAACCTCTAATGAGAGAGAAGTAATGATTGGGAAAGTTGCTGTCCCGAAACAGATTTCTGTGCTTCACCATAAAAATTCCTGAGAGAGCTCTGTATGTTAGATTGAGCTGTAATATTTTTTGATTCTGCCCCAGGTTGTTATCTAACTTTCGTTAGTTCAATACTTTTTGATTGGAGCAACAGAAGTACTTCGAAAAAATTTGTCTTTACCTGCTGGTCTGTTTTGACAGATTTCTGCCATTTTCTACATTTGCTTCTTGTTAGTTCCTTCTTGAGTTCTTTTGGGGAATTGAGCTTTTTGGGGGAAGTGCTACAGTAGCTAGTGTTCTAATGGAAGTTTATTTGGTGTTAGAACTGAACCTTGAGACTTATTTATCTTAAGTGCACTAATGTTGCTAATGGGATTGTGTGAAGTTTTGTATGAAGGAAAAATTTCAGGTGTATGGAAGGAATGAGTAATGAGATGAAGGATGGACTAAAGCTCAAGCTTGGGGATGCCACGCGTGTCACCCCAAGAAATATACAAGAAGTACAAGCGTCAAAGCTTGGGGATTCCCAAGGCATCCCCTTCTTCATCAATAAAAATCTCAGGTTTCTTCCAACCACTTTATTTTTATTGTTTCATGCACAGTTGTGTTGTTCTTGGAGCGTCTTCTTTTTCGTTTTTGTTTTGGTTTTTGTTTGCTTAGTTTTCTGAATAAATTGGTTGGGCCCCCTCTCTCATGCATTGGTGTTCAAATAGTCTGGTTTGGATTGGAAAAGAGTAGGAAAGCTCATGCTTGAGTGGTAAAGAGAGCTTGTTTTTGACTGTGGCCTATGCTTTGTCATGCCATGCTTGATATTGTTTTGGATTTATGCTTAGTATTCTTTGCTGTAGCATGACTTGTTATAAACAACTGAGATTGCTTAATGTGCCTTGGATGAATCATGCGTTGTTTTAGCATATTAAAGCGTAGTATAGTGGTATTCTCCTTTGATGCTTTATTTGAGTTGCTTGGCACATGCTCACACCATGTTATTACTATCTCAAGTCACCATAGCCTTTATGATCCTTTAGTTTTTAGCTTGTAGTATCACTTTATGCTTTGATCAATGATGTTTTGTCGCTCTGCATGATTATGGCCATTATTGCTCTCTCGTCTGTCGCTCCCTTACTATTGCTAGCCTTCACTTCCACTGAGTGTTTTACTCATGTTTCCAACTCCCTAAACCAAATATCTCCAAATTGTCCACCATACATACCTATTAGCATCATTTTCTACTCCCGTGCATATTCAATATGCCTTGTTTTCTTCTGAATAAAATGTTTGCTTGTTATCAGAAAGTTAGTTAGTAAAGCTCTCACGAACTTGATGGCACACTTTATTTTCTTGCATTTAATAAACCTGAACCATTGCGTCCTTCTTTGTTGTGCATATGCTTGCGCTTTATGAGTTGAAGTTAGCAGAACCATGTATCATGGGGACCGCTTTCAACGCTTCATAGGTATTTTGTACCTAGTTGATAGCATGTTCTTTTGCTTATGGATCCCGGTGGTGTGAAATAAAAGTGGAACTTGTAAGATCATGGAGTTTGTATGTATGTTAGAGAAACGCCTGGGCCGCTAGCCTAAGCCATGCCTAATCATGGTGGAAACTTGCAGCATAACCATAATGAGCATTCTATGAAGCATCCTCAATAAAAATCTATGCACATAGTAAATAAAAAGATCGCTGAGATGCTCATTGTCTGCTTGCCTTGTATTTTGATTATGGGATAGCTCCTGTGTCATGTGCAAGGGGTACTCCGTTGGTGGTTCTCTATGATACGTATATACTTACAATGACAAGAGCTTACTTGTGACTGAAGTTGAGTAGCATGAGGATCGGTCTTCGTAAGTAAGGGGCATGAGACTTCAATTTATAACTTGTCAAGCATATCCTCTTAGTTGTGTCACTTTAACCTTAATCACATTAAAGATGCTTATGATAGGGGCAATGAGAGCTCAAAGCTAATGAGTACCATACTTTCAGCATTTGGAAGCCTTTCAAACTTTTCAAAACCTTTTTCATTTCCTTGTTGAGTCTCCACACATTCTATGAGCACTTTCTTGAGAGCATAGTGGCCATTCTTAGTTCTATGTGCATTGTCCCAAGACTTGTTGATTGATGCATACCTTGATATTGCTTGTTTTAAACTATTTGTATCTAGTCACTCTTGTGAACTTTGAAGGTGTCCTATGCATTTATGTTTCCTACTCTTTGAGGGACAAGCTGAATGCCACTATGCTATGTTTTCTTTATGTGAAACAAACAAACGTCTTGCAAGGCATTGTTATTCATGAATCTTTTGTTTGTGCCTTTTCATGTTGCATCCCTATGCCTACCGCACTCGAATCCCATTGTTTACTGTTTTTGTTACTACTGTCTTTGCTATGCTACTACTGTTACTTTACTATTCCTACTACAAAACTGTTGCTACGGATAAACTGCTGTGAGCAAGATTGTTTCCAGGTGCAGCTGAATGGACAACTCAGTTGTTAAGGCTGATAAGTATTCTTTGGCTCACCTTGTGTCGAATCAATAAATTGGGTTTCACTTCCCTCGAAAATACTGCGATACACCCCCTATACTTGTGGGTCATCAGGGATCAAGTAATGGTAGTCTCCAAGAAATAGTTAAATCTTTCATAGACACACAAAATGAGCAAAACAATATCCTTGTTAAAATAACGGAGAACCATGATGCTATGCTTGGTAAATTATCTAACCAAGCTGTAAGTTTGAGGAATGATTTGCAGGCCCTCCAAGAAAGAACAAGGATTGTTGAGGCATAGCTAGGTAAGATAACCGAGAGTCAAACTCTCATTCTAGATAAATTTGCAGGTAAAGCTGAGCCCAATCCTATTGAAGACCTCAAGATGATGAGATTCCAAAGGGAGGAGCCTGAAGAACTTGATTATAGTAATTCTCCCTCAACAATTTACACCATTGAAGATCTTGTAAAAAGGATCAACATCAAGATTCCGATAAGTGAAGGAAATGATGAAGCCATCTATCAACACTTTGTTAATCAGGTGGCAATAAAGTTACGTGAGCTTGAACCAGAATATAAGAAAATTGCTAAAAAATTACTTGTTAAGCTTGATGATATATTTTAACCTACTATTAAGATTAAAATTGGGACCAATGAGATAGCTGCACTTTGTGATCTAGGTGCAAGCGTTTCAACAATTCCAAAGAGTCTTTTTAATAAGTTAAATCTTGGCTCTTTTGAAATCACCAAGTTAAAATTACATCTTGCAGATTCTACCTACAAACAAGATGTAGGAATTAAGGAGAATACTTTAGTATACATTAAAGATTGTCCTGCTCTTATTGATTTTGTTATTGTTGACATGCCTGAAGATGCTATTGCTCCTATTATATTAGGACGTCCTTTCTTAAGAACTATTAAGGCTTTTATTAATCTCCATGAAGGGAACATGAAGCTTCAATTGCCTTCACAGGATCCTTTTGTTATTCATTTCCCCAGGAAGAAGAAAGCCAAGCATGGTGAAAAGGAGGCCATCACTTTGAAGGCCAACTATTTTGGAGTGGGTGTTCCACTCATCTGGCCTAAGTGAGCAACATCAAGGTCAAGCTATTAACCATAAAAGAGCGTTGCATGTGAGGCAACCCATGTGAAATAAAGTTTTGAGTAAAAAAATTAAGTTTTAGTTTAAGTTTATGTTTAAATAAAGAGTGCTAGAAAACTCCAGTTGAGGAGAAGAAGTTCGGTAGTACTAAAAATTATGTTATATACATGTTGTTGTTGGTCGGCAATTTTTACTGCCAACATTTTGTCAAAAATAAGGTATTTCGCTAAGTTTCAGAATAAGAACTAATTATCGAAGAAACGAATTTTTTTTATGGCTACAGAGAGTTTAACGACCAACTATATGGCAGGAATAAAAAGTTCGGCCGTATAGATACTTTTGCCATCGAAATTTTTTCTTTCATATGTACTGACGGTTTAACGACCAACTATACGGTGGGAATAAAAATTCCAACTGTATAGCTCCGGTCATATAGATATCGATGCTTTCGTACAAAAAAAATTACAGGTATAGACGGTTTGACGACCAACTATACGGCGGGAACATATTGTTTCGGCCGTATAAATCTGTCCGTATAGCTGCACCGCCATGTGGAAACCCTAAAATTTTGACAGAAGACCAACTATACGGTGGGAACACATTGTTCCGGCTGTATATTTTCGCCTGTATAGTTGCGTCCAACCGCAAAAACGCCACGGGAAGGTACCTCCAACTCCAAAACTTCAATCATTTTTCTTTCTTCTACCTCCAAACTCTCTCACAACCTCAAGAGATCTTCATCTCTACTCAATTTTGTTCGATTTCCTCGCACACAAGTGATCTACAGTATGTTTCTCCTCCGATCCTCCAATTACTTTTTGTAAATTCATCGTTGATCTATCGTCATTACCAATCTAGAGTGAGACCTACTATGAACTAATTGCCATGATTCTCTTTCCTAGATTATTATTTTGAGGGGATTCTTTAGTGTGCTATGATGAGAAATATGTTATGCTTGTTATTGTTGGATCAAAATGTTTCATTTTTGTCAATTTTTATTATTTTAGATGATGAACACAAGGAGCCAAACTCGTGCCTGTGCCGCCGCTAGCGCTTCTTGGGCTGTCGCTCAAGAATGCATGGGGATACGGTTCAAGAATGAGCTCCAATGTGATTGCTTCGACATGATCAAGAACCGAGAAGTGAAGGCAACCAAGTGGGCTTGCCCCATTATATTGAACCAACTCGGTATTTCTGATGACTTCAATTTACTTTGCAATAGAGATGGCCTACAAAACTTTGTATACAATGATGTGCCTACTTATCATCGGTTAACTATTGAATTTCTAAGTTCTTTACAAAGCACCGTTAAACTATGGCAAGGAGAGTACACGATTTCTTTCCGACTTATGAATAACAACTACACTTCAACACTAGATGAATGGTGTGCATGTTTTAATTTCCCAAACAATAATGTTAATGCCTTACACGCATCCTTTACTGGCTTAGACCCTTCCCCTGCATAATATTATAATGGAATGAGTTTCACTACTAGAGTAAGCAAGGGGAAGAATATTCAACATCTTGTAATTCGCTATTTGTTCTACATTATTTCTAACACCTTGCAGGCAAGAAATGAGTTCACAAGACTCAGCGAGGAGGACATCTTAGTCCTCGCAAAGGCTGCTTTCAACAATTGTAATCCTTGTGCGCTATATGGAGCACCAATCCTCCCAAAGCCAAGGACCAATCACAGGTGGAGGCGTCATCACCGTGCTTGCCATTGTCCTAGGCATTGACCTAGGTGAGTTGCAACCTGTGCTAGGTGAGCGACGTGTTGGTTTCTCTACTTTAAAAGCTTGTGGAATACTCACTAGGAGAGGTGGTGTTTATTACCTGCATATTGCAGGAGCTGGGCGTATCTACCCTGCTCCTTTACCTAATGGTCTTTTCTCTATCGAGGAAGGACGTTTACTATAAGACTTGCAGGTTGAGCAAAATCCCGAGGAGGAGATTCCGGATGAGGATGAGGACCAAGAAGAGGAGCAAGAAGTTTCTTACCAAGAGGAGCAGCCACAAACCCGGTTCGCCACATACCAAGACTTCCCAGAACTTGGAGGGACTATGGAGAGGATGCATAGCCTCTATTTGCACCTCCAAGAATCAACTAGTAATTTATCAACTCAATTTGCGAACTAGAGTTCCGACTTTTTCCCGCCACCACAATGATTTGAAGGGCTTGCAAAAGCCTAAGCTTGGGGAAGTTTCCCCGTTATCTTTATTTTGCGTTCATTTGCTTTTATTTATTTCGAGGTTATGTTTTTTTAAAATTTGAGTTTATAAGAACTCATGTTGGTTTTCCCAACACTTTATCTTTAGTTATTTCTATTTGCTTTCGAGATTTTCTAGCCGAGATTTGTCGCCAATTTTATATTCTTTAATTCCCTCAAAACAACAAAACGATTTCGCCATTTATCTTTATTTTCCCTCTTTCTTTTCTTTCCGCCTCGAGGTTCTCATGTATTTGCAGGAGAGTGATCAACTTCAAATTTCCAAGAAATGAATCAAAAAGGAAGAGAGAAGTGGAACCAAACATGAGACGTATGCCTTATGACTCCCCACTTTTGAAGTTTGAGAAACCCATGCTAGTTAGTAGTAAATGTTGAGATATTATATTGGTGGAGTGAGTCTTTGTATTGTAGTAAAAATTTGTTTGCATGGGTATTTAGTTGGGTACGTTTTTTCCATCTCTTGTAGTTAACCAAGTCTTGCCTAAAAATTAGCTAAACAATTGAAATAAGAAAAAGTCACACAATTGAAGGCCTGGGTGTTGTAGTGTTTAGTCTTGAAGGCTTATTTCTAGAGACACTCAACACCACGGAAAATGGTAATTGACTTGATAGCTCTCTTTAAAAGCATTTGTACGATTGAATTAATGTTTAGCGGTTTTTGTGAGCATGCCAAAGTTTGACTTGTGAATCATAAGAATGATATAGCTTTATGCGTGTCAAACTTCATGGGATGCCAACAACTTCGCTAGCCTACGAACGATCTTCATGGAGGAAACTCCTAGATTTTGGCTATGAGTTGATTAAACATATGTAGCAACAATGCTATAATGGGTAAGATTCTTGGCACTCCCGGGTAGCTATTATGAGTAATCATTGTACAAAAGGAACAAAAACCTTAGTGATGCCATGAGTGTCCATCACATCCCGATACACTAATTAAAATCTTTGGCATGCTCTTAATTACTTAAGAACTGAAATTCTTGAAGGACAATGAATATAAAAGAAGTGCTTGAAAAGTCTTGATTTATTGATGTGGGAGAATTGAGATACTCTAGTATATATGCTTTTCATGACAACTCTCACACTCTCAATTTTACATGATTATACTTTATTGTTCAAAGGCAAGCCTATGAGTTGATTACATGACATGGAATAAAGTTTACTCATTTGAATCATCCATGTTAACAATAATTTTGCTACGCTATAAGGCTGCATAAAACCCGTATGATATGCTTTCCATTACTCTATCTATGTTGAAGTTTTTCAGATTTATAAAGTGGAGGAAACATGAAACTACCGATCATGAGTAAGATCATCATCTCGTTATTTCAGTTTAAATGCTGAGTTCCTTTTTGGTTTTGGTTTTCTTGCTCGAGGACGATCAAGTTTGAGCTTGGGGAGGTTGATGACTCTGAAATATAGCCATCCACGTCCACATTTAAACTGGATATTATTCATATTTTTGATGAAATATCTCTCCAAATCCTGCCACTAATGCCTAATGATCAAAATGGTATGGAATCCTTTCTTCTTATTTTTCCCTGTGCAGATAATGACGTTTGATGATGGGAATCACTACATTAAAGTCAAATATACGAGATTTTCAACAACCCGAAGAAACCAGGAGCCTTGAAGAGGAGGCAGACGCTTTAACGACCAACTATATGACCGGAATAAAATTCCGGCCATATAGTTCCGATCGTATAGTTTCCATCGACATCGCTGGGTCAAACAGAACAACTTTCATGAAGGGATCCCTATATAAAGGAGCCTCAGGCGACGAGAAAACTATATCTGCGCCGCCTCTCGAGTCCCTGCTTCCAGATCATCATCCGCCGGAGGAATAGACTTAGATCTAATCTCTCCACCACCATAGCCATATTCCACCACTTGTAATAGTAGATCTCTTCTTCGATTGGTGACATTGTAAGACTATTTGCTATCAATCTCATCATTTCCACTACAATGTTTATGATCTTTTATCTCATCTCTATGTGTGAGTAATTCTCCTTGGGCTAAGGGCTTTGGCCTAGCCATGTAGCTTTTTGTGCATGTTATTTATCATAGATGGGATCATGTATTAGTTTGTATGACATGATGATTATTATATCCTCTCTTTCCTCAATCTAAGGACTTGTCAGGTACCCAAGACGCCTAGGATTGAGCTAGGTATAGGGAGTATGAGTACTGACTAATCTGCAGGTTGGGAACCCCAGCGACAGAAGGGTTAGTGTGGTTGTATGTGCGGGATTTACTTGGGATTAACAGTGACATCACTATGCATATCATTAGTTCTCTTTCTTCTATGGATGAGACTAGTAGGTTATTGCTATAAGAGGTTGCGGAGGCAATAGCAATTATGGATGCACTGCCCACATATAATTTATCTTGCTCTAACAATTACATGCATACTTTATTTTTTATCTTTTATTCCCATCAGATGTTTTGCACAGCTACAGGTGAAACTGAGTGCCCTAGGCCATCTCTCTCCATCATCGACAACAACAAAAAGACACAAACTCTTTGTCCGGTAAAAACACAAAAGGAATTGTTAAACTCCTAAAGGTCCGTTAAAGTAACTTCACTATGCTTCTGCTTCTCAAGGATTCGATAAACCTAGGTCTACTAGGGAAAAAGAGCTATACTATATTTGTAATCTGGATCGAAGGTATCAGGCCCTCTCGGTGATATCACATTGAGATAGCTTGCAAGCAAGTGATGTGATCACTAGAATGTTATATCACGGGAATGAGAAAAGAGTGCATGTCGGTAACGAGATCAAACTAGGTATGGGTATACCGATGATCGAATCTCGGACATGTAATATATCATGAGACAAAGGGATTTAGTTACTAACATTAAAAGGTTCACACGATCACTAGAGTCATTGTTGAATGTGTGGGAGTCAGTTTGGATCTCCACGTCCCGCTGCTGATTATTAATCGGAGAGGGGTCTCTATCATGTCTGCATTATTCCCGAACCGTAGGGTGACACACTTAAGGGATACTGGCACCATTTGGAGCAAATATGTTTCAAATAAAGATTTAAGAAAGCGCTGGAATCATTTCGATGGAAACTAGAATTGTTTCGGGTGAAATTGCAGAAACTGGTTCTGCACGTGATATTGAAATGTTGTAGGGGGTTTATGTGAATGTTTGTTAACTAAAGTAATTAACAAAATTCTGAATAAAATAAATAAAAGAGTTTTATTAAATGAGAGTTGCATTAAATTTGGTGGAAATTTAATGCATGTGAGTGGACTTGTGAGTAGAGGTGTGTTTATGTGAGTGGGAGCTCCACCCACATGAATGAGGGAGAGGTGGGGGCACCCACCATGTCCGGCGGCCATGCCCCTTGGGCAGCCCCCTCCCCTATAAAAGGAGCACCTCCTCCTCCACTCTTACCTCCTCGTGAAGGATCTCTCTCCCCCTCTAGAAATTATTCCCCATGGTCTCGGATTAGCGAGATACATGTTCCCGGTGGCTTTGTATGGAAAGGAGTTGATGCTTACGCTGCATCGCTGGAGCGAGGACGTGGAGGTTGTCGGGGTACCGGTCGTGTGTGTGATCACGGCTGCACCACTGCTTTGCAGTGTTGGACTTGCTGGTGCTGGACCTGCTGGACTCGCTGGACTTCATCACGATCTTGAGATCGGCAAGTGTACGACTACATCATCCATGAGTACAACCTCTTAACGCTTTGTTGCTCTTCAAGGATAAGTTCTCTATGGATGTATATCCACCTGTTGATTGTATCTAGGTAGATAGATCTTGGTGCTTAGTTGTTCACATCGTAGGAATTTTTGTTCTCTATGCTACGAACCCAACACAATACACATAGAACAGAGTGCAATACAACATCAAAGTAAATATCCATAGTGCATACACGTAGAACATAGTGCATAGAACATAGTGCCAACACATAGTACTCGGCATAGAACTACTTCCGCCCATGTGTCCTTATGCCTCGACCCCTCCTCGGAGGTATCTTCTTTGTCACATCTGCTTATCCTTGCGAGTCGTCATCATAGTCTAGACCTCTCATCCTCCTACTAGCCCGTGACCTCCGTAGTGGCTCATCTTTGACAACATTTGCCTTTCCTTTGTTATGGAAGTCTTCTTGTGAGAAGCGATGGAAATCTTTCCTTGGCTTCAACAAGTAAGCGGAACGAATCCAGTATTCCTCCTCCGTCTCATTCTCCATACAAGGCATCTACATGTATCAAATGTATGGCTAAGGAAATGTATGTAAAACAAACCTAAACATTAAATGCAAACATACCTCATCCTCTGTACGAGCCGCTGAGGTGGTCTCATCCTCTTCATCATCCTCAAGATTAGCCACCAGATCAGAGTCAACTTGGACCTAGAATGTGAAGGTGTTGTGTACTTGGGATCGTGACAACCTAACATGTTAGATAACCGATGCATCTTTTGCGTCGAGTGCTGTAAGAAAGTAGAGGTGGTGTCAAAGCAGGTAACACAATATCCCCGTAAGAGGACTCGTTTCATTTTCATATGTACCTTGAGGAACGCTCGAAGTATTCCTTCGCCATTTTTTCTGGCCGAGTTATCGTCAAGAATAACCTCGGTTTCGTCGGCATGTTTCTTTATCTAATTTTGCTACGGAGTAAAGAACATGAACATGTTAGGCAAGGAAAAGATGGAAAGTAATGGAAGGGCAATGAAATTTTTATCGCAAAGTTGAGCGAGGACGAAATCGGGATTTCTGTCCCCTCCCTGACAAGCCTGTTGCATTCGTTGTAGGCAAGCTCGTTGAACACGCATGGGTCTTCCAATATTTCCTCCTCATAGGACGGCAGGCAAATGGAGACACGAGTACTTTCAAGAAATCACTGGAGGTAGTTGTCAAAGGCAATTGGGCAATGATTCAAGAACTCCATGACATACTTCCTATGATGGTGATCCCACTTCTTGATCTTCCTCTGCATTTTCATGTCCAACCTGCATAATAACAAAGAACTATATCAGTACAACCAAATAGAATATGATAATGCAATTGGGCACAATTTCTCGTTCTAACTAACCTATGAAGCTCCTTTTCAGTGTCCTTCCACGTCGGAGGGTGACTCTGAAATAACACAAACTGCCTCATCACACGGTGTGGCAGATGGTACTCAACTGCCCAATTGCAAATTAATGGGTAGCACATGAGCCAAAGACTATTTTCCTCCAAGCTCTTTAGGTTAAGATAAAAACCAACTGCAATACCAAAATTGTCCCCGCCACCATAAGGCTCCCACTCCAGCTGCAAGATATCAAAAGAATATGTTTTTTTGTAGATTTTGACTCATGAGTAAAACATTCTAGGAAGTAATTTAAAGACAAACATTTACCTACTCGGGCGTAAGCGCATCGAACTCGTTCATATACTTCATGTACATGGCATCAACATCGCTTGTCATCTCCGACATGACGTCCCACTTGTAAGCCCAAGTGGGAGGCGTAGAGGGTGTCTCCCAAACTCCAGCCAAGGAAGGTAGCTCGCCTGTTTCGGACGCCCTACTGGTAAACGATCCCAGATCCATACTGAGAGGAGAACCATAGCACCACCTATTCTAGAGTTGTTGCTTGACCTATGATACCTTCGATCCGGATTCATGGATGTAGTATAATAGATTTTCCCTAGAAGACCTAGGTCTAATCGAACCTTGGAAAGCAATGCTAAAAGGAAATAAAAAGGACACGTCTACAAGACTTTGTTTGTTCATTTTACCTTAGTTTACCGGACCAATCTAGTTTACTTTTATAATGGGTTGAATCAATGGATGGAGATAGGCCAGGGTTGAAGATCCACCTACAACTACACATCATATGGGATAAAAGATAATAATAAGCATATGCATGTGTAATGGTTGAATAGGGATAATCTCTTATGGGCAACACATCCTATGTTGGAAATATGCCCTGGAGACAAATAGTTATAAGGACTATTATCAGATTTCATATAGTTTATGATTAAGTTTTATATCATGCTATAACTGTGTTGAGTGGAAACATCAATACAGGTGTGATATACAAACAACCAGGGGTTCCCAGTGCAACTCTAGTCACTGGTTCATTGGTCAACAGATGATCAAGTTTCCTGATCATGTGGCATTTATGCCAGTTGGAAATGGAGTCATCTCATTGTGAGAATGAGATGATGAACCAATACCCAACCTAAACATCGTGACCCGATCATGTCACGAAGTTCAAGTTACGATGATTAAAAACGGATCCTCGTAGACTATTCCTTAGACCGTGAGGCTATATCAATCACTGTCTCCTGAGAGTGCTTAGATAGCATCAAGCGCCACTTGGTAATACAGTGGTTATAAAGGTGTGTTCAGGTACTCGGAGGAAACCGTAGAGGCAATATATGTCAAGATCGGGATTTGTCTATCCATGTGACGGGAAGATACTCAAGGGCCCACTCGGAGAAGTAATATCCAATAGTTGCGCAGCGTGTGATTTGATCATAGGGATATCACTTGTCAGAACGAGTCAAGTAGCATTGTTCAGTAACAAGATTGAACATGACATGGTGATGTCATTGATCAGATCTGGGGCAATGCAAGTATCGAGTGACAAAGGGAATAAGACACGACTGTCCCGGTTCAAACGACGAAAGATCTTCGTGGAACGCACAAGGGTCACATGGCCATCCAGGTCTCTCTGTCGATCATTGGTGCGGGAGTGTCCCGACCATATCTAGAGTGTTCCCGAACCATAGGGTATCACGCTTAAGGGCTGGATGATGCTTAGAGAGTGTTTATAGGATTGGAAGAATCGCCAAAGAATAGTAGAGAAAAAACCGGAAGGGTTTCGGTAAGTCTGGAGGATGTCCGGAGTGGAGGTGGAAGGTGTTCCATAGCCACGGAGGTTGAATAATATGTGAATGAATGTTAAATATTGATTTAATCATTTATTCATAATTATTTAATAAAGAGATAATCAATTTAAATGGTCAAAGGCTTAATGGGCCAATTTCCGGAGGGAGAGGGCCCATTAGTGAAAGGAGAGGGGGAGAAGGGGCAAGGGGGCTGGCCGACTGGGACTAGCCCCCCCCCCCCCCCCCCCCCGTGCGGGGCCCACTAGGGTGGCCGGCAGCATCCCTTCCCCCTCCTCTCCTTTAGTCCCACCCCAGGACTTTGAGGGAGGTAGTACCTCCCCTCACCCTATATATAGTGGGGGTATTTGGCCAAATAAAATACACCAATAATCAATAAAGGTCTTCTCACTTTTGGGAGGACCTCTAATTGATATTTTGTCTCTCCCCCTCTCTCTCTCTCTCGTGACCGTGGTCCCAAGTCTGGACTGCGCGAACGGGAGACATCTTCACCGCGGAGCACCGTCGCGCTGTGGGATTCGGATCCAGGAGCTCTACTTCCGCAACTACTGGTGGATCGGGGAAGCGGGAGTCATCGTCAGGCACCGGACGTGTGTAACTCCCCGCAAGGTGTCGCACTTGAGGCACTAAAGTTGTTGGAGCCAAGGAGCGCAAGGACTTCATCACAACCTTGAGGTCGGCTTCGGCTCGTCTACATCAACCACGCTCTCCTGAGCGTTGACAATGCTTTTCGGTCTTCAAGGGTAAGTTCGCGAAAAGCCCCTCTCGTTACTGTATTACTAATAGATAGGTCCTGGCAGCTTCAGGGGTTCAGGGGCGTAGGGTAAAATTTTATTGTTTTCATACGCGGAACCCCTACATCCTAATATACTAGCGCCCCTGTGATGCAATGGGCATAGCAATAGTCTTTTAATCCAACTGAGTGCACACCGAAGCAACGGGCTACAAACGATTATTAAGTGTAAAACACAGATCAAAGCGTTAAGTGGTGATGTTGTTGTGATCCCGAATGGGTCACTAAGCGAAGACCGTACTACCCTTTCTATCACTGGGGTTCCTATGAGCTTGCCGCTAGCCAAGTATCTCACCTCAATCCTTTATCAATCTATGGGATCTTGGGTACCTACAAGTCCACAAATCGAGCAAGAAGAAACCTTGATCGCCCTCGAGCAAGAAGAAACAAAAGAACTATAAGGAATTCAACGTTTAAACTTGAAACAATGAGAATAAGAATTCATTTACGGTTGGTAGTCATTTGCACTCATCACTTCATTCATTTGTGAGGCTTATCAAAGTTAGAGAGATGACAATAGTACTATACAAGCTTCAGTAAGTCAAGACAATCAAAGTAAAGTTTAATATAAGTATAAAAAACTAGAAGTGTAGAAATCAGTCTAATTCTTCTAGTTAACTCTCAGCTTGCCAAGGAACACTAGGATGTTTAAATAGCATAATTGAGTAAGAGAGTTTCATGTCCTAAGTTGCATAACAACGAAGTGTCTTATTTACACCCACATCAATAAATCAAGTCTATTTAAAATACTTCTAATCCAATCATTATCTTTCAAGAAAATTCATAAAGTAGTAACAAGACCATGCCAAGGACTTATTATGTGGATCTTCATACATATCTCTTTTCTTTTTCTCATCAATCATTTTTTCTTCCTCTTTCAAAGATCATTGGTTGTTTATTTTACAAGTGCTTGCACAACCTTTGGGAGTACCAATACTTTTGCCCTTATATTGACACGTATGCCACTCATATCATCAACTCATAGCCGAAATCCGGGGTTATACCATAGATCGTTCAAAGGCTAGCGGAGTTGTTGGCATCCCAAAGGTGTGCATGAGAAACATAGAACTTTTTCTCTTTTTTATGCTAGTACAGCGGTTTGATCCACAAGGTTAGCTTTGGCATGCATCACAATTACCACTAGACTTCATTTCAATCAAACTTCTCCTTTCATGAGTGTCGTCAAGACTATCAAAATATCTATGGGGTTAATATCTTCAAGGGTATACTCTCAACACAATCATTCATCAAACAAGTCATAAATTTCAAACTTTTTCTTATTGTACTTGTTTGGTAATATTATTTCCAAGGCAAGACTTGGTTAGCTAAAAGAACTATAGCAAAAGCTTCAACAACTAATCATCATACTAATAAAAAGCTCTACTCTAACCATATTAAGTTACTTCCACTAGCATGGCATCTTAGCAAATCGACCAACTAGGATAAACAACTCAAACTTCAAAACTGGGAGACATAGGACATACCTCTCATAAGTGAATTCATGATCCTCTTCCTTATAGGGATGTGTTCCTTCAAAACTCAAACATGATTACTCTCATAATAATATTAATTAAAGCAAAGAGGCAAAGTGCGAATCCACATTTACAAAAAAAGGAAAAACGGAAAAATCTTTTTGTATATTTTAGGATAGGGATTAAAGAATAGAAAAGAACTTGCAACCAAGAAAGGGACTAAGAAAAGAAAAAGAAATGAAAAACAAAAGCAAACTAAAATCGAAAGCAAATTTAAAAGCGAAGTGTTGGAACAAGCCAACATGAGTGTTTCAAAGCTCCCAAGGAGCTAGAGTACAAACTCATTATTACACAAATAAATTTGTCGGGGGAACACATCCCCAAGCTTAGGTTTTTGCAAGCCCTTTTGTTGCCCATTGTGGTGGCGGTGGATTGTCTCCCATGTTCCATTGGCTGCTCCAATCATGGAACTGGGTGGCGAGGTTTGCAAAAGCATCTCGAAGGTTGATGGAGAGTTTGTTCATGTTTTGAATATTTCCTTTGAGCGCATAGATATCTTCATAGGTGGTGTAGTAGTTTGGTGGTTGCACATGTTGTTCGGGTCCCTCTTGTTATACTTATTCATCTTCTCCTCCCCCACGGGTATTTCTTGATGGGATAGATTTGTCTCAACCTGCGCGTCAAAACGCAAACATCCATCCTCAATAGAGAATAGACCATTAGGTAAAGGATCTGTGATCAAGTGATCCGCTCCAGGTATATGAAGGAAGTATCTACCATCAGTTCTAGAAATCATACCACATGCTCTTAGAGTAGAAAGACCGAGACAGTGACTTCCTGTCAACGGTTGGACATTACCTAAGTTGATGTGAATTGCGCATGCAAGAACGGTTACAACTCCTCCTCCGCATATGGGTCCTCAAGATTGAAGAGCCTAATGCTTAAGCTAAAACACAAGAAGAGCGCCCAAATTTGGCATTAAGTTACAATTAATAATAATAGCCTTTGCGAAGATCATCACGTCCTCCTCATTAATTCTAGTAAACTCACCACATGTGTGCAAGGTGTTAGCAATAACATAAAAAAATATCGAATAGCGGGATGATCAATTTGGTTCCCCTTGGGTGAGTTTCCACGAATTCTCATTAAATTAAAGTACTGCCAAGGTGCAGGATTTAAAACAAAAGTAGTGGAGCGTATGTTGGTGGTGTTGTTGGCAAACCCAAAATGTTGAGCCCATTGGTCGAGTGTCAAGGAGTACTCATACTTCATAAGATGGAAGTTGATGCAATCAACTCTAGGCCTTTGATCCTCAGAATAATAGTGAGGCTCCACCGTATGCATCAAGGTGTTGACGAACTCAAGTGTCAAGCGGCGATACGTGGTGACCTCCTGAAAGAGAAAGTCATACACACCAACATTGTTGCAAAGTAAATCGAAATTAGCACGAATGCCAAATTAGTTCAGGATATAGGGACACGCCCACTTGGTGGACTCGATTTCTCGGAGCTTGAGACGGTTAAAACGGTTCAGCTGAAACTCCTCGGTGAACTCAATACCAAGTGACTCGGGGGTCAACGTATCAACGGGTGGTGCGGAAAGGTTCCGCAGCCATCACATGTGTACGGCTCCTCGTGTTCATCTAAAATAAAATAAATAAATATTGCTAATAAAAGTTTTTAGTCCAATAGAAACATAGCATAAACAATTCTCTACAGTAGTTACAAAAGATACTCCTCTAAAACAATACTAAGCATGCTCAAAATCAAGATTAGATCAAGAATAAGACCTAAGTATAGATTGATAATGATGAAAGATTGAGTCAAGCTTTAGCAAAAATAAGTTGAAGATCGGAGGAGAATCATACCTTAGATCGATTGAGTGCGAGGAATCAAAGAAAGATTGAGCAAATTTAAAGATCAAATGGAGGTGGTTTGGAGTTTGGAGGAAGAAGAAAGAGAAAGATTTGTTTTGGGGATTTCTAGGTTACCTCCTCGTGCTGTTCATAGCGGCTGCGTACATGGTACGGGCGGGTGGCTGAAGCCCACCCGTACCAGGTGACATACCTTGGGGGTTATGAATCCCTTCCATCAATGCACTCGATACGGGCGCACGGTATGGTCGCACGAGCCTGTATTGCTAGTCGTTATTCATTCGGTATCTTGGCTTGAAATCTAATGATTTGCTCAGGGGTACGGTACGGGCACGTCCGACCGTACTGGTGATCGTTAAGAGCACTATTTCCTACGTCAAAATTCATAATTTCTATCTTCTTGAGCCTCGATGTGGTACGAGCGCACGGTACGGGCCCTTCTGGCCATACCACAGGTCATTAAACGGCTTGTGATCTGCAAAACTCAACAAATTTGATTAGTAGCTCTGTGCGTCTTTGCACATCTTATCAAAGGACAAGATAACAACAAGTATACTATATAAAAATCAACAATACCTCTTAGGCCATGTGTTAGTAAA
This sequence comes from Avena eriantha, assembly GCA_910589775.1. Lineage (NCBI taxonomy): Eukaryota > Viridiplantae > Streptophyta > Magnoliopsida > Poales > Poaceae > Avena > Avena eriantha. The sequence goes on from OU342746.1 coordinate 201,933,630, forward strand.
ATAAAAGATCGAGGATCACCTTATTACTTCTCTCTCCAAAGGTCTTCTTGAAAACTCTTTATTAGAAACAAAACAAAACAAATACAAAACAACAAAACTAAGAAGACTAACAGAAAAGCAAAAACTTTATTTCACATGGGTTGCCTCCCATGAAGCGCTTCTAGTTAAGGTCAATTAGCTTGACCCTGATGGCAATCATTTAGGTTTAATGAGTGGAATGCCCACTCCAAAAGTAATTGGCTTTCAAAGTAATTATACTGTTGTCATCAATAGGCTTGGCATTCTTCTTCCTAGGGAAGTGGACTATAAAAGGATCTCTAGATGGTAGCCCTATTCTCACATTCCCCTCATGTAAATTAATTAAAGCTTTGATAGTTCATAGGAATGGCCTACCTAGAATTATAGGTGCTATGGGATCTTCAGGCATGCCCACAATAACAAGATCAATAAGAGCGGGACTACCTTTAATTTCTACAACTATATTTTATTTTATCCCAACAACTTGTTTATAAGTTAAATCCGCTAGATGGAGTCTCAATTCAATGGTTACAAATGGCCCCAAGTTTAATTTATCAAATAGGCTTTTCGAAATTGTTGAAACACTTGTAGCAAGATCACAAAGTGCGGATATCTCATTAACTCCTGGCTTGATTTTAATAGTAGGCTCAAATATATGATCTAGCTTAGTAGGAATCTTATCATCTAGTCTCTTATACTCCATCTCTAAATTTCGAACTTTAGATGCTACTTGTTGTATAAATTGTTGGTACAAAGCATCATTACCTTGTTCTATACCGGGATTCTTCACGGTGATCATCTTTAGTAGATCTTCCACGGTATATTCTAGTGTTGGCGCATTGCTATAATCTAGATCTTCAGGATTATATTCATTGGTTACCTCCCTCATCATCTTGAGGTCTTCTACCGGATTCGGCTCGGGCTTTCCAGTAAAGTTTGCTAGTATGAGAGCTTGGCTCTCAGCTTCCTTGCCCAATTGAGCCTCCATGGTCTTTGTCCTTTCTTGTAGAGTCTGCACATCATTTCTAATTGCAACAGCTTAGTTAGATAATTTTCCTATACTACTTTTATGGTTCTCCGTGATTTTAATAAGCATATTATTTTACTCAGTTTGAGCTTGTATAAGAGTTCTAACGGTTTGCTCAAACGAGAGATTGCCATGATTGGCTCCATTATTATTAACATAATTATTGTAAGGAGCTCCTGTAGGATTATAATAATGTTTTTGAACATTAGAAGCATAATTGTTATTTTTCCATGCAGGATTAAAAGGAGTGCGAGCTATAAAATTGACATCATTATTATCGGTAGTGATGGCATTAACTTGGGTATCTTCTTTACCCTTTACTATTTTAAGTAGCTCGTCTACCTTATATGTAAGCTCTTCATTATTTACCTCGGTAATTGAACTTACTCTCTTCGAGGTTCTCTCCACATGCCATTGGGCATGATTATTTTGCATATCATCCAGTAACTTCTTTGCAACACTCACTTGCTTTCCCGTGATTGTTCCTCCTGCTGCATTATCTAGCATAGACTTAGACATTGGGTTAAGACCATTATAAAGCAAATGTAATATAAGCCATTCTTCCATCACATGACTAGGACAGTTCATTACGGCTTCTTTCATCCTTTCCCATGCAAACGCTAGTGGCTCACGATCTTCTTGTCTAAAGCTTGTAATATTGGATCTTAGATGCATAGCTTTAGCTGAGGGAAATTAGTCATAAACAAATTAGTACATTCCTCCCAAGACTTAGTAGTGCCCTTTGGCAGAGCTAGCAACCAATCCTTAGCCCTTCGTCTAAGATATAAAGGAAACAATCTTAATTTAACAGCATTTGGATCTACATCCTTAATACACATCATGTCGCAAATTTCAGTAAAAGTATTTAAGTGCAAACCCAAATCCTTAGAAGATGAGCTCCCAAATTGGTTTTGTTGAACAAAACTTAAAAGGTTAGGCTTTATTTCATAGGTTTCCGCATGAACAACGGGCTGAGTGATAGGTGCACGAATAAAATCATCAGTGGGAGTAGCATACTCCCCAATTCTCTTTGAGCCATGGCTCTTATATTTTTGGTAATTTTTAAGTAAAGGAAACAAATAACAGGTAACTATTTTTTGGGGGTTTCAAATAGATAACAAGAAAGTAAATTAATAACAAGAAATAAAATAAAACTAATAATAAAACTAAAAACAAGGTCTCTAGTGACCTCACAAGAATAGCAAAATTGCTTCCTCGGCAACGACGCCAGAAAAAGGGTTGATACCTTCGATCCGGATTCACGGATGTAGTATAATAGCTTTGTCCCTAGAAGACTAGGTTTAATCGAACCTTGGAAAGAATGCTAAAAGGAAATAAAATGGACACATCTATAAGATTTTGGTTGTTTGTTTTACCTTAGTTTACTGGACCAATCTAGTTTACTTTTATAATGGGTTGAATCAATGGATGGAGATAGGCTAGGTTTGAAGATCCACCTGCAGTTGCACATCATATGGGATAAAAGATAATAATAAGCATAGGCATGTGTAATGGTTGAATAGGGATAATCTCTTGTGGGCAACACATCCTAATATACTAGAGCCCCCGTGATGCAATGGGCATAGCAATAGTCTTTTAATCCAGCTAAGTGCACACCGAAGCAATGGGCTACAAATGATTATTGAGTGTAAAACACAGATCAAAGCATTAAGTGGTGATGTTGTTGTGATTCCGAATGGGTTGCTAAGAGAAGACCGTACTACCCTTGTTGTCACTAGGGTTCGTATGAGATCGCCGCTAGCCAAGTATCTCACCTCAAGCCTTTATCAATCTATGAGATCTTGGGTACCTACAAGTCCACAGATCGAGACAAGAGACAAAGAAACAAAAGATACAAATCTCTATTTGCAAACAAAACACAATACTCCCATGAATTAGATGCACATAATTGCTGCGAGGTTTCTCTCCAACCCGCAACCCATGAGGACTACTCACTCATAACAGATAGACCTAGGATAGAAAACATTGTGCAAATACTTAGATTGAAATCGAATATTCTTACAATGGTCGCCAAATCACAAGGAGATCTAAAGTACAAAACAATGGCTATGGCTAATGGAGGGGATGGACAATGGAAGTGATGAACAACGGATGAACAATGGAGTGGATATCCTTTGGTGGTGTTGTGATGTAATCTGAGAATGGCAGCTCTCTGGCCGGCGGCTAGAGCCTCAACATATATAGGCGTCTTCACAAAAGTTGTAGGGTTTGACGAGACGAGGACACCTCCACATGGTACGGGCGGACGACACAGGTGGGCCTTGCCTGTACTAGTGGTCGTTAAGCTTGCTGTCGTCTAGGAATGGCTTCCCAATTACTTGGTCGTGTGGACTTCCTCAAAAACCTTCAGTATGTCTCCTAATTTCGCATTAAAAAGCGTGATTTCTGGCACAACACAATTCAAAGCAAGATTTTGCATATCTTTGTAATTATTAGTCATTAGTGGCAAGGATTGAGAGTTTCCTGTCAATTGCTTGCCCAAAAACAATGTTTAAACACGGTGGAAGATGGCTATTTTTGGAGTCATCAACCTACAACAAGCATCATCCAACTACAAGTAAACAAAAAAGGTTAGGATATGATATGTGTGGAGTGGAAATGTACAAATGAACTAAGTGTGAACAAGTGATTACCTGCCGGTACAAGTAGGCAAGAGCTGTCGAACCCAACTAATATTGATATCAAAGTGTGTTAGAGCCTTCAGGCACATCCATTGAGCATTCCTACCTCTGTTGTCAGCAAACAGAGTCCTATAGAGGACATACCATGCGTACACATGATCATGTATCTCTATCACCTCAACCTTGGCTGGCTCCAGGCAATGCGCAAAGTTCTACACAATCCACGCGTATGTCACGCCTACTAGGAATATATCTCCACTGTTGTCTTCAAGTTCTTCTAGAGCCATACCAATAAGTAGCTGCATCTCATGGCGCCACCTGTCAGAATCTGTGTTCATACACAAAAGGTTCACAGCGATAGGAAGTCTAAAGATCATGAAAACATCCTGAAGAGTGGGGGTAATCTCGCCAGTTCGAAGGTGGAAAGTGTGTTTCTCCGACCTCCACCGATCGACAAGTGCGGTGATGGCAGCCGCGTTGAGATTTGGTGTTGACCAGCTCACAAGCATGATGAAAGGGAGGAGGCCTAGCTGCTCTATGTACGGTGTGTACCGGTTGTCGTACGGCATGTCACTCGAGGACATGCCATCAGACCGAATCTTGAGGGGATGAAGCTTCTGCATACATACAAGTAAAAATATTATGCTTCTTTACAGGTCCAACACAACTGAATTAATGGAAAAATTAAAACAAACAAGTCCAAGTATGGTTTTATTACCATATGCTTCTCTGCCATCAAGTATCCCTAGTGTTGAGTATCATAATAATCATCAAGTAGCCACACCATCCTACATATATATTCCAAACATCAATAAATATGTGAGTGGTTCATCCTATGTCGCCCTTGTTTCAATTTCTACAAGGAACTACAAAGCATATGGGAGCACATTATTCATACATTCATACAAGTCCGTATAAAACCATCATATACAACGCAAATAAACAACACACTTACATTCCCCAACAAATACAACTAATATACAACTACCAAGTCGTGGTGGTGTCACGGCAGATGCCATGGATAGGCTAAAGATGGGGACAAAGTCTAGTAGTGGTATCCAATGAGGGATAGTGTGGTGATTCCACATGCAGATGCTTTGTATTCTCAAGATCTATGGTGTTTACAAATGCGCCTTGAGCTGTTCGTGGGGAGATGGAAGACGAAGTTTTGTATTGCCCATCCCTCTCTCTAGGGTTCTTCCCTTAGTAAAATGATCGACCCCCCCCCCCCTCTAGGAGTTCCTGGCGCACCTTATAAAGGGGTGGCCAGGTTACATTTAGGGCATACGTGGAGAGCATATTCCTAGAATATGCTTCTCCCAAAATAGCAAAGCGGTGCGCTCCTTTTTCCCTTTGTAAGCCACCTAGAGCCCATGGCGTAAGCCTCTGTGGCGCTGTGTCACCTAACCAGCAACGACATCACCTTTGTCGGCCCGTCCTGCTGGTCCTTCTCTCTGTCTTCTGTGCTCTCTCTACGGTGGAGAGAGAAAAGCGCTGACCATGGAAGATACCTTCCTTCTTCTGTAAGCAAAGTAGTAACCCGGTTGCCGCCTGGTTAACTCGGCCCTCAGGGTACCTGCAAACAAATAACTTGAGGGTGTCGACATATGCTTAATGTCGGCTGAGGTAACATTGGGTGAACACCACTTAGGTCGGGTCGACCGTAACTCAGTTGTCCTTAAGGTACGTCGGCCAGCACCTGCTTTGACCTTGTTGTACCTCGGCAAACCTTGCCTTTATACCTCGGCTTGACCCTACTCGGGGTCATCCCCCAACATTAGGCCCCAAAGCTGGTGCGGGCTTAGCAACTTCAGCTGATAAGGCCACAACAGGTTCAATCCACTAGATTCCTAGTTCTTCTTGCCGAGGTATTTTTATGTCAGCACGTTCCAAACTTAACTCGGCTATTTAGCTTGTAGACTTGTTATTTACTTTGACCTCCCTTGCATTGGCCCTCTCTGAGTTATTCCTTGTTGGCCGGGTTATACTCTTGCATCCGGGTCATCCCACTTAGATGATTTCCTTCTCGTGTACACTTCCTTGCATCCTACGTGGCAGGTAATCATTACCTTTTCCTCATTTTAAGGGCATGTGCATCAGTTACTGCGCATGTTGTTAGGTATTACTACACGCACATCACATCGTGGGTGCCTCTTCGATAACCGCAGTGCCACGTCGCGTCACACGATCCACTATGCTATGTAACCTCCTATGTGGCTTGCTCCTGATTGGCTCCTTCGGCAAATACACGGCCACACTATATGCCCATTGCACCCTACGATCCCACTACCCCTGCTAGGGGCATGTTAAATAGGGGAGCAGGGGTCTCCCTTAGCCACTTTACCCCGCTCACCTCCGCTTCTTCTTCTTCCCCGTAGCACCGTTGACATCGTTGCTTCCACTTAGCGATAGCGCCGCCACTACCGCTCTCTGTTCCTCGCTTGCCTCGCCGCAGCTCTGTTGCTCGCTGCTGCTATGGGGCCTCATCAGTCAAAGCCCTTTTTCCCCGCTTAGGATTACGCCTCTGAGGAAGAAGATCTGGAGATGCCTCAAGACATCACCGTCACTGAGGAGCACGAGGAGGGAGGCACCGCCCATGAGTGCGGTGCTTGGGCCGGCTCCTGGGTGTGCCAAGATGACCTTGACTGGCTCATGTGGACCTGCTGCGTTCCCGCCGGAGTTAGAAGACGCCTCCCCGGCGATGAACTTGTCCTTGCTCCCGAGCCTGGTGAGTTTGTGGTTTTCCTTTCCCACTTCCAGCGCGGCTTTGACCTTCCTATCAGCGATTTCTTCCATGATTTCCTCACCACCTTCGTTATTCAACCCCACCATCTTCCTGCGAATGCCATCACTTCTCTCTCTGCCTTTGTTTCTGGAGTCGAGGGCTATCTAGGCGTGTGGCCCTCTATTCATATCTAGTTCAAGTTCTTCATTTTCTGGGACAATGTTGTTCTGAATAAGGAACTTCGCCCGACTAACAAATCTCTAACCAGTGCAGGGCGGCTTCCATCTCACCTCGACGAGACTCCATTTTTCCCCGGGTTACCGGCTTGGAGTCCTGCAAAGGGTGGGCCAAGATGTTCTTTTACATAAAGAATGATACCTCATAGGATAAGATCCGGCTGCCTCCTTTTTTTGTCGGCATACCTGATAGGAATCGATGGGGACGGATCCCCAAGAAGTTCAACACCTTAGTCGATCTGATAGAGAAGCGTATCATTAATCTGAAGGTAGAAGGGATGACCAACGAGGATCTAATGCTCACTTTATCCGGAGCCTAATATGTTCGCTGCAGCAACACACCAAACTCTGCCATATGAGCGAGCATCTCGACCCTAACTAATTTTCATCCTTTGAGCTCTCCAACTCCTAGATCTTCCGTCGGGTTAAGGATATCCTCATGATGCCCTTGACCGAGGATTGGGAGTGGTGGCTAGAGCACTCCAGCCGAGATAGGCCAATTCCCGTGGTACTTCTCTTATGTGATCCTTTTTCCGAGTTACACTTTATGTCGGCCTGTATAATATTTTTGACCCTCTTGACCTATTCTTTTCAGAAGTTCCTTTAGCAAACAATAGAGGACACCTTGACCCCGGACCTCAAATGGGGCAAGGATCAGGATAGCTCAGATCCGGAGGAGCCGGACTCAGAGGTGTTCATGCCTATTGCAGACTCTGGATCCAGCCAACCCTCCGGTAAGACTTATGTCTTAAGGGATTGGTTGGATGACGATGAAGATGATGATGATTGTGAGGTCTTGGAAGTATTTAACCATGTTCCTATCTCATATCCCTATCCTGTTGATCCCCCTCTAGCTAACCCGGCTGGTTAGGTACACGAAGTGACTCCGGTGGCAGTGGGAGATCTGGCCCCTCCAGTCTTGGCTAAGAAGTGACCTACAACCTCGGTTGCTTCTTTCGAACCACCCAGGACCGGGAAAAGATACAAGAATTCCACCAACAAGGTCGGCACCAAACCCCTTGTCAAGACCATCGTCTAGAGAGCTCCAAAGCCCAAAGATCCACCTACTGCATCTGTGTAACTCCTCCTTTCCTTTCTTGTTATTTGAGTAGCGTAGCTCTTTTAAAATGTATTTCCTGTTTCTCTCTTTCTTGTCTAACTTGATACTACTTTGTGTTTGACTCGGCAGGGCCCTCGAGGACATTTCCCAGAGCGGTCCCAGCATAGCCTCTCCTTTTCACGGGAATCCACCTTCTCCGTGCCACGACGATGCTTCTGTTCCGAGCCCCGTCCGGGAAAGCTCCTCCGCTACGCCGAATGTCAATTCACCTCGGCAGGTGTAGAGCAACGTTGGCACAGAGGGGGTAGGTGCCCCCAAGGACATGGCTATGACGGATTAGCCAAGTGCCTCTTCTGCTCCGCAACAACAAGATGACGATGGTGCCAGCAACATCGGCACCGAGAAAGTTTCTATCGAGGTGTATGTGACTCTGGTACCGACCTAAGTTCAACCTCAGCCTCAACCTTGACTTGTTCTAGCTTCAAGTTCTTCTCCACAAGCACCTCCTGCCTTGTCCGAGTCTACCCAGACTCGGTGAGAAGACCAAACTCAGCCGAAGCCTCGGACCAAGTCTTCTGCGCCAGCTTCTTCGGCTGGAGTGCAACCTTCAGCTTCGCAGCAATAGGCTAAGCCAGTTACCAAGGCCAAGAAATCTGCCGACGTGACCAAGGTCAAGCCCGCTGCTGAGGCCGCCAAGGCAACGCCTAAGGGATCAACCGCTAGGTTCGGGCAGCACACAATTTCTTCAATGATGCAGCAAGGCAGCGTCGCCTCTGGCCCAACTCTGGACAAGCAACTCTCATTGCATTCTAGTCCGGCCGCTGCCAAGGCTGCACGTCAATCTGCGCACGAGAAAGGGTTGGTCCTGGCTTGGACTCTTAGTGGTGGGAGCCTCGGCTCACTCGCTGAGTTCTCCAAGAACTGGAATAACGCTGAATACAATGATGTCAGCTCCGGTAACCCAACAAAGTTTGGTCCTACGAATATTGGTGCGCAGATGAACACTGCTAGCAAGGCCATTGCTTATGCCAGCTAAATGATGGAGGTAAATCCTTCAGCCATCTCTTTACATATGTGCAAGTACTTGTAGATATATCCTCGAGTCCCCGAGCCTCTAGGGGAGTAACACGTTACTCGGCCGGATGCTCTTAATAAACTTGTGCAATTTCCCCGTAACTTGTTCCCAAATCCGAGGTATTTTAACTTGCTAAAATTATTGAGTAGCTTCAAATATCCAATCACCTAGAGCCAGGTTAAGTTCCACTTGACTCGAATCTAAATAACTTCAAATATTCACTCACCTAGAGCCAGGTTAAGTGCCACTTGGCCCGGGTCTTGAGTAACTTCAAATATTCACTCACCTTGAGCCGGGTTAAGTTCCACTTGGCCCAGGTCTTGAGTAGCTTCAAATATTCACTCACCTAGAGTCGGGTTAAGTTCCACTTGGCCCGGGTCTTGAGTGGCTTCAAATATCCACTCACCTAGAGCCGAGTTAAGTTCCACTTGGCCCGGGTCTGAATAACTTCAAATATTCACTCACCTAGAGCCAGGTTAAGTTCCACTTGGACCGGATCTTGAGTAACTTCAAATATTCACTCACCTAGAGCTGGGTTAAGTTCCACTTGGTCCGGGTCTTGAGTAGCTTCAAATATTCACTCACCTAGAGCCGGGTTAAGTTCCACTTGGCCCGGGTCTTGAGTAGCTCCAAATATTCTGTATTACTCATGAACTAACACTTTTCTTTTCAGATCACCCACCAACCGTCGCACCGTCGAGTTTCAGCATCTTCTAGACACACATAAGGAGCTTTCTTCAAAGCATAAGGCCTTGCTGCCCGAGCTGAAGAAGAAAGGTAAAATTTTCTCCTTGATACTTTCAATTTTACCTCCCTCCATCTTGGCTTGCCGGATTAACTTGTGACTCGGATTTTGCGGTCAATGTGGAGGCCTAGAATGAGGCGCTGAAAAAGGAGGTGGCCGAGCTAAAAGGTACTTTTCCTCCGCTTCTTATCCTTTATCCTTTTTCCTTATGGCTCGGCGGGTTATTATACCTCGGCTCTACTGGGTCAAAAAATCATTGCAGTGTCTCTTCAAGATAGCGTGCCCCTGCCTGACATGATGCTCCACTTTCTCGAACAAGCAAAACAACATCAGGCCTAGCTGAAGGAGAAGGACGATGAGATCCTCCAGCTTTGTGCCGAGAATGAGAAACTCCAACAGCTCTAGAAGACTGAGATTGAAAAATAAGACCAGGATTGATAAGAGCAAAGGTCCAGCTCAGGGGCCAGATTGATAAGAGCAAAGGACTTCTTCAAGAGGCCGAGGCCAAACTTGAGTCGGTGAACACTACACTTGAAGATTTTCGGAAGAAGCAAATAGCTTGGCTGGCTCAACTGACTTGGATCCACGGCCTCATAGCCTGTAAGTTTCTTTGTTCCGAGTCTTGTTTCCTATTGCCGAGGTTACTCTTCTTTTTGCACTTTTTTGAGTTGATTTTCGTTTGAACTTTCAGACAATTTTCCTCAGTCCAAGGCCCGCTCCGACGTTGCCATCCGCAAGATCTAGGAGAAGAGAGCTGAAGCTGGCCCTATATCAGAGGAAACTACCATTAACGAGTCCTTGGCTGGTCTCGTGGCCTGCCTCGAACTCATGAAGGTCTTTGGAGTGGGGCTCCTCGGCGCTGCCATCAATACCTTTCATACCCAGTTGATACGTCCATAACGTATCTATAATTTTTGATGGTTTGATGCTAATAATATGCTTTTGACAGTCCTTTCTGTATAAAATTTATGATTTATTTGGACTAACCAACTAATAGTTGCAAAAGTGCACAATGTTCTTGTTTTACACTTTGATGTGTAGGAATTACCAAGAATACAAGTGGAAACCTTGTTGGAGTCAAATTGGGATTTTTCCAGAAATCTGTCTCAGAACTCTTTTTGAAGATGGTCATGTTTCTGGTCGAAGATAGCGTCAAACGGAAAACTTTTCAACTACAACGTTGTTGAAAATTTCGCGACAAACGTTCTGGACATAAAATTTAGCTGATCCCGAGTCCAGACGGGCCTTCTAGACCCGATTTACTGCAGCCCAAGATGGGGTGACGGGAATTCGAGAAGCTATATAAAGGGAGGAAACCTAATTCGCCCAGGGTATCTCCACCCAAGAATTTGCACCCATCAAAGCCACGTTTTTTCCTCCCCTGTGGATCCCATCTCCATGGGGGAGGGCTCCCAAGAAGTCATGAAGGAAGGGGGCTAAGGGGCGATGTTCCCCCATGATACCGGCGGCGGGGAAGGAGGCCCCCGCGCCGCTGCCGGCACCGCCGCCGCCTTCTTCACCACCTTCACCATCATATCCATCACCTAATCCTCCTAGTATGTAGTGGTTCATTCTCCCACACACCTCTGTATCGTCCTATGTAAAATGGTGTTTGATGCTATAAGTTATAATTCTATGATCTATGTCATGTTTGTGTAGTTTCTTTGTTCTTAAATTGAATGATTGAACGTCTTTGGTTCATTAGAGTTGTATGTTGATATGGTACAGTCCTTTGGTGTCCAGTATATTTGTGCGCGCATGGATTAAACATCATAGGGTTTGTAGTATGTGTAAAAGGAAGGGGGAGTTCTGCCGAAGTGACAGAAACCTGAGGACGCGAACCAGAACCTTGCACGTATGGGAGTAAGAGGACCATTAAACTTAAGGCTATGGTTGGAAACCTTAATGCATTGATTAGTACTTACGGATGTTTGCTAACAATCCAATCATATAGTACATGTAATTCCAAGTAGTGAAGCGCATGTATATTTAGCCTCTCCCACATAGAAAACTGCATCGAAGATAATGAACCTGATAATTCGCTATTTAAACTCGGACAAAGCTACCACAATTACCACCATTATTTCACACTCATGGTTCTATTAGTTTAGTGTATTTTATTGCTGTAGCAACTAGCTTTACTTTCTTGTTATTTATTATCATGCAAAGCTATCTCTATTACTCGTATTGTTGCTCTAGTTTTATTTCCTAGATAACGCAAACGTTTAGTGTGCGTAGAGTTGTATCAGTGGTTGATAGAACTTGAGAGAATATTTCTTACCTTTAGCTCCTCGTTGAGTTCAACACTCTTACTTATCAAAAAGGCTACACACTTTTATATTTGAGCAACAGAAGGTCTTCGAAAAAAATTGGTTTCTATCTGCTGGTCTGTTTTGACAGATTTCTGCCATTATTGGCATTTGCTTCTTGTTGATTCCTTTTTGGGTTCTCTTTGGGGAATTGAGATTTTTATGGGAAGTGCTACAGTAGCTTGTGTTTTCATGGAATTTTTATTGGTGTTGAAACTGAACCCAAAGACTTACTATCTTGAGTGCATTAATGTTGCTAATAAAGAATGTGTGAAGTTTTGTATGAAGGAAAAATTTCAAGTGTATGGAAAGAGTGATGTAATGAGATGAAGAATGGACTAAAGCTAAAGCTTGGGGATGCCACGTGTGTCACCCCAAGAAATATCCAAGAAGTACAAGCGTCAAAGCTTGCGGATGCCCAAGGCATCCCCTTCTTCATCAATAAAAATCTCAGGTTTCTTCCAAACACTTCATTTTTATTGTTTCATGCACAGTTGTGTTATTCTTGGAGCGTCTTCGTTTTTATTTTCGTTTGCTTGGTTTTCTTAGTTTTCTTGAATAAATTGGTTGGACCCCCTCTTTCATACATTAGTTTTCAAATAAGTGTGGTTTGGATTGGAAAAGAGTAGGAAAAGTTCATGCTTAAGTGGTAAAAGGAGCTCGTTTTTTACGGTGGCCTATGCTTTGTCATGTCATGCTTGATATTGTTTTGTCTTTATGCTTAGTGATTTATGTTGTAGCATGACATGTTATAAACAATTGAGATTGCTTAATGTGCCTGAAAGAATCATGCGTTATTTTAGTATATTAAAGCATAGTATTGTGGTATTCTCCTTTGATGCTTTATTTGGGTTAACTTGGCACATGCTCACACCATGTTATGACTATCCCAAGTCACCATAGCCTTTATGATCCTTTAGTTTTCGACTTGTAATATCACTTTATGCTTTAATTAATGATGTTTTGTCGCTTTGCATGATTATGGCCATTATTGCTCTTTTAGTTGGTCGCTCCCAGTCTGTTGCTAGCCTCCATAACCAAGTATGAGTTCCACTCATGCATCCAACTCCAAATAAAAACAAGTTATCCCAAAGAGTCCACCATACCTACCTATTAGCATTTGCTATTCCAAGTATATTCATGCTTTTATCTACCTTCCGAATTAAACTTGTTATGTGAAAATTAGTGATTAAAGCTCTCACGAACTTGATGGTACACTTTATTTTCTTGCCCCTAATAAACTTGAACCATTGTGTCATCTATGTTGTATATGCTTGCACTTATATGTTGAGGATTAGCAGAACCATGCAGTCATGGGGAATGCTTTCAATATTGCACTTATACATTGTACCTAGTTGATATCATGCTCTTTTGTCTATGGATGTCATCGGTGTGAAATGAAAGGGGATCTTGTAAGTCCATGGAGTTATGTATGTGTGTTAGAGAAATGCCTGGGCCGCCGGTCTAATCCATGCCTAATCATGGTGGAAACCTGCAGCGTAACCATAATGAGCAATCTATGAAGCATTCTTCTTATATAAAAAAAGAGATATAGATTGAGAAAAAGGAAAAAAGAGATGAGAAATAAGGAAAGAGAGAAAAAGGCACCATTTTCCCATGGTAAATAAGAAGATTGCTGAGATGCTCGTTGTCTGCTTGCCTTGTCATTTTGATATGGGGATTCTTTCGTATCATCGAGCAAGCGGTACCCCGTTGGCGGTTCTCTATGATACACATGTACTTACTATGACAAGAACTTACCGATAACTAAACTTGAGTAGCATGAGGAGCGGCCCTCGTATTCAAGGGACATGAGATTTCCAACTTATACTTTGTCAAGCATATACTCCATAGTTTGTTCACTTTAACCTTAATCACTTCAAGATGCTTATAATAGGGGCAATAAGAGCTGAAAGCTAATAAGTACCATAATTTTTTGAAGCTCTTTATGAGACTTGAATCCCTGCTTCCTTCTATGAAGGCCTTTCTTCCACTTTTATATTGAGTCTCCACCTTTTATCTTTATGCACCAATTAAGAGAGCATAGTTGTCATTTTTAGTTCTATGTGCATTGTCCCAAGACTTGTTGATTTATGCATAACTTTGATATTGCTTGTTCCTAAACTATTTGTATCTAGTCACCCTTATGAACTTTGAAGGTGTCCTATGCATTTATGTTTTGCTACTCTATGAGGGACAAGCTGAATACCATTCTTATTATGATTTCTTTATGTGAAACAAACAAACGTCTTGCAAAGCATTGTTACTCATGAATCTTTTGTTTGTATCTTTTCATGTTACAACATAGTTGCTATGTCTTATTGTTAGAACTCTATATTTCATGATCCATGTTTAGATAACCTTAATCCCAGCTATCAATGCTTTTCCAATGATGATGATCAAGATTGTGTTGTCTGCATGTCACCTCAAAAATTATATTGTTTTGATCGTTTACCTACTCGAGGACGAGTAGGAACTAAGCTTGGGGATGTTGATACGTCTGTAACGTATCTATAATTTTTGATGGTTTTATGCTAATAATATGCTTTTGACACTCCTTTTTGTATAAAATTTATGATTTATTTGGACTAACCTACTAATAGTTGCAAAAGTGCACAATGTTCTTGTTTTACACTTTGATGTGTAGGAATTACCAAGAATACAAGTGAAAACCTTGTTGGAGTCAAATTGAGATTTTTCCAGAAATATGTCTTAGAACTCTTTTTGAAGATGGTCACGTTTCAGGTTGAAGACGGCGTCCAACAGAAAACTTTTCAACTACAAAGTTGTTGAAAATTTCGCGACAAACGTTCTGGACATAAAATTTAGCTGATTCCGAATCCAGATGAGCCTTCTAGACCTGATTTACTGCAGCCCAACATGGGATGACGGGAATCCGAGAAGCTATATAATGGGAGGAAACATAATTCGCCCAGGGTATCTCCACCCACGAATTTGCACGCATCAAAGCCACGTTTTTCCTGCCCCATGGATCCCATCTCCATGGGGGAGGGCTCCCAAGAAGCCATGAAGGAAGGGGGATAAGGGGCGGTGTTCCCCCATGATACCGGCGGCGGGGAAGGAGGCCCTCGCGCCGCTGCCGGCACCGCCGCCGCCTTCTTCACCATTTTCACCATCTTCACCGTTATATCCATCACCTAATCCTCCTAGTATACAGTGGTTCATCCTCCCACACACCTCTGTATCGTCCTATGTAAACATGGTGTTTGATGCTATAAGTTATAATCCTATGATCTATGTCATGTTTACGTAGTTTTTTGTTCTTAGATTGAATGGTTGAACGTCTTTGGTTCATTAGAGTTGTATGTTGATATGGTACAGTCCTTTGGTGTCCAATATATTTGTGCACGCATTGATTAAACATCATAGGGTTTATAGTATGTGTAAAAGGAAGGGGAGTTCTGCCAGAGTGAGAGAAACCTGAGGACGCGAACCTGAACCTTGCACGTATGGGAGTAAGAGGACCATTAAACTTAAGGCTATGGTTGGGGAAACCTTAATGCATTGATTAGTACTTACGGATGTTTGCTAACAATCCAATCATATAGTACATGTAATTCCAAGTAGTGAAGCGCATGTATATTTAGCCTCTCCCACATAGAAAACTGCATCGAAGACAATGAACCTAATCTATTCGCTATTTAAACTTGGACAAAGCTACCACAATTACCACCACTATTCCACACTCATGGTTCTGTTAGTTTAGTGTATTTTATTGCTGCAGCAACTAGCTTTACTTTCTTGTTATTTATTATCATGCAAAGCTGTCTCTATTACTCGTATTGTTGCTCTAGTTTTATTTCCTAGATAACGCAAACATTTAGTGTGCGTAGAGTTGTATCAGTGGTTGATAGAACTTGAGAGAATATGTGTCCTACCTTTAGCTCCTCGTTGGGTTCGACACTCTTACTTATCGAAAAGGCTACACACGACCCCCTATACTTGTGGGTTATCACCTGTGGCCAGATGAAACTGATCCCAAGGAGGTTTCCGTGTTAATCAAGAAACTCCGAGAAAGCAGCACCCAACTCAGCTTGTGGCAAGAATCCGCTACTCGTGCTGGGGTTGATACGGCCTTATCCTTTGTCTTGTCTTGGTATGAAGGCGTTGATCTGAATGTACTTGGTCACTAGCGCACTGGATCCATATGGACCAATGATCCGACCTGCATCGCCCAGTATCAAGCTCGTGCCTATGATCTCATCCAATATGCCCATTGTCATCAATGGAATGAGGGGTCGGATTTCCTAGAAGCCATCGATGATGAATACATTGAGGGAGACGCGGGCGAGGACCAAGAAGATTCAGATTATGTCGAGGATGCCGATGCAAATCCGGATTATGAAGCTGAAGTCGAGGCTCCCAACGTCAAGGACAACATGCCTCCTCCTGCTGCGGATGGTTCGGCCGCTGTGGCTCGTTAAGCAACAAAACTTTGAAATTCGGTAAATCCCCAGTATGCCGGGTGCAGATGTTTTAAACAATGTGTAATTTTGCTACAGCTTATGTTTCTATGCCGGAATAACTTGGGCTAAGTCCCCAAGTTTCATTTTCTTGTTCTCTCAATTCAGTGATTCGGCTCGCGTCTACCTTGAGTCGGTGTTCGACTTACGAGTCCGAGGTTCAAAAAATTGATCTAACAATACTTGAAACTTTTAGGATTATCTCAAAATAACTTTGTCGTGGTGGTGTCACGGCAGATGCCATGTATAGGCTAAAGGTGGGGACTAATACTCGCTAGGGGAATCCAGGGAGGGATAGTGAAGTGATTCTCCACACAAGAGCTTGTATTGGTTTACTTCCAAGGTTACAAGTGCTCCTAGAGCTGTATTGGCGAGAGGAGGAAGAAGGAGCTCGCTTACTCTTACCCACAAATCTCACCAAAAACCCTTGACCAAAACAGAATCATAGAGAGACCAACCCCTTCTACAGAAGCCCTAGCCCCCTTTTATAGGGGAGGCTCGGTTTCTGACTAGGGCATACGTGGAGGCATATTCCTAAGAATATGACTCCTCCCAAAGTGGTAAGCCGACCGGGGTGCTTTTTCCCCCCGCATCACACATGCTTTAGCTACGTGAGCCTCTGACGGCGCCCTCGTCAGCCGACACGGGCGTCCTCACGCTTGTCGGCCACGCCCCGGTGGTCCTGTCCTCGCTTGCTTCGCTCAGGCAGTGCGTACCGAGGCTCCTTTTGACCAGCGAGATTCCTTCCTTCTCCTAGAAGCTTGCTATGACCCGGATGATGGTTCATCCGGCCACACCCGTTCCTGCATACAGGTAAAACATTCACTTCCGACTTACTGCTTAAGTCGGATGAGACCTTGTTAGGAGAACGCCCCCAGGTCCGGATTACCCCGTGATTCGGCCTGCCTTGAGGTGACCCGGCCAGCATCTGCTTTGGCCTTGCCGAACCTCGGCTAACTCGGCCTTTATACCCCGGCGTGACCCTACCCGGGGGTATCCCCCCAACATTAGTCCCCGAAGCTGGTGCGGTCTTAGCTGCCTTGGCCGCTAAGGCCATACCAGGTTCAATTTTGTGCCCCGGTCGTTGTTGCCGAGTTACCTCTGTACCCCGGACTGCTTGGATTTACGTTCCCTTCGCACATTTCAAGTTTTCACTTGCCGGCCGGGTTACCACAGTTCCATCCGGGTCTTGCTTCCTTCTCTCGTACGCTAACCCATGTGAAGGGTAATCATTATGTCGTCTTATTTTAAGGGACGGTACAATAACCGCCGCAGTAATTGTCAGTTATCATTGTGCGCGGGTCACGTCACGCCTGCCTCCTCGTTTACCGCATCAGCGCGTCACATCATAGGACTTTCTCCGCCCTGTGGCCCTCCGTGTGGCTCCTCACTGATTGGCTCGGACGGGTGATACAAGGCCACAGCGTGTGGCCGGTCCACAGGGTGCGATCCCACTCACCCCTGACGGGAGTGGTTAAATAGCGGAGGGGTGCGTCCCTTAGGATTTTTCCCCCTCCGCACCCCTCTGCCCGCTGCTATTCTTCTTCCTCTTCCTCGCGACCGCGCCACCGCCAGCATCGCCAAAAAGCAGCGTCGCTGCCGCGCTTCTCCGTCGCACCTCCGCATCGCCGCCACCGCGACGCGAAATTCTCGCCACGGGTCCGCGCCAGTCCCGGCAACTGTCCCCCGCCGCCTCCAGTGCCAGCGAGGGCCTCGAGGACCTCATGACTGAAGAGGAACTCATTGTTGCTGAGCAAGAGATGGAAGAAGACGCCGCGACGGCAGACCGCGGCGCGTGGGCCGGCTCCTGGGTCTGCCAGGATGACCTGGACTGGCTCTACCGGACCAGACGCATCCCGGCCGGCGTCGCCGCGCGTCTTCCTTCCAACGAACTGGCCCCCTCACCCAATCCGGGCGAGTTCATTATGTTCCTGTCCCATTTCCAACGGGGCTTCGGCTTGCCGGTGAGTGATTTCTTCCAGGATTGGCTCGGCACATACCAACTCCAGCCACATCACCTTCCAGCCAACGCCATCACCTCTCTTTCTGCCTTTGCTTCTACGATCGAAGGCTATGCCGGACTATGGCCCACGAAAGAGCTATGGGTCCGGTTCTTCGGCCTTTGCCGCAACGTCATTCCCAACATCCACGCTGATCCGGAGGACAAGCGGCTCACTCAATTTGGAGCGGCCTCCATTTCACCCCGGCGATTTTCCGTTTTTCCCCAAGTCACCGGGCTAGAGTCCTGCAAAGGATGGGCCCGGACCTTCTTCTATGTCCGGAATACGGGCACCGAAGACTTGATCCGGTTGCTTCCCTACACTCCAGGTCCACCTAACCCGGACCTATGGGATGTGATCCCCAAGAAGCCTATAGCCTTGGCCAACCAAGTGAGCAAAAGGTTCGCGGAACTGAAGGGGCTCGGACTATGCAACGAGGATGCCATGATCACCTTTGTGCGTAACCGAATCTCACCCCTCCAGAAGCGCACCCACAAGGTGTGCCACATGAGCTACAGCCGTGATCCTAACCGGACCTCATCCTTCGAGCTGACCAACTCAGAGATTTATCACCGGGTTAAGGCTCTCTTCACCACTCACAAGGATTTTTCCACTGATTGGTCTTGGGGGATCGAGCATTTCTGCCGTGACCGGCTTCCTCCCACGGTAATTTTCATGCTGCAAACTTAACCCGAACTAATTACATGTGAGTTATTGTTGCAATTTTTGACTCTTTTGTTCGCTCTTTTCCTCAGCAATTCCTTCAGCAGACCCTTGAGGATGGCACCGATCTGTCCCTTAAGTGGGCACCGGACCGGGGGACTCCGGACGAAGAAGAGCCAGACCAGGAGATGTTCCTCCCTATGACCGACGCCACGAAACGACCCACGGGTAAATCCTCTTCTATTAGAGATTTGCCCGATGATGAGGATGACTCGGAAATCGAGGTGATTTAACCTTTTGAGGCTATCCCCCTTTCTTTTGCTTTTCCGCCATTAGCTCATCCCGGCGGTCATATCCACGAGGATCCCCCTCTCGCTACGAGCGAGCCTGTTCCGGTGGCAACGAAGAAGAAACGTGGGGCTTCTTCGAGTTCTTCCTCTAGACCCTCTCAGCCCGTTAAAAGGCGAAAGAGGTCTGGGGACAAGACTGCCCCTAAACCAGCAGGCAAGGCCCCAGCACGAAGGGCTCGAAAACCCAAAGCGGCCGAAATCTCGGATGCGTAAGTCCTTTCTTTTGTAACTCGTTCTTCCTTATTTCGTCGTAATTTTTCTTCTGACGTTATTTGATTTCGCAGGGCTCCGGTGGAGGTCCCTCAAAGTGGATCCAGCATCTCTTCACCTCTCCGGCCTAGCCCTTCACCCCGTCGTGACGATGAGTCACGTCCGCTGAGCCCTATTCCGGAGGGCTCTGCGGCCGCTCCGGGTCATCCTGGAGCGGGGGGAACTGGCCCAGCCGGAGCAACGGCACCCACCACCTCGGCAACGCCACAACCAGCAGCCACTAAGGCTACCTCGACTCCAGCATCCGTTCCAGTACCAGCAGCCAAACCAGCACCATCTCCAACTCCGGCATCAGCACCCACTCCGGCTGCGAAAACATCAGCGCCGGCACCAAGTCCAGCAACGAGAGTACCAGCGCCCAGTTCCTCTGCATCTACCGAATCTTCTCAATCTCTAAAATCCGCTGCTACGGCTTCTTCTTCCCAGCAAGCCAAGGGCAAGAAGATTCAAGACGTTGCCAAGCCCAGTGCTGCCGAGCCTGGGCAACGTACCCTCATATCGATGCTTCCTAAGAAAACACCTGCGGAAAAGGACGCCCCTGCCGAGCCAACCGATGCCCAGCAGTTGGTCCTGCATACCAGCCCCGCCCTTGCCTTGGTGGAGAGGAAGGAAGCACATGCAAAGGGCTTGGTGACGCCCCATATGCCCACGGGTGAACGGTATCCTCTGAGCCTGATGGAGTTTGTCATGAACTGGAATAACGCAGAGGTAGTCCAGGAATCTGATCTCCCGGAAAAGTTCGGCCCCGCCGAGTTTTTCGCTCAGATGAATACCGCCGCAAAGGCCATTAACCTCGTTGGACGAATGATGGAGGTACGTCATTTCTCCTTTGCAAATTGTAGATAATAACCATTAGTCCCCGAGCCTCCGGGGGAGTAACTTGTTACTCGACCGGATGCTCTTTTATAGAACTAACGTAGCTCCATGATAACTTTGAATATGCACACACCTAGAGCCGGGTTAAGTTCCACTTGGCCCAGATTTTAGTACACTTCGAACATGCACACACCTAGAGCCGGGTTAAGTTCCACTTGGCCCAGATTTTAGTACACGTCGAACATGCACACACCTAGAGCCGGGTTAAGTTCCACTTGGCCCGGATTTTAGTACACTTCGAACATGCACACACCTAGAGCCAGGTTAAGTTCCACTTGGCCCGGATTTTAGTACACTTCGAATATGCACACACCTAGAGCCGGGTTAAGTTCCACTTGGCCCGGATTTTAGTACACTTCGAACATGCACACACCTAGAGCCGGGTTAAGTTCCACTTGGCCCGGATTTTAGTACACTTCGAACATGCACACACCTAGAGCCGGGTTAAGTTCCACTTGGCCCGGATTTTAGTACACGTCGAACATGCACACACCTAGAGCCGGGTTAAGTTCCACTTGGCCTGGATTTTAGTACACTTCGAACATGCACACACCTAGAGCCGGGTTAAGTTCCACTTGGCCCGGATTTTAGTACACGTCGAACATGCACACACCTAGAGCCGGGTTAAGTTCCACTTGGCCCGGATTTTAGTACACTTCGAACATGCACACACCTAGAGCCGGGTTAAGTTCCACTTGGCCCGGATTTTAGTACACTTCGAACATGCACACACCTAGAGCCGGGTTAAGTTCCACTTGGCCCGGATTTTAGTACACTTCGAACATGCACACACCTAGAGCCGGGTTAAGTTCCACTTGGCCCGGATTTTAGTACACTTCGAACATGCACACACCTAGAGCCGGGTTAAGTTCCACTTGGCCCAGATTTTAGTACACTTCGAACATGCACACACCTAGAGCCGGGTTAAGTTCCACTTGGCCCGGATTTTAGTACACTTCGAACATGCACACACCTAGAGCCGGGTTAAGTTCCACTTGGCCCGGATTTTAGTACACTTCCAATATGCACTAGGCTGACTTAAGTTTCTGTATATCTTTTAGGTGACCACCAACCGCCGGAGTGCTGAATTCCAACGCTTGTTGGATACGCACAAGAATCTTCGCATGAAACAAGCTGCACTCATCGCGGAGTACGAGAAAAGGGGTAAATTTATTCCTTATCCTTTCCTCAATTTTCTTCAACTTCGCTTGCCGAACTAATCTGATTGTTCGGTTTCCGCAGCTGGGGTGGAAGCTGAAAACAAGATAATGCGGAAGAACTTGGAGCAGATCAAGGGTACGTCCTTCTTGCCTGTCTTTACCGTGGTTTCCATCGGCTTTCCTCCTTGGCTCGGCAAACATTTATTCTTCAGCACTGTCGGGCCAACGCACTATTTCAGCATCGCTTGAAGATAGTGTGCCTGTGCCTGACGTGATGCTACATTTTCTCGAACAAGCAGGGCAGCACCAAGCCGAACTAAAGAAGAAAGATGATGAGCTCGCCCTCCTCCGGACCAAAGACGATGAGATAGCCAAGCTCAAGGCTGAGATGGCTAAAATGAAGGCGCAGTACCAAACCGAGCTAAAAAAGGCTGGCCAGGACTACACCGAAGAACGCGAGCGCCTCAAAGTCCAAAATGCTCAGGACCTGAGCTTCTTCAGGAAGCCGAGGTCAAACTTGAGTCGGCAAATGCTGAGCTCGAGCAGCTTCGGAAGCGGAGTGAGGCTTGCATCAAGGAATTGACCCGGATTCACAGTCATATCTCACGTAATTTCTTTTCCTTTATCCGCCTTATTTCTCCGGGTTACTTCATATGTCTTGTTTTCTCAACTTTGTCCTTTGCCTTGTTTCCCAGGCCACTTTCTAGAAGGTACTCCTATTGCCAGTGCTGCTATCGCCAATTTCCGCCGAGAAAGGGGTACTCCGGTCGCTCCTGAGGGTGAGAGCATTCCCTTTGACATGGAAGACCTGTTGGTCAGCCTGTCGTCTCGCGTGGAAATCATCAAGAACTACGGCAGGGACCTCCTCGATGTTGCAGTCCGATTCTTCAACGCCTTCTGGCCCGCCGATGATGCTCTGGAGAGAGTCACACAGCTCGCTGAAAAACTTTCGGAAATCGAGACCCAGCTCGACCTCTGGCGAGAGTCCGCTGGATGTGCTGCAGCCGATACCATCCTTCACCACATTTTGACGTGGTATGAGAAGATAGATCTCAGCCTCCTCACACGCCTGCGCACCGGATCCAAATGGACGGATGACCCGGAGTGGGTAGCTCGGCGCCAGGCTTGCGCCCACAGCCTCATCGAATATGCCCCCATTCATGAATGGACAGAGGGTCCGAGCTTCCTGGAAGTCGCAGGCGAAGAGGAAGTTGAGAACGTTGAAGATGATTCGGGTGAAGACGAAGAGGACACTGCCTCGGATATCGAAGAGGGCGACGATGATGTTGAACTTCCTCCCCCTGCTCCTTAAGAAGAAACACTTGAAAATTTATGAGATCCCCGGTATGCCGGGTGGAATTGTATTCCAAACACATGTGATATTTTGCTACTGAGTACTTATGCCGGATTAACTTGGGCATAGTCCCCGAGTTTCTTTTTCTTGTTCGTTCAATCTTTTGGCTCAGATCGTGTCTACCTTGATTCGGTTTTACAACTTACGAATCCGAGCTTGAAAAATTGTCTTAACAATACTGGGAAACTTTTAGACTTAGCTCAAAAATAAAACTGTATAACAATTTGAAAATTAATACGGGGTTAGTCCGAAACATAAACGTCAGCTCGAACAAATTCTTTTTCTTAGTCGTTTTTCATGTGCTACGCAATTCCAAACTTGTTCTCTTGCTTGCCATGAAGCCAATTCTTGTTGGACAGCAGCAAGTCGAAGAGTTGGGGTTTTTGGTGCTCACACACTACTAATCCGAGTTAAGAAGAATCACTTACTCCAGTTGACGCGTAGAAAATAACAAACATTATTAAGGCAGTCCCTGAATTACTGCTCGAGGTGCCAACATTTCATTGATAAGCTCACTGCCGACATACATACCGACATATGAGATAACCCGGATACATACACTTCTTAGCTAGGTGTAGAAAGGCCGAAGTAGAGCTATGTTCCATGGTCGCTTGGATTCCTCTCCGGACCTTTCCGCCTTGTTCTTTTCCTGTGGCTTTGCACCTATAAGATAGTAAGAATCATTGTGCAATGCTTTGCTCACGATGAATGGCCCTTCCCATGGGGGGATAATTTATGCATTCCAGTTGTACGTACCAACCGGAGCACCAGATCGCCTTCCCGAAAGACTCGGGGGCACACTTTCTGGCTATGATAGCCTCGGAGATTTTGCTGATATATGGCGGATCTCGACAGTGCCAGTTATCTCGCTTCTTCCAGCAGATCAACATCATTTTGCCGGGCTTATTGCACTTCGGCTTCTGTGTATTGGGTGACCCTAGGCGAATCATGCTCTACGTCGGCTGGTAATACAGCTTCTGCCCCATATACCAGAAAGAACGGCGTATAGCCTGTTGATCGATTCGGAGTTGTTCTTAAATTCCACAGTACCGCTGGTAGTTCTTCTATCCAGCACCCCGCTGATCTTTGCAGTGGCTCAATGAGCCGGGGTTTTATCCCGGATAATACTAATTCGTTGGATCTTTCCACTTGCCCGTTCGATGCGGGGTGGGCTACCGAAGCTACGTCCAGCCGGATCCTCTTATCCCGGCAGAAACGAGCGAATGCTCCTTCCGCAAAATTTGTGCCATTATCAGTTATGATACTGTGTGGATAACCGTACCTCAAGATGATATCTTTTAGAAACGTTACAGCCATAGCTCCATCACATTTTCTTATAGGCTTTACCTCAATCCACTTCGTAAACTTGTCCACCATTACCAGAATGTGAGACATATTTCCCCTTGCTGGTTCGAACGGGCCAACCATATCCAAGCACCATATGGCAAATGGCCAAGTGATTGGGATGGTCTTGAGTTCCGACATTGGCATATGTGTCTTGGTAGCGTACCTCTGACAACCATTACATTTTCTCACCAGGTCTTCTGCTTGCTCTAAGGCATTTGGCTAGTAGAATCCGTGTCGGAAAGCTTTTGCTACCAAGGCTCGGGATGAGGCGTGATGCCCGCATTCCCCCTGATGTATATCTCGGATGATTTCAAGCCCCTCTTCCGGGTCAACACACCGTTGGAGGACATTGGTCACACTTCTTTTGTATAACTCGGAATTGATGATCGTGTAGGCCTTTGCCCTCCTCTGTGTTTGCCTGGACAGCACCTCCTCAGTGGGTAACGTTCCATCCTTCAGGAATTGCAATATAGGCAGTGCCCAAGCCGGTATTGGTCGCACGGGGAACACGTCCTCGTCTATCTCCATCTGATCCACCGGCATAACTTCAACCGGACCATGCTGAGCAGTCCCCGGGTTTTGCGAAGCAGTCCCCGAGTTTGCCGAAGCAGTCCCCGGGTTTTGCGCTCCACTTCCTGTGTCAACGTCCAACGTCTCACAATTGTAATGCTACTTGGTCTAGTAAGATAATGGCTACTTCCTATATACAATTGTTGCATCATAATTATATCATGCTCGTGTCATCATGCCACCTTGCATTTGAGCATCATATAAAACCTTTCTTCTTTTGGTTCTTCTCTCATATGCATTATTAATTGTATTTTCCTTTTGATATTGTATTTGGTTATTGATATATTGATTAAATGCCCAAGTTGAGTTGGGGGCATATCTTTTTATTCCACTCTACACCTTTCTTTGTCACCACCTTATAATTCCACCATTCCATTAATCCATGAGCTTGTATCTCTTTACTTATGATTTTATGCTAGCTCATGTGAATGGGGTGGATCTAATCCAACTATCTCTTGCTTGGCCTTTAGTTCCACTTCTTGGGAATGCATCAGAACAATGCCATTTTATTATTTTGTTTTCACCAAATAAATCAGGGCATTTATTATTTTGCATGGGCCATGCAACCATCATCACCACCTTTAGCTCCATTGTTTTCTCTTTGTTTAGTGGATCTTTCTTTGTGGGACCCTTTCCACCTCTCTCCACCATGTCCTTGTCCCAACAAAACCATTTCTCCAACAAGCATGTTCATATGGGGTCCTCTTTTTATTTAATTTTAAACCTCTCTCTCTCTTTCTCTCTCTCTTGTTTTGTTTCCTTACCAACAACTTGTGCTCATCCACCAAGCCCTCTCCTCACTCCCTAGATAGCCCTATTCCATTATTCAAAATATGCAAAAACTCCCAAAAGGGGGTATTTTGGGGCCTGTTTAAATCTGCAACAAAACAAAAATCAAAACAGTTAATAAAATAAAAAGAAATAAAAAGAGAGGAGCCTTACCTGAGCCCAGCAGCAGCCCTTCCTACCTGGTCGCAGCCCAGCAACACATCCGGCCCGCCCTTCCTTTCCTCCTGGGCCATTTCTTCTCTTCCCCGGCCCGTAACTCTTCGCGACCAGGCGACGCCCCCCTGTTCCTCTTCTTCCCTCCTCTGACGCCGTCTCGCCCGCTCCCTCTCAGCAGCAGACGGAAAGCAGTCGTGGGCAGGTGGCCGTCCTCCGCCGTCAGTCCACGCCGACCGCACGCCAGCCCTCCTCCTTATCCTCGCACCGAGCCGCCTTTTTCCCTAACCCTAGCCACCTGCTCCGTTCCCCTCTTCCTCTTCTCCGCGTGCCACCGCCAGTCTGAGGGCCACGTCACCGCTGCCGCCCTCGCCGGTGACCGGGAACACGCCGGGGAGCGTCGCCGCAGACCGTGGAGTCGATCCCGCCTGCTGGGAGACGCCAAGCTCGCCCGCAACTGCCCCACGTCAGAGAGCCGCCAGCACCACCGCCACGACCTCGCCGTCCCCTCCGCTCCGGCCGTCCCTTCCTCTGAATTCCGCGGGAATCAGACGAGGTGAGCGCCCCCCCCCTCGCCCTCTTCCGTTTCCCCCCTCTGCGTGCCGTTCGCCGCCCGTATTTGGCTCCCGCCGGTGAACTGCCCCACCGCCGCATAGGCCCAGCCTGGCGCTCCCCCTCTGTTCCCCAGCGACCCCCGTCCTGTACAGCCCACCGCCGACGAATGCCCCTGAACAAGATCCGTAGCTGGAACTGCCCTCTTTCTTTTTCGTTTTTACGGTAAGATCTATCTCGCCGTGGTTGCGACGCCACCCTCGCCGGAAAATCTCGCCGTCGTCGGTCGTCGTCGAGATTCAGAGAATAGCGTCACATGCAGTTCTGAGCTCGCGTGGCAGTTTTGCGAAAAGCCCCCCCCCCCCCCCCCCCCCCCCCGCAACTTCGGTCGATCACGCCTAGGTCCCTCGCCGCCCCAGCGACCCCACTAGTTAGCCTCGGTAAAGAATTGCAAGAAAGCCCCCTAGCTTTCCGGGCCTCAACCCGCACTCCCCTCGCTGTGCCGCGTGGCCCACCCTTGCCCTCACTGTCACGTGGGACCTACATCTCCGTCGGGCCCGCATGTCAGCCGCCTGAGCTAGCTAAGCCGCGGTAGCAAAAGAACTTTCCCTGCGTGCTGAGTGGCCCAGTCAACCCGTCAGTGACTGAGGCTGGGTTGATCTGAGTAACAAAAGTTTACCTGTCTAGCTGATTAAATAAAGCAAATTCAAAATTGATTTAAATTCAAATTCAAATCAGTTTTCAAATAACTTTTAATTTACAAATCCAAATAATACAAATAATATATGTTTTTGAATCAGAAAAATGTGAGGAATTCAAATATGACATTCAAAAAATTGTTTGAGCACTTAAAATTTCGAGGTGATTAAAATTACAATAAAATGCCCTTTTCTTAATAAATTAATAACTTTAATTCTACAACTCCAAATTCGGCAAATAATATGTCTAAATCGATCAGCGCGACGAGCCCGTTCTATATATGCAGTCCTTGTTATGATTTTAAGCATGCATCATGTTATTATTAACAATCTGAACTGTTTATGACAATAAAAATTGGTTAAATAAATAATAAAATGCTTTAATTCTTGTATCCACACCTCACCTTTGCCATGCTACTTTAATGCCACGTAAATTGTGCATCATTCATCATGGCATGCTTGTTTGCTTGTCGCATTGTAATTCATATGTTTGTGCACTTTATTTATGTTGGCCCTTGTTTGTTTGGTTCTTCTTTGAATAGACGCCCAACAGGAGAATTACCAGGAATCACAGGAGTACTACCCAGATCCATCTCTCGCTTCAACTGAGCTGCCAGGCAAGCACTACCACATGCTTGCATACATACAGTACCTAATGCGTCTATCTTATTCTTGCATCATTGAGTCGCGATTGCATTAAACTGAATCCCAAGTACTGCATAGCCTTTACTTTTAAACCCCACCGAAGCTTGTTCCCCCATCCCATGATCCATTACTACAGGAGTTGTTTGAGCCATGCGAGTCATAGAAAAGCATGTGTAGGGTATGTGAGTGTCTGATGAATAATGAGGTACCTAAACAACATAACCTGAGTAGTAATGGGATAACTAATGAAATAGGCACCGGTGAGCAATATCTGCTATTTGGTTTTTCATGCTCACTTGTGTCTCGTAGGACCCCGAGTACTTGATTCCTGTTCCTTGTTTATTCGCACTATCCACATCCGGGAGGCCTTATGGACCCCCCTGAGCCAGAGCTTGATTCATTCTTATTTCTTGGGGCCACAAAGTAGTTTGGGGCTTTGTTACTATCCTGTACTTATGCCATGCTTTACTGTTTTATTAAGATTGTGCGTGGAGCACTTGTACTGTTTTGGATGCGGAGTGTTTTCGCGGTATCGACAAGCCCAGTCACACTTTCGGATTCCCAGTCGTTTACAGCCATTGACGCAAACCTTGGGTCCGTCTCGGAGCCGGCCAACTTCGTTGCGGGTAGCTTAATGGGGTGGCCCCCTGAAATATTTCTGAATCCTGTGATTGCTTTGTCGTGAATGCCTCATTGGGTTTTGATTTGGTTTTTCCGAGGTTGATCGAGTGTGTGTTGCTATTCGTGCACCCCTGCAGGGTAAATCTTTCTGAAAGCCATGTCCGCGGTTATGGACGACTTGGAGCACAGTTTCTCGATCATAGACAAGTATAACTAAAGTACCGCTTTTAATTTGACTAAGTACTTGACTAGTAAATAGTGCAACACTCATGGAATGGTTAATAAAACTGCCAACGAATGATGGGGGTTGTTCGTCCGCTTCCTCGTTGGTAAGCGAGGAGGAGGATGGATCTGTTAATTATACTGTTATAACTGTTGTTCTTAATTCACGGACATCCGTCTATCATTGGTTAGGCGGATGGTTAGCGAGTATCTGTAGAATTGTTAGGTATTATCTTTTGCTGCAATTGCGTCACCCCAGGTTGTGTCCCCTTTAGTGGCATAAAGACTTGCTGAGTACCCCTAGGGTCTCACACGATAAATTGTTTGATTCAGATGAACAGGTGTACCCGCAAGATGGATACTGGGTGGAAGAGACAGATGATGTTGGCAACGATCATTCGGTGTAGAGATTCCGGGAACGGGGATCCGTGAGATCTGTGGGCGGGATGTGTTTATTTATGTGGCATCTTATGCCGATTTGCTTCTTATCCGTACTCGGATCTTGTTTTTCGCTTCCGCCTGATACTCTGATGTGTGATGTATGAGGAGCTATCCTAAATTATTATCTCTATCTAGGACATTTGAATCTTGCCGTATGGCGTTGCAATATTTCTATTTCTTTTAGATGGAATGGCTCTGAGGACTGTTGTATGTGGCTTGCATACATACTCATTTGTGTATGTAGTTGATCCCTTCGCCTGCCAATTACGCCGCTCGTTCTTGTCCCGATGTTCTGAAAGTGGTTAGGACGGCTGAAAGGTCTACCGTGAGTGGCCCTGGGCCCCACCGTACTATTTTAACCACTTTCTTTCATCCAGGCATGTAACTAAGAGCGTAATTCACCGAGGTAGTTACAATTTGTATGAGAGCCATCCCGCCCTTCAGGGTCTCAGCCAAAATGGCCATTGTCAGTCTAGCAAATATTTTGGTAGTTATGTATACTAGGGAAAAACAAACGTGAGAGTAGGATTGCTTCCATTTTTCTTCTTACCCACCCACCCACCCTTTTTCTGGTAAGGAAGTGTAACGTTTTCAATCCTCTTCTAAAAATTCAAACTAGGATTCACGTGTTCTGGGTTCCGTAGTACCATAGGTTGTGTGTGTGTGTGTGTGAATTCCTTGTCTATCTGTTGCACCCAAATGTTATCACTATCTGCCTTTTGGTTATCAACTGTTGGTACATTCCATACCGACAGGCCTTTGTAAACCGACGCGATCTATTCTGATTCGTTGTATACCAATGCGATCTATCTTACTCTTTGTTATCCGACGTTATCTTGTTGGGGTGTTCTTTTTCGTAGTTACCAATCTTTAGGTTCATCTTTAGAAGAAGGTATTGGGATATGTGTTTTACTGATTCATGTGCGGAGTAATGATTTGAGTGCGGGATGGAGTCGCGACCATACCACTACTCTTATCATTTGCTCTTGTATGTTGAACTAGTAGAGTTACTAATCTTGATTCGTGAAGTGGTTTTGAGCATATAGTGGTATTTTAATGCCAAAATTTGCGGAAATTTTTTCTTTGTTAGTTGTGTACCACACTCCTTGTTCAGTCGTGTGCGTTATGCTTAATATCTTCTAGTTGCCTTGAACTTTGTTGATATTTTAATATCATCTCAGTGAATTGCATCCTTTAATCTTGGTTAATTCCAGTTTGGTACTATTTTGGATTATTATCATTCTCCATTATAGTACTGACTTGTGTTTTATATCAATCACAGGATGGCACCACCACGCCGTTCTGAGGAGGACATACCACCTGAACTTGGCGCTGCTTTGCAAGTATTGCAAATGCTTTGGGCACTATGCAGCAGAACCAGCAGCGCTTCGAGGAAAGCGTGAGGAGGAATGAGTTTGTTCCGCTACCTCCACCTCCCAAGCGAGGAGACATCAAGAGTTTTCTCAAGTTCAACCCACGCCAATTTGAGGTGTCTGATCAGCCACTTGATGCGGATGATTGGCTTCATGAAGTGTCAAGGTTGCTGATGACTGCGGATGTTCCAGCGCAAGAATGGGTCAAATGTGCTACTCACCTTCTGAAGGGAGATGCAGCTCTGTGGTGGGAAAATTACCTCAAGGAAGATCTTTCTGGTTTTCAGCCTACTTGGGAGCGATTCACTGCTGCTTTCAAAGAGAAATATCTATCAGAAATTGTCATGGAAAGGATGAAGGAAGTGTTTCTCAACCTCAAGCAGGGCACTGACAATGTCAACACCTACATCAGAAACTTCATGAACCTTTCTCGTTATGGTGGCGATGAGATCTCTGATGACAAGAAGAAGCAAAAGAGGTTTCGGCAAGGCCTCAATGCTTCCATCAAATATGCTATCACTCATGCAAGGCCGGCATCTTTTCTGGAACTCCAACACACAGCTCTGCAGGAAGAAGCAAGTAGGCAAGTGTTTGAGGAGTCAAAGAAACACAGCCGTGATACAGCAAGCTCTTCTGCTATAACAACTCCTTCTAAGTGTCGTGTCTGGGTTCCTAACACCCCACCGTCGCTCCCTGCTCCACCAAGACCGTCAAGCTACACACCAAGGCCACCAAACTCCTTCACTGCAGCTCCCAGGGGCTACAACCACAACTACCTTGGAGCGCCTGGCGGAGTCCCTGGCTACGTTGCTCCACGTCCACCTGGTGCTTGCTATACTTGTGGAAACACTGGGCATCAGCACTGGAATTGTCCAATGAACAACAAAGCTCTTCCACCACCACCTCCAAGACCTGCGGCAAGTTCTCCTATGCTTCGTCCACCTCCACCTCGGGCTCTCAACATCAACACCAAGCCTGGGTCTACGGTTGCTCGTGCCAACTGTGTCAACGTCGCTCAAGCTGAGCATGCATCTGGAGTTGTGATGGGTATGCTTCCTGTTAACTCAGTTCCTGCACGAGTTTTGTTTGATTCTGGTGCTTCGCATTCTTTTGTTTCTCACAAATTTGCAAATGAGAATGAGCTAGCAATGGATCCTCTCCTCAAGCGTTTAATGGTTCTTTTTCCTGGAGCAACAATGGCATCTTCTAAAATCAGCCATAACAATCAAATTGAGATTGGTGGTTCTTCGTTTCCGGCTTCCTTAATTATTCTGGGCAATTGTGACATTGATGTTATCTTGGGCACGGATTGGTTAACAGCAAATGCAGCTGTGATTGATTGTGCTGAACGTTCAGTTTCTCTGAAATTCCTGAAGGCCATATAGTCTATTCTCCAAGTCTGACTCCTGCAATTCAGCTTTATTCTTTGGCGGCTCTGAATGATGATGCTATGGAAGGTATTCAGAGTGTTCCTGTAGTCTGTGAGTTTCCAGATGTTTTTCCTGAAGAGTTGCCAGGTATGCCTCCGGATCGTGAGGTTGAGTTTGTCATTGAACTTGAACCTGGTATCGCTCCTATGTCCAAGCGGCCTTATAAAATGGGTCCTGCTGAGTTGGCTGAACTCAAACGTCAGTTGGATGAACAAGAGAAGTTGGGTTTCATTCAGCACAGTACTTCTTCTTGGGGTAGTCCAACCATCTTTGTGAAGAAGCGAGACAAGACTGATAGACTTTGTGTTGACTATCGGGCACTAAATGCTAAAACAATCAAGAATAAATATCCCCTTCCGCGGATTAATGATCTCTTCCATCAGCTAGCTGGAGCTGTGGTATTCTCTAAGCTTGATTTGAGAAGTGGTTATCATCAAATCAAGATTCGCTAGGAAGATGTTCCTAAAACAGCTTTCACCACCCGCTATGGCCTGTATGAGTACACGGTCATGTCTTTCGGTCTCACCAATGCACCTGCCACCTTCTCGAGGCTTATGAACTCGGTTTTCATGGAGTATCTTGATAAGTTCATTGTGGTCTATCTGGATGACATTCTAGTCTATTCTAAGTCAAAAGAAGAACATGAAGAACACCTTTGGTGTGTCCTAAACAAGCTTCATGAGAACCGCATGTATGCAAAGTTCTCCAAGTGTGAATTCTGGCTACCTCAAGTCACATACCTTGGTCACGTCATCTCTGCCAAGGGCATCGCCGTCAACCCAGAAACTAGTAAGACAATTATGGACTGCCTTCCACCCATAAATGTCAAAGAAGTCCGGAGTTTCCTTGGTTTGGCTAGTTACTTCCGTCGCTTCGTTCAAAATTTCTCAAAGATTGCGAAGCCTCTTACCGATCTCCTCAAGAAAGGCAAGAAATATCTTTGGACTCCTGCATGTCAAGCAAGCTTTGAAGCACTCAAAGAGAAGCTCACTTCCACACCAGTCTTGGTTCCTCCAGATACATCAAAGCCTTTCCAGATTTTCTGTGATGCTTCATTGCAAGGATTGGGTGCGGTCCTTATGCAAGAAAAGCAAGTTGTTGCTTATGCCTCTCGGCAGTTGAAGACGCATGAGATCAACTATCCTACACATGACCTCGAACTTGCAGCAGCTGTCTTTGCTTTGAAAGTATGGAGGCATTACTTGCTTGGCAACCGTTGTGAGATCTTTTCTGATCACAAGAGTCTGAAGTATATCTTCACACAGCCTGACCTCAACCTTCGTCAGAGGAGGTGGATTAAAACAATCAATGATTTCGATTTGACCATCAACTACACTCTGGGCAAAGCCAATGTCATGGCCGATGCTCTCAGCCGAAAAGCTTATGTTAACAACCTTATGGTGGAAGAACAACAACCTCTCTTGTGCGAGGAATTCCGCAAGCTCAACCTTGAAATTGTGGATCAAGGGTATCTTCTGAACCTTCTGGCAACACCTCTCTTGGAAGAAAAAGTTCGTTCCATTCAACTTGGTGATCCTTACACTAAAAAGATCATATCCAACATTCAGCTTCCGAAGTATGAGTCTTTCCACGTCGACGACCAAGGCACTCTTTTCTTTGAACACCGGATGTTTGTTCCGAACTACCCGGGTTTAAGAGAGCAAGTTCTCAAGGAGGCGCATGATTCTGTTCTTTCTATCCACCCTGGCAGCACTAAGATGTACATGGACTTGAAAACACAATATTGGTGGCCTGGTTTGAAATGATATTGTGCCAAGTATGTCTCGGAGTGTGATGTTTTTCGTAGAGTTAAAGTTGTCCATCAGAAACCTTCCGGTCTTCGGCAGCCATTGAAGCATCCGGAATGGAAATGGGAGAAAGTAGATATGGACTTCATCACGGGTTTTCCAAGGTCGCAGAAGGGCAACAATGCAATCTTTGTTGTCATTGACAGGCTTTCCAAAGTAGCTCACTTCTTTCCAATCAAGGAAACAATTTCTGCAATTCAGTTGGTTGAGCTCTATATCAACAGAATTGTCTCTCTGTATGGAGTTCCTCTTGAGATCAGTTCAGACCGTGGAAGCATCATCACTTCCAAGTTCTGCGGAAGTTTCCAAAATGCTTTGGGAACAAAGTTAAACTTCAGCACAGCCTACCACCCTCAGTCGCAAGGACAAGTTGAAAGGATCAATCAGATTCTGGAAGATATGCTCCGTGCTTGTGTTATCTCTTTCGGCATGAAGTGGAAGAATGTCTTCCTTATGCTGAATTCTCTTACAACAATAGTTTCTAGAAAAGTCTAAAGATGGCACCATTTGAGGCTCTCTATGGTCGCAAATGCAGAACTCCGATTGGTTGGTCGGGCGCAGGTGAAAGAATATTGTTTGGCCCCGACATTGTAACTCAAGCAGAGGAGAAAGTTCACATCATTCTTGAAAATCTGAAGATTGCTCAAAGTCGCCAGAAGAGCAATTATGACAGAAAGCACACGGACATGGAGTATGTCCCTGGTGATCTCGTTTACCTTCGTGTTACTCCCATGAGAGGCACGCACCGCTTTGGTATCAAAGGAAAGCTGGCTCCTAGATACATCGGTCCTTTCAAAATTCGTGGAAGAAAAGGAGATGTTGCTTATGCCCTTGAGCTCCCTGAACAACTCAAAGTCCATGATGTTTTCCACATCTCTCAACTCAAGAAGTGCTTCAAGGATCCCGGCAGGACCGTGGACCATGAACTCATCAATCTCAAAGAAGATCTGTCTTATCAAGAACACCCCACAAAAATTCTTGAAGTCGTAGAAAGAAGGACTCGCAACAAGTCCATCAAGTTCTGCAAGGTGCAGTGGTCGCACCATTCCGTTGATGAAGCCACTTGGGAACGTGAAGATGAGCTCCGTGCCAAGTACCCTACCCTCTTTGAGTCTTCTTCTTCTTCCTAGAATCTCGGGGCGAGATTCCTGTTTAGTGGGGGGGAGTTGTAGCATCCCAATTGTCTAACAATTGTAATGCTACTTGGTCTAGTAAGATAATGGCTACTTCCTATATACAATTGTTGCATCATAATTATATCATGCTCATGTCATCATGCCACCTTGCATTTGAGCATCATATAAAACCTTTCTTCTTTTGGTTCTTCTCTCATATGCATTATTAATTGTATTTGCCTTTTGATATTGTATTTGGTTATTGATATATTGATTAAATGCCCAAGTTGAGTTGGGGGCATATCTTTTTATTCCACTCTACACCTTTCTTTGTCACCACCTTATAATTCCACCATTCCATTAATCCATGAGCTTGTATCCCTTTACTTATGATTTTATGCTAGCTCATGTGAATGGGGTGGATCTAATCCAACTATCTCTTGCTTGGCCTTTAGTTCCACTTCTTGGGAATGCATCAGAACAATGCCATTTTATTATTTTGTTTTCACCAAATAAATCAGGGCATTTATTATTTTGCATGGGCCATGCAACCATCATCACCACCTTTAGCTCCATTGTTTTCTCTTTGTTTAGTGGATCTTTCTTTGTGGGACCCTTTCCACCTCTCTCCACCATGTCCTTGTCCCAACAAAACCATTTCTCCAACAAGCATGTTCATATGGGGTCCTCTTTTTATTTAATTTTAAACCTCTCTCTCTTTCTCTCTCTCTTGTTTTGTTTCCTTACCAACAACTTGAGCTCATCCACCAAGCCCTCTCCTCACTCCCTAGCTAGCCCTGTTCCATTATTCAAAATATGCAAAAACTCCCAAAAAGGGGTATTTTGGGGCC
Organism: Avena eriantha; assembly: GCA_910589775.1. Classification (NCBI taxonomy): domain Eukaryota; kingdom Viridiplantae; phylum Streptophyta; class Magnoliopsida; order Poales; family Poaceae; genus Avena; species Avena eriantha. The sequence continues at coordinate 201,969,239 of OU342746.1, forward strand.
TGTTTAAATCTGCAACAAAACAAAAATCAAAACAGTTAATAAAATAAATAAAAAATAAAAAGAGAGGAGCCTTACCTGAGCCCAGCAGCAGCCCTTCCTACCTGGTCGCAGCCCAGCAACACATCCGGCCCACCCTTCCTTTCCTCTTGGGCCATTTCTTCTCTTCCCCAGCCCGTACCTCTTCGCGACCAGGCGACGCCCCCCTGTTCCTCTTCTTCCTTCCTCTAACGCCGTCTCGCCCGCTCCCTCTCAGCAGCAGACAGAAAGCAGTCGCGGGCAGGTGGCCGTCCTCCGCCGTCAGTCCACGCCGACCGCACGCCAGCCCTCCTCCTTATCCTCGCGCTGAGCCGCCTTTTTCCCTAACCCTAGCCACCTGCTCCGTTCCTCTCTTCCTCTTCTCCGCGTGCCACCGCCAGTCTGAGGGCCACGTCGCCGCTGCCGCCCTCGCCGGTGACCGGGAACACGCCGGGGAGCGTCGCCGTAGACCATGGAGTCGATCCCGCCCGCTGGGAGACGCCAAGCTCGCCCGCAACTGCCCCACGTCAGAGAGCCACCAGCACCACCACCACGACCTCGCCGTCCCGTCCGCTCCGGCCGTCCCTTCCTCTGAATTCCGCGGGAATCGGACGAGGTGAGCTCCCCCCTCGCCCTCTTCCGTTTTCCCCCCTCTGCGTGCCGTTCGCCGCCCGTATTTGGCTCCCGCCGGTGAACTGCCCTGCCGCCGCACAGGCCCAGCCTGGCGCTCCCCCTCTGTTCCCCGGCGACCCCCGTCATGTACAGCCCGCCGCCGACGAATGCCCCTGAACAAGATCCGTAGCTGGAACTGCCCTCTTTCTTTTTCGTTTTTACGGTAAGATCTATCTCGCCGTGGTTGCGACGCCACCCTCGCCGGAAAATCTCGCCGTCGTCGGTCGTCGTCGAGATTCAGAGAACAGCGTCACATGCAGTTCTGAGCTCGCGTGGCAGTTTTGCGAAAAGCCCCCCCCCCCCCCCCCGCAACTTTGGTCGATCACGCCTAGGTCCCTCGCCGCCCTAGCGACCCCACTAGTTAGCCTCGGTAAAGAATTGCAAGAAAGCCCCCCAGCTTTCCGGGCCTCAACCCGCACTCCCCTCGCTGCGTCGCGTGGCCCACCCTTGCCCTCACTGTCACGTGGGACCTACGTCTCCATCGGGCCCGCATGTCAGCCGCCTGAGCTAGCTAAGCCGCGGTAGCAAAAGAACTTTCCCTGCGTGCTGAGTGGCCCAGTCAGCCGCTGGCTCACCCGTCAGTGACTGAGGCTGGGTTGATCTGAGTAACAAAAGTTTACCTGTCTAGCTGATTAAATAAAGCAAATTCAAAATTGATTTAAATTCAAATTCAAATCAGTTTTCAAATAACTTTTAATTTACAAATCCAAATAATACAAATAATATATGTTTTTGAATCAGAAAAATGTGAGGAATTCAAATATGACATTCAAAAAATTGTTTGAGCACTTAAAATTTCGAGGTGATTAAAATTACAATAAAATGCCCTTTTCTTAATAAATTAATAACTTTAATTCTACAACTCCAGATTCGGCAAATAATATGTCTAAATCGATCAGCGCGATGAGCCCGTTCTATCTATGCAGTCCTTGTTCTGATTTGAAGCATGCATCATGTTATTATTAACAATTTGAACTGTTTATGACAATAAAACTTGGTTAAATAAATAATAAAATGCTTTAATTCTTGTATCCAGACCGTATGGCGTTGCAATATTTCTATTTCTTTTAGATGGAATGGCTCTGAGGACTGTTGTATGTGGCTTGCATACATACTCATTTGTGTATGTAGTTGATCCCTTCGCTTGCGGATTACGCCGCTCGTTCTTGTCCCGATGTTCTGAAAGTGGTTAGGATGGCCAAAAGGTCTACCGTGAGTGGCCCTGGGCCCCACCGTACTATTTTAACCACTTCCGTTCATCCAGGCATGTAACTAAGAGCGTAATTCACCGAGGTAGTTACACCGGAGGACTCGGGGGTTCACTTTCTGGCTATGGTAGCGTCAGAGATTTTGCTGATATATGGTAGATCTGGACAATATCAGTTCTCTCGCTTCTTCTAGCAGATCAACATCATTTTGCTGGGATTCTTGCACTTCAGCTTCTATGTATTGGGTGACCCTAGGCGAGTCATGCTCTATGTCGGCTGGTAATACAAGTTCGACCCCATATACTAGAAAGAATGGTGTATAGCATGTTGATTGATTCGGAGTTGTTCTTAAGCTCCATAATACAGCTGGGAGTTCTTCAATCTAGCACCCCGTTGATCTTTGCAGTGGCTCAATGAGCCGGGGTTTTATCCCGGACAGTACTAGTCCGTTGGATCTTTCCACTTGCCTGTTCGATGCGGGTGGGCCACTGATGCAACATCTAGCCGAATCTTCTTATCTTGGCAAAACCGGGCGATATGCTCCTTTAGCGAAATTTGTGCCATTGTTTGCTATGATACTATGTGGATAACCGTATCTCAGAATAATATCTTTGAGGAAAGTCACTGTTGTAGCTCCATCACACTTTCTTATTGTCTTTACTTCAATCCATTTTGTAAACTTGTCCACCATGACTAAGATATGGGTCATGTTTCCCTTGGTCGGCTTAAACGGTCCAACCATATCCAAACACCACACTGCAAATGGCCAAGTGATTGGTATAGTTTTGAGTTCGGACATTGGAAGATGTGTCTTGCTAGCGTACCTCTGACGGCCATTACATTTCCTGACAAGTTCCTCGGCTCGCTGCAAGGCACTTGGCCAGTAAAACCCATGTCAAAAATCTTTTGCCACTAAGGCTCTAGACGAGGTGTGATGCCCACATTCCCCCTGTCTCAGAGGATGTCTAGCCCTTCTTCTGGGTCAACACATATCTGCAAGACACTTGTGACACTTCTCTTGTATAGCTCGACATTGATGATAGTATATGTCTTTGCACTCATATGTACTTGCCTCGAGAGTATCTTGTCACTTGGCAAAGTTCCATCTTTTAAGAACTCAAATATTGGTTGCGCCCATGCTGGTTAGTATGAGTTGGGAAAATTACTTTATCAATCTCCATTGGATCCATCGACATAACCTCTACCGGATCAATCTTAGCAGTCCTCGGGTTTGCCGAGGTAGTCCCCGGGTTTATCGAGGTATTCCCCCAGTTAATGTCCATAGGGGTAGCTTCTGATCTGGGGTTTGCCGGGATATAAATTGACTCGTATTCTGGTGAAGAGGTAATAGATGGTTTTCTCAGATGCTCCAAAGCAACTCCTGGCGGGATAGCTTGCCGAGATGAACCTAGTTTAGACAACACATCGGCTGCATCATTTTCAGCTCGAGGTACATGATGGAATTCACATCCCTCGAAGTACCCACATATTTTTTGTACATGAAATATATAAAGGGCCATATTCGTGTCTAACGCATCCCAATGACCAGACACTTGCTACACCACTAGATCCGAATCACCGAAGCACTGTATCCGACGTATCCCAATTTCTTCTGCCACTTTTAGCCCATGTACGAGCGCCTCATACTCAGCCATATTGTTTGATGCTCGAAAATGGATTTAAAGCACGTATCTCAATTGGTCTTTCTTGGGCGAGGTAAGGACTACGCCATCCCGTAGTCCGTCCTTCAACTTTGATCCATCGAAGTGCATCCTCCAGAAGTTTGAGTCCAGCAAGGGTGACTCGTATGCATTTACGCCCAATCCATGAAAAAGTCGGCCACAGCCTGAGACTTGATCGCATCCCTTCTATCATATTGTGGAGCATAAGGGGCTAACTCAATTGCCCATTTGGCTATCCGGCCACTTGCGTCCTTATTGCTCATTATCTTGGATATGGGCGCCTCACGTATCACCTTCACCGGGTGTTCTTCAAAATAATGTTTAAGCTTCTTGGCCGCCATGTACACGCCATACGCCATCTTCTCATAATGACAATAGTTCTGTTTCGAAGTGGACAATACCTTGCTTAGGTAATACACTGGCCTCTGCACCGACTTACCCTCCACGTTACGCTCCACCACTATCGCAACACTTATGACTCGGTTGGTCACTGCTATATAGAGCAACATCGGCTCTTTGGATAATGGCGAGGCTAACACTGGTGAAGAGGCTAGCATCTTTTTAAGCTCATGGAATGCACTATCAGCTTGCGGTGTCCATGTGAATTATTCAACTTTTTCATCAGCTGATAGAGAGGCAATGCCTTTTCTCCCAGCCAACATACAAACTGACTTAGGGATGCCAAGCAACTAGTGAATTTATGCACATCATTAAGACACTTCGGTAGCTTCATTGACTCAATAGCTCGGATTTTAGTAGGATTTGCTTCGATACCTTGGCTAGATATGAGGAAATAAAGTAACTTTCTGGTCGGGACACCGAAGGTGCATTTCTCCGGGTTAAGCTTCTTCGGAACCTTCTTAAGTTCGCGAATGTCTGCCTGATATCATCTAGTAGTGTTTTACTTTCTTTAGTCTTTATTACCACATCATCCACATATACTTGGACATTTTTGCCAAATTGATAATGTAAACATTTTTTGCATACACCTCTGATACGTTGCTCTTGCATTACGTAAGGCAAATGGCATGGTGCGATAGCAATAAGACCCATATGGGATAATGAAATCAGTCTTTATTTGATCATCTCGGTTCAAAGGTATCTGGTGGAAACAAGAATACGCATCTACAAATGACAACAACTCACACCTAGTGGTTGAGTCAATGACCTGATCTATCCCCGACAATGGGAATGGATCTTTTGGACACACCTTATTCAGGTTCCTGTAATCGATACACATACGCCACACCACTGCTACATTCGGATCATCTTTCTTCTTTTCTACCAGCACCGGATTAGACATCCAATCCGGGTAAAGCACTTCCATGATAAACCCAGTTGTAAGGAGCCAAGCTATCTCATCACCAATGACATTTATCCTATCTTCGGTGAAGTGGCGGAGAGGTTTCTTCATCGGCTTTGCTCCGGGTCTTACGTGCAAAGAGGGCTCGGTCAGCACCCTCATTACACCTTACACATCCTGTGTGGACTAAGCAAAGATATCCCAATTCTCATGAAGGAAGCTGATGAGCTCGCTTTCCTATTTGTCGCCAAGCCCGACACCAATTTTACGGTGCGCTCTGGGAACTGATCATCAATGGGCACCTTCTTGGTATCTTTTGTTGGCTGAGATGAGACACTTTCATGCGGGTTACTTAGAGCCGGCATATTCAGCTGCACGGACTGAGCTAGTGCTGCAACCTCTTGGATCCTTCTTTTCTCTTGTGCTATCACGAGTGACTCAACCAAGTTTGACCCAGCGGAGGCACACTCCATGGAGCGCCCGAAGTCCCCCGTTATGGTGATACTCCATTTGGTCCTAGCAACTTCATCTTCAAGTAGCTAATGTGATCACTTGCCATAAACTTTGAAAGTGTTGGTTTGCCGAGCAATGCATGGTATGCGCTGTCCAAATCCATAACCTCAAATTCCAAGTTGTTAGTTCTGCAGTTGTCCCTTGTGCCGAATAACACGTCAAGGACATTGCCAATAGGCTCACAGGATAAACCCGACACAATGCCACGGAATGTTGTCTTTGTTGCCTAGAGCATATTCTCTGAGACTCCTAGCTTGTGCATTATGTCCTTATACAATATATTAATGTTGCTGCCATTGTCAATCAACACCTTGGAAAATCTCACATTAATGTTTGGCCCGATGAAAGTTCGGTCCAGCACCAATGCATATGACCAAAGACTCGACATGAGCATGGGGTGATCCTTGATACGACATGTGATTTCCTAATCATACTAAGGCATATACCTCATCACATCCGACATCACTGCATTGACTCTCATATGTCGGCGTCGCACACTCTGCCTATCAATTTCTTCCGTAGTAAACACGCAGTAACTCTGATGATGCTCCTTGTACTCATTTCTCCTGTCACTACCGGGGTATCTTGGGTTCTGATGGTTTTGGTTCCCTACCTGATGCACTGCATTCCTTCTGTCATGATTTTCATACCTCAGTGGGAGTGGTGGTAACATCAGCTACTGCCCATTTGCCCCCAATGAGCTGCTGCCAAGGTGCATCGTGCCAAGGTGCGAGCGCATTCCCCGAGTTATTTTGCTCTATCTTCCTCATCCACTCACACTGCCGAGTCGGGTGGTTTGTCGGGTTACTTGGGTTAGTTATACCTTCGATCCAGATTACGGATGTAGTGTAGCTTCTTTTTCCCTAGTAGACCTAGGTTATCGAATCCTCGGGAAGCGAATGCGTAGTGCAGTTACTTTAACGGACCTTCGGGAGTTTTAGAATTCCTTTTGTGTTTTTACCAGACCAATAACTTGCGTATTTTTGTTGTTTTCGATGATGGAGAGAGAGGGCCTAGGGCATTTGGTTTCACCTGTAGCTATGCAAAACATCTGATGGGAATAAAAGATAGAAATAAAGTATGCATGTACTTGTTAGAGCAAGATAAATTGTATGTGGGTAGTGCATCCATAATTGATATTGCCTCCGCAACCTCTTATAGCAATAACCTACTAGTCTCAACCATAGAAGAAACAGAACTAATGATATGCATAGTGATGTCACCGTTAATCCCAAGTAAATCCCTCACATATAGATGTACTACCCCTTCTGTCACTGGGGTTCCCAACCTGCAGATAAATCATTACTCATACTCCCTATACATGGCTCAACCCTCGGGGTCTTGGGTACCTGACAAGTCCTTGGATTGAGGCAAGAGAAGATACAATAAACATCATGTCATGCAAACTAATACATGATCCCATCTATGATAAATAACATGCACAATTTCTACATGGCTAGGCCAAAGCCCTTATCCCAAGGAGAATTACTCACACATAGATATGAGATCAACAATCACAAACATTGTAATGAAAATCATAAGATTGATAGCAATAGTCTTACAATGTTTCCAATCGAAGAAGAGATCTACTATTACAAGTGGTGGAATATGGCTATGGAGATGGAGAAGGGTTCTGAGATCTGGAGGTGGCTAATGATCTGTGGCAGAGACTTTTTAGCAAGGTCTGGCTTGTTTTCTCGTCGCTTGAGGCTTCTTTATATAGGGGTCCCTTCACGAAAGTTGTTCTGTTTGACCTAACAGTGGCGGTGCCAACTAAACGACCGAAGCTATACGGCCGGAATTTCTGCTCCGGCGTATAGTTGGTTGTTAAAGCGTCTGCCTCCGATCCATGACTCATGTTTTCTTCTGGTTGTTGGAAATCTCATATCTTTGACTTTAATGTAGTGATCCCTCCTTTAAACGACATTATCTACGCAAGAAAAATATAAAATAAAGGATTGCATACCTTTCTTAATATTAGCATTAGTGGCAGGGTATAGAGAGATATTTCAAAAAATATGAGTAATATCCAATTTAAATGTGGACGTAGATGGCTATATTTTAGAGCCATCAACCTCCCCAAGCTTAAACTTGATCGTCCCCGAGCAAGAAAACCAAAATCAAAAAGGAACTCAGCATTTAAACTAAAATAACGAGATGGTGATCTTACTCATGATTAGTAGTCTCGTGTTTCCTCCACTTCATAAATCTAAAAAACTTCAGCATAGACAGAGTAATGGCAAGCATATTATACGGGTTTCATGAAGGAGATAAACCCTAGAGGCAAATAATAAATAGATTTTTATTGTCATATCTCAATTAGTTTATAATAGTTTCATATTGTGCTATAACTGTGCCAAGTAGAAACATTGGTACAGGTGTGGTATGAAACAACCAAGTCCCTAGTAGCCTCTATTCATACTAGTTCGTTGGTCACGAAGATGATCTAGGTTTCAAGATCATGGGCATTTATGCCCACTAACAACGAGATCATATCATTGGAGAATGATGTGGTTGGACATTCCTCGAAGGATTGCAACACGATCAAGTCATCTAGTTCATTGTTGCAACAGCTATACCTAGACTCCTTCTCCTTAGACCGTGAGCTCATATTACTCATTGTTTCCCTAGGCTGCTTAGACTACATCAACCGTCATCTGGTAATACGGTGGCCATAAAGGTGTATGTTGGGTATTCCGAAGGAACAGTAGATGGCATGTGACTGCAAGACCAGGATTTGTTCACCCACATGACGGGTAAAGATACATACGGCCGGCTTGGTGAGATTACATCTATAAATGTTGCAACATGTGACTAGGTCACGGGGATGTAATATCACGGTAACAAGAAAACATAACTTGTTGTGAACAAGATTGAACAAAGGTATATGATACCAATGATCGGATCTCAGACAAGTTGTATCGAGAAACAAAAGGAAGAGGATGCTACATTTAGACAGTTCAAACGACATTGTCATCAGGAATGCATAGGGGTCACATGGACATCCCTGGTCCCTCTATTGATCATTGATACAGATCATGTCTAGAGCATTCCCGAGCCGTGAGAGGATACACTTAAGGGTACAATGAGAGCGATCATTCGTAAGTTGGAATCACAGTAGAGAAAGAGAGAAAGCTGGAATCGTTCCGCGGAGAGATCTGAAGTTGTTTGGAGAAAGAATAAAGGAAAAGCCCCGAAAAGTGTTTTCGGATAAATGGGAATTTAAATATATATTTATTATATGTTAATTATGAATTAATATATTTTAAATAATATTTAGATTAAGATTTATAAAAGCAACTTTTATATTAGGCTAGATCCCTGAGGGAAATAGTCTAGAAATAAAACTGCAGAAAAGAAAAAGGAAAAGGAAAAACAGTTGTTGTGGGCCACGCAGCCCACTAAGGGAAAGCATCGGCGGACTGCTAGCCGCGCGGGCGGCGGATAACCGCGCGCCGCGCGGGGTCGCCAGCGGGCCGCGGTCGGGCGGACGGCCCACCCCGGGTCGCCTCTCTGCTCCCCTCGCCGAGCCGGGCCGCTGGGGCATCTGGCCCACCTCGGGCCGCATCTTCCCCTCGCCTTGCTGCTGGACCGCTAGCGGGCGCTGGCCCACCCGGGCTGCTGCGCTAGCTGCTGCTGTAAGCGGCTGCAGCGAGCTGGGCCGCGGGTGGCTAGCCCACCCGGCCAGCTGCAGTGTTGGGTTGTGGCTGATTGGCCCAGCCGGCTGGCTGCCCCTTTTTGCCTATTTTCCTTTGCCTTTTATTCTCATATGGCTAACCCTTTGAGAAAGGTACACCCCCTTAGCCTATATAAAGGGGTGCCCATGGGTGGGATTAAACACACCAATATTTAGAGAAGTCCTTTGGTTGACTTTCTCCCTCCCTCTCTCTCTATACCTCGTGACTATGGTCCCAAGTCTGGGCTGTGCGATCGAGGCACACCTACAGTATGCCGTTGCGCTGCAGGGATTCCTAGCCAGATATCAACTTCCGCACTCCCGGCGGGATCGGGGAGCCGGAGGTCTCATCATGCACCGGATGTGTACGACGACACGAGGCGCAACACTTGGGGCGCTAGAATGTCGTGAGCCGGAGCTGTTGCACGATGAAGATGATGAAGATCAAGAAGGAGCAAGGGGTGACCTGCGAGGAGCTTCGCGACCTTCAGGTCGGCTTCGAGTACGACTACATCAACCACGTTCCCCGCGGAACTTTAACCCCGTACGGTCTATAAGGGTATGTATTCTCTACGCTCCGGCCGTTACTGCATTACTACATAGATAGATCCTAGGCTAAGTTTCTGGGGTTCAGTCGTAGGAATTTTTTGTTTTCTGCACCGATCCCCTACATTTCATGCATCCTTATAGTGCAGCAAAATTATTGTAAACATGGATGATTCAAATGAGTAAACTTTATTCCATGTCAAGTAATCAACTCATAGGCTTGCCTTTGAATAATTAAGTATAATCATGTAAATTAAGAGTGTGAGAGTTGTCATAAAAAGCATATATACTAGAGTATCTCAATTCTCCCACATCAAAAAATCAAGACTTTTCAAGCACTACTTTTCTATTCATTGTCCTTCAAGAATTTTAGTTTTTAAGTAATTGAGAGCATGCCTAAGATTTTTATTAGTTTATTAGGCTGTGATGGACACTCGTGGCATCACTAAGGTTTTTGTTCCTTTTTGCATAATGATTACTCATAATAGCGAGAGGAGTGATTCCATCATGATTACTGCTACCCGGGAGTGCCAAGAATCTTACCCACTATAGCATTGCTACTACACGTGTTTAATCAACTCATATCCAAAATCTAGGTAACATGGGTATACCCTACAGTTACTCGAGCTTGGTATATATGGTCCAAATACGTACAGGCCCACGGTGTCGCCAAGGCCCAAAACAAGGGATTCGAGTGGCCTACGGACTCTCGATTGCTTGAAGAACAAGAAGAAGTTAAAGATAGAAAGTTTGAAGGGGAAAAACCCTAACTTGTAACCAACTCGACCTGCTACCCAAGACCTAGCCTATCTATATAAAGGCTAGGAGGGGGTGGCGAGGAGGAGACACACGCAACCCTAGTTTCCATAACCCTTGCCAGATTGCATCTGCGCACCATTGTAACTTTCGACTCCTTCGATAATTCCACGAGCAGACAAGCAGGAGTAGGGACCTCTACGAGGCCTGAACCTGGGTAAATCCTTTGTCCCCTGTGTGCTTGTTTGCTAGCCGATAGATGTCTCCAACGCTCCCTCCTTCTCCAAAACCCAAGTCCATAACAATGGGCATTGATGAGTTAAACCCTCGTCAATTGGCACCGTCTGTGGGAAGTGGGAGTGTCGATGTTGCGGCTTCTTTGGCCCCATCAACTGCGATCTACAACTCCGCAACAGTGGAGATTCACCAGCTCTTCGGTGCCTTCGACTTCACCGTCCACACGCTGGCCACCCGCCCGGCCTTCCAGTCCGTGGGTGACGAAATCAGCCTGGCGATTGGGAGCTTTCGCTTCCAAGTTGGTCAGATGGGCACGCTTCGCATGCCTGATCAACCGACAGCACCGGCGATTGCCCCGGCGTCATGGTTCCCTCCATTGATCGGCACCCTCAGCGAGCTCAACGCCCCGGTGGCAATCGAGAATACGGTCAGCGACAGCAGTCGCGATTCCGATCTAAGCGATCTGGCCACTCAAGATGGAACCTACGGTTCCAGATCTGAGAGTTGTGGAAGCAACAGCTTCCCCAATCACTTCATGTGCGCCGTCATCAACGCAGGCGACACCTCTGCCAATCGCGACAACGGTGGCAACCCTGGCAACGGCACCGATCCATCCAATGCCGAAAACGGTGGCAATGGTGGCAACGGTGGTAATGGCGGCAATCGCGCTCCCGTCAACAACGGGGGAGCAGTCGAACCTCCCAGCATAATCAATGAGCAAACCGGCGAACGTGTCGTAATCAAGCTCAACGAGCAAGAGTGGGCTCGCTGCTAGGAGGCCCTACGGGGCACACCTCTACCCTTTGGGTCCCCGCAAGAACTGCAGATGGGCTACCACTAGCTCTTGAAGGAAGAATTCAAGCGCCAAGTGCAAACAATCGCGCAACTTGAGGCGCGTAAAAAGGCAACGGACGAATCGAGCCTTCGTCGCGCCGGGCTCTCCTCCTACGGAGGATCCTCCTCAAAGGGCAATGAATACCTCGCCAAGAAGAGGCAATCGCGGATGGCTCACCTCACCGAACAAGAGCGCATAGAGGCTGCGAAAGTCCTCGAGTTTGGCTCTATGACAGTCGACACGAGAGGCAACGTGGTTCCCAGAACGCCGCAGGCTGCGGTGATGGCAGCCACCATGTACCTCCTCAACAACCAGCCGCCAGCTGGAGATCCCCGAACTGCCATGCACCGATCTACGATCACGGGCTTGGGATTAATCGAGGCCGCCCTTGACAAGGAGCCAACACTAGACCCAAAAAAGGGCAAAGCGCTAGCAAAGCGCCACTCCTCGCCCTCATCCAGCGACGACAGTCATGACCTGTCTCGGCGCCGCTGCTCATGGCGACATGATCGTGACTACGATGCGCGCGACGACCTCACGCAGCGCAAGATCGACAAGTCAAGGGCACGACGTGCTCGGTTGACTGACACGGAAGAGGAAGATGGGGAGCTCTGCGGTGCTAGATGCTTCAGCAGATCCATTAGGCAGAAGCGGATGCCTAAAGGGTTTAAACTCCCGTTGGAGAACCCGAAATTCGACGGTCTACAGGACCCCAAGATCTGGCTGGAGGATCACATCTCCTCCGTCAGGCTCCACGGAGGCAGTCGAAGTACTGCCATGCAATTCTTGCAGCTACAGCTGTAGGGCGCCGCCCGAGCATGGCTCAATAACCTCCCACGCGGATCCATTCGCAGTTGGGATGAGCTGGTTTACAGCTTCGAGCGCAACTTTAAGGGCATGTACAAATGGCCCGCATCAATCGAAGAACTGAGATGCTGCTAGCAAAGATCTGGCGAATCGCTACGCTCATACATCCAAAGGTGGTCCATCATCAAGAACTCCGCGGAAAACATCTCGGAAGACCGCGCGATTGATGCATTCAACGGTGGCGTTCACCGGCTAGAGCTCAGGGAGGAGCTAGGCCGCTCAAAGCCCCAGACCATCGAACACCTGATGGAGATCGCGAATCGGTGGGCCGATGGAGAAGATTCAGTGAAGAATCGCGCTCACTCCGACGAGGAGGCGGAACTCGAACGCAGACGCGACCGCCGAGGCAAGCGTCGCATGCACATCTATGACGATCGCGACGACGTCAACATGGTCGCAGCCGGCTACGCCGATAGACGCGACGATAACCGCAACAGCGGATACCGTAGCGGCGGATACCGCGACTCCAGGAAAACTACGCAAGTATGGCAACGCCGCACTCGCGATGAGGCACCGGCGACCTCCATCGAGGATAAACTGTCCGGGCCATGCACGGTACACTTCTACATCGACAAGCATGACGGCAAGAGAAAGTCCAGCCACCTCCTCAAAGACTGCTGCGAGTTCCTCAAGCTACACGAGGGATTGGTTCGGATGAACCGCAATGCAGTCGAAAGAGGCTACGAAGCCGCTCCAGGCGCCGTGGCACATGGCGCACCACCACCACCACCTGGTCCACCCCCGAATGGAGCCGCACCGGACCAGCACCACGGAGGAGAACCGTACCCACGGGCCATGGGTACCATGATGATCCAAAAAGGATGCCCCTCCAATAGGGTGCAGAAAGCCATCACTCGCCAAGTCAACTTGGCCACGCACTCGCCACCATCCACCACTGAGTACCTCAGTGGCAGCGAGTCGTGCATCACCTTCGACAAACGCGACCACCCACCTCAGATACCTCGTCCAGGTCATTGCCCCCTCGTACTCAAGGCGCAAATTGGAGGTTTCGACATGTGTCGCGTCTTCATGGACGGCGGAAGCGGCATCAACCTCATATTCACGAGCACCTTGCGAGCAATGAGGATCCCTCTAACCTGCCTGGAGGCATTGGACACAACGTTCCATGGCATTATCCCAGGGAAAGGCGTATACCCCCTGGGCAAAATCAACCTCGACGTCATCTTCGGCACGCCGAAGAACTTCCGGCGCGAACGCATTGACTTTGAGGTCGTCGACTGGCCCTCACAATACCACTGCATCCTCGGGCGCATTGCGTTCGCTAGGTTCATGGCAGTGCCCCACTACGCCTACCTGCAAATGAAAATGCCAGGTCCCAACGGCGTCATCACGATCAACGGGAGCTTTGAGCGATATGACAGTTGCGACAGGGAACTCAACAGAATCTCCCAGTCCTTTGGCATGCAGGAGGAACTCGCAAGACTGAAAGAGATGACAGACAACAGTCTGCCCCCCCCCCCTGAGCAGGCCAAGCTCACATGACCTCTCCTTCGACTCATCTGTGCACATAAAGAAGGTGCAAGTCCATCCATCAGATCCCGCCAAGAAGGCCCTCATCGCCAACAACTTGAGTCCCGCGTAGGAACTCGCGCTCGTCGAATTCCTCTGTGAGCACTGGGAAATTTTTGCCTGGTGTCCTGCAGGCATGCCAGGAGTTCCCAGGGAATTCGCCGAGCACGCACTCAACGTCAACCCTGACGCAAGGCCAGTCAAGCAAACAATCAGGCGATTGTCTGAGCCACGGGCGCAGGCAGTCGGAATGGAGATCAACAGACTCCTCGAGGCCAAGTTCATACGCGAGATCAAGGAAAGCACTTGGCTCACCAATACGGTGCTGGTACCAAAAAAGGACACGGATATCCTGCGGATGTGCATGGACTTCACTTCTCTGAACAAGCACTGCCCAAAGGACCACTTCCCGCTGCCACGGATCGACCAGATCATCGACTCCACTACGGGATGCGAGCGTCTCTGCTTCCTCGACGCCTACTCAGGCTACAACCAAATTCGAATGAAGGAGGAAGATCAAGAGAAAACAGCGTTTACAACGCCCTTTGGTGTGTTCTGCTACAACACAATGCCCTTCGGGCTAAAAAACGCGGGAGCCACCTACCAGCGGTGCATGCAGGCTTGCCTCAAGGAACAACTGGGTTGCAACATCCAAGTCTATGTCGACGACATAGTAATCAAGACCAAGGAGGAAGCCTCTCTAATCGACGATTTGCGCGAAACCTTCGCCAACCTCGACCGCTACCGATCAAGCTCAGTCCGGACAAATGCGCCTTCGGTGTACCATCTGGGCAGCTACTTGGGTATCTCATCTCCGCGAGGGGAATCAAGGCGAACCCGAAGAAGATAAAAGCCATACTGGCCATGGAGAAGCCGAAGAACATAAGAGGCGTCCAGCAACTGGCCGGACGAATCGCAGCCCTCAGTCGATTTATCAGTCGGATGGGTGAAAAGGCACTACCCTTCTACCAGCTCCTCCACAAAGCTGAAAAATTCGAGCAGACCAATGAAGCGCAAGAAGCATTCGAAGATCTCAAGCGCCTGCTATCCACTTCGCCGGTACTGGTGACTCAACGAGAAAGGGAACCACTATTGTTGTACATCTCCGCCACCAACTAGGTGGTCAGCACAGTGCTCGTCGTCGAGCGGGCTGAGGAAAACAAAGTCCATGGCGTACAACGCCCGGTATACTACCTCAGCGAGGTCCTCACGCCAACAAAACAGTGGTACTCGCACTACCAGAAGCTGGCGTACGGCTTCTTTATGACCGCCCGACGACTGCGCCACTACTTCCAGGAGCACCCAATCGTGGTAGTCAGCGACGCCCCGTTGGGACATATCCTCAATAACCCCGATGCTACGGGGCGAGTCGCGCTTTGGGGAATAGAACTGTCTCCACGAGACATCACATACGAAAAGCGCGACGCAATCAAGTCGCAAGTCCTCCCTGACTTCCTCGTGCACTGGATGGAGAACCAACTCCCGGACAAGCCAGATATGTCCTACCTCTGGACAATGCACTTCGATGGGTCCAAGCGGAAAGACAGAGCAGGCGCAGGTGTCATACTGACGTCACCTCAAGGGGACAAGCTGAAATATATCTTGCGAATGCAGTTCATAGCCTCAAACAACGAGGCTGAATACGAGGCCCTGTTGCACGGGATGAGGATGGCAAAAGCCTATGGCGCTAAGAGGCTCATCATATATGGCGACTCCAAGTTGGTCGTCAACCAAACAATGCATGAGTGCGACGCACTGAACGACAACATGATCGCGTATCGCGACCTCTACGATACACTCGAAGGAGACTTCGATGGTTGCGAGCTGCGACATGTAGGTCGCGAAAGCAATGAGGAGGCGGACGCACTCGCCAACATAGGCTCTACCTGCGTCCCCATACCACCTGGGGTATTTCTCAAGCGCATGTGCGAACGCTCCATCAAGCCAAAGGCCGCAGAGAAGAAAACAAGCGTAGCAACGGACTCGGGGGCTACGCCACCCAATGAGCCCATGGCACTCGATGACTTGGAGCTAGACACCGGACTTGAAGGACAAATGAGCGTCATGCTGATTGAGCAATCATGGACACAGCCGTACATCACGTACCTCCTCAGCAAGAGGCTACCGGACGATCCGACAGATGCACGGCACATCGCGCGGCGCTCCAAGGCATTCGCCGTTATCAATGGCGAACTGTATAAACGCAGCATCACAGGAGTGCTACAACGATGCGTCTCCATGGCCGATGGAAGAGCAGTTCTCCTCGACATCCATGAAGGGACCTGCGGGCACCACGCTGGCAGTCGCGCCCTCGTTGCCAAAGCTCTATGAGCTGGATTCTACTGGCCTACGACCATGCGCGACGCCAAGGACATCATCCAAAAATGCAACGCTTGCCAGCGATTCGCGGACAAGCCGCACGCACCGGGCGCAGAGCTACGGCCAATCCCATTGGCCTGGCCCTTCGCGCAATGGGGGCTCGACATGGTCGGCAAGCTTCCAAGGTCCTCGCGAGGAGGCTACCTCTACCTCTTGGTCGTAGTCGACAAATTCACCAAGTGGATTGAGGCCATGCCAGTAACCAACCAATCCGCGCACAGCGCAGTCAAATTCTTTGAGTCCATCGTCTACCGCTTCGGGGTGCCACATAGCATCATCACCGACAACGGGACGAACTTCACATCTAAGGAGTTCCAAGAATTCTGCGAGAACCTAGGGATCAACATCAGCTACGCCTCAGTAGCGCATCCACAGACCAACGGTCAGGTGGAAAAGGCAAACGGGCTCGTCTGCTGCGGCATCAAGAAGCGACTCCTCCGACCACTCGAACAAGCCGCGGGCTGCTGGCCGGATGAACTGCAATCCGTACTCTGGAGCCTCCGTACAACTCCAAACAGTGTCACGGGCTACACGCCATTCTTTATGGTGCACGGAGCAGAGGCAGTGCTACCCGCCGGAGTACGGTACAAAGCGCCACACGTGGTCGCCTACAGCGAACAGGAATCATCCCTCGCACTCGAAGACTCCGTCGACCTCCTTGACGAAGCAAGAGAAATCGCCGCAGAAAGATCCACGATCTACCAGCAGAACCTGCACAACTACCACAGTAGGAGGCTTCGCCCCAGATCCTTCGTCGAAGGTGACCTGGTCTTGCGACTGAAGCAGCAGGGGCATCTCAAGCTCGAGTCCCCCTGGGAAGGACCATACGTGATTACAGAAGTAATCCCAGGTGGCGCCTATCGCCTTAAAGATTTAGAGACAGGAGTCGCATACTCCAACCCCTGGAACGTCGCACAGTTGCGACGCTTCTACCCTTAGTTCGTTTTTACTTTTACATTGCAAATAAGGCTACTCAGCCAAGGCTACTTAGCCACACATTGTACCTCGCACTATTTCTTCGAATAAATAAAAGCTAAGTGCCCCAAAACTCAGTGTTCTCCTTTACTTTTTCAATTTATATACTCGGGGGTTGTGCCACCCTATACACATCTGTTCTTCGAACCAAAACGCGATATCCTGAGTAGCTGGTACATCAATCGAAACACTTAAAACATGACCTCAACTCAGCTGCAACGCACCTGACAGGTTGACAAGGGACCGAGATAAAAGATGGCCAGGCTAACGAAAAGGACTCGCATAGTGCAAACGCACCTCACACTCACAGGGCTCTTTATACACATTCGACAACTAATTATCTACAACATCTATATGAACTTTACAACACAAGTACACTTATGTGCAGGATACAAATTTGGCTACTCTTGCAACAGATGAATGTTGGTTTCATCCTCAAAGAAGTCGACGATCTCCTCTGCTGGATGGTCCACTGCCTGATAGTGCGGTACCATATTCCAGGCAGATCCTACTGGTGGCGCTGGCGGCCCAGAGGCAATGGCGGCAATATCCACGCCAGGCCTATGCAATCGCACCATTGAAAGGGCAGCCTTGGCACCAGCCACCAACTGCTGCCTCACGCACTCGCGAACCGCGGATAGATCTTGAAATTTGGCAAGAAGAGCCAGCAGGCATGATGGAGCGTCGTCCAGCGGAAACATCGCCCGATAAATGTTCTTCAAGCACGACTGTGACTTCCTCAGAAAGAGCAGCACTCGCGACGCGCGATCCTGCAGGGTCGCCAACACAGTCGCACGATCATGATCTACCCAGAAGTATCCACTCTCTTGAAGTTTCTCCTGGGTGAGATCATGAAGGCGAATGGCAATTCTATCCTTCTCCTCATGCGGATGGCGCGCGCTAACAACTACACGAAGCAACATCAATAGCATGAGTACAACGTACCGCTGCGAGAGACTACAAAGGAAAAGATGAGAATAGGCAAACTAACACTTAAACTGGTCGCCCAGCTGCACAACCTCGCCAAGCAGATACTGCTCGCGGGCGGCGGCTTTTTCCGCCTTCGACTTCCACACATCTGCGCTACCGCGGATCACGGGCAACTCACGCTCCAGCTGCTTCACGCGATCCCGAAGTCGCGAAAGCAAGGATAGCTCCTCTACCCTGGAGCACGCTGGTGCCACTGTATCATCACGAGATGGCGAGTCCTGGGTTCCCCCCACGGGATCACTTGATGTGCCCTACCACAAGTCAATATAGAAGCAAATAAGACGACCAAATCAACACAAAGACAAAAGGGTCAGATGCATTCAAGACCGGCATAAGTATCAACAAACACACTCGCCAGCAGGCATGTTCTTAAGCAAAAGGACAACTAATCAACTATTACAAAAAGCTAACTACGGAGCAGCTGGCTTCTTCGACTTCGACGACTTTGGGGGCTTCATCAAATCCGTGGCAGTGTTAGATGCCACTGACTTTCCGCCGGCCCCTGAGGCCGAAGCCTTCGCCGCCTTCTTAGCACGTTGGAGATCCTCCGAGTACTTTGTGACAATATTTATCAAGTAATGCCCATATTTGCCACAGGCAGTCGCAAAAGGAGCGAAGACTACCCGCTGACCATCAGCGCCAACAGGCATCGCCTTCGACACCGCGGAGGGATCGATCTCGACTCCGTGGGCCTGCACCATGGCGAGTGACATGGTCACGCCAGCTGCGCGGAGGGAGTTCTTGTAGGTGGAAGGCACACCCCCGGCGAGTGACTCTGCTAGCTCGTCCATATTATCGACCAGCTCCGCCTTCGGCATCAACTCCTCCTAGAGGCGACTGAGGGCGACCTTGGCCTTGGAAAGTGTATCTTAGACGACGGCGCTACGATCCTCGACTGCAGCCAACGCACCTGCCAGAGCGTCATCACGACGAAGGGCCTGCGGGTCGAAGCTCAAATCGCCAGCATCTATACATGAACCCATACATGGATCAAAACTTCAACGTCACCAGCAAAAACATTCGACACAGAGAAGGACAACAAATATCCACAAGCAAAAATACCTGAGAGAGCCTTGGCAACTGAGAACAGTTGTTCTTCGAACAACTTCTCCCTGGCCACAAAGGAGGCGCGCAGATCCTCCTCACGCTTGTGTGCCTCGTCATGAGCCGCGAGTGCCTCGTCGCGACCCTTCACAGCCGCGGTAAGCGTTTTCTCCAATGTGGCGACGTTGTGCAGTAAATCGTTATGTTCAGCTACATAGCAATCAAAAGTTGACTATCAGTCGACTATACCAACAAAGGAGAAGACGAAAAAGAATAAGTGTAGAACACTCACTTTCGACCACCCGGTGACGCGTCTCTAGCATTGCATGCTGGCGACCCATCGCCATCACTTGCTCTGCCAAGTGCGTGGCTTCCTTTACAAGGAGATGTCGCACAACCAAAGAACCATCAGAGGAAATATATAACATCGACTACAACACTACATAGGAGGAAAGAACTATACTTACATGGTCCTCCAATGACTCCGAAGATGTTTGCTGTGCCGTCATCCAGGCAACCATTCGATCCTCCCCTGCATGGGGAGAGCTGGAAGAGTTGTGCCCGGAGTGGGCCGCCACTGGAGGGGAAGGAGCGCGCTCGACCTCTTTCTTGCCTTTGAGGTCGCGATCCCAGATTCCTTCAAAAACTCGACGTCGCCAGAAGATGACGACGCCTCTTGACTACAAGAGCAAAACTTACCTTGAGAAAAGGCAAACTCCAAGGCAAGTCAACAAGAAGAAAACAGAGAAGAGCAAATGAACTTGAAAACTTACCAGTCAAACTTGTCAAGATCAAACGTGGCCTCCGCCGACTCCGACGAAGACTCCTTAGGCAATCGCATCTTCTTGCGAGAAGACGGTGCCACAGTCCTCACAGGGACAGCAGGAATTGGCGACTCCGCACCACCAACCATACCTTCTGGAGTCGAAGGAGACGACGCGTCTGAATCCTCGCTGTGCGAACGCTTGCGAGTGTCCGGACTCTCGGACTCGGGGGCTTCCTCCTCCACATCCGAAGGAACAGTCGACTCAGACTCGTCCTCTTCCAAAGCTTCTCGAGGAATAACCCCCTCAGGGAAAGGAGGCATACATGACGACACCGCCCAATCCTGCATACAGACAACAAAAATCAGCAAAAATCAAGTAAGCAACAGAAAAGCAATCGAGAAAATAAGCTACTACGTAGCACAACTGTACCTCAGGAGGAGGATTCGAAGCATCAAAAGGAGGAACAACTGGCTCATTCGGAAGCACATCCTTGCCAGTGTACTTCGTGACCAGTCGAACCCTCTTATCCACCTCACGCGCGGACATGCCATCGGTAGACACGCGAGTGGCATCATCGGCGCCAGCCCATTGAAACACGGGATGAACTCTAGCTTGAAGGGGTTGGACGCGACGGCGCAGCCAGGTTCGGATAAGGGCGCAGCCTCCTTCTTCTGCGCCTATGCGACTCTCGAGGTCGCAGACGCATTGATACAGCACGTCTGTCTCCGCGAGCTCTCCAGGCATAACTACGTTCTTCCAGGAACGCATCTTCTTGCAGGGAGTCACGGGATCAAAGGGCGCGAGTCCAAAGTGCTCATCCTTGGACTTCTGATCGCGGACATAGAACCATCTGTCCCTCCATCCCTGGACGGACTTGGTGAGCTTGATGTCGAAGTAGGTGGCGGATGGGTCGACGTGGATTCTGCAACCACCTACGTTGTAAACTAAAGAGCCAGATGTGGACTGATGCTTCAATTTAAAAATGCGCTTGAAAAGACCAAAGTGTGGCTCGATTCCGAGCCAGCACTCGCAAAGAGTGATGAAGCAGGTGATGTGGAGAATCGAATTTGGGGACAGCTGATGGAGCTGGAGCCCGTAGAAACAAAGAAGACCCCTAAGAAAGGGGTGGAGAGGCAAGGAAAGACCGCGAATGACGAATGCAAGAAACATCACTCGAAAACCAGCGGGAGGAGAAGGTATGGCCTCACCGTTGGGGACGCGCGTATCGGCGACTGTTGCGGAGATAACTCCGTCTTGGCGAAGAAGATGGAGATCCGACGCCTTGATGATGGAAGGGCGCCACGCACCATTTGTCACGCGGGTGCCCGCGACCTTCTTCTTCCCGCCGGCGGTGGTGCTGGTGCCCGCAGCAGCGGAGCCACCCTTCTTCTTCACCGCGGCAGCGGTGGCCGCGGAATCAACAACAGTGCCTCCCTTCTTCTTTCCCATTGCGCGACGGCGATGAGAACGGAGGAAGTAGCTGGGGAAGATGCGGAGTTGGTCCAGCGCCGCAGCAAGAAAGAGCACAAGGAAGCAGAGAGCAACAGCAATGGCGATGGCAGCAAGGAAGAAAGAGCGCAGATGGGAAAATTACCATCGCAGCGCCGCTACTAAACCCCTGGAAGATGCAATCCAACGGCTCAGAAAAACCCTACCGGACGCGTGGCACACATCACTTTGGACACGTGGAGAAGGGGAAGCACGAACCGTCCCTCCACTACTCCCATTACGCACGGAAATCGAGGAGGCACAGTTAAAATAAAGATTATGCACGCCCAGTCAAATCAAAGTCAGGAAGTGGGACCCACCGCTCGTCACGTCCCATCAAACTCGCTCATGCGGGCAACTGAGGTCATGCAAGCGTCAGCACTGACGTCATCAAAGCTACGCAGTGGAAAAATTCGACTACTTTAGTCCTTGCTGGAGTCTTCGACTCCACCAAGCACTCGGGGGCTACTCCCATAGGGAGCGCTGGCCGCGCACCCTACGATTTTTTCTTTTTTCTTTTTACAGGAACATGGACAATCAGAAGTAAACCCAAACCACTCAAAACATAATTCGACTTTGGACATGGGTTACTCCCATAGGGAGCGCCAGAAACAAATTCGACTAAAACAAACAAGCAAAAGACGACAGCAGTCGCAAAAGTTATTTAGTCCCTGCCTGAGTCTTCGACTCAACCAGGCACTCGGGGGCTACTCCCATAGGGAGCGCTGGTCACGCATCCTATGATTATTTATACAAAATACTGTGTGTTGATAACATCCACACTCGATGCTTATGGCGACACCGCCTCATAATTTTTCCCTACAAAGAGATTGCGTCTCCTGGGTCACCCGAATCGTCTCCGCGATGGTAAAATTCGGATGCCGCGCTTACAGCGTGAAGGTAAGACCTGAATAAGGCCTGGCAACGCATTAGCTGCGCACTACCAGAAATATATCCGTGCCTACAGGTACGATGAACATGCCTTGACGGACGCGTCGAGTGCTCACACCCATATAACTGGAATTCGACTCCTGTAAGACCTCCGCGGCCTGAGTCGAATTACGCCAGCACTTTTCTGGATTCGAGTCCGGGGACTCGAGTTCGAGTAGATTGCGTTGTTTCACCCTAAGGTGGTTAACTGATACCAATACTTCGGTTGTATCAGGCGCGCATATCAACAATCCCTATGACACAAATAAAAGCAGTCGAAATGCACTCAGGCACTCGAAGACTTCAAAAAGTCCCCAGTCGAATCTGCGATTCCACTGGACACTCGGGGGCTACTGACATGGGTATACCCTATAGGTACTCGAGCTTGGTATATATGGTCCAAATACGTACAGGCCCACGGTGTCGCCAAGGCCCAAAACAAGGGATTCGAGTGGCCTACGGACTCTCGATTGCTTGAAGAACAAGAAGAAGTTAAAGATAGAAAGTTTGAAGGGGAAAAACCCTAACTTGTAACCGACTCGACCTGCTACCCGAGACCTAGCCTATCTATATAAAGGCTAGGAGGGGGCGGCGAGGAGGAGACACATGCAACCCTAGTTTCCACAACCCTCGCCAGATTGCATCTGCGCACCATTGTAACTTTCGACTCCTTCAATAATTCCACGAGCAGACAAGCAGGAGTAGGGACCTCTACGAGGCCTGAACCTGGGTAAATCCTTTGTCCCCTATGTGCTTGTTTGCTAGCCGATAGATATCTCCAGCGCTCCCTCCTTCTCCAAAACCCAAGTACATAACAATGGGCATTGATGAGTTAAACCCTCGTCACTAGGAATTTCCTCCATGAAGATTGTTTGTAGGCCAACGGAGTTGTTGGCATCCCATGAAGTTTGACATGCGTAAAGCTATATCATTCTTATGATTAACAAGTCAAACTTTGGCATGGTCACAAAAACCACTAAACATTAATTCAATCGAACAAATCCTTTTAAAGAGAGCTATCAAGTCAATCAACATTTTTAGTGTTGTTGAGTGTCTCTAGAAATAAAACTTCAAGAGTAAGCACTACAACACCCAAGCCTTCAATTGTGAGAGTTTTTCTTATTTCAATTGTTTAGAAATTTTTAGGCAAGACTTGGTTAATTACGAGAGCTAGAACAAAATGAACCCAATTAAATACACATGCAAACAAAAAATCTTACTACGATACAAAGACTCACTCCACCAATATAATATCTTAACAGTTACTACTAACTAGCATGGGTCTCTCAAACTTCAAAAGTGGGGAGTCATAAGGCATACCTCTAATGTTTGGTTCCACTTCTCTTTTCCTTTTTTATTTGCTTCTTGGAAACTCGAAGTCGATCACTCTCCTGCAAACATATGAAGACCTCGAGGCGGAAAGAAAAGAAAGAGGGAAAAGGGAGAAATCTTTTTGTGATTTTTAAGAGATGGAATTTAAAGAATAGAGAATTGGCGACAAAGCTCGGCTAGAAAATCTCGAAAGCAAATATAAAGAACTTAGAAAATAAAGTGTTGGAGAAACCAACACGAGTGCTTATAAACTCAAATAAAAACGCAACCTCAAAATAAATAAAAGAAAATAAACATCAAATAAAGATACATGAGGAAACTTCCCCCCAAGCTTAGGCTTTTGCAAGCCCTTCAAATCATTGTGGTGGTAGGAAAAAGTCGTTACTCCAGTTCGCATATTGAGTTGAGAGGTTACTAGTTGATTCTCGGAGATTCAAAGAGAGGCTATGCATCCTCTCCACAATCCCTCCAAGTCCTTGGAAATCTTGGTATGTGGCGAACCGGGTTTGTGGCTGCTCCTCTTGGTAAGGAACTTCTTGCTGCTCCACTTGGTCCTCATCCTCTTCCGGAATCTCTTCCTCGGGTTGCGTTGCTCAACATGTAAGTCATATAGCAAACGTCCTTCCTCGATAGAGAAAAGTCCATTAGGCATAGGAGCGGGGTAGAGACGCCCAGCTCCAGCAATATTTAGGTAATAAACACCACCTCTCCTAGTAAGCATTCCATAGGCTCTCAAAGTGGAGAAACCAACACGTGTCGCACCTAGTACGGGTTGCAACTCACCTAGGTTGATGTCTAGGGCAGTGGCAAGCACGGTGATGATGCCTCCACATGTGATTGGCCCTTGGCTTTAGGAGGCTTGGTGCTCCAGGTAACGCACAAGGATGGCGCCCAAGTTGAGTGACAGGTTACAGTTGATGTAAGCAGCCTTTGCAAGGACTAGGATGTCCTCCTCGTTGAGTCTCGTGAACTCATTACGTGCCTGCAAGGTGTTAGCAATAACATAGAACAAATAGCGAATTACAGGATGTTGAATATTCTTCCCCTTGTTCACTCTACTAGTGAAGCTCATTCCATTATAGCATTGTTCAGGGGAAGGACTGAAGCCAGTAAAGGATGCGTGTAAGGCATGAACACCATTGTTTGGCAAATTAAAGCATGCACACCATTCATCTAATGTTAAAGTGTAGTTATTGTTCATTCGTTGGAAAGAAATAATATCCTCTCCTTGCCATTATTTAATGGTGCTTTGCAACGAACTTAGAAATTCAATGGTTAAGCGGCGATAAGTAGGTACGTCAATGTACACAAAGCTTTGCAGACCAGCTCTATTGCAAAGTAAATTAAAGTCATCAAAAATATTGAGTTGGTTCAATATAATGGGGCAAGCCCACTTGGTGGCTTTCACTTCGCGGTTCCTGATCCTGTTGAAGCGATCACGATGGGCCTCATCCCTGAACCGTATCCCCATGCGTTCCTGAGCGGCAGCCCGAGAAGCGCTAGCGGTGGCACGAGCACGAGTTTGGCTCCTTGTGTTCATCATCTAAAACATTGAAGAAAGGCAAAAAATAATTTTTTTTGATCCAACAACAGTAAGAATAATATATTCCTCATCAAAACACACTAAAGAATCTCCTCAAGATAATAATCTAGGCAAGAAAAGCATGGCAATTGGTTCATAGTATGTCTCACGCTAGATTGATAATCACAATAGATCAAGGATGAATTTGCAAAAATTAATTGGAGGATTGGAGGAGAAACATACCGTAGATCACTCGTGTGCGAGGAAATTGAACGAAATTGAGTGGAGATGAAGATCTCTTGAGGTTTTTAAAGAGTTTGGAGGTACAAGAGAGAAAAAGGATTGACGTTTTGGAGTTGGAGGTACCTTCCCGTGCGATTTTGTGGTCGGACACAACTATACGGGCGCAACTATACAGGCGGAACATGTGTTTCCGCCGTATAGTTGGCTTTCTGTCAAAATATTAGGGTTTCCTCCTGGTAGCGCAGCTATACGGATGCAACTATACGGCCGAAACAAAATGTTCCTACCGTATAGTTAGTCGTTAAACTGTTTGTCCCTGTGAAAGGAAATATACAAAGGCATCGATATCTATCTGACCGGAATTTTTATTCCTGCCGTATAGTTGGTCGTTAAACTATCAATACATTAGAAAAGAATTTGTACGGAGGTACTAATATCTATACGACCAGAACTATACGGCCAAAATTTTATTCCCGCCGTATAGTTGGTCGTTAAACTCTTAGTATATATTACAGAAAAAATTTGGATGACAAAGATATCTATACAACCAGAACTATATGCACGGATTTTTATTCCCGTCGTATAGTTGGTCATTAAACTCTTTGTACATATGAAAAGAAAATTGTCGATGACAAGGAAATTGATACGTTGCTAACGTATCTATAATTTTTGATGTTCCATGCTTGTTTTATATCTACTTTCTTATGTTTTGTCCACACTTTGGAGTATCTTTACACATTTTCTAGAACTAACCTATTAACAAGATGCCACAGTGCCAGTTGCCTGTTTTCTTCTGTTTTTGGTTCCAGAAAAGCCAGAAAATGAATATTCTATAAATTGGACCGAACAAAAGCCAAAGTCGATATTTCACCGGAAGACTCACGGAGCCAGAAGACAAGACGGAGAGGGGCCAGGGGTTGGCCACACCATGTGGTGGCGCGGGTCCCCCTGGCCGCGCCACCAGGTGGTGTGGGCCCCTAGTCCCGCCTATAAGAAGTCTCCGATGCAGAAACCCTAAATAATCTAGCCTCCAGCCACGAAAAGATCCGCAGCGCCGTGATGTCTACGCACTTCTATTCTTGTAGACAGTTGTTGGGCCTCCAAGTGCAGAGGTTTGTAGAACAGTAGCAAGTTTTCCCTTAAGTGGATCACCCAAGGTTTATCGAACTCAGGTAGGAAGTGGTCAAAGGTATTCCCTCTCAAGCAACCCTGCAATCAAGATACAAGAAGTCTCTTGTGTCCCCAATACACTTGTCAGGTGTATAGGTGCACTAGTTCGGCGAAGAGATAGTGAAATACAAGTGGTATGGATAATTATAAGTGGTAATGGTGATAGAAAATAACTTGATGGCGTGGAAAATACTAATGACAGACTGAAATAAAGACGGAAGTAAGCAAACATGTAACAGATCTAGTAGCAAACGGTGTTTCAATGCTTAGAAACAAGGCCTGGGGATCATACTTTCACTAGTGAACACTCTCATATAAATATCTTCTCTTTATGATACTACTCTTAACTACTCTCCGGTTGGACACTTTAATCCATGGTAGGGCTATAACAGCACACCTCAAAGTAAGCCTTTCCCATCTAGATAACCCCACACTGTCACCTTGAGCACTAGATGAGTCCAACAAACACCACAATTTCATAAAGACATCCAACTCCAAATATAACTCATAACAAGTATTTGTAATCTCTAGCCTAAGTGCCACCATGGTGTGCACGCTGTCACTTTCACACGCATGGGGAGAGCAGAGATTCATTAAAGCACTTGAGTAGCAAGGTAGATCTACTTGATTACAAAGCTCATGATCACAATATGATCATGCATAGAGAGAGAGAGATGAACACATAGCTACGGGTAGAACCCTTAGCCTCGAGAGAGAACTACTCCCTCCTCATCATGGGAATCAGCAATGGTGATGGAGATGGTGCTGGAGATCGATGGAGATGGCTCCGGGGGCACTTCCCCGTCCCGGCAGGGTGCTGGAACAGAGACTTTCTATCCCCCGAATCTCCCCTTCGGTGGCGGCGGCGATGCGGAACTTTTCGTGGCTGGAGGCTTGATTCTCTAGGGTTTTGGTATCGGGAGACTTCTTATAGGCCAGAGGGCAAAGTCGGTGGGCGGCCAGGGGGCCCATACCACCTGGTGGTACGGTCAGGGCTAGCCCGCGCCACCACATGGTGCGGCCGCCCTGTGGCCCCTCTCTATCTCGTCTTCTGGCTCCATGAGTCTTCCGGTAAAATATCAACTTTGGCTTTTGTCCCGTCCAATTCCAAGAAGATTCATTTTCTGACTTCCTGGAACCAAAAATAGCAGAAAACAGGCAACTGGCACTGTGGCATCTTGTTAATAGGTTAGTCCAAGAAATCATATGAAAAGTACTCCAAGGTTGGAACAAAACACAAGAAAGTAGATAAAACCAAGCATGGAACATCAAAAATTATAGATACATTTGCAATGTATCAACATCCCCAAGCTTAACTCCTGCTCGTCCTTGAGTAGGTCAGTGATAAAAAGTTTTGAGGTGACATGCACCATCAAAGACTTGACAAAAGTATTTGTAAAACATTCAAAGCTGGGATCATAGTACTTCAATCATAACATGAAAGACAAAGTTAAAGCAATAAGACAAAGAAACTATGATGCAACATTAAAAGGCACAAACAAAAGATTCATGAATAACAATGCTTTGCAAGATGTTTGTTTGTTTCACATAAAGAAAACATAGCATAGTAGTATTCAGCTTGTCCCTCATAGAGTAGCAAATATAAATGCATAGGACACCTTCAAAGTTCATAAGTGTGACTAGATACAAATAGTTTAAAACAAGCAATATCAAAGTTATGCATCAATCAACAAGTCTTGGGACAATGCACATAGAACTAAGAATGGCCACTATGCTCTCAAAGTAAGTGCATAAAGATAGAAGGTGGAGACTCTATATAAGTGGAAGAAAAGCCTTTGTAAAAGGAAGTAGGGATTCAAGTCTCATAAAGAGCTTCCAAAAATTATGGTACTTGTAGCTTTTAGCTCTCATTGCCCCTATCATAAGCATCTTTAAGGTGATTAAGGTTAAAGAGACACAACTAAGAGGACCAGTTATAAACCGAAATCTCATGCACTTACTTACGAAGACCGATCCTCATGCTACTCAACTTCAGTCACGAGTAAGCTCTTGTCATTGTAAGTACATGTGTATCATTAAGAACCGCCAACGGGGTACCCCTTGCACATGATACGGGAGCTTTCCCATAATCAAAATGACAAGGCAAGCAGACAATGAGCATCTCAGCGATCTTTTTATTTGCTATTTGCATAGGTTTTTATTGAGGATGCTTCATAGAGTGCTCATTATGGTGATGCTGCAAGTTTCCACCATGATTAGGCATGGCTTAGGCTAGCGGCCTAGGCGTTTCTCTAACACACATACAAACTCCATGATCTTACAAGTTCCACTTTTATTTCACACCGTTGGGATCCGTAAGCAAAAGAACATGATATCAACGAGGTACAAAGTACAAGTGCAACGTTGAAAGCATTTCCAATGAAACATGGTTCTGCTAATTTCAACTTATAAAGCGCAAGCATATACGCAACAAAGAAGGACCCAATGGTTCAAGTTTATTAGATGCAAAAATTAAAGTGTGCCATCAAGTTCGTGAGAGCTTTAATCACTAGTTTTCTCATAACAAGTTTAATTTGGAAGGTAAACAAAAGCATGAATATACTTGGAATAGCATAAGCTAGTAGGTAGGTATGGTGGACTCTTTGGAATAACTTGGTTTAGGGAGTTGGATGCATAAGTGGAACTCATACTTGGTTGTGGAGGCTAGCAAAAGACTGGGAGCGACAAACTAAGAGAGCAATAATGGCCATAATCATGCAGAGCGACAAAACATCATTGATCAAAGCATAAAGTGATACTACAAGTTGAAAACTAAAGGATCATAAAGGCTGTGGTGACTTGAGATAGTCATAACATGGTGTGAGCATGTGCCAAGTCAACCCAAATAAAGCATCAAAGGAGAATACCACTATACTATGCTTTAATATGCTAAACAACGCATGATTCATCCAAGGCACATTAAGCAATCTCAATTGTTTATAACAAGTCATTCTACAACAAAGAATACTAAGCAAAAGGCTAAAACAATATCAAGCATGGCATGACAAAGCATAGGCCACAGTCAAAAACAAGCTCTTTTACCACATAAGCATGAACTTTTCTACTCTTTTCCAAACCAAACCAAACTATTTGCAAACCAATGTATGAAAGAGGGGGTCCAACCAATTTATTCAGCAAACTAAGCAAACCAAAGCAAACGAAAAACCAAAATGAAAACGAAAAAGAAGACGCTCCAAGAAAAACACAACTGCGCATGAAACAATAAAAATGAAGCGTTTGGAAGAAACCTGGGATTTTTATTGATGAAGAGGGGGATGCCTTGGGCACCCCCAAGCTTTGACGCTTTTACTTCTTGGATATTTCTTGGGGTGACACGCGTGGCATGCCCAAGCTTGAGCTTTAGTCCATTCTTCATCTCATTACTCATTCCTTCCATACACCTAAAAAATTTCCTTCATACAAAACTTCACACAATCTTTATTAGCAACATTAGTGCACTCAAGATAATAAGTCTTTGGGTTCAGTTCCAACACCAATAAAACTTCCATTAAAACACTAGTTGTTGTAGCACTTCCCTCAAAAATATCAATTCCCCAAAAGAACTCAAAGGAACCAATAAGAAGCAAATGCAGAAAATGGCAGAAATCTGTCAAAACAGACCAGCAGGTAAAGACGATTTTTTTCGAAAACCTTCTGTTGATCAAATCAAAAAGTGTTGACCTAACAAAAGTTAGATAACAACCTGGCGCAGAATCACAAAAATTCACGCCTCAAAAGAACGTTCAGAGATTTTACATGAATTTTTACGGTGAAGCACAGAAATCTGTTTCGGGACAGCAACTTTCCCGATCATTACTTCTCTCTCATTTGAGGTTACTATTGGCACAAAAAGCAAATAAAAAGGATAAGGAGCGGTTATTACAGAGGTAATAACTTCCAAAACTCATCTAAAACTTTTGGGTTATCTCCCAATAAGTACTTTTCTTTAACGCCTTTAAGTTAGGCCTGATGGTTTGAGAAGATGCTCACATAAGGAATATGAATTGAAGAAAAAGAGAGCATCAAGAAACAAATTCAAAGCACATTTAAGTCTAACCCACTTCCTATGCATAGGAATCTTGTAAACAAACAAGTCATGAAAGCACAAAGCAACAAGCATAGTAAAGCAAAACAAGTGCAACTTCAAGACTTTCAACATAAAGAGGGGAAACTTAATATTGTTGAGATACATAAAACCATGTTTCCCTCTCTCATAATAACTTTCAGTAGCATCATGAATAAAAGTAACAATATAACTATCACAAGAAACATTCTTATTATGAGCCACATGCATATAAGAATTAATACTCTCCACATAAACATAGTCATTCTTATTAATCATAGTGGGAGCAAATTCAACAAAATAGCTATCATTTTTATTCTCATCACCATAATCATCAAATATAGGAGGCATATTGTAATCATAATTAATTTTCTCCTCAATAGTAGATGGACTGAAAATATCATATTCATCATTGTAATCATCATATACTGGAGGCATAGTATCATCAAAGTAAATTTTCTCCTCCGTGCTTGGGGGACTAAAAAGATCATTTTCATAAAAACTAGCTTCCCCAAGCTTAGACTTTTCCATAGAATTAGCAATACTAGTGTCCAAAGAATTCATACTAACAACATTGCTATTAGCATGCAAATAAAGTTCCATAGGTTTTTTAATTTTCTCTTCAAACACTTCATGTCCTAAATCAAGATAAATACTATAAAGCTCTCTAATTTTGTTGTTGTTTTCCATTAAGCCTAACTAGTGAAAACAAGAAACAAAAAGACAAAATTGCAGAATCTAAAGGAAATAACTTCGAGTACTCACACCAGAAAATAGGCGTTTTCCGTGGGAGGTTCTTCTTCTTTAATCCTCCGGTGTGAATACCATTTACCTTTCCTCCCCGGCAATGGTGCCAGAAAATAGCTTGATGTCTACGCACTTCTATTCTTGTAGACAGTTGTTGGGCCTCCAAGTGCAGAGGTTTGTAGAACAGCAGCAAGTTTTCTCTTAAGTGGATCACCCAAGGTTTATCGAACTCAGGGATGAAGTGGTCAAAGGTATTCCCTCTCAAGCAACCCTGCAATCAAGATACAAGAAGTCTCTTGTGTCCCCAACACACCCAATACACTTGTCAGGTGTATAGGTGCACTACTTCGGCGAAGAGATAGTGAAATACAAGTGGTATGGATAATTATAAGTGGTAACGGTGATAGAAAATAACTTGATGGCGTGGAAAAGACTAACGGCAGACTGAAATAAAGATGGAAGTAAGCAAACATGTAACAGATCTAGTAGCAAACGGTGTTTCAATGCTTAGAAACAAGGCCTAGGGATCATACTTTCACTAGTGAACACTCTCATATAAATATCTTCTCTTTATGATACTACTCTTAACTATTCTCCGGTTGGACACTCTAATCCATGGTAGGGCTATAACAGCACACCTCAAAGTAAGCATTTCCCATCTAGATAACCCCACACTGTCACCTTGAGCACTAGATGAGTCCAACAAACACCACAATTTCATAAAGACATCCAACTCCAAAAATAACTCATAACAAGTATTTGTAATCTCTAGCCTAAGTGCCACCATGGTGTGCACGCTGTCACTTTCACACACATGGGGAGAGCAGAGATTCATTAAAGCACTTGAGTAGCAAGGTAGATCTACTTGATTACAAAGCTCATGATCACAATATGATCATGCATAGAGAGAGAGATGAACACATAGCTACCGGTAGAACCCTTAGCCTCGAGAGAGAACTACTCCCTCCTCATCATGGGAATCAGCAATGGTGATGGAGATGGCAGTGGAGATTGATGGAGATGGCTCCGGGGGCACTTCCCCGTCCCGGCAGGGTGCCGGAACAGAGACTTTCTGTCCCCCGAATCTCCCCTACGGTGGCGGTGGCGCTGCGGAACTTTTCGTGGCTGGAGGCTTGATTCTCTAGGGTTTTGGTATCGGGAGGCTTCTTATAGGCCAGAGGGCAAGGTCGGTGGGCGGCCAGGGGGACGACACCACCTGGTGGTGCGGCCAGGGCTAGCCTGCGCCACCACATGGTGTGGCCGCCCTGTGGCCCCTCTCTGCCTCATCTTCTGGCTCCGTGAGTCTTCCAGTAAAATATCAACTTTGGCTTTTGTCCCGTCCAATTCCGAGAATATTCATTTTCTCACTTCCTGGAACCAAAAACAGCAGAAAACAGGCAACTGGCACTGTGGCATCTTGTTAATAGGTTAGTCCAAGAAATCATATGAAAAGTACTCCAAAGTTGGAACAAAACACAAGAAAGTAGATAAAACCAAGCATGGAACATCAAAAATTATAGATACATTTGCAATGTATCACGCTGCCACCACCGAAAGGGAGATTCAGGGGACAGAAAGTCTCTATTCCGGCAACCTGCCGGGACGGGGAAGTGCCCCCGGATCCATCTCCATCAGTCTCCACCACCATCTCCATCGTCGTTGCTGATTCCCATGATGATGGGGGAGTAGATCTTCCTCGAGGCTAAGGGTTCTACCGGTAGCTATGTGTTCATCTCTCTCTATGCATGATCATATTGTGATCATGAGCTTTGTAATCAAGTAGATCTACCCTACTACTCAAGTGCTTTAATAGATCTCTGGCTCTCCCCATGTGTGTGAAAGTGACAGTGTGCACACCATGGTGGCACTTAGTCTAGAGATTACAAATACTTGTTATGAGTTATATTTGGAGTTGGATGTCTCTATGAAATTGTGGTGATTGTTGGAACCATCTAGCGCTCAAGGTGATAGTGTGGGGTTACCTAGATGGGGAAAGCGAACTTTGAGGTGTGCTGTTATAGCCCTACCGTGGATTAGAGTGTCCAACCGGAGAGTAGTTCAGAGTAGTATCATAAAGAGAAGATATTTATATGAGAATGTTCACTAGCGAAAGTATGATCCCTAGGCCTTGTTTCTAAGCATTGAAATACCGTCAGCAACTAGATCTGTTACATGTTTGCTTGCTCCCATCTTTATTTCAGATTGCCTTTAGTCTCTTCCTACTCATCAACCACGCGCCATCAAAGCTCTTTTCTGGCACCCTTGCCACTTATAATTATGCATACCACTTGTATTTCACTATCTCTTCGCCGAACTAGTGCACCTATACACCTGACAAGTGTATTGGGTGTGTTGGGGACACAAGAGACTTCTTGTATCTTGATTGCAGGGTTGCTTGAGAGGAATACTTTTGACCACTTCCTCCCTGAGTTCGATAAACCTTGGGTAATACACTTAAGGGAAACTTGTTGTTGTTCTACAAACCTCTGCACTTGGAGGCCTAACAACTGTCTACAAGAATAGAAGTGCGTAGACATCAAATATCTATACGGCCGGAATTTTTATTCCCACCGTATAGTTGGTCGTTAAACTCTTTGTATGCTTTAAAAAAAAATTGTTTCTTCGAGAATTACTTCTTTTCGTGTAACTTAGTGATATACCTTGTTTATGACAGAAAATTGATAGTAAATACTATCGACCAACAATAGCATGAATAAAGCAGAATTTCAAGTACTACCGAACTTCTTCTCCTTACATGGAGTTTTCTAGCACTCTTTATTAAACATAATCTAAAACTAAAACTAAAACTAAAAACTTAACTCAAACCTTTATTTAACATGGTTTGCCTCCCATGGAGCGCTCTTTTATGGTCAATAACTTGACCTTGACGACACTCACTTGGCCCAGATGAGTGGAACACCCACTCCAAAGTAATTGACCTTCAAAGTGATGGCCTCCGTCTCGTCATGTTTGGCTTTCTTTTTCCTGGGGAAATGGATAACAAAAGGATCCCGCGAAGGCAATTGCAACTTCATGTCCCCTTCATGAAGGTTAATTAAAGCCTTTATAGTTCTCAAGAAAGGACGACCTAGTATTATAGGAGCAATAGTATCTTCAGGCATGTCAACAATAACAAAGTCAATTAGAGCAGGACAACCTTTGATGTAACCTAAAGTGTTCTCCTTAATTCCTACAACTTGTTTGTAGGTAGAATCTGCTAGATGCAATTTTAATTCAGTGATTTCAAAGGAACCAAGATTTAACTTGTTAAAAAGACTCTTTGGGATCACTGAGACGCTTGCACCTAGATCACAAAGTGCAGCTATCTCATTAGTCCCAATCTCTATCTTAATAGTAAGCTCAAATATGTCATCTAGTTTAACAGGTAAGTTTTCAGCGATTTTCTTGTATTGCTCTTCAAGCTCGCGTACCTTAATTGCTACCTGATCAACAAAGTGTTGATACATGGCTTCATCGTTACCTTCACTTACCAGAATTTTGATGTTGATCCTCTTTACGAGATCTTTGATGGTGTAGCTTGGTGAAGGGGCATTACTATAATCAAGTTCTTCAGGCTCCTCCCTTTGGATCCTCATCATTTTGAGTTCTTCAACAGGATTGGGCTTAGCTTTACCTACAAATTTAGCTAGAATGAGAGTTTGACTCTCGGTTATCTTACCTAGTTGTGCCTCAATGATCCTCGTCCTTTCTTGGAGAGACTGCATATCATTTCTCAAACTAACAGCTTGTTAGATAATTTATCAAGCATGGCATCATGGTTCTCCATTATTTTAACAAGAATATTGTTTTGTTAATTTTGTGAGTCTATGAAAGACTTAAGTGTTTCTTGGAGACTACCATTACTAGTTCCCATATTATTACTGGAATTACCTGCAGGACTAGAATAATGTTTCTAGAAGTTAGGATTATAACTCTTCTTCCAAGAAGGGTTATAATCATTATGAGCTACGGAGTCTTTTTCTTCAATATTTGTTTCAGGGGTGGCTCTTACTTGGGTTCCTTACCTTTTACGGCTAGTATGATCTCATCTAACTTAGCATTGAGTTCTTCGTTTTCTTGTGGTGAAATAGCATTCACCTTCTTCTTGTTTGATCTTTCCACATGCCATTGGGCATGGTTGTCTTGCATATTGTCTAACAGCTGCTTTGCTTCGGTAATATGTTTACCCATGAATGTTCCTCCAGCTGCAGTATCAAGCATAGGCTTAGATACATGATTAAGAGTATTATAAAATAAATAACCAATCTTCCATCCTGTGACTATAATAGTTTCTTAGGCATTCTTTCATCCTCTCCAATGCAAGCGCTAGTGACTCGCGCTCTTCCTGTCTAAAGCCAGTAATATTAGATCGGAGTTGCATAGTCTTTGCAGGTGGGAAAAATTTAGTCATAAATAAAGAAGTACATCCCACCCATGATGTAATAGTATTTCTAGGTAAAGATAACAACTATTCTTTTGCTCTCCCTCTTAGAGAGAAAGAAAATAGACGTAATTTTACCGCATCAGGGTCAACGTCTTTTATACGCATCATATCACATATTTCAGTGAAAGTATTCAAGTGCATACCTGCGTCTTTAACAACAGAGCCTCCAAATTGATTCTGTTGAACCAAAATTAAGTAATGGGGCTTAATTTCATAGTCATCAGCAACAATTGCTGGCTGAGTAATAGGAGTATGCAAATAATCGTTGTTGGGAGTAGAAAACTCCCAAAGCTTCTTTTCAGCCACATTTCCTATGTTTTTGGATTTTCTTAAACAAAGAATTATAATAGTAAAAGAAAGTATTTAAAGGCTAACTATTTTTTGGTTTATCAAATAAAGACTGAAAGCAAACTAACAAAATTTAAAAACAAGAATTAAAACTAGCAAGGTCCCTAATAACATCACCAGGGTAGCTATTCTTCCCTAGCAACGGCGCCAGAAAAAAGGTTGATACCTTTGATCCAGATTACATATGTAGTTTAGCTTCTTTTTCCCTAGTAGACCCAGGTTATCGAATCCCCGAGAAGCGAATGCATAGTGAAGTTACTTTAACAGACCTTCGGGAGTTTTAGAATTCCTTTTGTGTTTTTACCAGACCAATAGCTTGCGTCTTTTTGTTGTTGTCGATGATGGAGAGAGAGGGCCTAGGGCGTTTGGTTTCACCTGTAGCTGTGCAAAACATCTGATGAGAATAAAAGATAGAAATAAAGTATGCATGTACTTGTTAGAGCAAGATAAATTATATGTGGGCAGTACATCCATAATTGCTATTGCCTCCGCAACCGCTTATAGCAATAACCTACTAGTCTCATCCATAGAAGAAAGAAACTAATGATATGCATAGTGATGTCACCGTTAATCCCAAGTAAATCTCTCACATACAACCGTACTATTCCTTCTGTCACTAGGGTTCCCAACCTGCAGATCAGTCATTACTCATACTCCCTATACCTGGCTCAACCCTTGGGGTCTCGGGTACTTGATAAGTCCTTGGATTGAGGCAAGAGAAGATACAATAATCATCATATACAAACTAATACATGATCCCATCTATGATAAATAACATGCACAATTGCTACATGGCTATGCCAAAGCCCTTAGCCCAACGAGAATTACTCACACATAGAGATGAGATCAACAATCATAAACATTGTAATGAAAATCATAAGATTGATAGCAATAGTCTTACAGTATCACCAATCGAAGAAGAGATCTACTATTAAAAGTGGTGGAATATGGCTATGGAGATGGAGAAGGATTTTGAGATCTGGAGGTGGCTGGTGATCTGTGGTAGAGACTTTTTGGCGAGGTCTGGCTTGTTTTCTCACCGCCTAAGGCTTCTTTATATAGGGGTCCCTTCATGAAAGTTGTTCTGTTTGACCTAACGGTGGCGGCGCCAACTATACAACCAAAGCTATACGGCTCGAATTTTTGCTCCGATCATATAGTTGGTCGTTAAAGCGTCTTCCTCCGTATTACGGCTCCTGGTTTCTTCTGGTTGTTGGAAATCTCGTATCTTTGACTTTAATGTAGTGATCCCTCCTTTAAACAACATTATCTGCGCATGAAAATATAAAAAAAGGATTGCATACACTTCTGAATATTAGCATTAGTGGCAGGGTTTAGAGAGATATTTCAAAAAATATGAGTAATATCCAGTTTAAATATGGACTTAGATGGCTATATTTCAGAGCCATCAGTTAGGCGTGTGAAACTTGCATGGTTGATCAAGCATAGCCTCATATGTATACCTCGGCATATATTTCTTTTCTTGCCACTGCTTCTTCTGTTCTAGCGTCCAAGTTTTCTTGCCATCATTTTTCAGAGTCCACTGTTGTCCTCCACTCTTTTGTCGCTGGCTATTTTCTGCTCTGGGTTGATCTTGGTCCACTACTGCAACTTTTTGCAAACCATATCTGTAATCCGACCGTTCATCTCTCCTCTTACCCCGAAAATAATTTTGCTAGGATGCTCTGGCTCCATCTCAGGATAATATTCTTCATTTGACTCGTTTGACACAGGCCGAGGTTGAGTTGGATCACCCAACGCGTATGAGTCGGCAATCCTGATGGTTTCAGCCAATGTAGTTGGCATATCTCTTTGCAGCCTTTGCCACAACATACTTGCATATCTGCATCCTTGTGCAAACCAAGCAATAGTCTGTGACTCGATTACCCCTTCGCATGAGTTGCGCACGTTGCACTAGCGAGTTAAGAACTCCCGGTTTGTCTCATTCAGCCGCTGCTTACACATTGCTAGCTATTGTGGCCTGTTCGGCCTCTTGTACGTGCTTGTGAAGTTGCTGATAAACATATCTTCAAAATCTATCAAGTAGTTGATGCTTCCTGCCGACAGATTATTAAGCCATATTCTTGCTGGTCCTTCCAGCATCTGAGATACGTACCTCACAACCCATCTCAAATTGCCTGTCACAATGTTCACTGCGGTGGTGTAATCAATCAACCAATCTTCTAGCTTCGTACTGCTATCATATGTCTTTGTCCCTCTGGCCAACTAGAAGTTCGGCATAGGCAGTTCTCTCATAATCCAAGGTCCAAAGCATGCTGGACCCGGAGGACTCTATCCCTCTATCATTTCCGACCTATAAATCTGGTCCAGCTTCAACCTTGCATCATCTGGCTGTAGGTTCCTGTTTCACAGCCTCGACCCTATTACATGGTGATCCGGCCTGGGAAACCTGGCATCGGCCATTGCCGAATAACCATCATTGTACCTATCTTGACCCGGACAAACATATTGTTGTTGCATAGCTAGGCCGACACTTTGCTCTTGCCGAGGTATGTACTGTTGCTGATGCTGCCGAGGTGGATTTTGTCCAGTTCCTGCCGAGTTACGCTGTCCGGCATTGTCGTGCCCATCGTTTCCTTGTCTTGAATGGCCTTTGGCCGTGGTTACCTCGTCCGCCTTCACCTCGGCTGGCACTGTGACAATCCTCATCACCTTGTACTGCTTTTCCTTTCCCTGCCCTTACCAGGTCATATGGGACCATCTATTTATTATTTCTCGCCGAGGTCACTACCTCTTCCCTTTTTGGGCCCGTATGAGGGGATGATGCCGCCCCAGCAGATTTTGCCGGAGCGCCCCCTGCCAAATGAACGACACGGGAAGCTCCTGCTCCCGCCGGGTTTGCCTTGAGCAATTCCTCATTCTGTTTATTAGCAACCTTTACCAGGTGATTAACTCTTTCCCATTGCCTATCTCGGGCTTCGTCGGTCAGACCCTCTAACTCAGATGCTACTACATCCGAAGCCTTGAGATTCTTTGACGGGGTGCTATACCTCAGCAGCCCTGTTGTCACAAGGGTAGCTGAATACCCCGGCCTAGGTACATACTCCTTGTCTATCTCACTAATGAGTTTTCTACCCCTAATCTTCACACCATTTATACGGGTGGGACTAATCATGTTTGCCTTTGCATATTCATGCAGCGTGATGTTCAATGACTGTTGAAGCGCTGCTCCTTTCTTAGCCTCTGCTAACATTTTATGCCGAGTTTCCTCCAGCTTGGCCTGCGCCGGAGCCGAATCTGCTATAGGTACTATGGGAGTAGCTAAGCTCTCTATTGCCTGCTACAACACATTCTCTGGCCTCTTTAGTAGAGGACCTCTCTTCCTAGGTACCTTCGGTGTTGCCTCCGGGTCTTCTGTCGAGTCTTTGCTTGCTCCTACATCAGGCGCAGTTATCATTACCTCACGCAGCTGGCGGGGCGAGCGATACGCGGACCGCGAGTCGCGCTAAGGGGTGGCTCTCCTCCCTCGACGACGTGCTGCGGGTGAACGTAGGACTCATCAACGCTGACGTAGATCTTGTGGGTGCCGAAGCTAATGAAGAGGCCATTGCGCGGTGGAGGGCGGTTGCCGAAGCTGCGAGTGTTGTCGCTGACGTAGTCTAGTGCTCCAAAGCGTTGAACGAGCTTGGAGACGATGCACTCGCCGGTGACGATGAAGTTTCCCGTCCGAATCTTAACTACAGCTAGCACAGCTGCTGGCCCCACGGTAGACGCCAACTGTCGTGGTGGTGTCACTACAGATGCCATGGATAAACTAAAGATGGGGCCTAAGTCTACTAGTTGTATTCAGGGAGGGATAGTGTGGTGATTCCACACGCAGATGCTTTGTATTCTCAAGATCTATGGTGTATACAGATGCTCGTTGAGCTGTTCGTGGGGAGGAGAAAGACGGAGTTCTTCACTGCCCACTCCTCTCTCTAGGGTTCTTCCCTTAGTAAAATGATCGAGCCCCCCTCTAGGAGGTCCTGGCGCACCTTATAAAGGGGTGGCTAGGTTACATTTAGGGCATACGTGGAGAGCATATTCTTAGAATATGCTTCTCCCAAAATAGCAAAGCATGCGCTCCTTTTTCCCTTCGTAATCCGCCTAGAGCCCATGGCGTAAGCCTCTGCAGCGCTGCGTCACCCGACCCGCAACGACATCACCTTTGTCGGCCTATGCTTCTGGTCCTTCTCTCTGTCTTCTGCGCTCTCTCTACGCTGGAGAGGTGGAGAGAGAAAATCACTAACCATAGAAGATACCTTCCTTCAT
This sequence comes from Avena eriantha, assembly GCA_910589775.1. Classification (NCBI taxonomy): domain Eukaryota; kingdom Viridiplantae; phylum Streptophyta; class Magnoliopsida; order Poales; family Poaceae; genus Avena; species Avena eriantha. The sequence continues at coordinate 202,009,793 of OU342746.1, forward strand.
CTGTAAGCCAAGTAGTAACCCGATTGTCGCCTGGTTAACTCGGCCCTGAGGGTAGTTGCAAACAAATAACCTGAGGGTGCCGCATATGCTTAATGTCGGCCGAGATAACGTTGGGTGAACACCACTTAGGCCAGGTCGACCGTAACTTGGTTGTCCTTAAGGTACGTCGGCTAGCACCTGCTTTGACCTCGCTGTACCTCGGCAAACCTTGCCTTTATACCCTATCTTGACCCTACTCGGGGTCATCTCCCCAACACAAGTAATCAAAAACCATGCACAAACAACCAAAATATGAATCCATCTAGACCTGTGAGCTACTTGTCAAAGAGCGAAGGAAAGTGCGCAGTCGAGACATCTAGACCGCTTAAGTAAAGTGAGCGGTCATAATGGATCGAGAGCGAGAGATAAGAGCGTAGGGTCCACCACCGCTATTAGCAGCGGTGGCAGCCATGGGGTGCTCGACAAAACGACGCTGGGCACCGATGCCATCATGACCGACATGATCAACGGTGGGGGGCTGCCACCGTTCTACACGCAGGGGGAGGCGGAGGCCTACGACGGCTGCGATGACAACTAAGAACCCTGGGAGAACGATGCCTACACGTTCGCCGAGGACGATGAGGAGGAGGCGCCCGTGCCGGTGCCCGAGGTGGTGCCCGTGGTCAAGAAGAAGAACGGCGGCTGCGGGCCGAAGTGGAGCTCACGGGAGGACGAGTGTCTCGCTGAGGCTTGGAAATCGGTCAGCATCAACCCCTTCACCGAAGCGAACCAGAGCTCCGAGGCCTACGCGGCGAGGGATGCCGCGCCGGCCATCGAGAAACTGCACATCTCGATCATGGCCTACATGGCGGATGCCGCCTCGCACGCTCCCGAGAGGGCGGAGCAGGCCGTCAAGATGGAGCAGGTTGCCGCGGTCAGGTGGGCGTCGGTCATCGAGAGGCAAGACACCAAGCTCGAGCTGATCAGGGCCAATGTGGTCGCGAAGAAGAGGATGGAGGACCTGTCGATCCTCATGGTCGACACCAGGGACATGGACGCCGACGTGCAGGCGTGGTGGGAGGCCCAGCGCACCGCGATCCTGTACGAGGTCCGAGGTCCACCGGCATCCACTACCCAAGCACCTGCAGCATCCACTTCGCCATCACCTTCGGCATCCACTACCCCAGCACCTGCGAGCGCACCGACGACAGGTACTCCCCCGCCGGCCGTCGATGTCGATGCTGCCGTCTGATGCGCCGCTATGCTCTGCGATGCTGGCACATCTTCTTTTGATCGCTAGACTATGATAATTTGCAGCGATTTGCGACGATGTGATAGTCGAGACTTTGTTTTGTAATGCCCAGACTATTTATGTTCGGCTATGCGATCGGCGATCGGCTGTTCTACCCGCTATATTATTTTTCTTGCTCGAATTTCAAATTTCTAATTTAAGGGCCGATTTGGGAGTCAAGGCTGGAGACCGACTCCTTCCAGGCGTTTTTTGCGTTGAATCCTCCCATATATGGTCTTACGTCGGAGTTAAATTGGGAGTTGCGAGTAGACATGCTCTTAGTGGCGTGAAATAGTTTCCTCCTAGAGTTGTGAAATAGTTTCGATTTCATTTTTGTCCATTCAGGAGTCCTCGAGGGCAGGCGCGTCAGTCTCAGGACGCGAACCAAACAGACCAGAAACCCCCTGAGAAACCCTCTCATTCCTCCCCATCGTTTCGCTCCTGCGGCGGCGGCGCCAGATCGAGGTGCGGCGGCGACTGGACGCAGGTAGGTCCTACTCTCCCCTCTCTCTCTCTGCATGCGCCCTCTCTCCTCTGTCCTCTCGTCTCTCTCGCGCTGGTCTTCTTATGTGGGCGTGGTGCGGCGGCGGCGGCTCTAAGGGCGCGGTGCGGCATCCTGAGTGCGCGCGTGGGCGGCGGCCTGAGGACGGGGCTGAGAGCGTTGGGCGGCGGCATGGTTCCTTTGAAACACACCAGACGTGGATGAATCGTATTTTATCCCAAACTGAATCTGCTGCTGTGATGTTTGTTGGCTGTGTAGTTTTCCGAAGCATTGCGTCTGTCCTCCTGCTGCAGCACAACCTGAGAATGGCTTGGGGCCAGGTTGCTAGAAGGCCCATAGCAAGTCTCCTGTCTCGTGCCCAACAGCAGGCTGCTCAAGGGTACACTTCTTCGGCGACATCCCAAACTCACCTGCTGGGCAATCATTTTCCGCAAAATGGCATGCTTCATCGGCGGTTTAGCTCTCAAGTGCCTGCTTCAGAGCAAATGGGTCTTATCAAACAACTCAGAGAAAGGACCAGTGCTCCAATCAAAGATGTCAAGGCTTCACTAGTCAGTTGCAACTGGGATATTGGTAAGCGCTTCCCTTCTCATTGCTTTAGCACATCTCGGTTGAGAAATCTGGTTATGTCCTTGATTCTTACCCCTGTTTGTTGGTTTCTTATAGAGGAGGCACAGAAGGATCTAAGGAAGAGAGGGGTGATTCTTGCTGCAAAAAAGTCGTCACGGACTGCTGCCGAAGGTTTGCTAGCTATGGCACAAGATGAGAAAAGGGCTGCTGTGGTTGAGCTAAACTGCGAGACTGACTTTGTGGCAAGAAATGATGTTTTCCAGTATTTGGTTCGTCTCATCCTCAGCAATTATGATTTATATTATGTCTTACAATTATGTTAAACCATTTCAGTGTGCTAGAGGCAGGTTTCCCTTAGATCCACATCCTCAACATAAGTATTTTTAGTTAGAAAAAAAGACTTATTGCTATTTGGCATAAGTAAATATCATCTCTTCATGACTTTAATAAGCGTCATTTTATTTGGGAAAAGATGGTCAGTGCTAATATAAATGTTGCTATTTCTTGTAATGGTTGTCCTACTAGTGCAGCATGCTGTTTCTACCGTTTGTTGCTGTGCTCGTTGCAAATATTATTCTCCATGCCTCATTTTTAGTCGTGTTAACTCATCAGATTCGATATAGTGAATGTTATCCCCTGATTTTCCAAATCTTGCTTATTGATTTCGTCTTGAAGACGCTTTTGTGCCATCTCCTTGCCGTTCCTGACTTGTTTTGCTTGCATATGCTAAAGCTTGATATCTTGTTTAAGTGTATTGAAGCATGTATGTATATTGTGTTGATTGTGACTTATGACTGTATGGTATGTCAATCATAAATAGGAGTTGGACAACCATTTATAATCAGCTTTCTAGTTTTCAATGTTTGACAAATTCCAACTTCAAACTATGTTGTAGTTGTATTCCGAAGTACTCTGTTCATGCCATTTTATCTTCTAGGATGTTAATAACTCTGGATATTGTATTGGGCACAGCACCAGAGAATACCTAATCAAATGCTTCGATTGATTACCTGTTTCCTCATACTGGTACAATGTTGATAACTTTTTTCTTTCAAATTTCATTTGCCATGCAGGCATCATCTCTGGCCAAGATGGTTTTGTCAGTTCAGGATCCTGGCAAATTGGTTTTTCCTTTCGCTCCTGCATATTTGGAGGTGTGTACTTCTTGTTTTTTTTGGGTTGGATTTCCTGTTTTGATTCTGTTTCATTACTCTTGGAACAATGAGGTATCTTTTCCGAGTTGTACATGCAGTGCCTGTGTCTACTTGACATAGGCGGGTAAAAATTTATCCTGCTGAATTTGTAGGTGACTAATGTATGTTGATCTGTAACTCAAATGTCTGCATTAGAGTTGAGCTTATCATATGCTTTTTTTTTCATGTGTGAGAAACTATACATTTTCCCATTCTTTGCAGACCATGAGTATTAACCTAGATCATCCTAAACTCAGTGGTGAAACAACTGTTCGTGATGCTGTCACAGAAGTTGCTGCCATGGTGGGGGAGAACGTAAAACTCAGAAGAGGCTTCCTGCTTTCCACGACCGGACATGGTGTTGTTACATCTTATCTGCATAACTGTCCTCAGCCAGGTGCACACACAATTTTATTTCAGTTTGTCAAAAAAATTATCCAGACTCCTTTTGTCATTCTTCAGATTTCCCCCTTCTAGCAGCTATTTTTGATTAAAAAATATGAACAATACTTTTCTACTGATTAGGGACCATGTTTGTCTCTTAATTTTTTCACCGTTTTATCTTTTGTAGACAACTGGACATCAGAATGTGTTTTTTTTACTCCATCTTCCCCTCAGTGTTTATTGTATTTGTTGCAGGAGACAAGCGTTAGTTTACTTCTGGAAAACTGTTTGCAGAAATATGAACATGCAACCATACTACTGAGTATTGATAAATTGCAAATTTAACAAATTCTTGAATTTTGTACTAGCAGTACAACACTAAGAAAAAGAAACATTGACGTTTCGGCTAGAATGGGGAAGCCTAGTTCTTCACTCCTTTATAGTACGATGAGTTAGCATGTTAGATTGCATCCTACATATTATCTTTCTCATAAGCTGGCCAAACTCGGTGCTATGCATTTGTTCCTGTCAGCACTCTTTAATCTTCTCCTGGCCTATGACAAATGGTATATTTGCTCATTCACTTAAGTGGTACACTTTTCTTGCTTCAGGTTTGGGGCGCATGGCTGGATTGGTCACATTAGTAGCAGAAGATAGCAGTGCCCCCCTTGATGCTCTCAAGAGTGTTGGGTCATCTATCGCAATGCATATTGTTGCAGCAAAGCCATTATTCTTATCAAAAGAACTGGTTTCTGCTGCAGCTGTGGAAAGTGAACGTGACGTGCTCCGAACTCAGGTACCTTATTCTGACATTGCCTAGAAGGATTTACCATCTATGCCTGAGTAATTGTATGTTCATCCACCATGACACAAGAAATAGACATGCACTTTTATGCTAAATGTGACTGCCACAGGTCACCAGTCCATGAACCAGCTTTTAAGTACTCTCCTACTATCTTGACAGAACAAACAAAAACAATTTAGGAAGTAGGGAATTGCTAAGAATAATGAGAAGCCAATGCATGCATTGCTGTAAGATTTTGGATTAAAAGAAAAGGGAAACATGCACATCTTATTCTGAAATGGGAAGCTGCCAGATCATACCGTATTGTGATTTCTGGATGTAGACCCATATCAAGACAGTTGTTTGGTTCAGGCTTAGAATTTCAGCATTTACACTGCTTATTTGTTGTGAGTTGAATAGCTACATTGTGCAATTTTGTTTCTGTATCTTCTAGAGACATGGACTACATGCATCCTCAACATTAGGGTGATATTGTGCAATACCAAGTTACTTGAGAAATGACATGACCTGCTGTTCTGTATCATGTTAGGCTGAAAAATCAGGTAAACCCGCAATTGCCATGGAGAAAATGGTGGAAGGTCGATTGAGGAAGTATTTTGAAGAAGTTGTGCTTTTGGAGCAAAAGTATGTCGTTAATGATGGCACAAACATTAAGGTAAGTTGACAAACCTGTTCATTTGACAAGTTATGGTTATGAATTGTGATCTCTAATAGCTTTGCTTGTTTGTATCATTCTTATTAGACCCTGCTGAATGATTTGTCAAAGGAGGTTGGTTCCAAAGTAACAATTGGCAATTTCGTCAGAATGGAAGTTGGAGAAGGAATTGAGAGGTACGATGCGTGTTAAATGTCATTTTCTAAAAGTTTGTATATTTATTGGTTTTTATGTTGGGTTCCTTGGTGTATTTTGCTTGTTTAATCTATTTTATTGTGCATATTGATGACAATACACATCTCTTAATCTGTTTTGTTGTGCATATTGATGACAATCTACAAACTATATTTTGTACTACCTCAAAGGAGGCGTGTAACAAACTCTATCTACCTATTCAATGAAATGAAATGAAAAGGGTCCTGCGTTTTCTTGAGAAAAAAAAATACAACTACATGAACCGATGGTCCATCTTACATTTAAACAAAACTGAATTCACTTTAAATGAGGAGTATGAGTTGTTTCTTTCGCAATCTTGTGCTTTAATTTGTCTGGACACAGCTCATCCTCAAGTTCTTGTTCACATTTTGTGTGCTCATGTAGTCAGCTATTAACCACATCTTTTGTGCTCAGCAGACCTGAAGAAGCTGACGTGCCAGAAGCCACGGCTCGTGCTGCATAAATTGCAGGCTGAGACGAATCAAATGTGCTCGCTGTGATATATGTGACAGTTGCTTTCCTCTGAGAATTTATATAGGTTCTCATTTTTGCTGTGACGGGATGTATTCTTTACAAATGCAGAACTGCCCATGGGTTAGTTAGAAGTTTACAAGCGAGTTAGCAGAACCATGGTTGCAACTTGAGTCGAATTGAATAATGTTCGATGGAAACAAAGTCACACATGTGCTGATACCTGCAAGGTTGCCAGATGCAGTCGTAACTCCTTTTGCTTGCAGTTTTGCTCTACCTCTGTATGATTGAACTGCAGTGCAGTCAAAATACTGTCTGCAACATCGACATGCTTGCTGTGCCACAGTTTACCTTTTTTATGGCATATGGATATCATTGTCTCATTCCGCTGCGTTCCTTTATTTTTTGGTAGGATTAACAGCACACAGAAAGAAAAACAAAGAGTGGATAAGGAAATGGTAGTGTTTAAATCAAAGGTCATATCATTCAACAATCATTCAGCAGCGAAGAAGAAATAAACATAAAGTAGGGAGATTACTATGTTAACTTTGCATGAAAAATAGAAGGTAAAAGAACACAATGAACCCATCATAAAGGAGGGAGATAATAATTCTACTAATGGAACAAAAACTCATAAACTGCAAGAGCTTCTTCCCATGATTTGGTTCTGGCTTACTGACTCTCACAAACCGAAGCAAGCCCAGGAACCTTGACAGCATTCCTCTCGTCTACTAGCTTTCGCGCTCTTTCGGCATCACTAAACCTTCGGCATCACTAAACCTACCAAGCTCTGTAAGGATATTGGACACCACCACAAAATCACCTCCAGATTCGGTTTCGATGTCTAGTATCCTCACGTTTTTTAGATTTTATAAATCTAGCGTTTTGTCGACCTGGGCCAAACCGAATAGCCACCCGTCGGCCTAGGGCAAGCCGATTAAACATTCGGCTAGGGTCCACCATCCAGTCGGCCAGACCCAGACCAGATGGTCCTTTTGGTCAGGCCCAGACCGACTGGGGCAATCGTTCAGCCCCAAGCCGATTGGACCTGCGATCGATGCTTCGCTACTGGCTGCACAGCAACGCACATGAGCTGAACAGAAGCAACACTGCGTGCGAGCTGTTGGGGAAGAAACTAGGGGGCGAGAGCCAGGAGTACTACTCGCGGTCTCGCGCTGCAAATTCGTTCGATGCACTGCTTTCTAACTCTGGGGAAAATCGTCCAGTAGCTGAGAAAAGGAGCCCTCTGGATGCTCTCGTTGGTATCCGGGTTTGTGCTAAGACGCAGACTATTTTTTTTGGGCTAAGACGCAGACTAAATTGAAGAGTAGTACCTACGTACGGAGGCCTGCAGGACGCCAGTCGGCTTGCTGCTCATGACTGAAAGGGCATTCGGCCCGGGTCGGGCCGATTGGAGCTATCGGCTAGCGCGTGCCCCGCGGCCCCACGCGCCGACCTGTAATCGGGTAGCTGCTGACCGAGTGAGTCTCAATCGGCTTGCCCCGTGCACCATTCAGTTTGGCTCAGGCCGACAAAACGCTAGATTTATAAATTTTTAAAAACGTGCAATAGATTTAGAAAAGATTAAAAAGAGTGTATTATTTAAAAAAAATCGCTCTCCACTTCTCCATACTACTAAAGATGCAAGCGGCGCGGGCACATGATATCTCGCCTCCCGCTTACTTCGTCCGCCGGTCTAACTAGGATTAGCGAGATTTTAACATACTGGAAATTTGGGTCCCGCGGGACCCATCAAACTAACTCGTCAATACTACTCAGGCTGGGCATAGCAGAGTCCATCGGTAGCAATTAACAACTTCATTCATTGCTCCCTGTATCGTATTTGTAGTTTGGGTTATGTTACAAGTGGGATTACCTGGGACGGCAGCGCTAATCCCGTCTGGGCAAAGCGGGGTCACTCAAACGGAAATAAACACGTGTTGCTGGCGGGATGGGAGGCGGAATTGGTGGCCTACCCATATCCCACTCGCATCGCTAACAACCCAACAGTTAATATTTTTTCTAAATGTTTAGTCAAACTTACTAGTATGATTCGATTTTTGATAAAATTTATAAGGCTTATTTATTGAAATGGAGGTAGTACTGTACAGTGGATAATCATAATACCAGGTCGAAAGTTGGTGTCACCAATCCAAACTCCAAAGCTCCGAGTGGATTCGGATTTGGAATCCGAAGCCCCGATCTCTCGGCTGCACGAGCCCTGTGCGGCTGTGCCTGCTCCCCGCCTCCCCGCCCCGATCTCTCGGCTGCACGAGTCCTCTGCGGCTGTGCCTGCTCCCCGCCTCGCTGCCTCCGCCGGCCGCCGTTCCTGCGCCGTCCTCTCTTGCTGGCTGCTGCGCCGCCTCTCACCGTCGCTCCTCGCCTCTGCTGGCTGCTGCGCCGCCGCGCTTGTCCCCGTCTCCGCGCCGGCCCCTGACTACGCTGCCGAGGAACAGAGCCACATAGGCATCGCAACACGAATCTCAAAGCCACCTCCCTTATCTTTTCCCCATCGTCACGACCTCACGACTAGTCCTCCACCCGTCGTCGTCCATTGCTCCGGCCCGGCAGTCGTCGCTCGCCGCATCGGGACCTCCGTCGACGCGGCAACGCCGCCGGTTCCCTTCGTCAGGGCCTCTAGTCCCGCCCCTCGTCGCCGCAAGCTGCTATCCTGATGACGCTGGCGAGCTTGATCTGCATCTCCGCCGGTACGCGCCACTGGGGGCTGCGCGCTTCCCCTTCCGCGTGATTACAGAGGCAGACGGCCTCGGTGGTCTCCTCCTCCTCCTCGCCCCACTCAAAGCCATGTCCTCCGCCTCCTGTCTAGCCCGTCCCCTTCCGTGGCTCCCACGCGGTTGGGTTAGGCTTCCACCCCCTCTGTCCTCCGCCGTTGGGAGACCGTCGCTCGGATCGGGGCCTACCACCAGGGCTGCTACCACCAAGGTAAGGCAGAAACCACCCTCCGATTCAACTTCCTCATTTTCTGTGTGCATTTCCGGCAGTGTAGTTGTTCTCCCGCAATTTCAGCAGATAATCCTTGTTCTGTACCAGCAGCACAGACTCACAGTGCTGCTTTTGTGAATTTGGGCGACATAAGGCAGGTTTTGTTAATCTTATAGTTATCAAATTTAAATCATGGTCCAGACTTATTGTTGAACCGAACGATTTGTTCTGTAACTTGGTTGTGTGTGCTTTGTTCACTAGTGGATGTATTTAGTTAGGTTTCCAAGTTGCAACATTGCTGGCCTTGGCCAATCTAAATGCCATCAGTCTGTTTTTCTATTGTTGGAACAACATGGTGCATGTAATAATTTGAGTTTTTTTTGTTTCGCGTGCTTCTTGTGTGTGTTTAGGGACGGAGGCTCATTCACATCTCGTGCTTTAGGCAGGAGCAAGATGGGTCAACATCTGATGATGGCACTGGCTTCAAGTACATCCAGCAGGTGGAGATCTCAGGGGACACAGAGGTGAAGGAGGAAGAGGGCGGAAGCTCAAATGGGGAAGAGCAGAATTATGAAAATAGAGACTGGTTCACCATTTTGCTGAAGGTAAGTCTGATTTATTTCCAGCATGCCAAGTTCGTTTTGTTTTGAGCAAAATTTCAGATTTGGATTATATTAGCTGGGTACTGCAAAATGAAGGCAGCATCACACTATGCAGGATAAAACAGAAGTAAAACTACAGCTTTCATGTTCAGTTGCTCATTTGCAATGCTATCTAAGAAACCATAACATTGTGATTACAAAACTAATTGTTGCATATGAATTGATTTTACTGGTATAGACTTATGTTTTCTCTGTTTGTGTGAACTGAGGGAAAATAGTTATCGTTTGTTCTTGAACAGTGTTCGTTACATTTGTTAGTTTGCTGTTAGCCCTTTCATTGTTCAAACTTCAATTTGTCATGTGAGACAATTGGTAGTTCAAGTAGTAAGTGACATCAATGAGAATTATTAATTTATGTTCCAGATAAAGGAAAATCTACAGGAAAGAGTATCCAAATTTTGGACTGAACGCTGGATGGTACCTTGGACTGGACAAACTATTGCCCAGGTTAGTTCTCCACCTATTGTATCCACTTCTGGTGGTCCTTGGTCTGTTGCAGTAACCTCACTGATAGCTGGTTATAATGCTTGATTTGAATCTTAACTCTTAAGAAGAGCATCTTGTACTTCAAAGGCATGATGGTTGAAACTGGTTGGTCTAGGTCAGATATTGGTCTTTCTGTACCTTAACCGTGCCCCAAAATACTAATTACAGATTGTCCTCGGCATGTACACAGATGCCGAACCCATGTGGATACTTCTTTTTATATTTTGGATCAGACAGATAATAATATTGCACTTATTTTTCCACCTATGATTTTTGTATGATGTAGGCTATCTTATAAGTTATGTCAGGATATTTACGCACTAGCATAATCTTTTATTGAATTCTTTCCATTTGCGGTCCCTAGCATCCTGCTTGTACTTACGCTGTTTCCTCATGTAAAAGGGCTCACTGGGATGTGGGACATTTGGACCCAACAAGCATTATATAGTAACAACATTCACTTTAGACTTCTAATCTTATGTGGGACTGAACTCACAGCCACAACTCCACAGGAGCCACTCCAAACAAGCTGGGTTAACTATAAGGGAAAAAAGTTATTGATGTATCTTCTAGCATGATGTGTCAAATAGAAAGGAATGAATAGCTTTTCAGCTCTTTGTTCCCACCAGTAAAATATTGGTTATTGATTGTCTTATACTAAACTTAATAGTGAAACCAGGGATCCTGTTTGAATTTAACGATCTATTAGCAGTTTGCATGAATTTGGTATTAAGAGAGACTCAGTTATGGTTTCTGAATACAGGTCATGTTTTTGTGGATTGCCACATTTTGGCTTGTGGGTTCCTGGATAGTGCCATTCTTGGCTCATGCTGCTGGCTTTAGCAAGGAAACATTGACGCACAGGGGCCAAGCATTATATAGCCTCCTGACGGACATAACTGAAGGCCTTGCTGGGATCGCTATCATTCACCAATGCCTTGGTAAATTCCGCCCCCTTCCTCCAGGCTGGTTTGAGTTCAAATTGAAGGGCAGATGGCATTGGGATGTAGCATTGGGGTGCCTCCTATTCCCGTTGGTTAATTTGCTTTCTCACATCAACATCAGCCTAGTTCATATGTCATCAGGGCCAGTCGCTGGGGTATCCAGTGTAGAGCAATCCATTGTGGCCCGTGACCCAGTGGCGATGGCCTTATATGCTGTGGTAGTCACTGTCTGTGCACCTATATGGGAAGAGGTTGTCTTCCGTGGTTTCCTTCTCCCATCTCTAACAAGATACATGCCTCTTCCATGGTCAATCCTGGTAAGTGCCGCTGCGTTTGCGCTGGCGCACTTCAACGCGCAAAGGGTTTTGCCATTGATATTTCTTGGGGTTGTGATGGGAGGTGTCTTTGCCAGATCACGCAACCTATTAGCATCGATGGTGCTTCATAGCCTTTGGAACGGTTTTGTATTCTTGGATTTGATGAAGTGAGCTATGCAGATATTATTGTTGTCTAGCTCTCGGTATCTCCTGTGGGGTTTCCCTCCAACCTTTTGCGTTTTCATTTTGCGTGGAGAATATTGAAGCTAACCCAGGGGGTGGTCAGATCGTTTGCGTGGAAGAAATCATGCCGACCAAAGAGAAATGAAATTGCAATTCCGCATGCTTAGTGGAGAATGGACAACAGAAGACAGACTTTTGAAGACTTTTGTGCAGGGGTGATACCGTGATAGGAGGATAGCCATAGGGCTTGTACGCAGGGGCATCTTTCTTACTCATGTAAATTATATGCGTGAGAATAATCGTCTCATTGTGTATAGAATTCCACATTCATATTTAGTTGTGCATTTTTCTTGATTATGTTCTCAGAAATATAGATTCTTTGGTACATCATCCGATGTGTCGCCTTGTTCTCATGTGAGCATTATGCCATTTTCGACGTTCAGCTAAACAGCCATGAAATATTGTATGATCCTGATAATTTATTTCTGCTTCACAAAGAAGTGATGTTTTGGACACAAACATGGTTTCTAAATGTAGTTTTGACTATTGATTCCTACCACAGTATCAAGTTCGAAAGCAAAGAAAAAAACTGGAAGTACTTTTTGTGTTGAATCTGTCCAATCAAAATGTTTAAAACAATTTTGAAAATTAAATCTAAAACAATTAACTGAAGCTATATATAAAAACGTCATTTATTTACCTCAGCCAAGACATAGCCTTTGGAACGGTTTTGTATTCTTGGATTTGATGAAGTGAGCTATGCAGATATTATTGTTGTCTAGCTCTCGGTATCTCCTGTGGGGTTTCCCTCCAACCTTTTGCGTTTTCCACACCTCAGCTGTACGTAGTTCCATTCTTTTTAGTTTTTTAATGTTTTGTGTTTGATGTTGTACATAGCTCTTCTTTTTCAGAGTGCTCATGATCTTCCCGGAGATCTAAATAGCACCCAGTAAACATTAACAGCTTGTCCTGCAACAATGTTTTGTTCTTCTCTGTTTAACTGAAGTATGTTTTGTCAATGAAAGTGCAACAAGAAAACAAATATATGCTCAAAATAATTACAAATGTAATTAGTAAATATCAAACCATCCATTATTGACACTGATTAGGCAAGACATGACAGCCAGACGAACCTCGAGTTTGCCTTGACATGAAAAGGCTTACAATCTTTTCCAAAACTTCAATACCTACACTATAATCCCTCCCTATTTGAGCAACAACAGGTCATCTGGACATGACCAAATGCATGGCTACTTCTCCTCATTGTGATGGTCTGATGGTTTGAGTTACCAAAGTTTGAGCTCTCTCCTTGATCATGCTAGAGATTGGCCGCCAGCCCATCAGCCACGGCTTCCTACACGTGGGGACCGCGAAGTTGAGCTCAAACATCTCCTTGCTGATGTTGCCACCCTCGCAGAAACCGACCAACCGGGCAACTAGGTCGGCGCTCTCCTCGATGTGCGCTTGATCATCAGGGTCTGTCCAGAGCTTGTTCACCAGCTGCAGTTTCCGATGCTTCGCCTCGAGGGGGACCTGCCACTTGATGAACAGCCGCTCCCGCTCCTCCTCCGTCAGCCTTGAGCCCACCCGTCTTGCAAGAAATTCCCGCTCGTTCCTCAACGCCTTGATGCTGCAATGTACAAATAATAAATGAAAGGTGCCTTGGAGCTATTTGTTTGGAAATAACGACGTGTGAACCATTTTGACTTGGCCTAGTTGTATTTAAATCATAGACAAGGTTGTAGATGCTGAATGATGGCTATAGCACAGTGACCTGGCAGTGTTCAACTCTACTTTTTGTTGCTAGAGTTAATCAACATAGTCTGTAAAACAGGAATATGACAGGCAACATGTTGGCTTATCATCATATTTACCTTGAGGCTCGAGAAACTGCAAGGTCGTCACCAGGTGCAGCAGGGCTCGCATCACCGACTTCGTCCAAATGCTGCTGCAACCATAACAATCTTCGGACTTCAACTTCGATGTATATCTGATCAGCCGGGTCACCCCTGAATAGCCGGTAGAACTGGGTTCTGTGTATGATCGATACATGACAGAGACCCCATAGCTGGATAATGTGCTGCATCTGCGCCTTAAATAATCCGGCCCATGGCTCAGGGCCATCTAGTAGACATCCGGTTTCCTCTGGATCCTCTTCCATGTCATTTGGTTTCCCTTCATTAGATTCCAATTCCAAGACCTGTAAGAACATTTTAAAGAAAACATATTTTAGCACAAAACAAAATATTTTCAAGTTGTCCAAAAAAGTGAATGTGTGTAAGATCAAGTGAGGCCAGGACCTGGCAGACAAGCAGCTGCTTTTGGTACTGAAGTTTCGCCACTCTCTCCTTCAGCTCAGTGACATAATCCCTGATGTTCCTCACGTTTTCTTCAGCAGCATTTTGGAACATCCTCTGCATCTTCTTCATGTTTACTGAGCTGGATCTCCTGTTGCGTGGTGTTCCATCACGTGAGGATATATCTCCATTCTCTTCACTCTTCATGGGAGTAGCCTTTTCTGAATCCTCATGAGACACCGTGTGACCATCTGGAGCTTTGTTCTCAACATCTGACTCCGAAGGTCTACCAGAAGAGTGTGGAGAGCAAGGTGCTCTTATTGCTCTGTTTATGTTGTTCATGCCCAGCGGAAGAAACACCCTCCTCTTCTTTTTTGATACATTGGACTTTGTGGAAGATTCATTACACTGTGTTGTGCCAACATTTGGAAGTGACATCACCAATTTATCAAGAGACTTCTGTACATTTTCTAGTTTCGCCTCAAGTTTGGCAATATCATTGTCTTGCATATGAAGTCTACTGATTTCATCTTTCAAATCAGACCCATTTCCTTCATCTGTAATCATCTCAACATCTCTGTTCTCAGGTCTAACAGATTGCATCTCCCTGATTTCTACCTGAAGTTTAGCGATAGTTTCCGCTGCATCTTGGTTGCCATGCTTGTGGCATTCAACCTCCTTGTGCAATACTTCAATAGCTCGGTTAGCTTCGACCTCAAGCTGTTGTTGTAGCTGCTCAAGCTTGCGAATTTCATGCTTTAGCATTAACGGAGCAGTGGATGATTGTCTGATTGAGTTCCTTATCTTGATCATTTTAGGCTGTAGCGACCCAGAAAATGTGAGACACTTTCGGACCTTTTGCGGTGAGTCAAAGGGATTCCACCCCTAAACAAGATGATGGATTTGGAGAAGATTTAGTTTTTTGCGAGAATGGAAATGATTTAGTTAACAGCAAAAGAACATGTCTTCAAATGAAAAGGAAAAATCTTACTTGCTGGTCTTCACCCATCTTATTTCGTAGTTCTTCAAGTTGTGAACATGCATTATCTCGTTCTTTCTTGAGTGCTTCCATTTCTATTTCCATCTGCAAGGTTCACTCTATCAGATCAATTGCAAAATTATATTCAGCGAATCCTCAAAACTCAAAAGTTAAAATACCTGTCTAATTTTCCTGTCCTTTTCCATTCTGACAATCTCAGAAGAGGAGGCACGATCAGGTGTTCGTAGTTCTGCTTCTAGCCTAGCAACTTCAGTTTGAAGGTGCTTCACGAGTTGCTTATCAGAAACAATCTGTATGGACAATGAAATAGTAAGTTTATTTCAAAAACCAAGGGGTATGAAAGAGAACCCTGGAGTTCACAGCTCTTACCATATTAATTTTTGCAGTATTTGTGACCTCCTTTGCACATGCTGCAAAGAATAAAGTATTTCTAGATTGCTCTACGTGTGTCAGGGCTGGACTCATGGTGCAGATGATGGCCGTCCTTGCATTCCCACCCAAAGAAAGTTGCAAAATACGTGTGAGCTTCGAATCACGGTATGGTATGTGTCCACTTCTTTTCTCCGAGCTGCAACGCAAATTAATAGTTAGTCCGTTTGAAGTTCCAATAAGGATAAACTTTCTTTCCTTAGGTTCTGCTTCTAAAATCAAGAAAAACACAAATGCCAATGTAAAATCTTACTCACATAATCTTAGTGCCAACCGCCAAACAACCTTTGATTAATTGTAAGCATTGCTGAAGTGAACAGTGGCAGTTTCTAAAACCCAGGTACTCAATTTGCAACGGACAATTATTTGTACTATTTATATAGTTAATGTGATCTTTTCTAATATCTTTGTAGATATTTGACAGGTTAGTTAGAAAAATACATGGAGAGCAAACTGAACTTAGTTAGTAACCATATCATTTTAGTGACTATTCAAGTATTTATCATGGTATGCTGGTAACCTGCCAGATACTCTAATCTAGAATGTGTCTACGCTCTCATATATGTACAATAAAAATCAAAAGTTGGAGTTAGCAAAAATGAGTTGGATTGGATGGAATAACCATCTAGAAATTTAGTTTGTATGATCATCCTGCAATATGGCAAACTATGGTTTATTAGTCATCACATGCCAAATACTACTAGTATACCAGAAAACCACATCCTCAAGTTTGAAATTTCAGTCATTCAGCCAACAGACCCAAGAATTTACTACTATGAGATGTTAACAAAATAGAAGGTTTTCCACATACACAAAATGACTCACTCAAAATTGTTGGATTGGACTGACTTGAGGTACAGAATCGAGGTCATTCACTTAATAAAGTTCTTTAGTAAGAATATGTTCATCTGATGCATTTCATTTAAACTTCAGTTGTGCACTTTTACATGAAATTCATGAGCTAAGTTGCTGTATTAGAACTAGTTTCCAAATGAATGCAGAGAAAAGGCTACTAAGATATGATCCAAATTTCTTACTCCCTCCGACCCAAATTAGTTGACTTGGTTTTGTCTAGATTCGGATGTATCTAGCACTAAAACAAGTCAAGATACATTCGAATCTAGACAAATCTGAGTCAACTAATTTGGATCGGAGGGAGTATCTAGAAGTGTAGCTTTAAAGAACTCAAACCTTAGCTTCCGGATGACTTTAGTCAAAGTCAACAAACTGAGATTTATATGGCAGCCTTCTTTCAATCTTGCACCAATTGCATGTGTTTGTGCAACTCTTTCACTTCCAGCAAGGTCAACAAAATTCTGCGAAAAAGCAAAAACCAAATCGTTAAGATCATGGACAACTAAAATCAGCATACCACATGCCAAAAGTAGGGAAGTATTCTTACCAGATTAGCAACAAAAGATTTAACGCAGCCTGACACTTCACGGAGCCTACTCTCCACTGTCTGCAATCGAGATATATACACAAAATGAATATTCATTCTTTTCTCAATACATTTTTCTTAGGAAGGTGGAATGTAAACAGGAAATATATTGCTTATATACCAGCCTAATGATTTGGTGGGAGCGTGAACTGGTGTCATTCAGTGCAGTCTCCCCGACCTGTCTTTGTTCTGCAGTTATTTGGCAGGCCGTTAACAAATGTCAAACAATTAACCTTGCATATCTCTTCTTTGTTGAGACGTACACTATGTAAGTAAGTAGTAGTAACCTTCACAGATGCCGATTAGATGCCTCAGATGTTCTCTGTCCTTGGCAATTTGTTCGTCCAACTTATCCACGATGGGTCCTTTCTGTCAAACCAAAACATATTTCTAAAAGATCATTACAACATGAAGAGGGATTTCGTAAGGAGAGTGTACTAACTGAGTCAACAAACCTCAGGATCATCTAACAGCCGAAGGGGACCAGAGTCAGGTTGCAGAAGATCCTTCACAACCTCATTGTAGATTTCCATAGCAGAGATCTTGATAATAAATTCCCTCTCAGGGGTCTAAGCAATAGACAAAAGCCAGAAATACAAACAGTTATGTCTTACGAACATGACGGCAGTCTTCTATGATTGCACAGTCTGTCAATATCATGAACAGAAGATACAAAAAACTCACATTTTCCATGTGCCTGTAAATATCACTAACAGCACTATCTGTCACCCCTCTCATGGTGTATGTCTTGCCACTGCTAGTCTGACCATAAGCAAAAATGGTGGCTGCAAAACAAAGACAAGAAAAAGGTCACTTTCAGATCATCATTCCACCAGCACTAAGCTAAAAAGTTAGCATTAATCTACCATTAATGCCTGTCAACGCAGACATAGCAACATCCTTAGCTCCGTCTTCATAAACCAAATCTGTCTGACAACTCGGCCCAAACACCTTATCTGAAGGGTAAGATAAGCATTCATTAGTTAATGAGAAGGTCATTTTTGTCACAACAAACAGAATAACTTGAGCTGATCACTGGACAGTGTACCAAAAGTATAAGAGGTCGGTGCAGCCCGGTCCTGTGGGGGACCCTTGTATATAATTGTCTGACCATCAGCACATTCCCACGCAGCCTGATCCTTCACGGCTAGCTCCTTCTTGCTCAATGGTCGCACCCTAACTGTGACAAATATTTTCTCCTCCTTGGGCTTGGAGCTGCCACCAGGGGTACGGGTTGGTGTGCGCTCACTCTTTGGTATAGAGGCGCCTGGTGATCTTGATGCAAACATGTCTTGAATCCTTGTTGGTGTACAAAGTCCTTCAACCCGAACTGCAGTCAGAAGACTGGGAAAAACAACAAGAATTCAGTCTTAATTCTTGCGGAAAGGCACAACTGCAATTTATCAAGTTCAAAATCCTATCCTAGAGAATAATACGGATACAAAATGAAGTAAGAGCTCATCACCAGCCATAAAAAACACTAATACTGACAAAGAAAGAACAATTTCAAATACTTCTCTATCTTAATGCAGGAAATGTTGCTACTACAGTCTGCATAATGAGGCGAACCAGTTGCTGATCAATTCAAGAACATTCGTTTAGTTTCCAACAGCAAAAATAAATAGATCAGATACTACATACTCTCTATGACTAGTATTACACCGCTATCTAGCCAGCAACAATTCCAAAATTCAAAAAAAAAAGGGTATCCCTGTCAATTATCAATCTCTGAATTTGACTAAATGACCTTCTAGTCAAATTTCCACTGAACAATACAAATCCGGATATTTTCAGCCGCAAAGACGGAGAAGTGCCCTGGTTTAATAACAGCACTGTCTAGAACAAACTAACTTTCCCCATCAGTCTGCCACAGTTTCCTATTTCAAACTACCGTAAGCACACACACATTTCTCCCGCAAAAAATAAAGGGAATCGGCGACGCCGGCCGAACACATAAGCCAAAAACCTCTCAAATGCTAGTAAATAGACCATTCGAAAACCCGATGCGAGCGCTTACGAGACTCCAGCAGGCGAAAAATAAGCCCGTAGCAGCACTCCGCGCAGGCAGCGAACAAATCCGCAACTAGCTGGAGGTGGTGGAGGATCTGGATTAGACGACCAAAACGGAACTCTACAAGCAATCCAGGGGAGTTAGGGTTCCTCACCACACCAGCAAATCGAACCAATCCAAGCACGGGCAGATCCCCACCCCCACGCCGGTCCCGGCACGGTGCAGCGGAGGACGAAGACGACGGCCAGGCGCAAAACTCCTTGGACGCGGAAGGGGATCTGGAGGCGTTCTCGGCGGACCGGAGGTAGATAGGGGAAGGGGGTGGGGGTGGGGCGCTCACTCGGCTCGAGGACACTGTCGCGAAGCGTTGTGCGGGCGGAGCGGAGCGGGCGTGAGGGGTAGTGAAGCGTTGTGCGGCAACGGCTAGTTAGTTTGGAAAGGCGTTGCCGGAAGCCCCCGGAGACTCGCTGTCACGTGGCCGCAACGGGATCGGACCCACCTGTCGGCGTATGGAGTTTTAGGCAGGTTTTGGTTTCAGGTGGTCTGCTAGGCGGCACCGTGGATTTGGATTTGCATTCTTTTTTTTTTTGCACGGAGGATTTGCATTTGCATTAATATAGTCCACTACTCGTTCCTCCTAAATTAATTACCTCTTTGTCTAAATATGCACGTACGATATTTCTGGATTATTAAGCAATTTCAGCATAAGATTAATTACCTCATTGTCACCCTTTGCGAGTGCTTCCTTGGGATCCATCTTCATTGAGGCCTGTGAAAGTATTTCTTCTATGTTCGTCGGAATGCTGCCGATACTCTTGTTCATGATGCCACTGACGTCATTTTCTCTGTTTGCTCCGAAGTTGATTATTTCGACTACAAGATTACTGATTCCGTTCAAGAATGGAAAACCAAATGGTTTTACATCAAGGACCAACAAATTGAGGATCAATCTTTCGGGTTAGCCCTTTTTGACCCCAAGAAGACATACCGAAAGCTTGATTCATGGGATCAGCGACCAACTCCTGAAGAAATGACGGAGATCAAGCCCTTGCTCACCCGGATAGAGAAGCTACGTCACGAGATTGGCCAGGAATTGTCGGGATTACAAATCATGGCATACTTTCTTCGACTACGTGTTCAACCTCTTCAGGCGAGAGTGTCCGGTATGTGGGGTTATACCGGCAAGAAGGACCCGATGAGGATTTCACCAGATGATCTTACCCTTAAGGTCTACAAAAAAGAGTTCAAAGCTTCACCACGCTGAACAAGAAAAGCCCGGTTCCCTCTAATTGTCGTGTGGAGCCTTTTGGCAAGAAGAAGCGTCTCCCAAACGTAAGTTTTCATTGACTTCCTCTTTGTTCTTTGTACTGATGTACTTTATCTCTTGCTTTTTTTGTTTTTTGTTCTTTCGTGATGCAGGATTATGATCATCTATCTTCGCTTCCTCCTCTCCCCGAAAGCGGTGAGCTCCCAGCCAACTCCTCTTTATCCGACGATCTTCCTATGGCTAGGACTGCTGCCGATGAAGAGGTGGAGGCATCTATTTATGAATCCTCATCAAATACTCAGTCTGTTCCTTTAGCTCATTCCGAAGATTTTTGCGTGGCGCCTGCTAGCGGAAAAAAAAGGAACCGCACTGATGTGATAGAGACGATTGAAGACTCGGATGACTCCACTGGCTCGAAGCCTCTGCGTGTCGTCCCTGTTTCGTCGGCTCCTCCAAAGATGAACTTGTTCCGCTTTACGCGGGATGTCTCTTCGTAAGTACTGATTGTCCTTTCCTTGATTATTTCTAATGGTAAAATTATAGAGTTCTTGTTTTGCTTCTATAGTGGTGATGATGGGGAAGATCCTCCCACGTCTCCCCTCGGTACTTCTGTTGCTCCTCCTCCAGTTAAATATCCGGAACCATTAGTGAATCCAAAGGAAACGCACGCGTCTCCTACGAATAAGACCATCCAAAAGGATGTTGCCGCTTCGCCAAAGCCGTTATCACAGAAGAGAAGAAAAATTGCGGGCAAGGGTGTGGTAATATCCAAGAATCCCGTCGAGGTTGACATGCATGACGTAAGTATTTCTTTGGATAATGTAATTGTGGCTTCACCTTTGCTTTCATTTTCCTGAATTTTGGCTCTTTGCGTTTTGACAGCCTTTGATACGTGAGATGGTTGATATGGCCTTTCACTTTATCAAGATTCGCAACGAAGACGAAGAACTGAGAGGTTTGTTTCCTTTTGTCCCTAAAAAAGGTTGTGTTCACGTACTAACTATCTACCCCCCTTTCAATTGTCCAACTGCTGCCAAAGAGTCCAGGGTTATCCGGGACGAGGCATTAAAGCGTGCTGACGATTTGGAGGCAAAACTGCAGGTTGCCGAGAAAGCTCTGGGGAGGCCAAGAAGAAGGCCAAAGCTGACACCAAAGAGAGACCCTCAATACTTCATTGACTCGTGAGTTTACTATCTTCGAAAGAAGATTTCTGTTTTGCTTCTGCTACTCTCTTTTGATTCTTGACTCTATGAGTGTTTGTATTCGCAGAACTTACTGGTCAGAATTTGGTGCTGGACAAGGATAAGGGGGTTGACCCTTTATCGGATGATATTGGTACTTTAGAAGCCAACAGTGTTCATGGGTGCAATATTCTTATCCACTCACGCCGTGCCTTTAAGAGCTTGCATGCCAAGGTTTTACCGACAAAGGAGGTTCCAGCTGATTTGAACGACCTTGTGACTGTCTTTGGTGCTGATCCAAGCCCACTTGTTGGCTACAACGTCATGCAGTCGAAGAGTAGTGCTGAAACTTCTATGGCACCGGCGATGGCGCACGACGAGAAAGTTGACTGGCAGTAGGTTAGCTCCTCTGTCCCAGTCACCTCCAATGGCCAGGCAGTCGATTTGAAACCTTTTATGAAGAAGGCCAAAATGTACTCTCGGCTGCTCCTGAGCATAGGCACAGGTCTGACGAAATCTGCTACCCATTCTTCGGTCGGCGCCCCTTCAGCGAGTGTTGTCCCGATTATTCCTCCTTCGGCTGACGCCCCATCCCCTAGCGCCACTGTGTGTAGAGAGAAAACCACCCCACAGTTTAGTTTGTAGTCATATGTGTCTTTTATTCTGCTATTGTAATGAACTTGGCTCCTTTTGTTTAAGTCCTCCTTTTTGCTGAGAAAAAGTTGTTGCATATGTTTGTTGTGTGTATGAATTGCCCTTTATGTACTGAAGATCCTGCATTTTTCGTCTGCCCTGCCAGATACTTTGTGAATCGGTGGATCCACCTACGCCTAATCAGACTTTCGATGCGAACCCATCTTCGTCTGGGTTGGGTGCATTGGAAACTGCTATTATTCGTGCAATTGATCCGCCATTGTATGTAGAAAAGATTGAGCAGGTGAAGAGACTTGAGGGTAAACTTCGAGTTGTCCAGGCAATGGTGGGCGTATCTTAGTCGAAGATGCGCAAGGCCCTGGATCGTGAAGCATATTTTTGAAAGAAACTTCCAGTGCAAGCGTGAAGATGTTGTGTAAGTCTTCCGCGGTATTTCGTAGTGTTTCCTTCTTAGTCATAGAAGTTGACTTTTCCTTTTTTTAGGCATTCGATTGTGTGAGAGGGAAGAGACTCAACGTCTGCGCAATCGAATCCATGCTCTGGTGACTGCTTCCCAAGGTACCGAGACTGATTTTTGGATTGATCATCGTCGTGCCTACTCGGTGGTTTTGTTGCAAGACCGCGTATCAGAGGTGGAGATGTTCATCGAGTCCTGTCGCAGATCTTTGGCTATTGTCTACAATGTCATGTTTCCCCGGGATCCTCAGCCCTAGAGCCTAGTTGATTTGATGGCAAAATTTTGGCATGGTGAAAGGATTCATCACTTTATGAAGCTCCAACTTGCGGCGGATGCCTAGCTTGCACTTTCTTGGGTGCATGTGCACCACTCAATGCTAGATTTGGATGTTGTGTCTCTAGGGCTGCCTCCCCCTAGCGGTGGACTGGTTAACATGGCGCCTCATTACGCGGCTGCTCGTAGGCTTGCCATCAGGATTATCTAGAGCTGCCTGGAGGAGGCCGAAGATTTTTTTCATGAATTTCGCCATCTATCTGTTGTATGTATTATGTATCTTTGTATTCAGAGAAATATTGTGTAATGGTCCATTGTTTTTATCAAAAAGGTTTGTAAATTTATACGAGATTTCCTTTTTATCACGCGAGACCTTTTTATTTGTCTAACGCCTACAGGCCGAGTTAGCTTTTATTCGGGTCAAAGGCACGTTGTATGGGAGCCGACATTTTTTGATATGGTGTTCTTGTCGAAGACCCCGTGTATCAGGTTGATGAATAGAACAATAGAAATCTCGAGACCCAATTTTGGGGACTTTCCTTTATTTATCGTCGAATAGCAGATGGTACATTTTTGGCGTGCTCGCCTGGCCATTAGGCTTATTGAATATAAAATGCGTAAAAGTAAAAGAACTTTCTAAAATTTGTGGCTTCTGTCTTCAGTTACTCCAATGTTGTCTTGTTGCGTTTCCTATGGGCTCAAGGGTGTTTCATCATTTCGACTGGAGGCGCGGCTTCTGCACAGCGGACCAGAGAGAAAGGGGCGTAGTTTGCTGGGTCACTTTCGGTTGGAAAGTCAATGCACACTCGGATTTTATCACCTTTCTTTGGGACGAGTATTGGGTTAGCCACCCATGTTGTTTTTGTTATCCCTGCAATGTGCCATGTGTTGGTGAGGTGAGGAGCTTGTTGTCCAATGGCCCTGATTTGTCGGGTGGACTGTTCGTTGTCCACTGTGTTTAATTTGGTTGAGCGCTCATCAGGTTCCTTAGGGGTTTCTTGTGCGTTGATTGTGTTTACAAGAGACTCCCAATTCTCGCGGGGGAAACCGACGAGCGCGCCTTCCTATGAGGGACCAATGTTGGAACCGGATAGGTTATTTTTGTGGTTGCATGGTGCGTCTGATTTTCTGGAGCCTGATCATTAGGGACATGTCCTTCGTGTAATAGTTCTGCATCCGCAATTTTTAGCTGGCCAAACTCTGCTTCCATCCCGAAAGATTCTGATATTTTATTGAACTCTCGGTCACAGCTATCTGAACGAGTGAAACTTCCTCTTACGGTTTTGATCGCATTGGGGGCTGGTATTTTTAGTACCAGATATGCGTAGTGGGGTACTGCCATGAACCTAGCGAAAGCTGGTCGTCCCAGGATCACGTGGTATTGTGATGGCCAATCCATGACTTCAAATTCCAGTTTTTCGCGCCTGAAGTTGTTCCTTGATCCGAAGACTACGTCAAGATAGACTTTGCCTAAAGGAATCTCGGCTTTGCCCGGAACTATCCCGTGGAAAGTTGTGTCCGTAGGCGCTAGATTTGTCAAGGACCAATTCACTACCCGTAGGGTTTTGGTGTAGATGAGATTGATACTGACCTGGTCACGGCACCCAAAGCGGGTGATCAGCTCTACTCAACGTGATTTCTTGCTCTGACTAGTGGAGATATTCGGGTGTAGGAGGTGGTGTTGTTACGGGAATATTTACTTGTCTTGTAATCAACTTATGTGTCCTATTAGATGGTTTCCCCTTCCGAATTATCGACATTGTGCCCTTGGACCTGGGGTACTCATTTTCTTGGTTTGTTGTGTTTTACGGTTGCCCTACTAGCGGATGTACCAGTGGCGGTGGTGGTGCGCCAATAGCCAGAGCGCTAGGTGCAGTGGAGTATCCATGGCTTGCTGCTTCGGTTGCCTTGGCGTTGCATAGCTCTTGCATCTTTAAAAATGTTCGGCAATCCTTCATCAGATGATTGGATCGCCTTTTGCCCGTCGAGTCGACGTAAAAGTGCATATTGCAGGGTCCTTCCAGCATTTGCATTGCGGACATTGGTGGGTCTCGAGCCTTTGGTTGAATTCCTCCAACATCGTCCCTGTTGCTACCGTACCCACTGTTGTAATCATCGCTTCTTCGGTTGTCCCCTCCTGAGAAATCAGCTGCGATATAGCTTGGTTCGTTGTATCCATCATTGTGTCGTCGTCTTCTGTCATTATTGTGCATATCCCTGTCTTCTTCGGGTGAACAGGCTCGCTTATTGTGTATCAAGTCTTCTCCATCAGCCCAGCGATTTTCCATGTCCATTAGCTGTGAGATTTGTTTTGGGCTTGACCCGTCCCATCTCTTCTATGAATTCTGGTTGACGAAGGCCGTCGTTGAAGGCATTGATTTCCCTTTTGTCGGATATGGCCCCAACCAAATATTTTATAATGTTCCACCGCTGGATGAAGGCCCGTATTGGTTCTCCAGATTTCTGCTTGCACGCCCGCAATTACTCCAGAGATGTGGGTCGCTTGAATGTGGAGTGGAAATTTTGGCTGAATTTGTCCTCAAGATCGTTCCAGCTCTGCTGATAGAATCTTTGGGTAACTATCTTAGCCATGACCGAGCGGCACTGGTTAGGTGCAGTTGTAGACTCTACATTGCGGTGGCATTGGATCCACCCCGTAATTTGACGGTTGCCAAATAATCTGCCAACCAAGCTTCAGATTCTTGGAGGCCGTCGTACTTCTGACGATCGTGAGGGAGTTTGAAATCCTTGGGTACTGGAGTTTTGTGAACTTATCAGGTAAAGCAACTGACTCCACATAGTTCATACACGTCCTCGCTTTCACCGTCATGATATCTTCGGCTATTGTGCTCTTATCTGGATCTGTCGATCCTACGTTGCATAATGTCGTCTCTTGCATCGCTTCGTAGCTCGGAGCCCGAAAAGTGCACTCGATGTGGTGATCGTGATTGTCGGGTATGCCCCACCTGCCGAGGGCTGCTGCGACGGTGTGGGGATCTGTCAGGTTGTCGTGTGACTCCTTATTCTGTTTGTGCAAGAGATGCACCTACCATGCTGAGGTTCATCAGAGCAGAGTGGTGGTGGGCTGCACGAGGATCGTCGGGTGCGGGTTGAGTTGTGAGCAAATACGTTTGTGCAGCTACAATTGCGGCTTGAGCTGTTTTTGCTTTGATGTGTCATGTTAGATGTACTGACATAAATGATAAATCGAGATCTCGAGTCAGTTCATTTCTTTCAGCTTCGGTAATGTTGTGCACCCGTGAGGTTCCTCTCCTTGGCGGTGCTCCTCCAGCTACACTTCTTGGCCCTCAGGTAGAGCTTAGTTACGCCCGCTGTAGGCTAGATTCGTTGGCTAGCCTTTTCCTTTCACCGAGTTGCCTCTGCATCCTTAGGAAATCTTTTTTCTTGTGATGAAGCAAATATTGGTAGGCTAGTAAATATTCGCGTGTGGCCTCGACTATCATTGAGACCGCACCCAAAATTGCTTCCCTTGCTTTTTGCCATGCTTCGGCTGATAGCCGAAGAGTTTTGCCGCTCACCTCTGTATGGTTCTCCTCCTCCTGGGATTATGCGGTTGTTTATCGGGTCTCCTTTGTTTCCACGATTTCCTTCGTTTCCATGATCTCCTGCATTGTTGTTTGACAGAATATCATCAGGGGCAAAGATAGGGTTACCGTTGGAGTCATGCTGAGTTGAGGAGTTCCCGATGATCACGCACACTTGGTGTTGAGTTATGTATGAACTACTGACATCGTCATCGGATCCGAGGAGACACTGTTTGGGGGATCAGTGAAATCTAGTAGTTTCTCTTCTGGGTAGATTTCGGCCATCTTCATTCTGAAGTCGATGCTTTCGCCACTTTCTTCTGGTTCCGTGTTTGCTGGGCTCGATCCTTGTGGTGGAGTTAGCTGAGAGTCTGACCGGAGGGAGAGATCGTCCTGAAGACCATCAAGATGCCCTAAATCTGCTGTGTTTTCAGTGTTTTCTTCATCTTTCTCCGTCTGGAGTGTAGCTTCTATGGATGATCTAACAGATGATGCAGGTATCGCCGTAGGCGTAGATTTTTTTGATCGATGGCCCCGATGAGATCGGAGCCGAAAGGTGCGGTTTTTCGGGTTCCTCCACCTAAAAGTGGAAACTTCCGATGATGAGATCGGATCAGCCGTTGAAATCAGCGGGTACCAAGACAGGAGTGGGCGGGCGTGGTGCCGCTTCCATTAGATTGTTGCTTGATGAAAAGGGGTCTGCCGAATCCATGACTCCAGTAATTCAGGTTTCCCACAGACGACGCCAATTGACGAGGGGTAACCTTGGCAATACCCATGGTTATGGGCTTATGGTTTCATGGAAAAGAGAACGATGGGGATTTCGTCGGATGTCAGACAAACATGGGAGTCGAAGTCGTCTAATTATCGATGGACAATACTATTATAGATTGCTTTTCGTTACCTCTCCACAGGCTCCTCCCAGCCTATATATAATAGGCTGGGTCTTGGGGCTGTATACGGATAGGTTATATATTCACAATTACAACACCAACACAATGTTGGTTTCTATTTCCTTATTTATCTAAACTAATACTTCTGCCAGATGCTTCCTGGCCTTTTTCTTGGGTCTTCATGGGCCGTAAGCCTTTATGTAGCTAGGGTAATCAAACATAAGCACCCGAGTAATCATACCCATGTCACTTAGGTCTTGAAGGTTACTTTTTCGGGTTCTTTGTTGAATGCATTCGAATTTTTCCATTGCTTTTCATGACGTCATTGATGATGATGGAGTGCCTTAGTCACGTTCCAGCTCCTGACGGAACATTTCATTGGTGGGCCCATGACACAGGCTGATGACGCGTGGGGGTCGTGTCAATGGTGAGTTTGGCCGCACGACCCCACATTTGCACGGGAATCGAGGCACCACGTTGTTTTCTTCGAAATTACCACAATAATTATTCTCGTTACAACTGATCCCTTTCTTACTATGGACACATGCTGTCATTAGGTTTCATCGCGACACCACGTCTCCTAGATCCAATGGTCTTGGTCTTGTGAAGAATTCTTTATAAGTGCCGAGGGGTGATTTTTTACTCCTCATCCTCTCCTCCACCGCTAGTCCTCTTCGTCCTTGCGCTCCATCTCATTATGCATAGTTTTTCTCCTTGCTTCTACACCTGGCTTCTTGCGCGTAATCACTTGCGACTTCACCACCATGGGCAGGAGCAAGGGCGCTTCCTCCACCGTTGATTCTACGGCCACCAAAACACTGTCCATTGGGTGTGAACCCTCAAGGTGCTCTATGCAAGAGTTGCGCGATGCTTGGAACTACTACCTGCTCGCCGATAACTCCTTCAATTTGCCCGGTGATGAAGCAACTCCTTCCCCTAAACAAGGATGGTGGGTAATGTTCCTGTCCTTCCTCTTTCGCGGACTTTCTCTTCCCGCCCATGAGTTTCTTGATGGTCTTCTCTATTTTTACGACGTGCAGCTTTATCAGCTCACGCCCAACTCCATCCTCCATATCTTTGTTTTCATCACCCTTTGAGAGAGTTTCCTCGGGATCCATCCCCACCAGGGCATGTGGAAAAAATCTATGTCTGAAGAAATGCCACCAATACTATCGTCCACGAGGTTGGTGGCGCTATAATCTCCGTCTGATTGGATGTTGATTACTTTGATCTCAAACTTGCAGATTCTGTTCAAGCCTGGCAGTCAAAGTGGTTTACGTCAAGAACTAGTAGGTTGAAGGTCAATCCTTCGGGTTAGCACCCTTTGACCCGAAGAAAACCTACATGAGGCTTAGTTCCTGGGAACATCACCCAAGTGTGGAGGAAATGAAGGAGATCAAGCCACCGCTGGATCGGATTGACCAGTTATGCACCCGAGCTAGGCAGGAACTAACAGGTTTGCAAATCATTGCCTATTTCCTTTGGATCCGCATCCAACCTATTCAAGCTAGATAATCAGGTATGTGGGCATACTCTGGGAAGAAGGACTTGATGAGGATCTCCCCAGATTTTTTTGTAGGGGTTCGCATATGAAAACAATAAAATTTTACCCTACGCCCCTGAAACCCTAATGTTGCCAGGACCTATCTATTAGTAATGCAGTAACGGGAGGGGCTTTTCGTGACTTACCGAAACCCTTCCGGTTTTCTCTCTACTCTTCTTCAATGATTCTACCGATCTTGTAAACACTCTCTAAGCATCATCAAGCCCTTAAGCTGATACCCCATGGTTCGGGAATACTCCAGACATGGTCGGGATACTCCCGGACCAATGATCGACAGAGGGACCTGGATGGCCAGTGACCCCTGTGCATTCCACGAAGATCTTTCGTCGTTTGAACCGGGATAGTCGTGTCTTATTCCTTTTGTCTCTCGATACTTTCATTGCCCGAGATCTGATCAATGACATCACCATGTCGTGTTCAATCTCGTTACTGAACAATGCCACTTGACTCGTTCTGACAAGTGATATCCCTGTGATCAAATCACACGCTACGCAGCTATTGGATATAACTTCTCCGAGTGGGCCCTTGAGTATCTTTCCATCACGCGGATGGACAAATCCCGCTCTTGACATATATTGCCTCTATGATTCCTCCGAATACCCGAACACACATTTATGATCACTGTATTACCAAGTGACATTTGATGCTATCTAAGTACTCTCGGGAGATAGTGATTGATATAGCCTCACGGTCTAAGGAATAGTCTACGAGGGTCTATTATAATCATCCTAATTTGAACTTCGTGACATGATCGGGTCACGATATTTAGGTTGGGTATTGGTTCATCATCTCATTCTCAGAATGAGTTGACTCCATTTCCAACTGGCATAAATGCCACACGATCAGGAAACCTTGATCATCTATTGACCAATGAACCAGTGACTAGAGTTTCATTGGGAACCCCTGGTTGTTTATTTATCACACGTGTATTGGCCTTTCCTTTCAATACAATTATAGCATGATATAAAACTTAATCATAAACTTTATGAAATATGATAATAATCCTTATTATTATTTGTATCTAGGGCATATTTCCAACATTTTTCCCATTGCTGATCTTGATAAGAGGGTGAGATCCTTCACCACACTCACGAAGAAGGATGTTGTGTCATCAGAGTGTAAGGTCGAACCTTATGGCAAGAAGAACCTAGTTCTCGAAGTAAGTTTACTTCTTATTTTTAATTTGCCTGCTTCTGCCTTTTCATAATCTCATTTTTAGTATGGTCCTACTTCTTTCATAGGGTCATGATCACCATGTGCAACTTTCGATGTTTTTGTTCACCTCGCTTCCTACTTGACTTTAGTCAGTATTACATGAGTTTCCAACATATTCCCTTATAACATAACCCTTTATGCTTTAAGATATGTCATCCTTTATGGATTTAGAAAAACATGTCTATAGTTCTCTATTAGACACTGCGGACAAACTCAGCTCAATGTTCCATGATTCAAACTTAATCCCTTTTCAAACGTTTCTTCTTGGATCATATATTATGTTAAGTTGTCATCATGGTTTTCTAAGATAGAACCTATGTCTCAACATAGTGAATGATGATCATCCTATTCTTTCTTTCAACCATTGCTGTTAAACTTAATACTATTCCTATCTTGAGTTATTAAGGACTGGTTCCTCAATTAACTTTTATTCTGAAACCCTTTTCGGAATCCGTTAAGGAATACTACATAATATCGTAATATTCTTATTATCAACTTTTACTCCCTATAAATCTTTATTTATCGCTACTTGCGCTTTTATTCTTAATGTGTCGTATACACACTTAAGAATCACCCCTCTAAGCTCCCACTCAAATATGTTCCCAACATGTTTGGGCATGAGTCACTACAGTTACTCAAACTATGTTCCTACATATTTGAATTTGAGACTTATATTGCTCCCCTCAGAATGTGTTCCCGACACATTTGAGTTTGAGACTTACATTGCTCCCGCTCAAAATATGTCATTCACATATTATTTTAGGAAGACTTTCATAGCTCCCACTCAATTTCATGCAAATTACATATCCACTCACTATTTTGAACGACTTCAAAATCCTTTGATAAAATATCAAACTTGGATATTTACTTATGAGATACTAGTACTTTACTAGTTTTAAATCCACTAGACATTTAGCACACTTGAATCAAATTCATTTGAATTTGTCCAACACTTGACAAACTGTGCTTTTTTCATTCATCCTTTTTCCATTATGGCTTTGCGGTCATTTTGGAAAATCCAAGTAACCCCTTTACTTGTAAGATTCAACAACGAATTGCTTTCTAATCTCAAGGGAATTTTGCTTTGGGATTTCTCATAATTATAGTTTACCATTATTTCCTTAGTAGTTCGTAGGTATGTTATATTCTGGTAATCATGACAAACAATTCACAAATGTATCCATACAAGATATGGGCTTCATTTTTAATCCTACTTTATGTAGTGAAAAACACTAGTGGGGAAAAACACAATGATCACTATCATTGATTCTTTCCTTTGTGAAGATAATCGTTCAGGAACGCTTTCCGTTGCGCTTCTCAACACTCCGATGCAGGGTTTTGAATCCTCATTATGTTTTCCACTATCTTCCATTTTCTCCATAATCGAGAAATATCACTGAATGTGAACTTTCTCGAGAATGCACCAAAAATCCAAGCAATACAAGTTTTGCTTTCCTTTTGGTTCCAACTATGGATTTCGTATTCATAATTTTTCCAATGAATACTCTGCAAGGACTTATTCGCTATTGTTTTGGTTATATCGAATAACCCCAAAACTTTTACGATGATCCATACCAGATATGGAGCCGCTTTCACGAATTCACATGGTTTACATATTTTAATTGAGTGCTAACTATTTCTAACTAATGGTCTTTTACATCTATATTACAATGATTTATTTGGCGCCATCTATTCACCCACTTGATATCAAATATCATATTGTGATGCTTTGCATTTTGCCATTTCAAACGCATTGCATTCCACAATTTTCCTTATGCCATTCTTATAAAGTCGAATTCCATTACTACTGATCAAATCATAGTGATTAGATTCTCATTTAAATTTAATACCCTTTTTTGATGAAACAATTTGATCATATCAAATAGTTTCATACTCATGATAATTACACATTTTAAACAATCATATAATGATAATTACCATTTTGTTAAACTATAATACATCGAATATGTATTCTCTTTAACAATTCATCAAACACTTTGTATTCAAGTAATACACGGTGTTCAAGTTATTTTGCCGAACTTAGGCATGATTCATATGTGACGAGAAATCAAATGTCTTTCACATATTATCACATAACTTTGAATTTAAAGAATGATTTCATTCAGTAATGAACATATCATTAAGTTGGGTATTTTTCAAGGCATTTCAATATTTTATAAATGTTCATGTATTATCAATTAGTTTCAAAACCATGATAATTTACGCATAATCGAACAAGATATGAACACAAATAGAAATCATTCATAAAAGTGGAACAACTGTTTGTTACAAGCTCATATGAATAACCGTCTTACAAAGTGTGAGACACACTAAAGAGGTTCACCATCTTTCAATTACAATAATCATCCTAAAATATAAACTAAGTGATAAATGTTGAGGGAGAGTTTCATTGGCCAACATCATCATGCTCGCCATCAACACGGAACAGCACCTCCTCTCCAGCAAGCACCTCTATGCAGAAGGAATTGTTTTCAACAAAACATAACAAGTATCAACTTAACACTACAAATGTGGTTGCAAGATTATAACATTTATAAAATTGTCAAATATATACCTTTGTCATTGATGACTTCTCCTGCAATGGGTTCAACCTCCACATTCCTGAGATGTGATATGAACCCGTGGAAATACTGTGTTTCTGCATCGCCTCTCATGATGCAAGTCCTGGCATGTGCTCGGTAGCTTGGTGGCAGTGACCGCAACACAACGCCATTTGCAAAAGAGCTCGTCATCTAGCTGTCCAGGAAGTATGCTGGCCTCATGTACGCATCATGCATGCGCTCCAAGTGGTCGTCAAGCGAAGAGTTCTCCTCCATCTTAATGGAGAATAAATCTCCCATCAGCTCATGCTCCTATATGCGTGCTTGTTCCACGAAATGTGTCCTAAGCTGTAGCATTACTGTATGAGGGTCGACATTACCCACGACAGGCCATATCTCATCCACCATTCCGAAACACATTGTAACTGAAAGGAAGGAGGCCATGTCACAATGGTAATAGCGGTCTTCCTGCTGCTCTAGGGTCTCCAGGTCGCTGGGCTGATCCAAATCCATCTCGTTGAGTATATAGTACACCACGTTATTCTCGCTAAGGAGAACGTGGAGACGCGCAACCCATATATATAAGTTTGATCTATCTAGCCTGAGCTTCCCTCCTTCTAACCAATTGTCAACAAGAAAGGTAGCATCGGGGAGAACCATTTTCTACATTTATAATTGCAAAAAGGAATTTAGACTAAGTTTATAATTAAATGAGTTAATAATAACTCCACTAAGAAACACCTATCCCCTGAAGGGTTCTAGTGATAACACGACCCCTTTTCCCCACATCTCCCCCGATCTTCACGGCCGTCAATGTGGGTTCTAGGGTGGACTCTAAACGTTGGTCACATCATTCATGTGACTCGTGCTCGATCTTTCGACCATCTGTGTTCTGAGGCCATGTCTGTCACGTGCTAGGCTCGTCAACTCAACCTTAGTGTATTCGCTGTGGAACATGGCTTACACCCACTGTATGCGAATGTAGATATGTCTGACACCCGATCATCACGACCTGAACTTTCTTGTTGGTGCACACTAAGGGGGAACACAATAATTGGTAATTTTATTTAACATGGATCATCTTATTAGGCTACCATCGAGTATCTAATACTAGAACACAATAAGATATACAAACAATAAAATTGAATGTAAATGTGATGTGATATGGTCCTTCACGTCGTGATCTCCATCCGGCGTCACCAGATTCCAGTGCCAGGGTTTCGGCGTCGTAGACACTAGGGTACCAGTGTCTTTCCAGCGTGGTAGTCCGTCACCTCCGTGACTATATACTACTACTTTTTAACATAAGGTAATCACTTTACCTTTGCCACAACCATATCACAAAGCAACGCCCCCTGCAAAACAAAGTTAAATGCTTCTACTTTATCTTTGCATGTTTTACGTGGCTGAATGGGCTTTCACACAAGAACCATTCTTACCTACGAACTTTCACCACAACGCTGATCAAGTAGTTGTCTATACTATACCCCTTTCAGGGCCCTCCATTGCAAATGGCATACCAACTAATGCGAGAGAGACATACACCCCCCAAAGCCAATTTATACGGTACAAGCCATATGTCAAGCGTGGACCAGTCTCGTAAATGAATGTGTAAAGTCGATTGGTGGCCGCTTCATCAAGCATTACTGCGGTATACACAAGTACACATGGGAGGGTAACAACTAAAAGATCAACGCCCACACGCTACATCTCGTGTGTTATACCCGTACTAGCATTACTACGCATAGATCTAGCTCTGATACCACTGTAGCGGTTCGCGTATGAAAACAATAAAATTTTACCCTACGCCCCTGAACCCCTGATGTTGCCAGGACCTATCTACAAGTAATGCAGTAACATGAGTGGATTTTCGCGAACTTACCCTTGAAGACCGAAAAGTGTTGTCAATGCTCAGGAGAGCGTGGTTGATGTAGACGAGCCGAAGCTGACCTCAAGGTCATGATGAAGTCCTTGCGCTCCTGTGGCTCCAACGACTTGAGTGCCTCAAGTGTGACACCTCGCGGAGAGGTACATGCATCCGGTGCCTGACGATGACTCCCGCTTCCCCGATCCAATAGCAGTTGCGGAAGTAGAGCTCCTAGATCCGAATCCCGCAGCGCGATGGCGCTCTGAGGTAAAGATGTCTCTCATTCGCGCAGTCCAAACTTGGGACAATGGTCACGGGAGAGAGAGAATATCAATTGGAGGTCTCCCCAAAAGTGAGGAAACCTTTATTGAATATTTTGTGTATTTATCTGACCAAATACCCCCACTATATATAGGGGAGGGGAGATACTACCTCCCTCAAAGTCCCAGAGTGGGACTAAAGGAGGGGGATATGTGGGGAGTGATACATTGCAAATGTATCTATAATTTTTTATGTTCCATGCTTGGTTTTATCCACTTTCTTGTGTTTTGTTCCAACTTTGGAGTACTTTTCATATGATTTCTTGGACTAACCTATTAACAAGAGCCACAGTGCCAGCTGCCTATTTTCTGCTGTTTTTGGTTCCAGGAAAGTCAGAAAATGAATATTCTCGGAATTGGACGGGACAAAAGCCAAAGTGCCTGTTTCCGGAAGGGATCAAGTGCCAGAATACGAGACGGAGAGGGACCAGGGGGCACCACACCACCTGGCCGCGCGACCCAGCCTGGCCTGCGCTAGAAGGTGGTGAGGCTAGCCCTAGCACCCCTCGGCATCTCCTTCCGCCTATAAGTTGCCCTCGGGACAAAAACCCTAAGTGCCCGATCAAAAAATCCATGAAAGAGTCTGTAGCCACTGTCATCTCCATCCCTAGATCGGGAGGGATCTGAAGCTCTTCCCGGCACCCTTCCGGAGAGGGAAATTCACCCTAGAGGCTTTCTTCATCACCATGCAAGCCTCCGGTGTGATGCGTGAGTAGTTCATCCTTGGACTACGGATCCATGTAGTAGCTAGATGGCTGGTTTCTCCTCCTTTGTGCTTTCATGTTTAGATCTTGTGAGCTCCGTTCATGATCAATATCATATATTTGTAATCCATACATGTTGTGTTTGCGGGGATCCGATGGATATGAGATGCTATTTCAGATTGATTATTGATTCTATCATGTCTTTGTTATTTGAGATCTTGCATGCTTTCCGTTGTAAGTAGCTATGTTGGCCAAGTAGATGCTAGCAACTCCAAGAGTTAGTATTTATGCTCGATAGTGGGTTCATGCCTCTGGTAATCTGGGGAAGTGACAGAAATCTCTAAGGTACTAGATGTGCTGTTGCTACTAGGGAGAAAACAACAATCCTTTGTTCATAGAACAATCGTATTGTTTACTTTACACGCAGTTCGTAAAGCAATAATCGGTTGCTTGCAACTTAATACTGGAGGGGGTTCAGATGATAACCTGAAGGTGGATTATTAGTCATAGATGCAGTAGTTGGATGGCGGTCTATGTATTATGTTGTAATGCCCAATCAAGTCTCAGAGTAGTCAAGATGATTAGTATATGCATGTATTGTTTTCTCGGTGTTTGTCAATTGCCCCGCTGTAATTTGTTCACCCAGCATGTTATCTATCTAAGGAGAGCCACCTCTAGTGAACTATGGATCCCGGTCCTTTTACATACAATCTACAATTGTTTACTATTTTGTGTTTACTTTCTACAAACTTTTACTTCTTTCCATTCGATACGTTTAATCCTTTGTTTTCCGCAAAACACGGTGAGATTGACAACCTCATCGCAAGTTGGGGACAAAGTTCTGTGGTTGTGTTGTGCAGGTCTCCACGTTGCTAGTAACACCGGTAGTGCGCCCTGCCAAAGCTCAGCTAGTAACACCTTTGAGGTGTTTCCTTGCTCCTACTGGTTCGATTAAACCTTGGTTTCATAACTGAGGGAAACTTGCTGCTGTGCTCATCATACCTTCCTCTTGGGGTTCCCAACGAGCTCTACATCAACACCACGCACCAAGCACTTTTCTGGGCGCCGTGCATTGAGCCATCAGGGAGGCGCGCCGGCCAGCCCCCACCCATGGGCCCCACGTGGGGCAGGCCCACTAGGGCCGCCGACCACCCCCTAGGTCCCTCCTAGGGGTGTGGTCCCCTCTTGGGCATTTTCCCTTCCAGGTTTTGGCCCATTAAGCCTTTTGACCTTTAATTTATTTTCTCTTTTGTTAAATAATTATGAATAAATGATTAAATCAATATTTAACGTTCATTCACATATTATTCAATCTCCGTGGTTATGGAACACCTTCTATCTCCACTCTGGACATCCTCCAGACTTACCGAAACCCTTCTAGTTTTCTCTCTATTCTTCGGTGATTCTACCGATCCTATAAACACTCTCTAAGCATCATCAACCCATTAAGCGTGATACCCACGGTTCAGGAATACTCCAAACATGGTTGGGACACCCCCGGACCAATGATCGACAGAGGGACCTAGATGGCCATGTGACCCCTATGCATTCCACAAAGATCTTTCGTCGTTTGAACCGAGACAGTCGCGTCTTATTCCTTTTGTCTCTCGATACTTGCATTGCCCGAGATTGGATCAATGACATCACCATGTCATGTTCAATCTCGTTATGAACAATGCTACTTGACTCGTTCCAACAAGTGATATCCCTGTGATCAAATCACACGATGTGTAGCTATTGGATATAACTTCTCCGAGTGGGTCCTTGAGTATCTTTCCGTCACGCGGATGGACAAATCCTGCCCTTGACATATATTGCCTCTACGGTTCCTCTGAATACCTAAACACACATTTATGATCACTATATTACCAAGTGACGTTTGATGCTATCTAAGTACTCTCGAGAGACAGTAATTGATATAGCCTCACGGTCTAAGGAATATTCTACGAGGGTCTATTCTAATCATCCTAACTTGAACTTCGTGACATGATCGGGTCACGATGTTTAGGTTGGGTATTGGTTCATCATCTCATTCTCAGAATGAGTTGACTCCATTTCCAACTAGCATAAATGTCACATGGTCAGGAAACCTTGATCATCTATTGACCAATGAACCATTGACTAGAGTTTCACTGGGAACCCCTGGTTGTTTATATATCACACGTGTATTGATGTTTCCTTTCAATAAAG
Source organism: Avena eriantha (assembly GCA_910589775.1). NCBI lineage: Eukaryota > Viridiplantae > Streptophyta > Magnoliopsida > Poales > Poaceae > Avena > Avena eriantha. Next base: position 202,047,263 of record OU342746.1, read on the forward strand.
TTATAGCATGATATAAAACTTAATCATAAACTTTATGAAATATGATAATAATCCTTATTATTATTTGTCTCTAGGGCATATTTCCAACATTTTTCCCGTTGCTGATCTTGAGAAGAGGTGAGCTCCTTCACCACGCTCACGAAGAAGGATGTTGTGTCATCAGAGTGCCAGGTCGAACCTTATGGCAATAAGAACCTAGTTCCCAATGTAAGTTTACTTCTTATTTTTAATTTCTCTACTTCTGCCTTTTCATAATCTCATTTTTCGTATGGCCCTACTTCTTTCATAGGGTCATGATCATCTGGATTCCTTTCCCCCTTTTCCTAAAAAGGGTGAGGTGCCTGACACTATGACGGCATCCAAAGAATTTGTTGAGGATGATTTTATCGGGGATATTGAGGAACACGATGAAAATTCTGTTTTCAATCCTCACATACTCATACCAATCCGCTCCTTCTATGAATTCTAATTCCTTCAAGGTTGTTGCCAGATAAGGAAAAAGGAAACACGAAGAGATGGGTGCCCAATATATCAAAGATTCTGACAATTCCAGCGCCACGAAGCCGAAACTGGTTCAACCACTCAGGGCGGCTCCTCCCAGGAAAAGGTGTCTTCTTTGCTTTGCTCAAAGTGTAGGCTTGAAGTATTCATCCTTGTTCTTTTTATTCCAAAATGTTCCTTTGTTATGCTTCTTTGCAGAAATCTCTTTTTTCCTTTGGGTTAGTGGCAATGAAGAGGAGAATATTTCTGCAAGGCTTCCTACTGCGGATGCAACTAATGGGATGAATGCTCTGATTGAGTCACCTGTGAAAATAACAGAGTCGGCGAACCCACAAGGAGAAACTGCTTGTGACCTAACCCCGAAAGACCCTGAGGTGACTCCCAAAGCTGATCCCTATAAGAAGTCGAAAGATGCTGGCAAAGGCATAGTCGTGTTAGAGAACGCGACTAATCATGATATGAATCATGTAAGTGGTTGCCTTCTTTTTATTTTTTCCATCTTGCTTTTGCTACATAGCCCCTGAGCGCTTTAAGCTTGTTTTTATTTCTTTCAGCCTATAATGCGCACAATGGCCGAAATGGCCAGTCGCTTTATCAAGATTAAACATGAAGCTTCTGCTGCCAAAGGTATTCTGCTTTTTGCCTTTTTACTCTTGTGAATATTTTGCTCCTATAGTTTTTCTTGTTGAATAACTTTGTATGTTCCTATAGCTGCTTCTACTGAGTCCAAGATTATTCACAAAGATGCCTTGAAGCATGCACATGATGTCGAAGCTAAACTGAAGGCCACTGAGGCAGAACTCGAAAAATCTTGGGCAGCAGCTAAATCCAAGGTAGAGAAGCGAGAAGCCGAAGCTGCTACTATGGCAGGATAGGAAGAAAATCTTCGGAAGAGGATCAATGAGCTGAACTCCTCCCTGACGAGTAAGTTTTTATCTCGGCATGTAACGTTCACGGTTTTTAATCGCCTTTGCATATCGTAACTCTTGTGCTTTATTTCTGTTTGCAGAGATCACCAATTACTCGGGCTCCTTGGCTGAGGACCAATGCGTTGATACTTTGTCGGATGCCCTAAGCATCTTGGAAGGAAACAATGTTTGTGGACACAACCTTCTGATCCGCTTCTACCGCGTGTTCAAGAGTCTTCACGTAGAGACCTTCCCCAACAAGGATGTCCCACTGGACCTCAACTCCCTAGCCGAGATTTTCAATGCTGACCCGAATCCACTTGCTGGGTACAGGTTGATTCAGGCGAAGAGCAGCACAGAGAGTGCGATGGCCCAGCATTGGCGCATGGCGAGAAGGTCGATTGGGATAAGGTTAGCTCCTCTCTCCTAGTCACCTGCTCAGGAAAAGAGGTTAACCTTGAGCCATAATCAAGAAGTTCTCTAGCAAGCTTCTTTACATATCCGAGGAAGAGGATACTACCCTTACTACCCGTTTCTCCAAAAATCCGGTTGCTACTCCATCTATCAAGACTTCGGCTGCTGCGCCGTCGACCAGCACGCATGCAGTTGCTAGAGGTGCCACCTAGTTTAGCTCTAGTTTGCTTAGTTATTTGAAGTGCTTGTAGTGAACCCGGTTTCTTATATAGTTTTGTGGTCCTGCGGAGAATATTGATATGAATGTACAAAGGAGGTTTCACTGTGATACTCGAGGCAATTGCTACACATGATCTCTGGATTTGACACTCCTTTGCCATGGTAGGATCAAACAACGACATCAACGTCCTCCAGTCTTCTACTGTCTTTGCCAAGCTTGTTGAGGGTCATGCTCCCGAGTGGTCTCGGGGGGGATGACTCCCGAATACCCCAACCAGACAAAAACAAGGGCAGGCGGTTCGCGTCTGGCTACCAGATCGTAGCTAGACACAGACACTTCGCACTGGCTACCAGATCGTAGCCAGAACCAGGAAGGGCGACAAGGTTCAAGGCCGGCTACACGGACGTAGCCGGGCATAATTAGGAGGACAGGGCGACGTGCTGCACAGTGCATGGTACGCCCTGGTACAGCGACAAGACCCGCAACTACGAGGCCATACCGAAGACTTTGCTGATGACGAGGGCACAATGGCTAGGTGCTGATGACGGGCTCGCACGGCGTTCACTATACCCATGATGACCCCTACGACGTGTACTTTGACGGGACATACCGTACCAGATACTATGGATGACCAGCCGGCTGGGACCCGCTTGTGGGGCCTGCCAGCCGGCATGGCCATTAAACCGTTTCCCCTCTGCCTATATAAGGGAAGGCAAGGCTCTAGTAGCGAGGGTTGGACTCTAAGCATTTAAGAAGGTAGCTAGAACATACAACTCGAGGAACGATTGTACTCCGTATTCTACCCTTAGTCAGATCGGCAAGAGTAGGAGTTTTACCTCCTCACGAGGGCTCCGAACCTGGGTACTTCTCGTGTCTCCCTACACTAGCTTGTACCCAATCACGCCTGCGGACACCGTCGAGAGCTTTCCTGCTAGCCCCCACACCTCTATCTAACCTTTTTAGGTACTGCCGTTCCCAATACAATGACAGTTGGTGCCCACCGTGGGCTTGATGGCTTCGACCAGAGTCACGTTCCGCACGGGACCCCACACTTCAGTCGGTGAGCGCGTGGCCTCCGGCCTAGTGCTTATGCTCGGCAAGTTCGACTGCATCATCGACAACGCGTCGTGTTTCGCCGGATCCACCTTTCCGGCAAACGGCTCCATCCTGCTCTTCAGCTACCTTCCCGTCTACATCGCCACCGTCCCAGAACATTTCCCTAGGAGATCGTTTTCGTTCCAGAACCATTGCTCCCTGGCAGTGGCATCTCCGTCGCCTCGCGCGACGTTGAGGTCATGATGGCCGGCTCCAGCTCCTAGCCTTGCCGTCCTCAGGAGCAGGGCCCGGACGAGGTCAGAACTTCCACCCCACCGCGGTCGAGGAACCCGGTAGAAGAGGCCATTGACCGGCTCCTCATGCCGGTTAACCTCGGGGACAACCTGGAAGAGGCAGAGGCGAACTTCTCCATGGAGAGGCAGCTCCTCCTGCAGGAGGCCATCGAGCTAGCTGCGGCCAAAAAGCAAGTCGACATCACCATGTGTGAGTACGACCATGCCCATGACCACACTCCGGCTACCGCGGAGCCGAGACGGCACGGGCAAGTATGGCGCCGGGGCGGCTAACTAGGTGGAAGGATGGAAAGGTATGGCGAGCCGGATCTACCACCGGTTCTTGTCCAGCCCACCTACAACACGCCCATCAAGAACCTGCGCTCGGCACGAGCTGCGGCGGACCAGTTGCCTAACATGGAGGGCGAGGAGCAGGACCGGCGACACGCCCGGGTATAGGAGCTCCTCTGGATCGCGAACGAGCAGGCTGATGCCATCTAGCAGATGCACGAGGACCCCAGCTGTTCCAGGGGAAGCAAGCTGCCCGGCAACAGCAAGGGCGCACCCTGTGAGACCCAGCAGGCGTCCTCTCCTTCGGCAAGATCCCGTAGCAGGCGCTGTAGTTCCGACCATAGGGCTCAGCCGCATCAAGAACATACGTTGAACATCAACCCACCACCGCCCCCTCCACCAACCGGAGCGCCATGACCTACCAGTTCCCGTCTCTCGGGCCGGGTAGGAACGCCCAACCTGGACCGTTCGGATGCCCATGACCGCATCGAGCTCCTAGATCAAGCGCGCATCATGGAAGAGGAAGATTCCACTAGGCCGGTTTGTTTCAGACCTTGCATCCGGAACGAACCATTTCTGGACAAGTTTACCCTACCCCGGATACCCCCAAGTACGATAGCAGCATGAAGCCAGAAGACTGGCTGACCGACTACGCCACGACCGTCGGCATCACCCATGAGAATAAGCGCATAGTGGTGCGCTACGTCCCCCTCATGCTAACCGGGTCAGCGAGGACATGGCTCAACAGCCTCGCACCCAACAACATCAACGCCTAGCCAGATTTCTAGAAGGTGTTCGTCCGCAACTTAAATGGCACGTACAAGTGTCTGGATCGCCCTCGTGACCTGGCCCTGTGCATCCAGGGCGATCGCGAGTCAGACCGCAAGTACATCACCAGGTGGACAGAGCTATGCAACACTTGCGAAGGCATCCTAGAGAGCCAAGCGATCGGGTTCTTCGTCGAGGGGTGACGAGAAGGCACCATGCTTTGCCATCGGCTACTATGCGACGAGCCGAAAACCATGGCGGAGCTCATGACGGTTGCAGACCAGTACGCCACGGCTGACGCCGCGATGAAGAAGCCTCTCCGGGTGAACGCCGATGGGCGACCAACTCCCTCGGAGCCGGCCCGCGACCGACCAAGTAACCCGGGTGGCGAAGCCGGATCCTCCAGGTGGCACGACAACGACAACCGGTTCCACAGGGACTGCCAAGCCGGAAGCAGAAGCCCTGCTACCACGCGCGGCAGGTCAATGTTGTGGAGGGAGCGCCTAACGCACCGGCTGGCGACACAAGAAGGCAGAAGCCGCGGCTCACCTTCGACCAAATGTTCGATGGCCCGGGCAAGTGGCAAAGCGGACCCTTCAAACCGGCTACGCACACCACCCGGAACTGCAGCTAGACTCGCCAGATGAAGGACCAAGGCAACCAACCCCGTCTACCCCCGCCCCCTCCCGACGGACCACTGGCTAGGGGAGCTGACAACAATAGTAATGGCGGCAACAACAACAATAGCTACCCTCAGCCGCACGCCGCCTCCAACATCTTCGAGACCGAGCTAGACGAAAAGCACAGCCGTAGACGACACCCCAAGGAGGTCAATGCCATCGTCTCCCTAGTCCCCCAGTACCTGAACTGGTCGGAAACCCCCATCACCTGGAGCCGAGTGAAGGAGTTATGCCGTAGAGGCAAATAATAAAATGTATTATTTGATATATCTCCTATATGTTCATAATATGTTTCATACTGTGCTATAACTGTGTTAATACGAAACGTTAATACACGTGTGGTATGTAAACAAACCGTGTCTCTAGTTACCTCTAGCGAACTAGTTCATTGGTCATGAGGATGGTCTGAGTTCCAAGATCATGGGCATTTATGCCAACTGACAATGAGGTCATGTTATTAGTTGAATAACATGATAGACAAACATCCGACTGTTATATCTTAATGAGATCTAGTTACAAAGTTCACCATTGATGATAAAACACAAAGAACCTCGCAACCTGATCCTTTGACTGTGAGGTAATGCAAATCACCATTTCCGAAAGAAGCTTTGATGGTTATCAAGAATCATCTCATAAAAGAGTGATCAAAAAGGTGCCACTCATGTTTTCTGAAGGGATGTGTTGAGGATTACATATCAAGACTAGGATTTGTCTAGTCCATGTAACAGACAGATACATGTGGCCATCTCGGTGACGTTGCATTAAAGAAGTTTGCAAGCATGTGACTAGGTCACGGAATGCAACGACATGAGAACAAGAAAACAAGTTCATCAGTAACGAGATCGAACTAAGGTATGGAGATACCGAAGATCAAGTCTCGGATGAACTAGGTATCGAATGACAAAGGGAACGGGAAACGACTATCTCACGGTTTGAGCGATTGTATTCGTGAAACGCACGGGGGTCACATGGCCATCCAGGTCCCTCTATTGATCATTGATGTGAGAGTAGTCTCAATCATGTCTGAAGTGTTTCTGAACCGAAGGATGTCACGCTTAAGGGTATGGACGCTTAGGGTAGATGAGGTATCATAGGAGAAATAGAGAAAGAGAAACCAGAACAGTTCCGGGTAACATCCGATGGAGATCGGAAGGGGTCCGGAAGGTGTTCCGGAGTGAAGGAATAATATAATATGTGTATTTGAATGTTAATTGGATAATTAATATTAAATATATATTTTATTTTATTTTTAAAGGCTCATTAATGCTAATGGGTCTCACCCGAAGGGAGTCCCAATAGGGCAAGGCGCCTAGGGAGTGGGGGCCAGCCGGCCTAGGCTTGGTGGGCCACCCCAATGGGGCCCACCTAGGGCCGGTGGCTGCCCCTAGGTGGTCGGTGGGTGTGGGGTTTAGTCCCACACCGCCTGGCCCCTGGGTGGTGTGCCCCCTCCCACTATATATAGGGGTCTCCCCTCCCCCTTTGGGATCACCCCATTCCCTCTCATTCCCTCTCTCTCATCCACTGAGGACTTCTCCATAATATTGGGGAGGACCTTGTGGGTGAGTTCTCCACCTTCACACTACCGTCGTGTGATCTGCGATCTGGCATCTACTTCTTCCGCTGCTCGACTGGATTGGAGTCCGGTTGACGTCTCCTACACCGGACGTGTGACGAACTTCAGAGGCACCACACTTGGGGTGCTACTCGTCTTCATCAATATACGCCTTCCTACGTAAGGCGTGCCACGGTCTTCAAACGTATGAATACCGTATCCCTTCTCCGTTGCTTATGTCTACATAGTATGGATCCTGGTATTAGTGTTCGAGTAGATAGAATTTTTTTGTTTTCTGCTACGGAACCCAACAGTGGTATCAGAGCGGGTCTATGGGTAAACATGTCGTATGGATAGAACACATAGCAAAATGTGGGCATTGATTCTCTAGTTGCTACCCTCTTTAATGTTATTGTTCATATCGCGGCACTGTTTGATGAAGCGGCCCCCAACCAACCTCACGTGGTGATTCACGAGACTGGTCCACAAATCAAAGTGGCTTAGGGGGGTGTTTGTCTTTCTACAGTAGTTGATATGGAATTGACACTGGAGGGCCCTGAAAAGGGAAGAAGAACGACAATCATTGAATCCATGTTGTGGCTCGACGTTCGTAGGTGGGAAGGGGTTCTACTGTGAAAGCCCTAAAGCCGCGTAAAACATGCAATAGTTAATATAGAAGTGTCTATCTTCATTATTGCATAGGGGCAAGTATTATAACATGGCAATGACGAGTTTGTGAAACTCTCATTGAAGCTATTAATGATGATCATAAAGCTATAACCATGTCATAACACTTTACTTTTGAAGTATTACTTATTATGCTGGTTAGACGGTAGCATAATAAGATAATCCCTCGTAGTATTCCAGTTATCGTATTCCCCTTGTGTGTGCACCACCAAGAAAGTTCTTCCGTATGAGGCACCCTGCGGTGAGTAGGGGCCAGACATATCTACGTTCGCATACAGTGGGTGTAAGCCATGTTGCACTGCGAATACACACAAGTTAGAACTGGCGAGCCTAGCACGTTACAGAGACGTGGCCTCGGAATACAGGAGACCGAAAGGTCGAGCATGAATCACATAGTTGATGTGATCGACATTGGGGAATGTTCACCCTTGATATTGCACTGATGGCCGTGTTAATCCGGGGAGGTGCAGGGGATTCGGATCATGTGATCACTAAACGAGTAGAGGGATGTTCGTTTAAGTGGGAGTTCCTTTATTAAAACTTGAACTCATTATTATGAACATAGTCTAAACACTTTGCAAATCCTTTGTAGATGTCTCTCCCACCCACCTTCAACCTTAGAACTTTCCTTGAGAAGGACAAGCTGAAAACTGATGGAACCAACTTCACCGCATGGTTCCGCAATCTTAGGATCCTCCTAGTCCCCTACAAGTTTACTTATGTCATCGAGGCTGAGCTTCCGACTAAGCCTGCATATTCCGCCTCCTAGGACGAAAAGAATGTCTGGCAGTCCAAGGCGGACGATTTCTCCCTCATCCAAAGTGGAATGCTCTATGCCATGGAGCCGGAGCTTCAAAAGCGTTTTGAGAAGATGAATGCCTTTGAGATCATTGAGGATCTCAAGGCCGTCTTTGCTCCACAGGCTCGTGCAGAGAGGTATGATGCTTCCGAGCTCTTCTTCTCTGCTAAAATGGAAGAGCACATCAGTATTAGTGAGCACATGGTCAAAATGTCTCACTATGTTAAGCGCTTAAACGCCCTGGATTGCAAAATCCCGGAGGAGCTCGCGATTGATAGGGTGTTGCACTTGCTGCCCCTAGCTATAAGAGTTTTGTGATGAACTTCAACATGCAAGGGATGACTAAGACCCTTGCTGAGGTGTTCGCCATGCTCAAAACTGCTGAGGTTGAAATCAAGAAGGAGCACACGGTATTGATGGTCAACAAGACCACCAATTTTAAGAAACCGGGACAAAAGGGGAAAGGCAAGGGTAAGAAGTCTAAGAGGGATGGCAGGTTTGTTCCCAGCACCTCAAAGGCTGCCAAGCCTGGCCCTAAGCCTGGCACTTCGTGTTTCTACTACAAAGGGGATGGGCACTGGAAACGCAACTGCCCCAAGTACCTTGAAGACAAGCGAGCTGGCAAGATAGCCACCCTGGACAAAGGTATATATGACATACATGTTATTGATGTATTCCTTACAAGCGCCAGGAGTAACACCTATGTATTTGATACCGGATCTATTGCTCACATTTGTAACTCTCAACAGGATCTGCAGAGTAGGAGGTGCCTGAGGAAGAACGAGGTGACGATGCGCGTCGGCAATGGTTCGAGAGTCGAAAGTGATGGCCATCGGCACCCTACATCTCCGTCTACCATCAGGATTATTATTGGTTTTGAATAAATGCTACTATGTACCTACATTGAGTATGAATATTGTGAGTGGGTCTTGCTTGTTGCAAGACCATTATTCATTTAAATCAGGAACAAATGGTTGTTCAATTTATATGAATGATGTCTTCTATGTTCATGCTCCTATGTGTGATGGTTTATTCTTACTTGATCTTGATTGTGATACACACATCCATAGTGTTGACGCTAAATGTTGTAAGCACAGTGACGATAATTCCATGTTCATGTGGCATTGCCGTCTTGGTCACATTGGCATAAAGCGCATGAAGAAGCTTCATTCTGAAGGGCTTCTTGGATCATTGGATTTCGAATCCCTTGATACATGTGAGCCCTGCCTCATGGGCAAGATGACTAGGACACCATTCTCCGGAATAGTGGAGAGAGTTGTAGACCTACTTGGGATCATACATACGGATGTATGGTGACCAATGAGTGTCTCAACACGCAATGGTTATCGTTACTTTGTTACCTTTACTAATGACTTAAGCAGATATGGATATATCTACTTAATGAAGCACAAGTCTGAAACCTTTGAAAAGTTCAAGGAATTTCAAAAAGAGGTAGAGAATCAACTTAACAAGAAAATCAAGCACCTTCGATCGGATCGAGGAGGCGAGTATTTGAGTTATGAGTTTAACATGCACTTGAAGGACTGTGGGATTATCCCACAGCTTACGCCAGCCGGAACACCATAGTGTAATGGTGTGTCGGAACGTCGTAACCGAACCCTATTGGATAGTGTGCGGTCCATGATGTCTTTAAGTGATTTGTCTGTGTCTTTTTGGGGATACGCGTTAGAAACCGCCGTTTTTATTTTAAACCGAGCACCATCCAAATCCGTGGAGACAACCCCATATGAGATATGGTATGGGAAGAAGCCGAAGTTGTCATTTCTGAAAGTTTGGGGTTGTGAGGCGTACGTTAAGAAACTACAGCCTGAAAAACTCGAACCCAAATCGGAAAAATGTATCTTTGTAGGATATCCAAGGGAAACCGCTGGATATACTTTCTGCAACCAAGCCGAAGGCAAAATGTTTGTCGCAAGAACCAACACCTTTCTCGAGAAAGAGTTTCTTGGAAAAGGAGTGAGTGGAAGGAAAATTGAGTTAGATGAAATTGTTGACCCTTCTCTCCAAATTCCGAGTAGCGCAACGGAAGTTGTTCCAAAACCGCTCTCCAACATGGAGGAAGAGCCTGTTGATGATGATCAAAACAATGACATCGAGACTCCTGAGGTTCGAAGGTCTACAAGGGTTCATGCCACACCTGATTGGTACAGTAGCCTTGTAATGTCTGTCATCCTAGATGAATAGGAAGAACCTGCAAACTACAAAGAGGCTATGGATAGTGCTGACTCCGAGAAATGGCTAGAATCCATGAAATCCGAAATAGGATCTATGCATGAAAACCAAGTTTTGACCTTGGTGGATCTTCTAGAAGGCTGCAAGGCCGTGGAAAATAAATGGATCTTTAAGAAAAAGATAGATGCGAATGGTAATGTAACCATTCACAAAGCTCGACTTGTCTCAAAGGTTTTTCGACAAATTCAAGGAGTTGACTACGACGAGACTTACTCTCCCGTAATGATGCTGAAGGCTGTCAGGATTTTAATAGCAATTGCTGCACATTTCGATTATGAAATTTGGCAGATGGATGTCAAGACCCCATTCCTCAATTGTCACATTGATGAAGAGTTGTATATGATGCAACTGGAAGGTTTTGTTAATCCTAAGGATGCTGGAAAGGTATGCAAGCTTCAATGGTCCATCTATGGATTGAAGCAAGCATCTCGGAGTTGGAACCGACGTTTTGATCAAGTGATCAAGAGTTTTGGATTTGTCCAAAATCAACAAGAGTTGTGTGTTTACAAGAAAGCGAATGGGAGCTTAGTTGTTTTCTTAGTAGTATATGTGGATGACATATTACTCATGGGAAACGTTGTGGATCTTATGAAAAGCGTGAAAGCATATTTGAGTAACCAATTTCCATGAAGGATCTAGGTGAAGTTGCATACATATTAGGAATCAAGATCTATAGAGATAGATCAAGGCACCTAATAGCATTAAGTCAAAGTACTTACATCGAAAAGATTTTGAAGAGGTTCAAAATGGAGAACACCAAAAAGGGTTTTACACCCATGATGAAGAATTGCAAATTGAGTATGACTCAATGTCCTGTAACGGACAATGATAGATAGAAGATGGTTTCTGAACCGAAGGATGTCACGCTTAAGGGTAGGGATGCTTAGGGTAGATGAGGTATCGTAGGAGAAATAGAGAAAGAGAAACCGGAACAGTTCTGGGTAACATCTGATGGAGATCGGAAGGGGTCCAGAAGGTGTTCCGGAGTGAAGGAATAATATAATATGTGTATTTGAATGTTAATTGGAGAATTAATATTAAATATGTATTTTATTTTATTTTTAAAGGCTCCTTAATGCTAATGGGTCTCACCCGAAGGGCGGCCCAATAGGGCAAGGCGTCTAGGGAGTGGGGGCCAGCCGGCCTAGGCTTGGTGGGCCGCCCCAATGGGGCCCACCTAGGGCCGGTGGCTGCCCCTAGGTGGCCGGCGGGTGTGGGGTTTAGTCCCACACCGCCTGGCCCCTGGGTGGTGTGCCCCCCTCCCACTATATATAGGCGTGCCACGGTCTTCAAAGGTATGAATACCGTATCCCTTCTCCGTTGCTTATGTCTACATAGTATAGATCCTGGTATTAGTGTTCGAGTAGATAGAATTTTTTTTGTTTTCTGCTATGGAACCCAACACCGGGAGGGTCAGCCGGCTTAGCTTCTGAATCCCGGGGGCTATGCAATGGTGCTTGACCCCCTTATCGTCTCCAACAAGTGCACCTGTCGCTTCTCGTGCGTCCTCATCGACGGGGGTAGCAGCCTCAACCTGCTCTATTGGCCATCCTTGGAGAAGCTTGGCATCCGCGGATGCGATTTGCGCCCGACCACCACGACATTCCATGGCGTGTTGCCAAGGCCAGCTTGTTTCCCGCTGGGTAAAATCCAGCTGGACGTGATCTTCGGGACCGAGGAGAACTTGCGACGCGAGCCAGTATGGTTCGAGGTGGTGAATCTGGCAAGCTCCTACCACGCTCTCCTCGAGCGCCCCACACTCGACAAGTTCATGGCTGTCCCCCACTACGCATACCTCAAGACGAAGATGCCGGGGCCAAACAGCGTGATCACTGTCGCCGTCTGCTTAATATGGTTGATGGAGTGTGTGTCAGCCGGCTCCAAGCTGGCTGAAGCCCTTATCATAGCTGAAGAGAAGACCGAGATCATGTGCAATGTGGTCCTGGCCCAGTAAGAGATGCCGGCTAGCAGGAAGCCGGCTGGTGATGCGGTTTTCCAGCCAGCCAAGGAGACGAAGAAGATCTTGCTCGACCCCACCGACCCGGCCAAATTCGTCACCATTGGTGCCAACTTGGACAGCAAATCGGAAGGCGCGCTCGTCGACTTCCTCTGTGAGAATCGGGACATCTTCACATGGTCACCCAAGGACATGCCAGGTGTGCTGAGGGAGCGTTGAGCACTCACTTCATGTGCGGTTGGATGCCAAGCCGGTCAAGCAGCCCTTGTGCCAGTTCACAAAAGAGAAGAGAAAGATCATTGGTGACGAGATCACCCGGCTCCTTGCAGCCGGGTTCATCATGGAAGTGTACCACCCGGACTGGCTGGCCAACCCAGTCCTGGTGTTGAAGAAAAACAAGACTTAGCGTATGTGTATTGACTACACCAGGCTGAACAAGGTGTGTCCTAAAGACCCATTCGCTTTGACCCGTATCGATCAGGTTATCGATTCCACGACCGACTGCGACTTGTTGTCCTTCTTGGATTATTATTCCGGCTACAATCAGATCCGGCTAAACCCAGCTGACTAGATAAAGACGTCGTTTATTACCCCGTACGGGGCTTTCTGCTATGTAACCATGCCTTTTGGTCTGAAGAATGCAGGCGCTACCTATCAACACTGTATGCAGAAATGCTTAGACTCGCAGATTGGCCAAAACGTGCATGCTTACGTGGACGACATTATCATCAAGATGAAGGAGAAGCGCACCCTCCTCAAGGACTTGGGGGAAATGTTCGGCAACCTTTGCCGGTACCAGATGAAGCTGAACCCGGAGAAGTGCGTCTTCGGCATTCCGTCCGGCCAGCTACTCGATTTTCTCTTTTCACAACGAGGGATCGAGGCAAACCCGGTGAAGATCGTGGCTATCGATAGAATGCAGCCGCCCAGGAGCTTGCTTGGAGTCCAGAAGTTCACTGGATGCCTGGCCTCCCTTAGCCATTTCGTCAACCGGCTAGGGGAGAAGGCACTCCCGTTGTACCAGTTGATGAAGAAGACGAACAAGTTCTCTTGGACCTTGCAAGCCAACGCCGCTTTCACGACCTCAAGCGCATGCTATCCACAGCGCGGGTTCTAGCCACGCCGACTAGCAAGGAGCCAATGTTGCTCTATATAGCAGCCATCAACTGGGTCGTCAGCATCGTCCTGGTGGTTGAGCATCCCGAGGAAGGCAAGGCTCAGCCGGTTCAGAGACCCGTCTACTACCTCAGTGAGGTTCTCTCCATCTCCAAGCAGAACTACCCCCACTACCATAAGATGTGCTACAGCGTGTACCTAGTGTGCAAGAAGCTCAAGCACTACTTCCAGGAGCATCTGATTAAGGTCATGTGCACCACAACCCTTTCAGAAATCATCGGCAATAAGGACGCCACCGTTCGAGTCGCCAAGTGGTCCATCGAACTCGCCGCCTATTCCATCCAGTACGAGCCAAGGCTCACAATCAATTCGCAGGCCCTAGTGGACTTCCTCGTTGTCTGGGCCAAAACCTAGTACCTCCCGCCGGTTCCCGACTCGGATCATTGGAGGGTGCACTTCGACGGCTCGAAAATGCTCGGGGGCTTGGGAGCCGGCATCGTCCTCACCTCGCCCAAGGGAGATCGGCTAGAGTACGTTCTCCAGATCCACTTCAAGGCCTCCAACAACATCACCAAGTACGAGGCACTGGTACATGGCCTCCGGCTAGCCAGGGTGATCAGCATGAACCGGATCCTTTGCTTCGGCGATTTGGATCTGGTGGTGCAGCAGGTATATGGAGAATGGGATTCCCATGACGCGAACATGGCCCTCTACCTCCACGTGCAGAAGCTCAGCGCCTGCTTTGGTAGATGTGAATTCCATCACGTACCTCGCATGAACAACGAGGCAGCCGATTCGCTCACCCAAATCGGGTCAACTAGGCAGGCGATCCCGCTAGGGGTCTCCTTGGAGCATCTGTGCAAGCCCTCCATCAACCCATCTCCTGAGTTGGATTCCATCATCTGGGCGGGAAGCGCGCCGGTTGATGGCCCAGTAGACGCGGAACCCGCAAGGAAAAAGGCTTGCACCGACTCCGGCGCGTCCACACCCTCGAGATTGAAAGACCCGGGGGCTGCTAGCTCGTCAAGTCGCTCGAGGGATGTCGTCCCGGGTACCTCACCCGGAGGACCTCCTGACATCCCTCAGCCGGAGCACGAGAGCATCCTCACCAACCGGGAGATACCATCCTGGGCGCATCCCTTCATGAACTACATCGCCAACGGAGAACTTTCGGACGACGAAGTGGAAGTCAGGAAAATCCGGCGACGCGCACACACGTACACCATCATCAACAAAGAGCTGTACAAAAGCAGCATATCTAGCATCTTCCAGCGGTGTGTCGACACGGACACGGGCTACAGGATACTCAAAGACATCCACCAGGGCGAATGCGGACATCACGCTTCATCTCGGGCGATAGTCGCCAAGGCGTTCCGACATGGCTTCTATTGGCTCACCGCCCTCGAGGATGCCGAGCAGCTAGTCTGTGCGTGCAACGGATGCCAGCGCTTCGGGCAGCTCAAGCACATGTCGGCTGTGGTGCTCAAGACCATACCGATTACTTGGCCCTTCGGCGTCTGGGGGCTCAACATGGTTGGTCCCTTCAAGCGAGCACGCGCAGACATGACCCACCTGCTGGTGGCGGTGGTCAAGTTCATGAAATGGATAGAGGCCAAGCCTATCCGGAAACTGGACGGGGAAACATTCGTCACCTTCTTCACCGATAACATCAACCGGTTCGGCTACCCCAACAGCATCATCATGGACAATGGCACGAACTTCGCGAAGGGGGCCTTCGCCCGGTTCTGTGGCAACAAGGGCATCTGGCTAGACCTCGAGTTCGTCGTGCACCCGCAGTCCAATGGGCAAGTCGAAAGGTCAAACGGCCTAGTGCTAGCCGGCATCAAGCCACACCTCATCGAGCCTCTGGAGCGGTCGCCCGGATGCTGGATCGAAGAACTTCCGGCTGTGCTATGGAGCCTCTGTAGCACGCCAAATAGGTCAACCGGCTTCACCCCATTCTTCCTCGTCTATGGCTCAGAAGCCATCCTCTCCGTGGACATCGAGTTCGACTCACCGCGCAAGCTCCTCTATGATGAAAGGGGCAATTAGGAGGCGAGGGAGGATGGCATGGACCTCCTTGAGGAAGCTCGCGAGCTGGCACTATCCAGATCAGCACTGTACCAGCAGCGCCTACACCACTACCACTCCATTTGGATCCGCCCCGTCACATTCCGCGAGGGCGATCTGGTTCTTCGGTTGGTGCAGGACACGAAGGGCATGCACAAGCTATCGCCGCCTCGGGAGGGCCCCTTCATCATGATGCAGCCCGTCCTACGGACGCTCCTACATCTACACCAATAAGTCCCCCAAGTGGACCCATGACTCGTGCCCGAGCCAAACTCCTTCAAGCTAAGGTGAATTCGCTCCTTATCTCATGTGACTTCGATACATCCTTGTATGGCTTTCTACTTCATGCCAATACCTTAAGCATCATTAGGTACGAACCCCATGAAGAAATGCTAAGAGAAGGAGCCAAGCCAACACGAACCGGAGTCCTAGGCCAAACCGGCGCCAGGATCGGTGGACCGGATTCCTTGCCGGAACGTCTGGCGCATGCTCCGGCGGGTCGGACCCAGGACCAGAATTTCTGGCGCACGCCGAAACTAACCGGTGCACGCTGAAACACAGTTCTGCACGCCATTCCGGTGGCCGATCGGAACGACCAGCGCGAACTGGAAATTCCAGCGCCCAGTCCGGCGCGACTGGACTTATCGTCGGAACGCCTCCAGTCTCGATTCGACTAGGGTTTGATGCCCGAGAATATTCCCTTTTTGGTCCAGTTTTACCCTTTTATGCCCAAACTACCTCTGAACTTGTGGCTGGCCTATAATAGCCCCCACCTCTATTGTAAATCCTAGGCATGATATTTGGAATTAGTGGAAACCCCTTGTGGATCTATCTAGTTCTTGCCTCATGCTCCTTTGACAAAGGAGCACCAAATATCCCAAACCTCGTTGGAGTTTGCATCGTGCCTCCGCGTTGTACAAGGCCTAGGCACCGGAGTACCTTTGCCTAGACATCAAGATCTCACCGAGTCTCCCATCTCGCTGTGCCGGTTTGAGAGAGAGATCCCCGCCCGACGCCAATCCTAGGGATTGCACCGGACCGGTAGCCGCCGGCGTGAGCAATTGGCTTGTATCGTGTCTTTGTGGTGTGTGTGTTCATCGTGTTTTTCGTGTGTGAGTTCACGGATTCGCTCTCTCCCTCATCCCACACCTCCTCCGCCTCGATTTCAAGGGATTCTTGAAAGATCGGGCCATCCCCGAAGTTGCCCCGCAACATATTGGTATCAAGAGCTTCGTTGCTCACGAATTCCCCCACAAATTTTTCTTCTATCCACCAAAAATTTGAAAATCCCCAAAAAAAGAGCCCAAATTTGCCTTCACATCGATATCTAGATTTGGTGCGTTTTTCGTGGTTTTGTTCCACATATCTGTTGCTTTGGGTACCAATCTACCTTCCTAGAACCTTTTCCCAGCCCAATTTGGACAAATTTCCGAAAATTTTGCCCGGTGGAGTTCGTCACGAACTCAAACCGGCACCAAGCTCGGCGGACCGGCCCAGCCACCGGAAATTTCGGTGACCGTTCCAGCGAACCAGAATCGCGACCAGAATTTCCGGCGCTAGTCTCGGCATCGCCGGTTTGGCCACCGAAATCACTGCTTCGCCCATTTTTGTCTGTTTTTCCTCTCGCGTTCTTCGTGTTTCGTGTGCGTGTCGCCCAACTAACTTCAAGGTTCCGCAACAATATTCACATACCGCGCTCATCAACACCGCGACACCGAACATCATCCCCAACACCGGTAGCAAGTCATCAATACCGAAGGTATAACTTGCTCCACCTTGTTAACCCTTCTTCCTTGTGTGTATCTTTCCTATGAGAGCAACTCAGTTTGTGTTTGCCTAAGCATTGTGCACTTGTCCTTGGAAAGTGAGAGTGTGAGAGCACATACAAGTGTTAACATAGTAGTATAGAAAGGGAGAAAAAGAATCAAAAAAGAGAGAGAGAAAAAGAAAAAGCAAAAGAAAAATAGAAAGATACATAGTCTCCCAATACAAAGAGAGTCTCAAGCTTGTAAGCAAAGAGAGAAAAAGAGCACGATCGAGGCAAGTGCACAAATCTGTTGCTTATTTATCTTTTGGTGAACGAGTTGTGGTATCCTCTTGCATTGGCACGACGCCGAGCGTAGTCTATGTTAGGAACTTTTGTGCTCATTTTCATAGTCGTGCTAACCACATCCGTCTCCACGTGTGTGTATCCTAGTATTTTTAGATCGCCTCCTATTTGCTTTTGATCTTTTGACAATAACCTTTTATTTTGATCGTTTGGTTTGGTTTTCCACAACCCTAACCTTCCACCCACAGCTTTTGAGAGTTTTAGCTTTCCTTCTTTAGTGTGAGTTTTCTTTGTGTTTTCACTTTGCAAGCTAATCGCCCTCACTTTTGGTTTCTAGTTTGGTGCAATCCCCAAGGTGAGGTACAAGGCTAACACCACCATATTCCACTTCCATATACAATCCTTGTGTGTTTTGCATAATGGATAGGCACGGTGAGTTGAGCCAACCACCTCCCCAAGAAGAAGAACAAGGACCGTACATGACACGCGCAAGTCACTTCATCGTCCGACAAGAGTTCCGTGAATGTTTCCAAGCCCTTGAGACGCGACAAGATGAACAATTTGGCGAGACGCAAGCCGAGTTCAAGAACATCGACAACCGCTTTGACGGCCTCGAACGACAAATGCACGCAATGCATCACAACTTTGGCCATCAAAATGAAGCGCTCCAACGCTCCGTCACCAAAACAAATGACAATCTTTGACACCTCATCGACGGAATGGCAAGGCCACTCTCACGTGCATCAAGCTCTTCAATCTCTTCGCGTTGTCATGCTCCTCTCCAACAATATCTTCATACAAGTGCTCCAAGACTCAATGATGCCCCCGTGGTTGAAGACGGAAGTTCTTCGAACCATGTATCTTCACCATGGCGCCGCAACGTCAAGCTATGATGGTGATTTCTCTTCAAGGCCCCAAGCAAGGCAAAAAGCACACCGTCATCATGCAAGGGCATTGGTGATACAACAAGAGCAACCACAAGAAGAACCGCAAGTGCAACCGCAAGTCCACCACCATCGCCCGTGACACGTACTTGACACAACAAGTGATGACTCCAATATGGAAAATCAAGCTCGTCACCGACGTGAAGCTCTCCAAGATCCTCCTCCTCGTCATCATCGTCATGAATGTCCGCACCAACACCATGGTCATCACGAGGCGCCTCCTCCACCACGTCAAAACTTGGAGCGCCAAGTGGTCCAAATTGAGCGACGCCCACCACGTCAAGACGCTCAAGACCATGATCTTCGCCGTGAGGCACATGTGCCTAACCAACATCACCAACCGAGGAACAAGCCTCCCCTTCGTTGTCAACCGCGTCAAGAGGCTCCACACCCTCGCCACCATGAGTCCCAAGCGCCTCAACCATGTCAACAACCGCGCCAAGAGCAAGAGCAAGCTCCACAACAACAACATCAAGAGCAAGCTCCGCAACAAGATCACGAGAACCAAGTTCCACATCCTCAACCACAAGATCATCAACAAGGTCACAAGCTCAACCTTACCCTCCATACACACAAGCACCCCTACGACGTGCAATGGCTAAGTGACCAAGGGTCCGTGAAGATCAAGCATACCGTATCGGTCTCCTTCGCCATTGGTCCTTACAAATACACAGTGGAGTGCGATGTGGTTCCAATGACAGTTTGCCACATGCTTCTTGGTCGACCATGGCAATTTGACAAGGCTGCTCTACATTATGGTCGCACCAATATGTACACCTTCAAATGGCTCAACAAAACATGTGTTTTGCGACCAATTACTCCTAGCCAAATAATTGTGGACAATGCAAAGGCTTTAGCGAGGGCGCAAAGCACAACACCTACTTGTGAGAAGAGCGGTGAGCGAGAGAACCACTTCATTGTGAGTGAGAGCCACAAGCCAAACTCGAGTGGAAAAACTAAGAGTGTTCTCCTTGCCACCAAAAGTGAGATGAGAGAAGTCCGGAAGAACCCATCCATCTGGCACTACGTCCTCATTTGCAAGGGCCTAGCGCAAGAAACTAATGACTTGACAAACATTCCTGTCTTTGATGATTGTTTTGCAGGAATTCAAGGATGTGTTTCCCGAAGAGCTCCCACATGGACTACCTCCTCTTCGCGACATCGAACATCGCATTGACCTCATCCCCGGCGCACCCCTTCCCAACCGTGGCGCCTACCGCACGAACCCGGAGGAGACGAAGGAGATCGAACGTCAAGTCAACCAACTCGTCTCCAAAGGTTTGATCCAAGTTAGCACTAGTCCAAGTGCCGTACCTGTGATTCTTGACCCAAAAACGGATGATACTTTACGGTTATGCATGGACTACCGTCCAATCAATGCTATCACCATGCGTTATCGACGTCCCATACCACGTCTCGATGACATGCTTGATGAGTTGTGTGGAGCCACTATTTTTTCAAAAATTGATCTTCGTAGTGGTTACCATCAAATACGCATGGTTGAAGGTGATGAGTGGAAAACCTCCTTCAAGACCAAACTTGGTCTCTATGAATGGTTGGTTATGACCTTTGGCTTATCTAATGCCCCATCCACCTTCATGCACCTTATGAATCACATCTCGTGTTCTCTCATTGGAAAAGGTGTTATTTTCTATTTTGATGATATACTTGTGTATAGCAAGTCACTTGAGGACCATATAACACAAGTCAAGGAAGTTTTGCAAATCCTTCGACATGAAAAGCTTTATGCTAATCTTTCCAAGTGTACTTTTGCTAAAGACAAGTTGATTTTTCTTGGATTTGTCGTTTCTTCGAAGGGAATTGAAGTTGATGTTTCCAAGGTCAAGGACATACGAGATTGGCCCATTCCAACAAAGGCGAGTGAACTCCGAAGTTTTCATGGGTTGGCCGGTTTCTATCGTCGCTTTGTGAAAGACTTTTCAACCATTGCTTGTCCTCTCAACGAGTTGACGAAAAAGAATGTCACCTTCGTATGGGGCAAAGCTCAACAAAAAGCTTTTGATGAACTTAAAAAGAGGCTCACCGAAGCACCTCTTCTTGCGTTACCGGATTTCACAAAAAACTTTTGAGATAGAGTGTGATGCTAGTGGTATTGGCATTGGTGGAGTCCTTATGCAAAACGAACGTCCTATAGCCTACCATAGCGAGAAACTTGATGGTGCTCGCCTTAACTATCTAATTTATGACAAAGAACTTTTTGCCTTAGTTCATGTCCTTCAAGTTTGGCAACACTACCTATGGCCCAAAGAATTTATCATACATTCCGACCATGAGTCGTTAAAATATCTCAAAGGCCAAGCCAACTTGAGTAAGAGACACGCTAAGTCGGTTGAGTTCATGGAGTCTTTTATGTACATTGTCAAGTATAAGAAGGGCAAAGATAATGTAGTTGCGGACACTTTGTCTCGCAAACACATATGCCTTCTTACGAGACTCGAAATCAACGTGTTGGGTCTTGAGGAAATAAAATCTTTGTATGCTTCCAACCCGTTCTTTGAACCAATTTTCGCAAAGTGCTCCATTGACAAAGGAGTTGATGATTTCCATTTGCATAAGGTCTTTCTCTTTAAGCAAAACAAGCTTTGCATTCCGAAATTGTCGCTCCAACTTTTGTTTCTCCAAGAATCTCATGGTGGAGGCCTCATGGGTCACTTTGGTTGTGACAAGACTTTGGACATGCTATCCACTCACTACTTCTGGCCCAAGATGAAGCATGACGTGGAGCGCTACGTTAAACGATGCACGACATGTGTTCAAGCTAAGTTGCAAGCTAACCCTTATGGTCTTTATATGCCATTGCCTATTCCTCATACACCTTGGTCCGACATTAGCATGGATTTTGTGTTAGGATTGCCTAAATCTAAGCATGGACATGATTCTATCTTTGTTGTCGTGGATCGCTTTTCCAAAATGGCACATTTCATACCGTGCCATAAGACCGACGATGCTCCACATGTTCCAAATCTGTTTTTCAGGGAAATCGTCCGTCTTCACGGTGTGCCATGAACAATCGTCTCCGACCGCGACATCAAATTCATGAGCTACTTATGGAAGACCCTCATGGCCAAGCTCGGTGTCAAGCTCCTCTTCTCATCTGCATCGCATCCCCAAACCGATGGACAAACTGAAGTTGTCAACCGAAGCCTCAGGACTCTACTTCGTGTATTGATCAAGAAAAACCTCAAGGATTGGGAGGAATGCATTCCACACACCGAGTTCGCCTACAACCGTGCCAAGCACTAAACAACCAAGATGAGTCCATTCATGATCGTCTATGGTTTCGAGCCCCTCACCGCGCTCGACATCCTACCGCTACCTCTACATGAGCGCACCAACATGGACGTTGAGAAGCGCGCACAAGCTATGAAGAAACTTCATGAAGAAACAAGAGCTACTATCGAGCAACAAGTCCTTCGCCAAGCTTCAAGGTTAAACAAGGACAAGAAGGAAATGATATTTGAAGAAGGTGATCTTGTGTGGATACACCTAAGCAAAGACCGCTTCCCCAAGGAACGTGACTCCAAGCTCAAGCCAAGAGGAGATGGTCCCTTCAAGGTCCTCAAGAGAATCAACAATAACGCCTACATCATCGACATACCGACGTCCAAGTACCTTGCAAGCAATATGTTCAACGTCAAAGATCTCTCACCCTACCATGGAGATGTTCAAGATGACAACCATGAAGAGTCGAGGACGACTCTTTCCCAAGGGGGGAGCTGATGCAGCCCGTCCTACGGACGCTCCTACATCTACACCAACAAGTCCCCCAAGTGGACCCATGACTCGTGCCCGAGCCAAACTCCTTCAAGCTAAGGTGAATTCGCTCCTTGTCTCATGTGACTTTGATACATCCTTGGATGGCTTGCTACTTCATGCCAATACCTTATGCATCATCAGGTACGAACCCCATGAAGAAATGCCAAGAGAAGGAGCCAAGCCAATGCGAACCGGAGTCCTAGGCCAAACCGGCACCAGGATCGACAAAGCAGATTCCTCGCTGGAACGTCCGGCGCACGCTCTGGCGGACCGGACCCAAGACCAAAATTTCCGGCACACGCCGGAACCAACCGGCGCACGCAAAAACGTAGTTCTGCATGCCATTCTGGTGGCCGACCGGAACGACCGACGCGGACCGAAAATTCCAGCACCCAGTCCGGCGTGATCGGACTTATCGCCGAAACGCCTCTAGTCTCGATTCGACTAGGGTTTGATGCCCGAGAATATTCCCTTTTTTGTCCAGTTTTACCCTTTTATGCCCAAACTACCCCTGAACTTGCCGCTGGCCTATATATAGCCCCCCCTCTATTGTAAACCCTAGGCATGCTATTTGGAATTACTGGAAACCCCTTGTGGATCTATCTAGTTCTTGCCTCATGCTCCTTTGACAAAGGAGCACCAAATATCCCAAACCTCGTTGGAGTTTGCATCGTGCCTCCGCATTGTACAAGGCCTAGGCATCGGAGTCCCTTTGCCTAGACATCAAGATCTCACCGAGTCTCCCAT
The DNA here is from genome assembly GCA_910589775.1 of Avena eriantha. Lineage (NCBI taxonomy): Eukaryota > Viridiplantae > Streptophyta > Magnoliopsida > Poales > Poaceae > Avena > Avena eriantha. The sequence continues at coordinate 202,070,325 of OU342746.1, forward strand.
CTCGTCGTGCCGGTTCAGGAGAGAGATCCCCGCCCAATGCTGATACTAGGGATTGCACCGGACCGGTAGCCGCCGGCGTGAGCAATTGGCTTGTATCGTGTCTTCGTGGTGTGTGTGTTCATCGTGTTCTTCGTGTGTGAGTTCGCGGATTCACTCTCTCCCTCATCCCCACACCTCCTCCGCCTTGATTTCAAGGGATTCGTAAAAGATTGGGCCATCCCCGAAGTTGCCTCGCAACACATCATCAGCCAGGTGCTGCACAACAATTTCTACTACCTCATCAATGCGTAGCAGCCGCGCAGGAACAAGATGGACAAGTCGGATAAGGAGACAGAACGCCCCTGGAATGCAGCCCTGCTCCGTCCATTTTACACCTAGTCAGCTGACAGTGTATGTATCCCGCGAACTCTATGAATGAAAAATGTGGAACCCCGAGAGATACTCGGGGGCTCCTTGCTAGAAATTTGCATGTGTTCTTTTTTCGGTTCAGTTTTCCGGCTCCGGCAACCCCTAGCCGAGGGCTCGCTGGCTAGCCTGACCTGCTAAATCTGTAAACCAATTGAGTAGTGTGCGATGATGTCAGAGGCCCACTCTTCGTCTCAGCTACAGGCCACAACCCGGCTGTCCGGCTAGCAAGAGCAAAAGCCCGAGGCATCCCACATGAAAAACGACGAAGGATGCGACAGATTGGGCGTTCCGTCCTCGTGCCTAGTTTGAGATTATCCGACTACTAAGCCTCTAGTACTGTGCACAATGTACTGTTAGCTCCCTTCAATTCCGGTTGTAGACCGCAACCCGGCTGCCCGACAAGGACACAGCGTAAACAACTTCTAGAGAAGCGCAAGCTAGTTTTTCAAAAAAATAAGCTATTTTCCGGCTTAAAAGCAGTACCTTAACCGGCTAACGTATTGACAACGAATCTATATGTATGTTTGTTTTGCACGACTACATCGAGTCGGTCGTCAAAAGGAAAAAAATCGAAGTCCTTGCCTTCATCAAGTATTCTGAATCTCGGAGGCTATACCCACTAGGTGCGCTCGCGCGCCCCTAATGGAATCACATAGTTTCGACTGGCTAAAGGAGTTTAGCCGGATATTTGGAGCCTAGGTGAGGGCAAGGACGGGAAAGGAGGAAGATTTGAAGCACATGGCTTCGCCAGCTACTCCGAATCTCGGGGGCTACACCCAGTGGGTGTGCTGGCGCGCCCCCACCGGAGTTGAAGTTCCCCCGACTAAAGGTGTTTAGCCAGGCGAAGATAGCCGGATAGTTGTAACTGGCAAAGGATAAAAACTTTGAAGCACGCAAGATCACAAGGAAAATAGAAGCAAGCAAACATCTCGATTAAATAAGGGGGAGACGAAGCTCCCATAGGTTCAACCAGCATCAGAAACAGCCGGCACAAACAAACAAGTTCAACAAGACAAGTTTTACAAATTCACCCGGCATCCCAGGGATCATGTCTAAGCTGCAGGGCCCTTGTCGTGAGGTTGACTCAGACCGGAGGTGACTTCGGGAGGCGGAGGTGCACTGGAGGCTCCGGCTCCGCCAGTCAGCTGCGACGACGCTTCGGCCCCTCATCTAGCATCCCGATGGACTCCGAGTCGGTGATGACCTCATCAACGTCAGCGTAGCCGGTGATCTTGATGGCAGAGGCACGAAGCTCGGGATGGGCTCGGCGAACGGCGGCGAGATCAGCACCAGCACGGAAGCCTCCATCGATCTTCTCGATGCGGGCGTCCTTGTACCAAGCAAGCATCAAGGCCAAAGCTATCTCCGATCTAGCTCGCGCCGCCAGGTCCCTCAGCCGCTCGACGGTAGCTGGCACCTCCGCTACCTTGGCCGCCAGCTGGGCGATCGTCTCTAGCACCGCTGCATCCGGCCATAGGAAATCGGAGACCGTGTGAGCCACTTTGCATAGCCCAACAGCCTCCTCGCCGAGAAGGGCAACCAACTCCTAGGAGGTGGGTTGCTCCCCCGGCCAGTTCTCCTGCAGCCGGTTGTACGCCAGCAGGTCTACACGAGGATAAAATGTTGTCAGAAAAACAAAAGTCAGGTCCAGCTACCGGAACTAGACAAGAAAAGCTAGTCGGAAAGCACTTACCCTTGGCGGTGCGGCCAATCTGCATCAGCTCCTGAAGGAGGGCCTTCTCCCGGTCCGCCAGCCGTTTGATCTTCTTCTCCTGATCCTTGTGTTGGGCATCGAGGAGATCAAAGGCCTGGGCCCGGCTGACAAGCATGGCATCGCGCTCGTTGAGGGTGGCCTCTAGCGTGCCCGTCTTGGAGTGCCACTCCTTATTCTACATCCGGAGAGTGGAGTTCGACTTGGACAGCCGGTTGTTCGCCTCGTCCCCGCGGGAGAACTACCTCCACTTTGTAGGGTCGCCGCAGCCGTGTCCGGCTGCACCACCGCGGTCGGCAGAGCATCCCTAGCCCCAGCTGCAATAGCCAGATCAGCACGAGGCGGAGGCGGAGCCCTAGACGAAGGAGTAGGGGTGGCAGCGGCAACATAAGGTGGTGCGGTGTCTGGTGCATGGGGCGGCGAGCCATCGACGCCCGCGCCGGGCTAGCGACGCCGAAGGAGACGAGCAAGCTGAAAGGCAAAAGATAAGAAAAAATAGCAAGTAAGAAAGGCAAGAGGCAGAAAAAGTTGTGCAAAAGAAAGAAAGGAGGAAGAAACGCAAGGTGAGAATGGGGAATACTCGCGCCTCACTGGAGGCGGCGCCTTCTTGCGGCCAAGCCGACTAAGGGGAGAGCGCGGTCTGGCTCCTCTTGGGGCCGGCTCTTCCACGGAGGGCCGGCTGGACCGGCTAGAGCCGCTCCCTCCGGCGCCTAACTGGCTGGAGTCGTCGTCCCTCGTGCGGCGTCGAGCCGGTTCGGGAGCCAGCACAACCTTCTCCTCATCGTTAACCTGCGCGTGGGGTCGTGGGTCGGCTCGTCATTCCGGTTAGGAAATACATCGACGTTCCCGTCCGACTCCTCGCTGGACCGGCTCGTGGCTCGGGAAGATCGGGCACAAAGTTCTGAAGGGGGGTCTCGCCCTCCTCCCGAATGATGCAGGGAAAGTTCTGTTAGAATAAAAAAGGACAAGAAATCAGCCGGATGGCAAGGCAGACCAAAAGCAGAAAGAACCAGCTAACAAGGAAACTTACCCGGGGCACACGGTTGTCGTGGCTGTACGGGGCCTGCACGAACCTCCAGCCCTCCTCCAACTGCTCCCTGGTGATTGTCCACACCCACTCCTTGAGGTTGTGGAAGCGGCAATCACGGCGAGATAGCCGGGTGGGGTCCAGCCGACCGGAGTATTAACACATCTTGTGTGCGCGCTGCTACAACGACATCATCAGCCAGGACATCCAACAGAGCGTGATGTCCATGACGGTTAGGCCAGCGGTGACGAGAGAGTGCATATGGTGCAGCATCGCATCTGACTCTGCCTTGTCGCCGGGGAACTTCAAGTCCCAGTTCTCCGGCTAGACTCCATGTCCTAGAAAGCCGACAGGTTGATCCGGTCGACGTCAGCGACATTGCTGACGTAGAAGTACGACTGCTGCCACAGCCGGACCGTGTCCTAGAGCTTGAACTTCGGGTAGCCGGTTTGGGAGCGGGAGTAGATGGAGGCACCTCCGCAGGCTACCAGCGGCCCCTGCGTGAACTGCACCTATGGATAGACACGAAAGAGCCGACAGAAGAGCCTGAGATCCGGCTGGATCCCGAGGTAGCACTCGCAAAACGCCACGAAGTGCGCAAGCATGCCAATCGCGTTGGCGTTGAGGTGGTGGAGGCGGAGGTCGAAGAAGGCGAGGAAGGTGAGGAAGAAGGGGTGCACTGGCAGCACGAAGCCATAGGCGAGATGCGAGAGGAAGATGACCCGCTCCCGCTTCGCCGGGTGCGGTGACTCCTCCTCTGGTGGCGCCAACCGCACCTTCACCTCCGTCTCCGGTGGCAAGACGCGGGTGGAACAGTACTTCTCGATATGCTCCTCCGTCTGGACCAGGCTCCGAGCTCTGAAGCCATTGTGGGTTCGTTCACCGCGGTGCTGGGAGCGGAGTAACGGTGGCCCGTGTCTCTGATGACGCTAAACTAGTGGCGCGGCTAAGTCCAGCGACAAGTGCTCGTGAGGCAGCGGCGAAATAGCAAGGGCACAAGGAGAGGAATGAGGAGGCAGTGAGCGGAAGGGGGAAGTGGCTCCCCCGGATGGCCTTTTAAGGACCGGGGAGAGCAACCGTCTATGACGACACGTGGCACTCTCCGGGCCGCGCCCCACCCCCACTACCGCTCTAGATCCCGTGTGCTGGCGCCGAGCGCGCAGAGGATCCCAGGTCGGGAACTGAAGCGCCAGACGGCGGTTCCCAAGGCGACATGCAACACGACGTTACGCTGCGTGCCGCAGTGCAATGATGGCGCGTGCGCGTGTGGCCGGCGTCAGCACTCACATCACAGGAAGCGTAATTGTTAGGTGTAGCCAGGCACATATTTCAAATTCAAGAGGGAGCGCGCGTACATTTCACCTAAGGGCGAAATCTACACATGCTTGGGGGCTAGTGTCGGGGGGATGCCTCCCGGATACCCCAACCAGACAAAAACAAGGGCAGGTGGTTCGCGTTCGGCTACCAGATCGTAGCTGGACACGGACACTTTGCACCGGCCACTAGATCGTAGCCGGAACCAGGAAGGGTGACAAGGTTCAAGGCCGGCTACACAGACATAGCCGAGCACAATCAAGAGGACATAGTGACATGCTGCACAGTGCGCAGTACGCCCTGGTACAGCGACAAGACCCGCAACTACGGGGCCATACCAAAGACTTTGTTGATGACGAGGGCACAATGGCGGGTGCTGACGACGGGCTCGCACGGCGTTCACTATACCCACGATGACCCCTACGACATGTACTTTGACGGGACATACCGTACCGGATACTGTAGATGACCTGTCGGCTAGGACCCACCTGTGGGGCCCACCAGCTGGCATGGCCAGTTAGACCGTTGCCCCTCTGCCTATATAAGAGAGGGAAAGGCTCTAGTAGAGAGGGTTGGACTCTGAGCATTTAAGAAGGTAGCTAGAACATACAACTCGAGGAGCGATTGTACTTTGTACTCTATCCTTAGTTAGATCGGCAGGAGTAGAAGTTTTACCTCCTCACGAGGGCTCCGAACCTAGGTACTTCTCGTGTCTCGCTACACTAGCTCGTACCCAATCCCGCCTGCGGACACCGTCGAGAGCTTTCCTGCTAGCCCCCACACCTCTATCTAACCTTTTTAGGTACTGCCATTCCCAATACAACGATAAGTGGACTTTGAGATCAACAGGCACCACTATAAAAAATGATACTATCTTACATATGGCATCTATCTAAAATGGTCAACATTTGTGAATACTATCTCAAGCCCCATACTCCCTAAGCATGCTCAGTTTGCTAAGGAACAAGAAGCTTGCAGGAAGAACATGGAGCGGACATTTGGTATGCCCGAATAGAGATTTGTAGTTGTCTGGTTCCTGCTATGACTTGGTCGAAAGATCGGATGCAGGAAGTGATAAACTGTTGTGTGACCTTGCACAACATGATCATTGAGGTCGATCGGAAGCATCCAGTGGATTTGTTCGAGCAGGATGATCCATACTACAGACAAGGGCTCTTGCAGAACTTGATCACCAGGTGCCGGCATCATGAAATGCCTTCATTGCCATGCGTCGGGAGATCCAAGATCCGACATTGCATTAATAGCTGCAGGATGGTCTGATGGAAACATATGGATACGCAAGGGCAACACATAGTACATATACCGAACATGATCTGGTCGAACTATGACGAACTATCCCGAATTGTGGTGTGTTTAATTTTAAGCCGAACTATGCCAAACGTTGGTTTGTATTAATATTATGCCGAACTGCGTGAATTTGAGCCGAATTCGGCTAAATATCACCAAATTTGCCTAAAAATACATGTCTAGGAATCCTAACCAGGAATCGCAGGTAGTCATATGTCGAAAGTTTGATTCATTCGACCCTATTTGGTGTGGGAACGCGGAGTGGAGATGCTCTTGTACAACCAGGATATACCCGTCTTGTAGGCGTGCGACAGCGCAGAGGTAAAAGCTGAACCTGGACGCTGGTACAGCTGTTGTGCGGACCTCGGGTTCTCTGCAACAGCGGGTCCCTCTGTTCCGTTACATGCATCACCGGGCAACAAACAAAGTTGCAGTTTCGGCCACAGCCTGGCACGAGGCGTGGGGGCAGCGTCCGGCAAAAAGGAAAACATGGCCCCCCTCGCGCTGCAGTTTCACATGCCGCCGGGCCCCAGGCCCTCCCCGCCAGCACTACCCACGTCTCTCTGACCGCTTATTCGGGTATTTCACTGCAGATGGTCCCAGAAATGGTGGTGCTCCCACATGTCAAACGGCAGCGGGTAGCCGTCCAGGGTACCGGCCGCGGACGGGGCCCTGGCAAATCTGTCCCCACGAATCCCGCGCACAGAGATCCTCCGCTGCGCGTGGGATGAAACCACGGCTCGGGCCCGCGTGTCATGGAGCGCTACCCGGCCACCCCTTTTTTTTTTCCCGATCACCAACAATAATGCTCGCCTCGGTTACCATTCTGCCTTGCTCGTGTGACCGTGTCGTGCTATATAGCCGCCGCGCGCACGTTGGCAGCATTCCCGAGCCCGAGATTTGAGGGGAGAGAGGAAATCGACAGCGAGGGAGTGGCACGGCACGGGTGGTGCGATTCCTTGCTCCTCCTCCTCCTGCTCGCCTCCGGTGGGTGTGGTCGGTCCTCTTCGCAGTGCCTCCGGTGGGCAAGGAGAAGTTCGGCGAAGGAAAAAAAAATGGCGGCGGGGTGGACCTCCCTGGGCCTGGTGGCGGTGGCCGTGCTGGTGGTGGGCATCGCAATGCCGGCCTCCGCCGCCGTGCAGCCGCCCGCGCCCGCGCCCTCCAGCGACGGTGAGAAACCCAGTCCCCGCACCGCACACACCCTGCCGTTTTCTCTATCATGGTTCTCATCTCTCCGGCAGGCTGGCGCGTGGGCCCCCCTGGCGCCCTCGCTTTCACTGCCACCCGTTTTGCATCCTGATTTCGTTTCCTGAAACCGTCCGTCTCGTTTGTGGCAGCCTATTTAGACTACAGAAAATACAATTAATTTCCCTTTAGGTGCATTGCATTGATCTCTGCTTGTTCAAAGCCGCGTTCTTGGGCGGAGCCTCCTGGTGTCATAGTACTATAAGCTGTTTTCCTTTTTTCTTTTCTTTGCTGCGTCGCCCAGTTCTTCTTGCCTATTTCCGAACAGACTGTTTCCCATCGTTTCGTCAAGCAGGACTATTATCACGCTGATAGAACAGCTCAACTAAATCACACACCATGCTATTTTTATTCTTCATATTTCTTTAGCATTCCTTATATTTTATATACTAGCACTTGGAAGTTGCAGCTTTGATGGTCTAATAATGATGCTTAACACCTCTTACTTGTACATCTCGATTTGGTATAGACGTAGACATCTGTTTACAAATTGCAGCCCTCTTATCGGATTATGCTGAATAAGAGCAGCGTCAGTTTGCATATATTGATAAAAAAATGTGGTTGCAGTTCGTTTTATTGCTACTAGTTCTTTAGTCGCGCAAAATAATTGTGGCTGCAGCTTTGGTGGTCTAGTGATATTTGTCATCTCTTACTTGTATATGTTGATTCGGTAGTGCGTAGACATCTGCTTACAACTGCAATCCTGCTTATTGGATTTTGTGCTCAGTAAGTCGATGGCTAGCAGCGTTAGTTTGTACTAGTATCTTTGTAAGAAAAATTGTTGTTGCAGTTCGTTCCATTGCTTCTTTAGTTGTGCAAAATTAATTTGATTTTGTGCAGTACTTGACTGAAAGAGTTCAGTTTTATCGGTATGCTTGTTGCGGGGAACTGTCTCAGTCAGGTTTCTGGGACTTGTTTGGTATTTGCCAAGTGTTTAACTCGTGTTTAACGCAATATATTCTCAGTAACATGATGAGAAGGAATGTTGAAGCCATTCTTCGTACAAGATAAGTGCGTGAATCGGCATTTCAGTGATGGGCACATATGCTTCATATGATTGATAACCACATTACAGGGGGGCATTTGCTGTCCATCTGTCAAGAACCTGTACTAGTTTTTCTCCTTTCTGGTGTACTAGCTGAGTCCGTTTGCACTTCTCTTTCACCTGTACTACTGGTACCCCTGGTCTGTTCCCTTGAGTAGCTTCCACTGAAATACATGATACCTGGCAGCTGCTGGTTTACACTTCTATTGCAAGGGTGTCGAGACTTATGCTTTCTTGAAAGTGACCTGAAATTCTAGAAGTAAACGTCTGCATACAGTCACACATTTCTGGCCTTCCTGTTTTAAGCCAAACATTTATTTTTCTTCTACGTGAGCCGATTATGACAACTGAAAATTTTAGATATCCATTTGATTTGATCTCTTGTCATTAGTCAATTGGCAGATGGCAGTTAACTCAATTATATTGTTCTTTGAAAATCTTGGGGAAGTTTCAAACTTGCCTGGAAACTTTTTGAGTTCCATTTCCAGGCATACACAATTATTTATTTGTCTTAAGTTATCTTTCACCAGGACCATCTAGATGTTTGTGTGGCCGAACTGTGTTATTTTCAAGCCTCTGGATTTCAAAGCTATTGAAATCGAAACAGACAGTCCATTCTGCTCCCTTTAATATGTTTTTGCTTCTTCTGAGAAACTTAGACTAATCCCTGCATCTCTGTTGATAATCTGTTCACGCAGGCACGTCGATTGACCAGGGGATCGCATACGTGCTGATGCTGGTGGCCCTCGTGCTCACCTACCTGATCCACCCATTGGACGTTTCCTCTCCATACAGGCTCTTCTAATCATAATTCCGGTTGTATCAGTAGAGCTAGCTAGCTATGCGACGGCATGATGATGATTTAGGTAAGGGTGTGGTATTCTATTTTTGTATGTGCGTCAGATGGTTATGAACATGTTTGGTGGTGGTATCATTCTGCCATTATGTGTGTGTTTTGCTATTCAGTTCACGCTAATGTATATGTATTCCATTGCCTGTGCTATACTTGCCATGTGCTGTGATGTGTATTAGGTTAGGTTTTGCAAGTTGCATCGCCTACTAACCATGTGGATGCTTGTCCAACCCCTGACATGGTGATCTCTCGTGGTACAATCGTCCACCCCAGAGTCAGTTAAATTTGAAGCATTATGTTTATTTCTTTTCTTTTTGTGGTTCTGGAGTATTTCACTTCTCTAGCGTGCACATGCTTTACTATTGGGGAGTACCTATGTCTCTGTTGACCGAGAATTAACTAGTTTTCAGTTTTTGTTCATACCAATCTAAAAAAAATATTCACCATGGTGAATTGTTAATCCATGTAAAAAATATAGTATTGTCTAAGTCGACAAATACTTATTTTCCATTGACATTTGCAGCATTGCTCATATTTTTTTAAAGGCTCATGATGTTGTTATAATTTCCCCAGCTGGCGCAAAAAATGAGTGTTCATTCCCAGAATTTAAAACTAAAATTTGCATGTATCTCGACATCAAAACTATGAAAATTCCTGGCCTCGACATTAGATCGAAGGTCCTGGAACTAAGTATTATTTGAAAAGTAACAAAATCTTTACTACCATTGTGCGGCCAAAGAATTTCAAATGGAACTTCTTTTATGAGCTGCTATGGGCTTCCACCCCTCTTGCTAGCTGGTGCAACTTGTGTAAACGTTGCTGTTGGGAGATTGGTACAAGGTGCCAAATGGCATGTCAAAAGATTCATGAAAAGAATTAATTGTTTCGACAGTATGAACTCAAGATTCATCTATCATGTCATCAAATTTCAACTCCAAATTTGATTTATGCATCAATAAAATTAAAGTCAATTTTTTATGTGAATAGTAGGATTTCAACTGTGACACCTTACATGAGAAATCACTGGAGCAGCAACGAGATGGGCATTTTGGCCTTCCCCATGATGATGGCCTGGAGCAGAGGAGCGAGGGCATCTCCACCGGACCGACCTAAACGGGCGACTGAAACGGTCTGTTTCTGTCCGTTTGGGTCGGGCTGCGGTCGGTTTGGGGTCGCGGTCCGAACTGTCTGGACAGCCACGCCCAGCGGCGCGACCCAAATGTCCACGCCTAGCCAGCGCTATTCAGAGCTGGTCTTTGCATATGAATAGTTCAGTCAAAATATGTAGAGAAATGTATATTTTGACAAGCAAGTAAACTAGATTAGGTAATACAATTAAAATAGTGCTTGCATATGAATAGTCTACACACATTGTTCAATTAAAAATAACCAAACGTCACTCAAATTGCAGAAAACAAATAGGGGGTTAAGCATTTTGATTTTTTGCACGAGCCCATATATGCTCAACCAAATCTAGTTGAAGCATGTCATAGGTGTGCATGTGACGTAAATTTTCATGCACTTGCATGAATTCTTCCCAAGACGCTACACCTGGCTCTGACCCAACTAATTGACCCTAGAAATCCCAGCCTTGATCCAAGATGTCATCATCACGCTCGTCCTCGACGATCATGTTGTGCATGATCACACAAGCAGCCATCACATCTCACATCCTCTCCGTGCTCTAGGTTCTAGCAGGGTATCGAACAATAGCCCACCTTGACTGAAGCACACCAAATGCTCGCTCTACATCCTTCCTAGCGGCCTCTTCTCTTTCGCAAAACTTGCATTTCTCATCTCTAGGGTTGCGGATTGTCTTAACAAAGGTGGCCCAGAATGGATAGATACCGTCGGCTAGATAGTACCCCATATCATATGTATTGCCATTGATCTCGTAGGAAACTTATGGGGCATTGCCTTCTGTCAGCCTAGCAAACACCAGAGACCTCTACAACACATTGATGTCATTGCTTGATCCAGCCATGCCAAAAAAGAAGTGTCAAATCCAGAGATCATGTGATGCAACAACCTCTAGTATAACAGTGTAACCTTCCGCATGCCCTTTGAACTGCCCTTGCCAACCAAAAGGACGGTTCTTCCACTGCCAATGCATGCAGTCAATGCTGCCAAGCATCCTAGGAAACCCCTACTCTCGTTGATGGAGAGAAGGCGGGCAATGTCTTCGGTGTTTAGCTCTCTCTGATATACTTTGCAAAACACAGCTACAACTGTGTTGCAGAATCGGTACATGGCCTCATGGCATGTAGACTCGCTCATGCGCATGTAGTCGTCGAGGAGATCACCGAGCACTCCATATGCAAGTTGTCAAATGGCAGCTGAACATTGCTGGTAGGAGGAGAAGCCAATCTTACCGGTACAATCGTACTTGGCCTCAAAGTAGTCGTCATACTCTCTCACCCCATTGAGTATGCCCAAGAACAGGTTCCTGGATATCCGATAGCGGCGACGGAATGCCCTCTCTTTGAAGACCGAATTAGTTCTGTGGAAGTAGTCCTTCTAAAGGCATATGTGCCCCTATTTCCGGTCGCGTTCATGGTTGCCTTTGCGCCGCTTCGCCGAGCCACCTCTACGCGGCAGGAGGAGGTAGTGGTCGTGCACCATCTATGCAGCTGCAAGCAGAATTTCGGTCTCACCGTCGGATTCCTCGTCGGTCGATGACTCGACGAAATTCTTGTAGAAGAACTCGATCGCCCTTCGACTGCTACCCATCTGTCCAGCAGGCTACCGTCAATGGTTATGCCAACTCCCGCCACGGACCAGATAACCAAGAAAGGATTGGCGAACGCACCTCGGCAAATGACCGAACAGGTTGTACGCGTCCAATCGATAGGCGGAGGCCGGGGGAGACGGGATGGCCTATGGAGCGTCCAGTCAACTCTGGCAACGCGTGTGGCCTGCGATCGTCCTGCTCGATATCGTGGGGGGGGGGGGGGGCGACGGCGGCAGCCTGCAGTGGCGGCGGTGACGGCTGCGCCTGCTCTGGCGGTGGGATATGGAGGGCGAGGGATTGGGGGAGGAGTGTATGTTGTACCACTGGCTATAGGGCCCGGGTGAACAAACGGGAGGATGCGCGAGAACGAGCACGATGTCTGGGCCAACCAAGTGTTGTCCAAATTAGGTGCACGGACGAATCGGTCCGCGCGCGTTTGTCCAAATGGGTCGCACCGCTGGGCCACGTGTGGACGCATTCGGACGCGCTCGAGTGGGTTGGATCGGCCCGATGGAGATGCCCTGAGGTTGAGCTATGCCATTTTCTCTGCATGCCAATTCCTCTTGGGCAGTGCACATGCATAGACGCTGAAACCTGCAGCTTCTTCTCGTGCAACCGCGGAAGGACCGAGTGAAGTGCCATATTTTGGTCATGTGCCCAGTGCATAAGCCACAACAAAATGCTAATGTAATGCCGCCAGAGTATGCGTTTGTTATTTGTTCTTGGCCTTAGCGGCTAAGATGGTTTGTAAGACCTTTTAAAAAATCCTCTAAAAACCTTCTCCTTAATCAATAAAAATGACAAATATTTTGCCTTGTTTCAACAAAAAAAATGCTGTTGCCACATAGCTGTTCTTTTGTCGTTTGGACAGTGGCCAAAAAGAAAGATAATCAAGAACACATAGGAATGTAGGAAAGATTCTTATATTTAAGCAGAAAGGATTACTTGAGAACTTAACAATGAAGCAAAGAACCAAACAGATTGAACTCCATGCTCAAGAGAGTGGAGTGTTGCAGTAGTAGTGAGGACCATATACATGGGTGCCACTGGCTATAGGTTGCTTAATCCATCAATCTAGTTGAATTTCCATCTCTCTTTGCGCACAGAAGGTATAAAAAATACATACCATACCAAGCACTTCAGAGATGTCACCATTCACATATTCAAGGCGACACTCTGTCTTAATCCACAGTGAGCTAAAAGAGTAGACACATTACAGAATGGTAAACCCCCAAAAAACCTGTACAACACTTTAAATATCAAAGTTCATGATCCTGAGCTACCTTTTTGTATGACTCTGCACAATTATCTGCTAAAAAATATATATTCTACACTGCTAAAAATAAATAAAAAATATAATCGTCTAAATCCACAGTAAGCTAAAAGAGTAGACACATTACATAACCGAAAACCCCCAAAACATGCACTCCCTTCGTCATGAATAACTGATTTGGTTTTGTCTAGATTCGAATGTATCTATACACTAAAATGCGTTTAGATACATTCAAATCCTGACAAACCCAAAGTTTTGTCTAGATTCGATTGTATTTATACAGTAAAATGCGTTTAGATACATACAAATCCTGACAAACCCAAGTCAGTTATTTATGGACGGAGGGTACAACATTTTAAGTATCAAAGTTCATGATCCTGAGCTACCTTTGTATGCCTCTGCACAATTATCTATATAAAAAAAAATTCGTACACAGCTAAAACAAAATAAAAAATATACTCAAAAAATTATGACATGCGCCGTCCGTGGGGATCGAACCCACGACCACGTGGTTAAAAGCCACGCGCTCTACCACTGAGCTAGGACGGCTGTTGCGATATAATTTTGAAAATATAATATCTACTCATATATAATATATTTTTGTTAACTACGAGGCCTTGCATTTTCCTCCCCAGGTAGTTCATATTCGCTTGAGACAATAAACTTAGTTCGGGTTCCAAAATCAACCTTCAAACGAGGTGCAGTAGTACCAACATGTGGACAAGCACGTATCCAAACGTGAGGTCTGATTTTCCATCGGTTAAGAATACTTCACTAAGTATCACGAAAACGCTCTAACTCACAAGTTGGATAACTTACATCGTATAGGCTGGACGAGGAAAATTCATCCGTACCCCATCTCTCACTAAAACATATAAATATATTTTCCTAATTAGTTTGTGCAATTAACTTACTATTATTTTGTATGACTTTGCCCCTCTCAATAGACAATTCTTAGTAGGTTTCCGTTCCCCCCTCAAGGATCAACTGAATAAATAGAAGTACATTAGGTGAATAACACATTTCATCCGCATGTAATAGGTGAGATTGCGTAACATTTAAATTCAAAAATCATAAAACAATCTACCTTGTTTTGTTGTCATTAAAATATCTCAAAGCCGAAGTGCAACTCGTTTCTAGACCTGTTTGAGCTCCTTGAAGTATTCCTCAAGCTCCTCAAGTCTGAGATCCTCTACCTGAAAGAATATATGGCCACCGTCCCCGAGCTCTTCCATGAGCTCAAGATGCTATGTTTGGCTATTTGTTCCTGTGTTGCCAGATCTCTCTAACTAGGCCGCCTTTTGCTCCACATCCCTCATATCTCTCACACCCGTCCTACTCCATCTCTTTGGCACACTGAATTTTGGGAGTTGAGGCACGAAAGCGGAGATGGTTACCTTTTTTACAGATGGAAACATCTCTCCAAGTGCTTTGCAATTGTTTGCCAAACATTGGTTCTCGAATAAAGACACCTGAAATCAATCTCAACAAATGTTTACGCACTTGTGGACCAATCAAAAGGTAATTATTTTGGGGATATAGGTTTTTTGGATTAAGGGCACTTGAAATTATTTGATAAATAACATATATGTGGACCACTAAATGACAGTTTCCCTCGGTGCAGAGCGGGCTTGTTGTACTAGCATCTAGCTGTTTAGGCCCAACAACGGAGCACCAAAAGCTTATGAGAGGTCTTTGTCCTCTGATTCTGTCCTAGAAAGCACACGGGGGTGCGGTAAACCTTATTCCCTAGTTAGAGCTAGGTTTATCAAACTTTTTTTTTCTATGAAATTCTACCGATCTATTAATAATCATCAACATCGGTGCAAAGAGTTCTAAAAGTAATAAAAATTACAAATAGGTCATTAGACCACCTAGCGACGACCACAAACATAGCACGAGCCGAAGGCACGCCGCCGTCCTCGCCCCTCCATCACCGGAGCCGGACAAACCTTGTCGTAGTAGAGCTTGTTGTAGTAAACGAACGGGAAGTCGTCGTGCTAAGCAAAGGACCAACGCACCAGAGCAGCAACTATCGGCGAAGATGACAAACGTAGATCGAAAGAGACTGACCTCAAACCACACCAACGAATACGAAAAACGACCAGATCCCAATGGATCCGTCGGACACACGACTCCACACGCCCTTCGCCGATGCTAGATGCACCAACAGAGCGAGGATAGGGCGGGAAGGACCTTATTCTGATGTCAGGACGTAGTCGCCGCCTCAACGTCCTGAAAAGACACCGAAAACAGTCTAGACAAAACAGTGAGACCTCCTGCCGGCGAGAGACGTGGTCCACCACGTCTTCAAGGCCCTAAGGCCGCCGGAGACGGGACGAACCGGTGGCGTCGCCGGCGGAGGGAAGAAACCCTAGATGGATTGTAGCCGCCGCCTCTCTCTCCTCTATACCGGTCTGTAAGAAAAAAAAATCTTTTGATTAGGTTTATCAAACTTAAGGGAAGAAATACCCTAATGGACCAAGTTAGCAAACACGAATCTTCTTGTTGGCTATTCGTCTTGCCAAAAATCTACTGTATTAGGGATGCAGGTCGCTAGCGACAAAAACACAACAAATGATAATATGGGTGTACTCCATATGATGGAAATATGTCTAGGGCATAGTTTTGCCTGCAACTTCTCACACATGTGACGAACCATAAAATAAACAAGTAAATTCCTTGTCCTGAGTCTACGATAGGAGCCGTGAGCCATAACAAAAAATATTGTGATGCTAGATTTTTTTTTTTTTGCGGGTAGAGATGTAGAATGTGTATGTGATGTTTCCCGTGATGTTGTGCAAACGTCTGAGTGCATAACATTTCTCTAAATGACATGAAGAGTTCAAATATTGCTTTGGCACTTGCGAGAGCTCATCGTACCCCTTCTATTTTGTCCTAGTCTCTCACCTCTATTTCGAGATTTGCTGTTTTTAGGCCATCAATTTGCCAGCTCACATGTTACTCTAGTCTCTAGAGCACACTTACATTATTTGAGTGAGGAAATTGGAAATCCCACCCTGAATGATTACCGCTCCAATCAGAGGCGGATCCGTGTGCATGCTTGGGGGTGCACAGACACAGGGTGAAACTGAAATCCTTGTAAATTAACTAATATTTTTAGGGAAATAAATTAACTATTTTTCACCATGTGTATCACCCCTAAAACACAAGTAATTTTGCAGCTGGGCACCACCGTGTACCCTTATCGTCACTTCTTCAGGGCATCTCCACCGGCCCGACCCAAAACGGGCGATTGAAACGGTATGTTTCTGTTCGTTTGGGTCGGGCCGTGGTCGTTTTGGGGTCGCAGTCCGGTCTGTTCGGGTAGCCGCGCCTAGCAGCGCGATCCAAATATCCGCGCCTGGCTAGAGGCTCATCACCGACACCGGCGCCGATGTATTTCCAGTGCGTTTCCGCCGTGCTGCTGATGGGTTCGTAGTATGGAAAACAAAAAAATTCTACCGCAAGAACGAACAAAACCTAGATCTAATCTAGATAAAGCCAAGATCTAATCTATTAGACATGTGCAACGAGATAGATCTGTACTAACCCTTGTAGATCCGAAAGCGTTACGAGATTGGATCTCGTGGTTGATATACTCGATCACTTGCTGATCTCAAAATCGAGTGGACGATCCTTCCGGCGCCGCGTTCTGGCAGCGCTACCGCAGTCGGTCACACGTGCGGAGTCGAAGCAGACCTTCCTCTTCTCGTTCCAGCGAGCAGCGGAGGTAGTAGATCTTCTCCACGGAATCCCAGCAGCACGACGACGTGGTGCTGGTGGTGGAGTAGAGAATTCTGCAGGGCTTCGCCTAAGCCTGAGCAGAAGAAAGGAGGAGGAGAGAGGCGGCTGAGGTTTGGAGTAGTGGAGGGGGCCAGGGGGTGGCGCCTCCACCCCTCTATTTAAAGGAGGGAGACGCCATGGGGAGGTGGAGTCCTTGTAGGACTCCCCTCTCCCTTGGCCGGCGGATTGGGAGGGGGGGAGGAGTCCTCCTCCCCACGACTCCTTGTCTTGCCCCACAAGGACTCCTTGATCCTTTCTTGGTTTTCAAGCAAACTCTAAGAAATCTTCCAGAACCTTCCGAAACATTTCGAAACCTTCTAGAATTCTCATACAAATACTCCGGAACATTTCCTAACTCAGAAAATGATCCCCAATATATGAATCTTATTCTCCAGACAATTCCGGATCTCCTCGTGATGTCTCCGAACAACATTCGGTCTCCAACGCACATTCCATATCTACTTAAAACAACTTCGAACCTTAAGTGTGTCACCCTACGGTTCGTGAATATGCAGACATGATGAAGACACCTCTCCGATCAATAACCATCAGCGGGATCTGGAGATCCATAACGGCTCCCACATACTCAACGATGACTTCGTGATCGATAGAACCATTAACATACGAAACCAATTCCCTTTGTCACGCGATACTATACTTATCCGAGGTTTGATCGTCGGTATCTCCATACCTAGTTCTACCTCGTTACTGATAAGTACTCTTTACTCGTTCCATGTTATGTCATCCCTTGTGACCCAGTCACATGCTTGCAAGCTAACTAGATGACATTCCACCGAGAGGGCCCAGAGCATATCTATCCGTCATATGGATGGACAAATCCCAATCTTGGTCCATGCGCTTCAACACATACTTTCAGAATACCCAATGACACCTTTATAACCACCCAGTTACGAAGCGGTGTTTGATGTCATCAAAGTACCCATCCGGTGATGGTGATTAACACAACCTCATGGTCGAAGGATTAGGTTACTATGCATTTAAAAGCTTATAGCAATACGAACTTAATGACTTGATCTTATGCTACGCTTACTATGGGTGTATGTCCATCACATCATTCTCCTAATGATATAACCTTGTTATTAATCACATCCAATGTCCATGATCAGGAAACCATGATCATCAATTAATCAACAAGCTAGTTCAACAAGAGGCTTACTAGGGACTCTTTTATGTTTACAAAACACACATGTATTAGTGTTTCCTAATAATACAATTATAGCATGGGATGTAAACATTTATCATAAACACAAAGATATAATAATAACCACTTTTATTATTGCCTCTTGGGCATATCTCCAATAGTCTCCCACTTGCACTAGAGTCAATAATCTAGATTACATTGTAATATACCTAACACCCATGGCGTTCTGGTGTTGGTCATGCTTTGCCCTAGGGAGAGGTTTAGTCAACGGATCTGCCACATTCAGATCAGTGTGTACTTTGCAAATCTTTATGTCGCCATCTTGAACATACTCGCGAATAGTATGGAAACGTAGCTTGATGTGCTTCAGCTTGCTATGTGACCTTGGCTCCTGTGCATTAGCTATGGCACCTGTGTTGTCACAGTAGATGGCCATCGGGTCCAACGCACTAGGAACCACGCCAAGTTCGGTAATGAATTCCTTCATCCATATGGCTTCTTGTGCAGCCTCCGAAGCAGCTATGTATTCCGATTCGGTTGAAGATTTCGCCACAACGCTTTGCTTGGCACTCCTCCAGCTCACTGCAGCACCATTCAAAATAAATACGTATCCCGACTATGACTTCGAGTCATCCGGATCGGTGTTCCAACTAGCATCGGTGTAACCGTTTACAACAAGCTGTTCATCACCTTCATAAGAAAGAACCATATCCTTAGTCCTCTTTAGGTATTTCAGGATATTCTTGACCGATGTCTAGTGTTCCATTCCAGGATCACTTTGATATCTGCTAGTCAAACTAACAACATGTGCTATATCCGGTCTTGTACACATCATGGCATACATGATAGCACCTATGGCCGAGGCATAGGGAATATTATTCATTTTCTCTCTATCTTCTGCTGTAGCTGGACTTTGAGTCTTACTCAAGGTCTTACCTAACAACATGGGCACGAACCCTTTCTTGCTATCTTCCATTCTAAACTTCTTTAGAACTTTGTCTAAGTATGTACTTTGTGAAAGCGCTATTAGGCGTCTTGATCTATCTCTATAAATCTTGATGCCTAGAATATATGCCGCTTCGCCAAGATCCTTCATTGAAAAACTATTATTCAAATAGGTTTTGACACTATTAAGAAGTTCTATATCATTCCCAATCAACAATATGTCATCTACATATAATACTAGGAATGCTACAGAGCTCCCACTCACTTTCTTGTAAATACAAGCTTCTCCATAAGTTTGTATAAATCCAAAGTTTTTGATTACTTTATCAAAACGTTGATTCCAACTCCGGGATGCTTGCTTCAGTCCATAAATGGAGCGCTGAAGTTTGCATACCTTGTCAGCATCACTAGGATCAACAAAACCCTTGGGTTGTACCATATACAACTCTTCCTCAATGTCATCATTAAGGAACGCCGTTTTGACATCCATCTGCCAAATCTCATAATCAAAATATGCAGCAATTGCTAACAAAATCCTCACAGACTTTAGCTTCGCTACTGGTGAGAATGTCTCATCATAATCAACTCCTTGAATTTGTCGGAACCCTTTCACGACAAGTCGAGCTTTATAGACGGTAACATTACCATCAGCATCTGTTTTTCTCTTGAAAATCCATTTGTTCTCGACAGCCTTACGGCCATCCGGTAAGTCCACCAAAGTCCACGCTTGGTTTTCGTACATGGATCCCATTTCGGATTTCATGGCTTCTAGCCATTTGTCGGAATCTGGGCTCACCATAGCTTCTTCATACGTCGCAGGGTCATCAGCGTTGTCCACCAACATGACGTTCAAGGCAAAGTCATACCAATCAGGAGTGGTACGAACCCTCGTTGACCTGCGAGGTTCAGCAGTAACTTCGTTTGAAGTTTCATGATCATCATCATTAGCTTCCTCTCTAATTGGTGCAGGCGGCACAAAAACATCTTCCGGTGCTGCGCTACTCTCAAATCCGAGAGAAGGTTCAATAACCTCATCGAGTTCTACTTTCCTTCCAGTCACTTCCTTCGAGAGAAATTCCTTCTCAAGAAAGGATCTATTCTTGGCAACGAAAACTTTTCTTTCGGATCTATGATAGAAGGTATACCCAATTGTTTCTTTAGGATATCCTATGAAGACGCATTTCTCCGCTTTGGGTTCAAGCTTATCAGGTTGTAACTTCTTTGCATATGCTTCGCAACCCCAAACTTTAAGGAACGACAACTTAGGTTTCTTTCCAAACCACAATTCGTACGGTGTCGTTTCAACGGATTTAGATGGTGCCCTATTTAAAGTGAATGCGGCTGTCTCTAATGCATAGCCCCAAAACGATAGCGGTAAATCTGTAAGAGACATCATAGACCGAACCATATCTAAGAGAGTTCGATTACGACGTTCGGACACACCATTACGCTGTGGTGTTCCTGGCGGTGTCAACTGCGAAAGTATTCCACATTTCTTTAAATGCATGCCAAACTCATAACTTAGATATTCACCTCCGCGGTCAGAACGCAGAAACTTAATCTTCTTGTTACGATGATTTTCCACTTCACTTTAAAATTCCTTAAACTTCTCGAAAGTTTCGGACTTATGTTTCATAAAGTAGACGTACCCATATCTACTTAAGTCATCCGTGAAAGTGAGAACATAACGATATCCACCACGCGATGCTACACGCATTGGACCGCACACATCGGTATGTATTATTTCCAATAAGTCTGTAGCTCGCTCCATTATTCCAGAGAATGGAGTCTTAGTCATTTTTCCCATTAGACATGCTTCACATCTTTCAAGTGATTCAAGAAGTCCATCAGAATGGAGTTTCTTCATACTCTTCACTCCAATGTGACCAAGATGACAGTGCCACATGTATGTAGAATTATCATTCAATTTTGTTCGTTTAGCATCTATGTTGTGAACATGTGTATCACTACTATCGAGATTCAGTAAGAATAAACCATTCATCTCAGGTGCATTACCATAAAAGATATTACTCATATAAATCGAACAAACTTTATTCTCGGACTTAAAAGAGTAACCGTCTCGCAATAAACAAGATCCAGATATAATGTTCATGCTTAACGCATGCACCAAATAACAATTATTCAAATTTAAAACTAATCCCGAAGGTAGATGTAGAGGGAGCGTGCCGACGGCGATCACATCAACCTTGGAGCCATTTCCAACGCGCATCGTCACCTCGTCTCTCGCCAGTCTTCGCTTATTCCACAGATCCTGTTTCGAGTTACAAATATAAGCAACCGAACCAGTATCAAATACCCAGGCACTACTACGATTACTAGTAAGATACACATCGATAACATATATATCAAATATACCTTTCTTCTTGATGTTGCCATTCTTCAGATCCACCAGGTACTTGGGGCAGTTACGCTTCCAGTGACCAGCACCCTTGCAGTAGAAGCATTCAGTTTCAGGCTTGGGACCAGCCTTGGGCTTCTTTGCAGGTGCGGCAGCTTTCTTGCCGTCCTTCTTGAAGTTGCCCTTGTTCTTAGGCTTGCCTTGTCTCTTGAAATTGGTGATCTTATTTACCATCAACACTTGGTGCTCCTTCTTGATCTCCACTTCAGCAGTTTTCAGCATGGACGATAGTTCAGGCAACGTCTTGTTCATGCAGTGCATATTGTAGTTCATCACAAAGTTCTTATAACTCGGTGGCAGTGATTGGAGGAGACGGTGAATCCCTAACTCATTAGGAATCGATATCCCCAACTCTTGGAGCTTGTTTGCGTACCCAGACATGGTGAGCACGTGCTCGCTAACGGAGCTATCCTCTTCCATCTTACAGTTAAAGAACTTTTCGGAGGCCTCATAGCTCTCCATGGCCGCGCGAGTCTCAAAAATCAGCCTGAGCTCCTTAATGATCTCGAACGGGTCGTGGTGCTCAAAACGCTTCTGAAGCTCCGCTTCTAAACCGTACAGGATGGCACACTGAACTGTGGAGTAATGATTTTTCCGAGTGGCGTAAACATTCTTTACGTCATCGGTGGCATCTTCTGCGGGTGGGTCACCTAGCGGTGCTTCGAGCACATAGGTCAACTGACCAGCCCTGAGGACGATCTTCAGTCCACGGAACCAGTCCGTGAAATTGCTTCCATTGTTCTTAAGCTTTTCTTTCTCTAGGAACGCATTGAAATTGATGGAGGGGGTCGCCATAATCTACAACAAATTTGCAAGTAGTTTAGACTAAGTTTATGATAAATTGAGTTCAAATTTAATTCTTAAATTAACTAGGTGAACTCCCACTCAAAACAACATCCCTCACATTGTCTTAGTGATTACACGAACCAAGTCCACTACACCAAGTCCGATCTTCACGAGAGAAGATGTAGTTTCATCGGCGAACAATCTTCATGTCCATCATATCATTTATATGACTCATGCTCTACCTTTCGGTATTCCGTATTCCGAGACCATGTCTGTACATGCTAGGCTCGTCAAGATTAACCTTAGTTTCCGTATGTGCAAATCTGGCTTGCACCCGTTGTATGCACACGTAGAATCTATCACATCCGATCATCACGAGATGCTTCGAAACGACGAGTCTTAGCAACGGTGCCAACTAAGGGTGAACACTTTATTACTTGATATTTAGTGAGAGGGATCATCTTATAATGCTACCGTCGCGATCTAAGCAATACAAGATGCATAAAGGATTAACATCACAGGCAATTCATAATTAGTGTGATATGATATGGCCCTTTCTTTTTGCGCCTTTGATCTCCATCTCCAAAGCACGGACATGATCTCCATCATCACCAGCATTGCGTCAAGGTCAGTGGCACCGCCTCATGGTTATCCATCATCACTAGCAACTATTACAACTACTTGGAATAAAGCTATTACAAGATGAATAGACACGCATGTCTTAACAGAATTAAAGACAACCATTAGGCTCCTACCGGTTGCCATATTACAACAAGGATCATTGCATACATCAAATATAATCACAATCACATGATGGCCATATCACATCACAAAAACCCTGCAAAAACAAGTTAGACACCTCTAATTTTCTTTGCATGTTTTCCGTGGTTTGGGGCTTTCGAATAAGAACGGATCTTACCTACGAAACTGAACCACAACGTTGATACAAGTGCTATCAAGTGCAGAGTGTAAATTGGATCTATACTATGATGAGAGAGACAGACACACGCAAAGCCACTTGTGCAAAGCAAGTTACACGTCAAGCGTGGAGCAAGTCTCATGTGCGATGACATGTAAGGTTAGCCCGAGCCGCTTCATCCCATCATACCGCAAGATGCAAAGTACACAAAGCAAAATACGGCACGAGCACCAACGCCCACAAAGCCATTGTGTTCTACTCGTGCAACAGATCTACGCATAGACACGGCTCTGATACCACTGATGGGTTCGTAGCATGGAAAACAAAAAATTTCTACCGCAAGAACGAACAAAACCCAGATCTAATCTAGATAAAAGCCAAGATCTAATCTATTAGACATGTCCAACGAGATAGATCTGTACTAACCCTTGTAGATTTGAAAGCGTTACGAGATTGGATCTCGTGGTTGATGTAGTCGATCACTTGCCGATCTCAAAATCGAGTGGACGATCCTTCCGGCGCCGCGTTCCGGCAGCGCTACCACAGTCGGTCACACGTGCGGAGTCGAAGCAGACCTTCCTCTCCTCGTTCCAGCGAGCAGCGGAGGTAGTAGATCTTCTCCACGGAATCCCAACAGCACGACGGCGTGGTGGTGGTGGCGGAGTAGAGAATTCTGCAGGGCTTCGCCTAAGCCTGAGCAGAAGAAAGGAGGAGGAGAGAGGCGGCTGAGGTTTGGAGTAGTGGAGGGGGCCAGGGGGGTGGCGCCTCCACCCCTCTATTTAAAGGAGGGAGGCGCCATGGGGAGGTGGAGTCCTTGTAGGACTCCCCTCTCCCTTGGCCGGCGGATTGGGAGGGGGGAGGAGTCCTCCTCCCCACGACTCCTTGTCTTGCCCCACAAGGACTCCTTGATCCTTTCTTGGTTTTCAAGCAAACTCCAAGAAATCTTCCAGAACCTTCCGGAACATTCCGAAACCTTCTAGAATCCTCATACAAATACTCCGGAACATTTCCTAACTCAGAAAATGATCCCCAATATATGAATCTTATTCTCCGGACAATTCCGGATCTCCTCGTGATGTCTCCGAACAACATTCGGTCTCCAACGCACATTCCATATCTACTTAAAACAACTTCGAACCTTAAGTGTGTCACCCTACGGTTCGTGAATATGCAGACATGATGAAGACACCTCTCCGATCAATAACCATCAGCGGGATCTGGAGATCCATAACGGCTCCCACATACTCAACGATGACTTCGTGATCGATAGAACCATTAACATACGAAACCAATTCCCTTTGTCACGCGATACTATACTTATCCGAGGTTTGATCGTCGGTATCTCCATACCTAGTTCTACCTCGTTACTGATAAGTACTCTTTACTCGTTCCATGTTATGTCATCCCTTGTGACCCAGTCACATGCTTGCAAGCTAACTAGATGACATTTCACCGAGAGGGCCCAGAGCATATCTATCCGTCATATGGATGGACAAATCCCAATCTTGGTCCATGCGCTTCAACACATACTTTCAGAATACCCAATGACACCTTTATAACCACCCAGTTACGAAGCGGTGTTTGATGTCATCAAAGTACCCATCCGGTGATGGTGATTAACACAACCTCATGGTCGAAGGATTAGGTTACTATGCATTTAAAAGCTTATAGCAATACCAACTTAATGACTTGATCTTATGCTACGCTTACTATGGGTGTGTGTCCATCACATCATTCTCCTAATGATATAACCTTGTTATTAATCACATCCAATGTCCATGATCAGGAAACCATGATCATCAATTAATCAACAAGCTAGTTCAACAAGAGGCTTACTAGGGACTCTTTTATGTTTACAAAACACACATGTATTAGTGTTTTCTAATAATACAATTATAGCATGGGATGTAAACATTCATCATAAACACAAACATATAATAATAACCACTTTTATTATTGCCTCTTGGGCATATCTCCAACAGCTGCCGCCTGCCAGCTTTCTTCCCGTCGTTTTTCGCCGATTCTCGCCTCTTCTGGGCCTTTCCCACCGAGTCCAAGCGCGTCCATAAAATGGGGAAGCCAGCCGATATAGGCACAACCAGAAACCCTACCCCCACAGACCTCCATGTATGGCCGTCCTCGTCGCCGATCTGGCAGACGCAACAATCGCCCAGAAATCCCCCCTAGAGCGCCCGTTGTTGTCGTGGCGTTCGGACCCGCCAGAGGAATCGGACGTGTTGCCGCCTTCGATCCCGGGGTGCCCACGGATATACAGACTGACGTTCAACCACCGGCGGCACACCCACTACAACTACAACCGGACCACCTGCGAGCCTTTCTCGTTTGAGGTGATGGACCACGTCTTTCTGCCGGAGCAACGGCAGCGTGTTGCGCTCGCAGATGTGCACGACGAGCTCCGGGAAGCAGTGCAGGCCAATCCTGACGACGCGCACCTGCGTGCCCGCCTCGCCCAAGCTGTAGAGGAGTTGCAGACGCAGAAAGCGATCTACCGCTCTCTCGAAGAAGAATGGGGTCTTACTGACTCGCCGGCGCCACCGCCGGCAGAGCCGTAGGCGACACATAGTTCGAGCGGCATTGGGTAGTGTTACATTCATGGTGTGCGTGTAACATATTTAAAGACTGGAATAAAAAAATGCATCGCATATGGCCGCTGCCCACGTCGCTACATGGTACACAGCGAGTGCACAGCCTAGCCTACTCGCCGGAGTCTGAGTCGTGGTGGTAGCAGCGACGACATATGGTTCCGTCGAATACGCTGACGGCGAGCCTTCCTTCGCCGTCGTATTTGAAGACGATGATGTTGCCCACTTCGATCTGGTGAGCGCGGGCGAAATCCTCCTAGCCGTGGTGGAGGAACATCCGACCGCGACCGTCGAACCGCACATCCACCGGGTACATGTTCGTATTCACACCGGAAACCCACATAATGAACGACGGGGCGACGCGTCGCCGACCAGCGATGCGAAGTGGCGGGAAAGGCGCAACCTGTCCCGCGCCATGTCCGGTTGGATGGTCACGGCGCACTCGATGCCGGTGTCGACAAAATCGAGAGACGACGGCGGTGAGGGAAAGGAAGGCGGCGTGTTGCTCTGGCCGTGTCCTCCGCGCCTCCCTCGGCGTCCACGGTCGAGGCCCGGTGGTCACCCTAGATGGCCACCCCTCGATCCGATGCCGCTGGCCATGGCAAGCTACAGGTTGTGGAGGCTGGGAAGGAGGCAAGTGTGGTGTGGTGTGGGAGAAGATGCCCGCTGGAGGAACCGGTTAAACAGGCCCGACATCGGATGCCGGCGCGGAGGCCGAAGTGATGGCATTGAAGGGTCGAGGCAGGAGCGCAGGCGGCGGGAGACGGCAGCAGTGGCGCGACCAGCCTTTGGAGCAGCCTTCCATTGATTCTTGATGGAAGACAACCGTTTGGTCGCTGGCTAGCGGGCCCTCGGCCCCCGCGGGAGGACACGGGAGGCCACGCGCTATCCAGGTTGACCCAACAGTCACACAAATTAGGTGCACGGATAGGTCGAGTCAGACGTGTTAGGACGGATGTGTCGTGCCGCTGCGACGTCGCGCACGTCCTGCGGACACGCTAGGACAGGTTGGGTCGAGGGTGGAGATGCTCTCCCACTGCCTCTCGCGGCACATCATCACCACGTGACACAAAAGGGGAAAAAAAGGAAAAGTAAGAAAAAACATTTGTCAACAGAACGGGGCTGAAGAGAACCTCCCACCCGTCGTGCGCCGGAGTGGCCTGCCCTCTTGTTCCACCCCCCAGCACGCGCGCTCTCTCTCTCTCTAACGGCGACGAGCGAATCGTGTGAATGAGATGAGATGGGAGAGGGCCGCGACGGGGGCGGAGGCAGAGGCGCTGCAGGAGCGCATCTGGGACCTCCACGACAAGCTCAGCCACGCCATCCTCTCCCTCTCCGCCTGCGCCGGCCTTCCGGGCTGCGGCTGCGGCTGCCGCGCCCCCGACGGGCACGTGGTCGTCAAGCGGCGGCGCCCGCCGCAGGGAGGAGGGCACGGCGAACCTGCGACGGCGGAGGCCATGGCGGACGCACGAGGTCTGCACGCCATCCGCGCCGCCCTCGAGGACCTCGAGGGCCACCTCCACTTCCTTCATGTCAGTACAAGCCCCTCACTCCCTTACCTCCTCCTCGTCATCTTCCTCTTTGTTGAAAATTCGTGGCTCGTTGATATCGAATGCGAAAACCACCCCCACTCTGTGATGCAATGGAACAGGTTATTAGTTATCATGGCGATGCTTCATTCCTTGCGCAATTGAACAGTTTGTCCTCTTTGTTAGCTAGCTACGTTTAGACGATTCCACCGGGCCGGGCGGATCCATAAACTCAGATTAAGATGAACAACTGTTAGTGTTATTTACATTAGAAAAGTAGGCCTTCTCATTCCAGACATTGGTGAGTCATGAGTAGCCGTGACCCGTGAGTGTGTTGTGTGTTTGGTCCACAGATGTACCTCGTTTGACAGTTCGCCGTGGTTGTGCAAACAAACGATATTAAGCCACATCTTTGTGAGCTGGATGATGGCTTTGTTTGCTCTCCTTGTTTGTCTCTGTACTGTTTCATTATTGCAAACCTTTATATTCTTCGGCAATTTTGTCATCTTGTGATTTGAGTGGCACATTCACTCCACAATGTATAGGTGTTCCATTGGCACTTCTGTTGGCATGCATCTTCACTACAAAGTTCAGGAGAATCTTATCTGTTGAATACGGACCTCTCATTTCCCATGTAGTAGCCAATAATGGTACGAAGACACACAATTGGTACAGTTTGTTAGCCCTGTAGCTTGCTGTCTTGTGGCTAATGGTAGTTGCCTATGCAGCTTGCTCCTTGCTGTCCTCTTGTTTAAGGTATCCAAAAGAACTGTTAATTGTTTAAATTGGCGCTGTGTACTTTATTTTCTTCCAAGGCATATAGTGTACAGTTACTACCATATAAGATTCATTCCTGGCCAAATGAGTTAAGAACATGCCGCTGCTTTGTGTAGCAGTAGTTGCAAGTTTCAGGATCAGCTACCTCCTTTCCATATTTGTAAAATTGAAAATCTTATACATGATCATTTATGACAAACATACACCAATGTTTAGAAAACAGTATGTTACTTATTTGTGTCGCATTGGCTTGCAGGATGTTCAGTTACAACAGCGTGCTGAACAGGATGCCGCGGTTGCTAGGGTCCAGCAAAGTCGTATTCTCCTTGCTGCAAGGTTGTCTGAACATAGAGGGAAGAGGCATAGAGTCATTGAGGAAGCCATAGGTTTCGTGGGCGATGTGCTGGACAAGAGCCAATTTGTCTCACCAGAAGATGTCTATGGGGTGCAGGGCCAATCAGGTGAAGATGAGGACCGCACGGGACATGGTTCAAGCATGGTGGTGCGTGTGGTATCCTGCAGTTTTGCTTTAGCCAAGAACATATTTAGACTCGAGAGGATGGGTGCTGTGCTGGGTAATGCTACTGTGCTTACAGTAAGTATGATCGCTTTCTTGCAGCTGCATCAATTGGCCTTGGGTAAACAAACTCCAGCAGTCAAATATAGGAGAACCGATAATTGTTTTCATTCTGAAGGGTCAAGAAGAAACAAGAAAGAAAAGCATCTGGAGGTACTATTAGCTAGAGGTTGAGGAATCATCAGACAGTTTGTACAGGAAGCTTTCGTATCTTTTCAGCTTTCGTCGGTTTCGTTAGGTTACTAGTCATTGCATTCTTTTGGATGGGCCGCTCTACAGTCTACCTTCATCATTAGAAGTCGTACCACACAAGTCGTAAATGGTTTGAGATTAGCAATAGATAGACTGGAAGAGTCTGTGAGACAATTTTTTCTTCTTCAACTAGCCCATGAGAATCGATGCTTCGAGGACTGCAGTTTTGCAATTGCTAGTCTTTATGGTACAAGCTCAAGAAATGTCCTTTTGGGTTATGTTTGACTCTGTTGATTGGGGTTGCTGCTAGTGAAAAAATTCATGTTGTGATCATGTATATTAAATTTTTGGGATGAATTTTTTGAGAATCCACAAGCCAATGTTCCCTCACCAGCAGTCCAGGAGGCAAATCAGCGCAGACCTTTTGAAACTATGCTTCGTTTGCTTGCCTCTTCGACGAGTGCCATGGCCCGAAGGTTCTTTGCATAACCGACTTCAGTCTAATTTGTATATAGTGGAGACAAAAGTACAATGTGTTGCATGTGTTAAAGTCTTCAATGGGTTGAGTTGGGAATTGCTTTTTCTTGTGCCTTGTTGTTCACACAAGTCGGGCTCTAGTTAGGCTAAAAATAAAGTTGGGCTCTAGTTTTTCTTTGCATATATTCCCCTCTCTTTTGGAGATGTGAATTACTTTGTTGTTCTATTGCTGCTCTGCAGCAGCTTTACTTGTTTGTAGCTTCAGCCATAAACCATCTGCGCTCGTGTTATATTCTCTCAAAATTACGTGTCGCCAGTTTTGCGCCTCCTCATGTATTCTAGAAAAAAGTTTTGTGCCTTCTCATGCAAAGTTGTAATCAGTTGAGAGCGAAATTTGTATCAAAGCACAATAGGATCTGCTGATCTAGTGCTCATTTTATATTCCTTTAAAACATGGAATTGACATCTTTATTTCAAGTGCCATGACAGGTTATCTAGCAGAATCTATAGCTGGCAGCCTGGTTCTTTATCTTTTGTGAGCTCCATCATGATGAAGATCTACATCAACCCTGATATTATCTGAAATTAAGCTCACTTTTTCTGCATGAAGGGAACCAAACTCACCTTTTGGAAAGAAAGAACGATGCTCACGAGTCGTCTAGTGACACAGGTAGATGTCACCTCTGAAGTGGGAATTGGATTCCCCCCTAATTCTTTGGTCAACATTTGTGTTTTAGGGTATCACATTTTGCGTGATTGGAAACATGACTAGGCAGGCATCATGTATGGCGGATCTTCATGACCATCTCCCAGTGGCACGTGTAAAAGGCAGACCAGGCAAACCGGTGTTCCAAGAGCTCTTACACTATTCCTTTTCTCCATCACGTTTCTTTAGGCTTTAGTTTCATTTATTTCTATTACACTACTCCCTCCGTTCACAATTACCTCGTGTTCTAGGTTTAGTCAAAGTTAAGTTTACAAAGTTTGACCAACAATATAAGGAAAAATATCAACATCCATAATTTCCAATGCATATAATATGAAAATATAGTTTATAATAATGGTAATACAATATATTTTATATTGTTAATATTGATATTTTTTTCTAACTATATAGTCAAAGTTTAGAAAGTTTGACTTTGACTAAACCTAGGATGTGAGGTAATTGTGAATGGAGGGAGTACTACTTTTCATGTTCCTTAGGCTTTAGTTTCATTTATTTTCCTTCCTTTTTGGCAGTGTTAGCCTTTAGTTGTTCACTTGGGGTGTGTTCAGTTCAGGAACAAAGTGGAATGGAATGTCATGGTTCCATTCTACTAGAATGGGTTGGTTTCGTTCTTGTGTTTTGTTAGGACCAAAAATGTGTAATGGAATGGTTTCATCCTATGTTCGGTTGGGCCAAAAAAAATGGAATGAAATGGTTCCGTTCTATGTTTGGGTGCATTTAGCAAAAAAAAGGGCACGGGAATAGAGAGAGTAGGAACATTTTGGTGGCTTTAACATAGAGGAACGAAGAGATTCCACCAATTTGATAAAATGGGTGCATTCTGGATCTAGAGGGAATATTCTCTTCTGAGAAACCACTTCGTTCTATTCTATTTCTCAACTGAACACTAAAACAGCTCTTAGGTGTGGAACCATTCCGTACCATTCCCACTTTACATTGGATATATTGTTGTGGGGTGCCAAAGAACGTTTCAGGAAGCTCTGGTGGTTGAAGGAAACATCGAAGATTAACGGATGAGATGCCGCAGCAACAGGATATATGTTGCAAGAAATAGAACGTGCCATCTAAAAACAAGAACGTTGCCAACAATCCGAATTAAACAGTCATCCTGAAACTCCAGCATCACACAATCCGAACAGTGTTCCAATAAAAGAATAGGACAAAAGGGACGAGGACAACAGTCAGGTCAAGCAGCGGAACAGCTGAAGTTTCAGTTCCTATTTCTTTTCATTAACTTGGTTGTTATGTATGGGTGCACCCATATAGGCCTTCTGCCATTGTTTGGCAATATGACACTTGAATTCAATCAGGCGGAAAGTACATCCCATATAATACACCCCACATAGTAGAACAGGAACAAAGATACATGCGATGCGGCGACGATGGCTCCAATATCTTCCACCTGGAGACTTGCAGCATCAGCCCATCGCGTACTTTTGGGTCCAGCTCCTCGCGGTGGACTCATACTTCACGCGGTCGCTCTTGTACATGTGTGCGATCTCCGGAACCAACGGGTCGTCAGGGTTTGGGTCCGTTAGCAGAGAACAGATTGAAAGGAGTACCTGTAAATTAGTGGCTTATGAGAACTGGGAAACCAAAGTGTTTCATGTACTTTGCCTAGGCTGTAAACGAAGAATCAATTCACCTTGGAAACTGTCAATGCAGGGCTCCATTGCTCCTTCAAGATATCAAGACATATGCTCCCGTTACTGTTGATATTTGGATGGAAAACCTTTGTCTTGAATGCCACCTACAAAATTACTTTCATCAGAATTATAAACTATAGCTAAACATCATTTCAGATACACTTGTAAAAACATTTGGCCAAGCACAATAGACTTTGCAAAGAATATGTTAGTGCTCCAATCTAACCATTGCTTGCAGCAATTTATGTGTGTATATTTTATCTAAACAAAGAACGTGTGCTGGCACATTGAACAACATAAGCGATAAACCCCTCCTAGTCAACCTTTCCACGACAAGAAGTATTCATGAGCATGTAACACACATCTGAATCCCATTCTCAAGTGTTTCATTTGCTACTTAACAAGACCTGACATTATTGCTTCAGTGACCTCAATAACCACCAATTGACCACCATTAGAAAAATTAAGAAGATATTTGTTATGCAACCAAGGACTCACTGTGAGTTGGGATAATACAAGCTTGTGGTACACACGTGAATTGAAACATAACAGAATGGAGAAGTTGCTTAACCATCTTAGTAGTTAAGCATACATGCATTTATGCAAATGACGACACCTTACTGTCTTGTATCAGTTCTTTGGCGAACTTCAAATGCTACAGAACGATTGTATACTCCTACGAAAACAATGTTCGGAATATTGCATGCAGTGCACCCGAAAGGATTCTTGACACCATACCTTGGGTGGCTTGAATGGGTAGTCCGGTGGGAAGTGGATAGTAACCAAAAAGACGCCACCAGCATATGGGCTTTCTGTTGGACCCATAATAGTTGCTTGCCAGTGGAACATATCTTCTGCCACAGGACCTGTTGGGTGGGAAAAAACACATGTTTTAGCCAGACATTAAGGCCTCAATCTGAATTCTGGTAATAATGCTATTTAACACATTGGAGTAAGATGATAATATTACAGTGGAGCAGGGAACCGATAACAGCATGACGTGTGATGAAATAATAAACTGCTACATAATTTTAGATGACGGAATAGTTCATAATCATTTTAAGTGCCTGTCAGACGCTAGCGGCAAAAAAAATGCAAGTCTGTGGCTGCTGGGATTCGAGCCCAGGTCTCCACGGCCACAACGTGGAATTCTCACCACTAAACTACAGCCACTTTGTTGTAACTAAGCAGACAGATTATGACCATCTTTAGTAGGAGTAGCAGGCATTTGGTCCATTGCCACAGTTTTGTCATGCCATAAGCCAACAAAACCAATCATGGTTATCGGTCAGGCAAACTGGGGTCTAAGCAGGCTGCAAACTTGCAAGAACAGCACTGCTTTGTATGCAACTGTAAGGTGATGCGAGTTGCCCTCCCTTTCAGATCCTAAATAAGCACCGCTCACCCAATTCACGCAATTAGATGCCCAATCGCCAATCAATCGGTAGATCTAGAGACGGCACCCGTATATATAGGGGGCTACGAAGCGCATCCGACACCAGGGAATCTCGTATTAATTAAGAAGTAAAAACAGCAGGAACAGTATACTAACAACTAGTAGCAATAAATAAGTAGATCTGGCAGTAAAACTACCTGCGCTGCAGGAGGTGGGGGGATCCCTCTGCAGATCCTTGAGCTCCTTGAGGATCCGCTTGGACGCCATGGAGCCGAGGGCTAATCAGCAGCGCGGGCTTGGCAACTTCCGATGGAAATCGAGAGGAAAGTGAGGAAGAAGTAGAACGGAGGGGATAAATCAACGGGGGCGCGTGTATAAGTAGAGGAAGGGGTTGGCGTGCGGCCGGGGGAAGGAGATTGGGTTGGGTTCGGGTTGGATTGGAGCGGAGGAGGATGGTCACTGCACGCGCACGCGCACGGGTGGGTGGGAGCGCGGTCTCCGGAACCGGAAGCTTCTGGCCTGGATGCAGCACGCGGTATTGACGTCGACTCGGGCGCCTTGACACTGCTACGGTGGCCGGTTGCGGGTCGGTCGCGAACTTTGGGTACGCCCGGCGGGTCAGTCGCCAACGAATCTAAAACAAAACATCTTCCGTTTTGAAGTACTCGTACTCCCTCCGTCCAGAAACAAGTCGAAGGATTTTTTTTTTACTGGAAATTTCATGGTTGCTCTTGTCGAGATTAGCACGTATCTGGCGCGTTTTAGTATACAGATGTATGTTAGATAAACTCAAGTCATTTATTTCCGGACGAAGAGCCTAGTTTATTTTTTCTTAAAAAAAGATTTCCCTGGATTTTCATTAAAAAAACTAAAGTTCGCTAGACGTACAAAGTGTCAGTCAAACAGCATTTCCTCCACCCCAGGTTTGCAACCAAAAATATAAAACGAGAGGAAAAAGAAGGATAAAGAGGAACTACATTTGGAGATAACAATATATGGATATCCCTCCTCGGCCAAAAAGTGAATTAAAGATCAACTAGGAACTAAATGTATCTTCTCGCTCATCTTCAATGATGTGCCATTGCCACCTTCTAGTCAGATTTCCCTAAGCTCCAATTTGATTCACCGTGCTATCCACGGAATAGCGCCTCTGCATTGTGCTGAAATGTCTATTGTCACTATTTTCAAGAGGTTACTATTGGTGATGAGTCTGTGCTTTGTGTCATGTTTCGTCTCTCAAGAGCTCCACCATTGAATCTAGCACCAAAATCAGAATAACCAAAATTGGCTCAGCCGATAATTTTTATTAAAACAAGCAAGATTGCTTCCCATACCCAAAAAACAGCCGTTACACCAACAATTACCAAATTACTCTTTTTCTCATTGCTTCTTGACCAGACTATTATGCATTGGTCAACATCCATAAACTAACGGTTAATGCTAGAAACACAGCTATTTTTGAAACACCGACTTTCGAAAAATAATTTCTCAAAGCATTTCGAAAGATTCTACTTCTTATCTCATTCTAATTTAAATGATTTCGAAAATGGTTACTTCTATCTCTCGTCCAAATTTCAAACATACGGAATTCAAACAAATAGGACCTAGAACCATGTGAAGACAATGATAACAAGATAAAGAGAAGCAACTATAGCAAACACAAGTAGACTATAAGATCGCCCTACCAGCGGAATCCTCGTGACTAGAAGAATCAAAGGCTACACTATCGAGAAGCGTTCAATGATTCAGCGAAGGCATCATATACAAGATAGGGAACCAGACCACAGTAACATGATATCTAGGTTCAATAGTTCTAAGATAGGATTCCCCTATATCGCGAGTAGTTAACTCCTTGGTCCCTATAGTATGTCGTGTATGCTTGCCTAGTGCATAATATGTTGCTTGATGTGTGTTGTTTACATTTCTAGGTTAGGAAGATCACTGCGACCCCAAATCGCTCGGTTTGCCTTGTATGTATGTTCTGGCTTGATTGGCCCAAGTCAATTGTGTTTTGAGAATCGATACACGCCCTAGAAATTCAGGCACCCTTTGCGAGTTGCCACTATCAAAACCCCCTACTAACATAGAGCATAGAACCAGGAGTAGATAAGAAGAGAGTTTGATAAGACCCTGAGGTTCGACAACATCAAGTTAGAACCACTTGAAAATTTCTCGCCGATAGGATGGCATACTTCGTCAAACTCACTTCTCAAGACTCGTCACCAACACTGCACTCCATTATTCACCTGCCAACAAGAGAAAGAGTCCCATCGAAGCTGGAAGTCTACCACCGAAAGATCCCCACCATCCATAAGAAACCACAATACTTGCCAACCAAGACAAGAAGTGAAGACCTTACTAACTAACCTTCGGCATATTAGAGCTTCCAACAACCCCAAAATACTAACTAGTTATTCAACCCCTCTGCCCAAAATGACAGGAAGTTCCTCACTAGAAGGCCAGAATACTCTAGAATCCTGAAGACAAGGATGCATGAAGACAACAAGTCTACTCCACCATCAAGCAGAAGCAAAGCAAAGCGTTCAAGTAAAGACAACTCCTTTGAAGTTGGATGCCTATACTCTATCTAAAGACTCGCAGGAAGTGTCGCTAACCACTAACCTGCCCAGAGTTAACTCCTTGAAGCTTCGTTAGGAAACCACCCCCGACAAGGTTTTTCGCAGCAGGGAGTCACTCCAAGACCTCAAATCAAATCCTTGGGAGATACAACCTTATTTCGCATCACGTTAGCACTCCAAGATGAAAGATCTGAATCATCCACGAAAACCCATAGTGAAGCTCTAAGATGGAAAGACTGCACAGTCTTTCCACTCAATTCTAGAAGATCGCCTACCGTAAGATACTCTAGGAAGATTTCCAACCCGATGTTTTTCTCCAATGCATGAATTCGAGAGTCCTCAGTGGGAAAACAATAGAAGATAGACCTCGACAACAATGTCAGAATCCTACTCAACCTTCGTAGTACCCAAGACGCTCAGAATCAAGATAGCAAGAACACCTGAAGTCGACAAGACTACCCTCCAACGAGTATGAAGCAACCTAAGGAGACAATAATTACTGAAGATTTTACGAAGCCCTCTACTACTTCAGCTGAAGACCCACCTAAAGGACCTCCGATCCACTAACCTCCTCGGATTGGGAAGCGTTAGAAGGTCTAGGTATTCAACTACTCCGATAGGCTAAGTACCAATAAAAGTAGTATATGAGCCTTGTAGGACTTAGTTCGCGGACATCATTTGAAGGTTTCAACTACAGAAGGAAGATTGCGATGGTCATCTAACATCCTCTGATGACTCCAAGAAGGAAGAACATGCACTATACTTGAGCTACCCTAGTTTAACCCTAAGGTTCCCACAAAAATAGAATAACCATCCGCCCGAAACAACCTCAGGAGTTTTAACCCTAAGTCGTTGAATAGGATACGATAAGCCCCTAAGGAAATGCAATGGATCTCTATAGAAAGGACATCAAGCTATATAGATTCTATCCTCAAAAGGGTACTTCGTGAAGTTCCATTTAGACATAGTTCGCCCAGCCTTAGCCCTCGAGATATCGAGTCCGAACAGAAAAGAAGATCATCCTTCGCAACCAGGTCTAGAACTTGCTCAACTCTCGTGCACCCAAGAACATGGAAGTTCAACTCTACCGACAAAGTAACCATGTCCGAAGATGAAGTCCATAAGCTAGTATGCTTGAGACACATAGTATTACCCTTGACTCAAAATCCCTTAACCTTACTCTCCCAAATCTCGGGACGAGATTCTTTTAAGGGGAAAGGTCTATAACACCCCACTTTCAGCAACCCTGATTAGTTGTTCAAAATGCAAAAAACCAGGGGAAAAACACTTTTTCTTGTTTAGTGATGTAGAGTTTGCTTGCTTTTTGATTTGTGCTTATGCATATGAATGTGTAGTTGATGACATACTCCACTACTTTCCCCTTAGTTTAGAAAAGCTACTTAAAAAAACTGTCTTAGATCACTTTGCACATTCTAAAATGTTCTGGTATTTCAAAACATGAGCCAAGATGCCCCTGCAACAACAATAATTTTCCTAACTTATATTAACAAATTTTTGGAGATCTACATGATATAATCTCCTTATGTTTTCAAGACAGAATCTCCAAATGATCTTACCTCTAGGTTTTACAAAACCCTTTATAAAACCTTTTGAACTCTACTCTTGGTCTATACTGACTCCCACATATTCAACGATGACTCTAGTGATCGTGTGAACCATTAACATTGTAACCAATTCCTTGCAACATAGGTAAAAACCCTTTGTTACTTCCGTCCATTTTGAACTTTTTCAAAATCTTGTCAAGGTATGTACTTTGCCATAGCCCAATTAGGCGGCTTGATCTATCTCTATATATTTTGATGCCAAGTATATATGCTACTTCACCGAGGTCCTTCATTGAAAAACTACTGTTCAAATAATCCTTTACACTCTTCAAAAGTTCTATATCATTTCCAATCAGCATTATGTCATCCACATATCAAATTAGAAATGCCATAGAGCACCCACTCACTTTCTTGTAAATATAAGCTTCTCCATAAGTTTGGACAAATCCAAACCCTCTGATGACTTCATCAAAATGGAGATTCCAACTCCGGGATGCTTGCATCAGTCCATAAATGGATCGCTGAAGTTTGCATACCTTGTTAGCATCCTTAGGATCAATAAAACCTTTGGGTTGTACCATGTACAACCCTTTCTCAATGTTTCCATTAAGGAACGTGGTTTTTACATCCATCTGCCAGATTTCATAATCGAAAAATGCAGCAATTGCTAACTTAATCCAAACTGACTTTAGCATCGCTATAGGAGACAAAAAATCATCATTGTCAACTCCTTGAATTTGCCGGAAACCTTTTTCGACAGTCGAGCTTTATAAATAGTCACATTACCGTTAGCGTTTGTTTTCTTCTTAAATATCCATTTATTCTCAATGGCTTATAGTCATGAGGTAGGTCCACCAAGGTCCAAACTTGGTTTTCGTACATAGATCCTATTTCGGATTGCATGGATTCTAGCCATTTGTTGGAATCCAGAATCACCGTCGCTTCCTCATAGGCCACATGGTCATCATTTCCATCTACCATGAAATTTGTGACGGGATTACCATACAGTTCATGAGTTGCATGTGTCCTAGTTAACCTGCGAATTTCGGCAGTGTTCTCTTTAGGAGTTTCATGATCATTATCATTAGTTCCCACTTCATTTGGTGAAGTTAACACTAGAACATCTTCTAACGCTATGCCGCTCACCATTTCTGACGAAGCACTATTTGCCATTCCATGAAAAGAAGGTTCAATAACCTTGTCAAGTTCTACCTTTCTACTTATCACACCTTTCAAGAGAAACTCCTTCTCTAGAGAGGATCCATTCTTGGCAATGACAAATTTTGCCTTTGGATCTATGATAAAAAGTATACCCAATTGTTTCCTTAGGGTATCCTATAAAGACGCATTTTTTCGCTTTGGGTTCGAGTTTATCAGGTTGAAGTTTCTTCACATAAACATTGCACCCCCAAACTTTTAGAAACAATAACTTAGGTTTGTTGCAGCACCATAATTCATACGGTGTCGTTTCCATGGATTTAGATGGATTGCTATTTAAAGTGAATGCGGTTGTTTCTAGTGCATATTCCCAAAATGGCAAGTCTGTGAGATACATCATAGATTGAACCATATCTAATAATATATGATTATAACATTCTGAAACACCATTTCACTATGGTGTTCTGGTAGGTGTGAGTTGTGAAACTATTCCACATTGTTTCATGTATATGCTAAACTCGTAACTTAGATATTCACCTTGATGATCGGATCACAGAAATTTAATCTTTTTGTTACGATGATTTTCCACTTCACTCTAAATTCCTTGAACTTTTCAAAGGTTTCAGACTTGTGTTTCACCAAATAGATATATCCATATCTAGTAAAATCATCTGTGAAAATAACAAAATAACGATAACCTCTGCACGTCGACACACTCATTGGTTCACACACATATGAATGTATGATTTTCAGTAAGTCTGTCGCTCGTTCCATAGAACCAAAAAACGAGGTCCTAGTCATCTTGCCTATAAGGCATGGATCACATGTCTAAAATGATTCATAATCAAGTGATTCCAACAATCCATCGGAATGGAGTTGTTTCATGCATTTTAAACCAATATGACCTAGGCGGTAGTGCCACATATATGTTGTGTTATCATCATTAATTTAATTCCTTTTGCATCCACAAAATAAAAATGTGTATTACTATCAAGATCCAAAAGAAATAAACCTTTCTTCAAAAGCGCATGACCATAAAAGATATTCATATAAATGGAACAACCATTATTCTCGGATTGAAACAAATAACAGTCTTACAATAAACACTGTCTGGAAATAATGTTCATGCTCAACGCAGGCACTAGATAACAATTATTTAGGTTTAAGACTAATCCCGATGGTAACTGAAGTGGCAGCGTTCTGATGGCCATTGCCGACACGCATCGTCACTTCATCCTTTTGCTAGTTGATGCTTGTTCTGCAGCCCCTGTTTCGAGTTACATATATTAGCAACTGAACCAGTATCAAATACCCAAGTGCTACTTCGAGTACTAGTAAGGTACACATCAATAACGTGTATATCGTATATACCTTTGTTCACTTTGCTAGCTTTCTTGTCAGCCATATACTTGGGGAACTTGCGCTTCTGGTGCCCCATGTTCTTGCAATAAAAGTACTCAGGCTCAGGCTTTAGGTCATTCTTGTTCTTCTTCTCAGGTGTGACCACATACTTGCCACCCTTCTTGAAGTTACCCTTCTTATTGCCTTTCTTGCCTTTCTAGAAACTAGTGTTCTTATTAACCATCAACACTTGATGCTACTTTTTGATCTCTACTTCAGCAGTTTTCAGCATCGAAAGAAGCTCAGGTAGTAACTTATTCATGCCTTGCATATTATAGTTTATCACAAAGTTCTTATAACTTTGTAGGAGTGATTGGATAACCCTATGAATTCCTAGAGCTACAAGTTTATTGGCGTACCCAGACATTTTAAGTACGTGCTTGCTAATGGAGATGTTCTCTTCCATCATGCATCTAAAGAACTTTTCAGAAGCTTCATAAATCTCTATGGAAACATGGTTATCAAAATCATTCTCAATTCAACCATTGTATCATAGGCATTGCTGAGCAAGAAATGCTTTTGAAGCTCAGGCTCGAGCCCATATAGTATACCACAATGAACTAAGTGGTGATCCTTCTGACGAGTGAGATAAACATTTTTATCACCATCAGGAGCATCTTCAGCAGGAGGGGGTCCTAGAGGTGCATCTAAAACATAGTTCCTTTGAGAAGCCGAGAGGAGTATCCACAGATTAAGGGCCTAGTCGGTAAAGTTTCTACCATTGGTGCTAAGTTTCTCTTTCTCCATGAATACATTGAATTGAAAGTAGGTGGTGCCTTGTACAACATATTTGTAAAGACTATTTAGACTAAGTTTATGAAATATTGAGTTCAAACTAACTCAAAATTACAACTAGAACTCCCACTCAAGAACAACATCCCTATAGTTGTTTTGGTGATTGCACGAACCAAATTCACTACACCACAACCGATCATCACGTGAAATGGTGTAGCTTCAAAGGAGAACATCGAGATGTTCATCATATCATTCATATGACTTGTGCTTTACCTTTCAGTTCGTGTTCCGAGGCCATGTCTGTACATGCTATGCTCGCTAAGTAGAACTTTGGTAATCGTGTGTGTAAATCTGTCTTACACCGTTGTATGCGAACGTAGATTCTATCACACCCGGTCATCACGTGGTACTTCGAAACGATGAACTTTCTTAACGGTGCATACTAAAGGAAGAACACATGTTTATCTTGATATTTTAGTGATAGGGATCATCTTATAATGCTACCACCAAGTTCTAAGCTAGACATAAGCATAAATAAGATGCATAAAAGGGATAAATATCACATGATAAATGATGTGATATGATATGGTCCTTTATGGCACTTGATATCAATCTTGTGCTTCATGGTATGATCACCATCATTCCACCGGCATGGCTCCAAGTTCCATGATGCCACCATCTTGGTTGTTCTCCACTAATACAAATTACATGGAATTTCCATTTCTGGCATGCAGGCCTAAAAGAATAAAACAACCATATGGCTCTAGCCGGTCATCATCACTTATAAATGATGTCAATGCATACATAAAATTTGCAATAGTTTTACCATATCACATCAAATGCTGTGCAAAAACAAGTTAGACGCCTCTAATTTATTTTGCATATTTTACGTGGCTTTGGGCTTAAGAAGAATCATTCATCCTACAAACTTAAAACCATAATGGTGATAACCAAATTATTAACAACCCATTGTAAACTAGATCTTAGCTATAATAGAAGAGATAGACACCCGCTGGCCACTTGTGCAATACGAGTTTCATGTCAAGCATGGAACAAGTCTCATATGCGGGGACATGTAAAGTTAGTATGGCCCGCTTCACC
This sequence comes from Avena eriantha, assembly GCA_910589775.1. Classification (NCBI taxonomy): domain Eukaryota; kingdom Viridiplantae; phylum Streptophyta; class Magnoliopsida; order Poales; family Poaceae; genus Avena; species Avena eriantha. The sequence goes on from OU342746.1 coordinate 202,111,720, forward strand.
CCACTATGCCACTAAGATACAACATACACAAAAGTTTGCAATAACATGATAATCAACACCCACAACCATATGTGTTCTACTTGTAGAGAACATCTACGCATAGATATGGCTCTGATACCACTGAAGGGTCCACAACATACAAAACAAAAAATCCTACGATATGAATGCCAATTGCGCCAATATATAATCTAGTAGATGCTAGTTATGAGTAATAGGATAACTAGAATAACTTACCCTCGAAGACTGAAAGCTTTTACGAAAACTGATTTCATTGATGATGTAGTCGTTCACTTGCCAATCTCAAGATCAAGTAGAAGTTCGCCGCAACCCAGCAGTGTATCCGTCCTCAGGCACATGTCCAACTCCTGACAAACTCCACGCCTACTCTCCAGTAGAGCAGCGGAAGGAGTAGATAAATCTTTATCCAAAGAATCCAACAGAACATGTACTTCACTAATCCGAAGCCATGAGGAAATATGTACCCCAATAATAACCCACCTCGGGACAATGGGAACAGCGGCGGCTTCGGCACCGCCATCGGCTCGCTACACACCTTCACCGGACTCGGCACCAAGCACGATAAGAAGGTGCTCGCCCGCGTGGTCGCCATCAATGTAGTGACACAAGTCGACATCCCTCGCTTCCTCAACTGGTCCGAGCAGAGCATCACCTGGAGTCGTCAGGACCATGCGCCAAGGATCGAATACCCAGGGCGAGTCGCCCTGGTAGTCAGGCCCAAGGTGGCCCACTACTGGCTGCCCAAGACACTAATGGACGGTGGGAGCTCCATCAACATCTTGTACCTAGACACGTTCAAGAGGCTCCAGCTCCCAGAAGCAGCCATTGAGCCAACACTGACAACCTTCCACGGCATCGTCCCCGGTCGGAAGGCGTACCCGATCGGGAAAGTGACGCTGCCAGGCACCTTCGGCACTCCGGCAAACTACCGCACAAAAAGGATTATGTTCGAGCTGGTGAACTTCCGCATCCCCTACCACTGCGTCCTGGGCCGCCAGGTATTCGCAAAGTTCATGGCGACCCCACACTATGCCTACAACATGATGAAGCTCCCCGGGCCAAGCGGCACCATCACCGTCCATGGCAACCTCGACATGGCCGTGGAATGCGAGGACAAAGGAGCCGAGCTCGCCGACGCCGTCATCGCCGCGGAGACTGACCACACGGAGGAGCTCGTGAAATACGCGGGCAACATCAACAAGGACGACCCCACCATCCTGAAGAAACCAACCGCCGCGAACTCCATGTTCAAGGCGACCACGCACACCCGCACCATCGAGCTCGTCCCAGGCGACTCCAGCCAGACGGTCACCATTGGGGCGCACATGAGCCCCACATAGGAAAGCACGCTCATCGGGTTCCTCCGTGAGAACCGCGACATCTTCGCATGGAAGCCATCTGACATGCCAGGTGTCCCGAGGGAACTCGCTGAGCACAAACTCAACGCCGACCCCAAAGTGCGACCAGTAAAGTAGTCTCTACGGCCCTTCAATGAAGAGCTCCGTCGAGCAATCACCGAAGAAGTTCAGCGCCTGCTAGCCACAGGCTTGATCCGGCCAATCAAATACTCCAAGTGGCTGGCAAACCCAGTCCTAGTTCTAAAAAAGAACAACACATGGAGAATGTGCATCGACTACACCAACCTCAACAACGCCTGCCCGAAGGAGGAGTTCGTCCTACCGCGCATCGATCAGATCATCGAGTCGACCACGGGATCGGAGTCGCTGTGCTTCCTCGATGCTTACTCTGGTTACAACCAGATCAAGATGGCGGTCAAGGATGAGGAGAAGATGGCGTTCATTACGCCATTCGGCGCATTCTGCTACATGACCATGACGTTCGGCCTCAAGAACACAGGCGCCACATACCAGAGGTGCATGCAGGAGTGTCTAGCGAGCCAAATTGGCCGCAACATTCACGTCTACATCGACGACGTGGTGGTAAAATCCACCCGCCAGGACGACCTGCTCGCCGACCTAGACGAAACCTTCGCAAACCTGCGGAGGTACAACATCAAGCTGAACCCCGGGAAATGCACCTTCGGCGTCCCCACCGGACAACTCCTCAGATATGTAATCTCCAAGCGAGGCATCGAAGCCAACCTTGTAGGGGTTCCGCGCATAAAAACAATAAATTTTACTTTACGCCCCTGAACCCCTGAAGCTGCCAGGACCTATCTATTAGTAATACAGTAATGGGAGGGGCTTTTCGCGAACTTACCCTTGAAGACCGAAAAGCATTGGCAACGCTTAGGAGAGCGTGGTTGATGTAGACGAGCCGAAGCCGACCTCAAGGTCGTGATGAAGTCCTTGCGCTCCTTCTGGCTCCAACGACTTGAGTGCCTCAAGTGCGACACCTCGCGGGGAGTTACACACGTCCGGTGCCTGACGATGACTCCCGCTTCCCCGATCCAGCAGCAGTTGCGGAAGTAGAGCTCCCAGATCCGAATCCCGCAGCACGACGGCGCTCCGCGGTGAAGATGTCTCTCGCTCGCGCAGTCCAGACTTGGGACTACGGTCACAAGAGAGAGAGGGGGAGAGAGAAAATATCAATTAGAGGTCCTCCCAAAAGTGGGGAGACCTTTATTGATTATTGGGTGTATTTTTCTAGGCCAAATACCCCACTATATATAGGGGGAGGGGAGGTACTACCTCCCCTCAAGTCCCGTGGTGGGACTAAAGGAGAGGAGGGGGAGGGGAGGCCACCGGCCAGCCCCTAGTGGGCCCCGCGCGGGGGGCTAGGCCTAGCCGGCCAGCCCCTTGCCCCTTCTCCCTCTCTCCTTTCCCTAATGGGCCTTCTCCCTTTGGAAATTGGCCCATTAAGCTTTTTTGACCTTTAATTGATTTTATCTTTATTAAATAATTATGAATAAATGATTAAATCAATATTTAACATTCATTCACACATTATCTAATCTCCGTGGTCATGGAACACCTTTCACCTCCACTCCGGACATCCTCTGGACTTACCGAAACCCTTCCGGTTTTCTCTCTTCTTTTCTTCGGTGATTCTACCGATCCTATAAATGTTGTCTAAGCATCATCAAGCCCTTATGCGTGATACCCCACGGTTCGGGAACACTCCAGACATGGTCGGGACACTCCCGCACCAATGATTGATAGAGGGACCTGGATGGCCATGTGACCCCTGTGCGTTCCACGAAGATCTTTCGTCGTTTGAACCGGGACAGTCGTGTCTTATTCCCTTTGTCATTCGATACTTGCATTGTGCGAGATCTGATCATTGACATCACCATGTCGTGTTCAATCTTGTTACTGAACGATGCGCAACTATTGGATATAACTTCTCCGAGTGGGCCCTTGAGTATCTTTCCGTCACATGGACGGACAAATCCTGCTCTTGACATATATTGCCTCTACGGTTTCTTCTGAATACCTGAACACACCTTTATAACCACCGTTTCACCAGATGGAATTTGATGCTATCTAAGCACTCTCGGGAGACAGTGATTGATATAGCCTCACGGTCTAAGGAATAGTCTACGAGGATCCATTTCTAATCATCGTAACTTGAACTTCGCGACATGATCGGGTCACGATGTTTAGGTTGGGTATTGGTTCGTCATCTCATTCTCCGAATGAGATGACCTCATTTCCAACTGACATAAATGCCACATGATCAGGAAACATGATCATCCGTTGACCAATGAACCAGTGACTAGAGTTTCACTAGGAACCCCTTGTTGTTTATATATCACACGTGTATTGATGTTTCCACTCAATACAGTTATAGCATGATATAAAACTTAATCATAAACTATATGAAATATGATAATAGTCCTTACTACTATTTGTCTCTAGGGCATATTTTCAACAGTCTCCCACTTGCACTAGAGTACAAATACACTAGCTGCATTTGTTCTCAATCATTGGCACCATGTTACCGGTACCCTGAACATGCTTGCTCATGGAAGAGGTTGAGTCTTGGGTCTGTACTTTACAGTCCCAAATCCTTTGCAACTTACTAATGTCACCTTTATTGACATTAATACTTTATCATCAGATGATAGCATCTGTGTGTATGCATCGTTGCTATGGTAGTAGAGCGAGGCCTGATTCCAGGAGCCTATAGTGACGTTAGATCAACCTCGAGGGCTTTCTCATGGGCACTGTGCCCTGGGACACATCATTCTATGTTAAAAGCGAACTAGCCCCATCATAACATTATACAACACTTTAGATGGTACCCTTATCTATTATTATAAATGTATTCATCGAAATACTAGAGCACTCTGTGCAACTTTCGATGTTTTGTTCACCTCGCTTCCTATTTGACTTTAATTGGTATCTACAGGAGTTTCCAAATTATTGCCTTATAACATAACTCTTTATGCTTTAAGATATGTCATCCTTTATGGATTTGGAAATAATGTCCAGAGTTCTCTACTAGACACTACGGACAAACTTAGCTCAACATTTTGTGATTCGAACTTAATACTTTTAAACGTTCCTTATTGGATCACATATTATGCTAAGTTGTCATCATGGTTTACTAAGATAGAACCTATGTCTTAACATAGTAGATGACGATCATCCTTTTCTTTCTTTCAACCATTGATGCTAAACTCAACACTATTCCTAATTTGAGTTATTAAGGACCAGTTCCTTAATTATCTTCTATTCTGAAACCCTTTTCAGAATCACTTAAGGAATACTACATAATATCATAATACACCTATTATCAACTTCTACATCTTATAAATCATTATTTATAAGTATTTGCGCTTTCATTCTTAACATACTTAAGAATTAGTCCTATAAGCTCCCACTCAAAATATGTTCCTACATATTTGAATTTGAGACTTATATTGCTCCCATTTAAAATATGTCAATCACATATTGTTTCAGGAAGACTTTCATAGCTCCCACTCAATTTTATGCAAATTGCATATCTCCTTACTACTTTGAACAACTTCAAAAAATCCTTTCATCAAATATCAAACTTGGAGATTTACTATGAGATACTAGTACTTTACTACTTTTAAATCCACTAGACATTTAGCACATATGAATCAAATTCATTTGAATTCATCCAATACTTGACAAATTGTGCTTTTGTCATTCACCCCTTTTTCCTACTATGGCTTTGCAGTCATTTGGGAAAATTCCAAGTAACCCCTTTACTTGTGAGATTCAACAACGAATTGCTTTCTAATCTCAAGGGAATTTTGCTTTTAGGATTTATCATAATTTAGTTTACCATTATTTCCTTTGTAGTTCGTAGGTATGTCATGTTTCAAAATCATGACAAATGATTCACAAATGTCTCCATACAAGATATGGATTTACATTTTGAATCCTACTTCATGAAGTGAAAAACAATAGTGGAGGGAAAACACAATGATCAAAATCATTGATTCTTTCCTTCCGTGAAGAGAATCGTTCAGGAATGCGGTCCGTTGCGCTTCTCAACACTCTGATGCAGGGTTTTGAATCCTCATCGTGTTTTACACTAACTTCCATTTGCTCCATAATTGGGAAACATCACTAGAAGTGAGCTTTCTCAAGAATGCACTAAAATCCAAGCAATACGAATCTTGCTTTCCTTTTGGTTTGAGCTATGGGTTTTGTATTCAAAGTTTCCAATGAATACTCTACAAGGACTTATTCGCTATAGTTTTGGTTATATCGAATAACCCCAAAACTTTCACGAATTCAAATGGTTCACCAATTCTACTTGAGTGCTAACTATTTCTAACTAATGGTCTCTACATATACACTACAACGATTTATTTGGTGCCTTCTATTTAACCCCCTTTGATATGTAATATCTCATTGTGATGCTTCGCATTTTGACGTTTCAAAACACTTTGCATTCCACAATTTCTTTTATGCCATTCTTATAAAGTTGAATTTCATTACTATTGATCAAATCATAGCAATTTGATTCTCTTTTATATTTATACCCTTTGTTGATGAAACATTTTGATCAATCAAATAGTTTCATATTCATGTTTCCTTTGGTAAACTACTTTACACATTTAAACAATCATTTAACGATAATTACCATTTTCGTTAAAACACAATACATCGAATTTGTATTTACTTTTAACAATTCTTTAAACACTTTGTATTCAAGTAATACACGGTGTTCAAGTTATTTTGCCGAACTTAGGCATGATTTATATGTGAGAAGAAATTGAATGACTTTCACATATTATCACATAACTTTGAATTTAAACAATGGTTTCATTCATTAATGAAATATCATTAAGTTGGGTATTTTTTAAACAAGGCATTTTAATGTTTTACAAATGTTCATTCATTATCAATTAGTTTCAAACAATAAGGATAATTCACAAGTAATCGAACAAGATATGAACACGAATAGAAATCATTCATAAAAGCAGAACAACTGTTTGTTACAACCTCATATGAATAACCGTCTCACGAAGTGTGAGACAAACTAAAGAAGTTCACAATCTCTTGATTACAAAAATCATCCTAAACACAAACTAAGTGATAAATGTCGAGGGAGAGTGTCGTCGGCTGTCATCATCATGCTCGCCATCAACACGCAATGTCACCTCCTCTCCAGCAAGCACCTCTCATGCAGAAGGACCTGTTTTCATTAAAACAGAACAAGTATCATATACTTAACACTGCAATGTGTTTGCAAGATTATAACATTTATAAAAGTGTATATCAAATATATACCTTTGTCGTCGATGACCTGAGCGACATCTGGTTCAACCAACACATTCCTGAGATGTGTCATGAACCGGTGGAACTCCATTTCCGTGTCGCCCCTCAAAGCGCAAGTCCTGACTTGTGCTTGGTAGCTTGGTGGCAGCGACCGCACCACAATAGCATTTGCAAAAGAGCCTGAAATCCAGACGTCCAGGAAGTATGCTGGCCTCATGTACACATCATGCATGTGCTGCAAGTCGCTGTCTAGTGACGAGTTCTCCTCCATCTTAATGGAGAGGAAGTCTCCCATCAACTCATGCTCCCAGATGCGTGTCTGCTCCACGAAATGTGTCCTAAGCTACAACATTACCGAACGAGGGTTGACATCACCCACGAAAGGCCACAGCTCGTCCACCATTCTGAAACGCATCACAACTGAACTATAGGAGGCCATCTCACGACGGAGATAGCGGTCTTTCTGCTCCTCTGGGGTCTCAAGGTCCGTGGACAGATCCAAATCCATCTCGTCGAGTATGTAGTCGACCACGTCGTTCTTGCTAAGGAGAACATGGAGACTGGCAACCCAAATGGAGAAGTTCGATCCATCTAAACTGAGCTTCTCTCCTTCTAACCATTCAATTGTCAACACGAAAGGTCCCATCCACATTTATAATTGCAAAAGGAATTTAGACTAAGTTTATAATTAAATGAGTTAATAATAACTCCACTCAGAAACACCTATCCCCAATGAGGGTTCCTAGTGATAACAGGACCCATATCAGCCACATCTCCCCCGATCATCACGGCCATCAATGTGGGTTCAAGGGTGGACGCTAAACGTCGGTCACATCAGTCATGCGACTCGTGCTCGATCTTTCGACCATCCATGTTCTGAGGCCACGCTTCTCTAGCGTGATAGGCTTGCCAACTCAACCTTAGTGTATTCGATGTGCAACATGGCTTACACCCACTTTATGCGAACGTAGATATGTATGACACCCAGGCCTGTCACCCTGGATCACCTCATACCAAAGAACTTTCTTGGTGGTGCACACTAAGGGGGAACACAATCGTTGGTTATTTTAACAGGGATCATCTTATTAGGCTACCGTCGAGTATCTAATACTAGCACACAATAAGACATACAAACAATAACATTGAATGTAAATGCTATGTGATATGGTCCTCCACGTCGTGATCTCCATCCGCCGTCACCGGGTTTCGGCGCCAGGGTTCTGGCGCCGTAGACACCAGGGTACTAGTGTCATTCCGGCGTGGTAGTCCGTCACCTCCGTGACTATCTACTACTACGTAACAAAAGGTAATCACTTTAACTTTGCCACAACCATATCACAAAGCAACGCCCCCCTGCAAAACAAAGTTAGATGCCTCTACTTTATATTTGCATGTTTTACGTGGCTGAATGGGCTTTCGCACAAGAACCGTTCTTACCTACAAACTTTCAGCACAACGCTGATCAAGTAGTTGTCTCTACTACACCCCTTTAGGGGCCCTCCGTTGCAAATGGTATACCAACTAATGCGAGAGAGACAAACACCCCCCTAAGCCACTTTATACGGTACAAGCCGTATGTCAAGCGTGGACCAGTCTCGCGAATGAATGCATAAAGTCGGTTGGGGGCCGCTTCATCAAGCATTGCTGCGGTATACACAAGTACACGTGGGAGGGTAACAACTAAAATATCAACGCCCACACGCTACATCTCGTGTGTTCTACCCATACTAGCATTACTACGCATAGATCTAGCTCTGATACCACTGTAGGGGTTCCACGCATAAAAACAATAAATTTTACTTTACGCCCCTGAACCCTTGAAGCTGCCAGGACCTATCTATTAGTAATACAGTAACAGGAGGGGCTTTTCGTGAACTTACCCTTGAAGACCGAAAAGCGTTGGCAACGCTCAGGAGAGCGTGGTTGATGTAGACGAGCCGAAGCCGACCTCAAGGTCGTGATGAAGTCCTTGCGCTCCTTCTGGCTCCAACAAATTGAGTGCCTCAAGTGCAACACCTCGCGGGGAGTTACACACGTCCGGTGCCTGACGATGACTCCCGCTTCCCCGATCCAGTAGTAGTTGCGGAAGTAGAGCTCCCGGATCCGAATCCCGCAGCACGACGACGCTCCGTGGTGAAGATGTCTCTCGCTCGCGCAGTCTAGACTTGGGACCACGGTCACGAGAGATAGAGAGAGGGGGAGAGAGAAAATATAAATTACAGGTCCTCCCAAAAGTGGGGAGACCTTTATTGATTATTGGGTGTATTTTTCTAGGCCAAATACCCCACTATATACAGGGGGAGGGGAGGTACTACCTCCTCTCTAGTCCCGGGGTGGGACTAAGGGAGAGGAGGGGGAGGGGAGGCTGCCGGCCAGCCCCTAGTGGGCCCCGCGCGGGGGGCTAGGCCCAGCCGGCCAGCCCCTTGCCCCTTCTCCCTCTCTCCTTTCCCTAATGGGCCTTCTCCCTCCGGAAATTGGCCCATTAAGCCTTTTTGACCTTTAATTGATTTTCTCTTTATTAAATAATTATGAATAAATGATTAAATCAATATTTAACATTCATTCACACATTATCTAATCTCCGTGGTCATGGAACACCTTCCACCTCCACTCCGGACATCCTCCGGACTTACCGAAACCCTTCCGGTTTTCTCTCTTCTTTTCTTCGGTGATTCTACCGATCCTATAAATGCTCTCTAAGCATCATCAAGCCCTTAAGCGTGATACCCCACGATTCGGGAACACTCCAGACATGGTCGGGACACTCCCGCACCAATGATCAACAGAGGGACCTGGATGGCCATGTGACCCCTGTGCGTTCCACGAAGATCTTTCATCGTTTGAAGTGGGACAGTCGTGTCTTATTACCTTTGTCATTCGATACTTGCATTGTCCGAGATCAGATCATTGACATCACCATGTCGTGTTCAATCTCGTTACTGAACAATGCTACTTAACTCGTCCCGACAAGTGATATCCCCGTGATCTAATCACACGCTGCACAGCTATTGGATATAACTTCTCCGAGTGGGCCCTTGAGTATCTTTCCGTCACATGGACGGACAAATCCCGCTCTTGACATATATTGCCTCTAGTGTTTCCTCTGAATACCTGAACACACCTTTATAACCACTGTTTTACCAGATGGTGTTTGATGCTATCTAAGCACTCTCGGGAGATAGTGATTGATATAGCCTCACAGTCTAAGGAATAGTCTACGAGGATCCATTTCTAATCATCGTAACTTGAACTTCACGACATGATCGGGTCACGATGTTTAGGTTGGGTATTGGTTCATCATCTAATTCTCCAAATGAGATGACCTCATTTCCAACTGACATAAATGCCACATGATCAGGAAACATGATCATCCGTTGAGCAATGAACCAGTGACTAGAGTTTCACTGGGAACCCCTTGTTGTTTGTATATCACACGTGTATTGATGTTTCCACTCAATAAAGTTATAGCATGATATGAAACTTAATCATAAACTATATGAAATATGATAATAGTCCTTACTACTATTTCTCTCTAGGGCATATTTCCAACAAACCCCACCAAAATCGACACCATCGCGTGACTCGGGAAACCCAGTGCCTGCGCGATGTCTAGAAGTTGGCAGGGCGAGTCGTGGCTCTCAGTCGCTTCATCCCCCGACTAGGAGAGAAGGCAATGCCCTTCTACCGCCTGATGCGCAAGAACCCCATGTTCCAATGGGACGCGGAGGCTGACGACGCACTCAAAGCAATCAAAGAAGTGCTACTCGCAGCCCCACTACTCGCTGCTCCACTTGACAAAGAGCCAGTGCTCGTTTACGTCGTGGCCTCCACTCGAGTCGTCAGCGCCGTGATGGTCGTCGAACAACCGGAAGAGGGCATGGAGCGCCCCATACAGCGCCCCGTCTACTACATCATCGAAGTCTTAACGGACTCACGACAACGCTACCCGCAATACCAAAAACTGGTGTGCGCGGTATTCCGAGCACATCAGCGACTCCCACACTACTTCTAGGAGCACCCAATCATGGTGGTCTCCTCTGCACCCCTGCAAGACATCATACGCAATCGCGAGGTGAGCGGGTGAGTCGCCAAGTGGGCCGTCGAAATCGGCGTCCACAACATCAAATACGAGCCTCGCAAAGCGATCAAGTCACAAGCACTGGCTGATTTCCTTGCAAGAAGAAGCACAACAGCCAGAGAAGCTCCCATACCTCCACTACTGGTCGATCCATTTTGATGGCTCCAAGAACGCCGACGGCACAAGGGCTGGGGTCATACTGACCTCTCCCAAAGGAGACAAGCTCCGCTATGTGCTCCACCTCAACTTCAAGCCCTGCACCAACAACATGGCAGAATATGAGGCCCTCCTTCACGGCATGAGAGCAGCTAAGGAGATGAACATCAACCGCCTACGATGCTATGGCGACTCCAACCTAGTCGCCGGACAAGTCGCCGGGACGTGCGATGCTGTCTCCCCAACAATCATCGCGTACTGCCAAGCTGTCGACAAGTTGGGAGGACACTTCGATGGCTACTCTGCCGAGTGGATCGATAGGCGCAAAAACGAGGAGGCAGACGCCTTCTCCCGTATCGGATCGACCTGACAAGCGTCACCAGTAGGCGTCTTCCTCGACATCATCCACAAACCGTCGGTCAACCCACCAAAAGAGATCAACATCGGGATACCACTACAACCAGAGCCGGCCTTAGTCGCCATGGTTGTGGAACCTAGCGGCTGGACAGCACCATACGTCGCCTTCTTAGAACACAAACTCCTACCAAGAAATGAGACGGAGGCGTGAATGATCGTGCGCCGCTGCAAATCCTTCGTCATCATCAACGGCGAGATCCATAGACGCAGCAAGACCGGCGTGTTCCAGCGCTGTGTACAGCCAGAAGAAGGCCGCAAGATCCTCCAGGACATTCACGCCGGCGCCAAGTCGCTAGTCGCCAAGGCCATGCGGCACGGTTTCTACTGGCTCACCGCACACGCCGACGCCACCAACATCGTCCAATGATGCGTCGGGTGCCAGAAGTACGCTCATCAGACGCACCTCCCTGGCTCGGCACTCAAGACCATCCCCATCACGTGGCCATTCGCTGTATGGGGCATGGACATGGTAGGCCCGTTCAAGAAGGCCCCGTCTGGGTTCACTCACCTCCTGGTCGCAGTCGACAAGTTCACCAAATGGGTCAAGGCCAAGCCAATAAAAAAGTGCGACGGCAAGACGGCTACCAAGTTCCTACGCGAGCTCATCTATCGGTATGGCTACCCGCACAACATCATAACAGACAATGGCACCAACTTCGCCAAGGGGGCCATGGCGGAATTCTGCGAAGAACATGGCGTACGACTCGACCTTGCATCAGTCGCCCACCCGGAGTCAAATGGCCAAGCAGAACGCCCCAACCAGAGCGTCCTCCACGGGCTCAAGCTGCAACTCCAGGTGCCCCTCGAGCGCACCCCAGGATGCTGGGTCGACGAGCTCCCCTCTGTGATATGGGGGATCCGCACCTCCGTCAACCGCTCCACCGGGTTCACGCCTTTCTTCATGGTGTATGGCGCCGAGGCCGTAATGCCAACTGACCTAGAGCACGACTCACCTCGAGTCACCAACTACGTCGAGGCGGCCAACGAGGTTGCCCGCCAAGACATCATCGATCAACTCGACAAGGCACGCGACCTGGCTCGCTCCCGCACCACCATATACCAGCAAGGACTCCGCCGCTACCACAGCCGCCGAGTGCGAACTCGCACCTTCTAGGAAGGTGACCTGGTCCTATGACTAGCCCAAGACAAGAAGGGCATGCACAAACTCTCCCCCCCATGGGAGGGGCCGTTCGCCATAGGCCGAGTCCTTGGCAATGATGCCTACTACCTCATTGACATACGAGGTGACGGCCAGCTGGAGGTTGGGAGGCCATGGAATGTAAACCTCCTCAGAAAGTTCTATACTTAGAACATCATTGTATCCCGCTGGCATATATAATGAAATTCATCCGGATCGCACAAATTGTGTCCACTCGCCACATTCTTGTGCCACTCGCACTCGTACATATTAGCAATACACCACTTACGGAAGTCAACCTCTGGTCGAGCGACCGGCACGGCTAAGTAGTGCGGCACAAGGGCACTGGAAATATTCGGGACTTGGGTCGTCCACGAAAACGCCAACCTAGAGCCGCCATTGGAGTCGCCTAGCTCGACTGGCCCACCGGGCCAAGAAAACCGGTACACGCTTCACACAGCGACCTCTCCCTCCCATCCTCATGCAAAGAGATTCGAACGGTTAAGTACCACACAGAGGGACTCCGCAAAACGGGAACCACCACGCGGCTCGGGAACACACCAAGTAAGAGAGCTGCCTAGGACTCGCCAAGCGACTGGCTCTCCGGGCCAGGGGAGGAGACGCGTTACAAACAACGCATTCATAACCTGCAACAGGAACATGACCAATGTGGTCGGGCACCATGCTCGGGGACTCGCTTACAAGTCAGTCCTCCCCGCACTCGGGGACTCGCCGCTCAGAAGACGCGAGAGATAAAAATAGTGCATAACCAAAACAATACACAAAAGTATACAATCGAGTTATACCCCATTAAAGGGCGGACGCGCTCGGAGACTCGCTCAATCAAAAACAAACACACCACACAATCCTAGTCACAATACGAGTCGACTGACTCCCTTTGGCATATATTGCAAAATATTTTACAGCATTCGCCACTTGGCATACATCACAAATTGGACAACTACATTGTTTACTCCACATGCCCTGATGAAGAAGCAGCGCCACCTCCCTTGACACGAACAAAAGGCTACCACGGGTTCGTCGGGTACGTCGTCAGCGACTTTGATAACGACGACCGGAAGGGCTACTCCGACTTCATGTCGCGATGCTCCGGCTCGGGGTTGCCAGGCGCCAACACCGTCTCTTGGTACGGCAGCAGATCCCCTATCGCCAAGACCTGATCGGCGTAAAGGGGCGGCCTTCGCGGTGAGCTTCAGCACCTCTGACATCTCCACCGTGCCGGTCGCCGATGAATAGCCACTCGTCACGTCGTCAAGGTCGAAGTCGTCGCGGAAGTGGGCGAGACCTAATCTCAACGCTGTGGTGGCCCCACGCCTGAACGCTGAGCGCGTATCCAGTCCACGATGGCAGGCACCTCCTCCAGATAGCGCCACACCTCCGTAAGCCCCCCAGGAATAACTTCGGTGGGGGACATGCCCTGAAGAGCCACTTGGACGCACAACGCCGAGGCCATGGCCGCGTTCACCACGATAGTCACACATTGCGAGGCATTGTAGGTCTGCACCACCGGATCGCTTTGGCCTACAACAGCTGCAAAGTCAGGCGTCAGTGAAACTATGAAACCCCCAAATCAGGGACTCAACAAACGGGTCAGGAAAATACGGAGACTCACCGAGGAGTTTGCGGCAGTTCTCCGTGACGTGCTTCTCCAAGGCGGTTTGCTCGTTGTGCAGCCCCACGATGATGGAATCCGTGGCCTTGCGTTCTTCCTCAGCAGCAGCAACGGCAGCCTTCGCCTGCTCCTCTGAAGAAACTGAGGCCGCTTTCGCCTCCTCCAAGTCCTAGACCAGGGAGGCTATTCGTCCATTCGCCGCGTCCAGCTCGGCGACTCGAACATACCCCTCACGGGCCTTGGAAATCACAGCCAGGAAACCATCTGCAAGAGAAACCATCAACATGCTATACACCACTAGTTCACACCCGACAGAGGAAAAGAAAGACAAACAGATGCTCACCAATAGTTTCCTGAAGCCGCTGGTTCGCCTCTTGTGCTTCGCGCAAGTCACGCTCCAAGCGTTCTCTCGCGGCCTGTCGATCGGTGGACTCCCTTTGCAATCCGTGCAAACAAACAACACACCTTAGCATTTGACAAAACAAAAACCCAGTTCCCAGCCGCTGAAATTCAGCGACCAAGAACACGAGGACTGGAGAAAAGAAAATTCAATTCCTAGCCGCCGAAATTCAGCGACTAGGAATTCGGGGACTAGAGAGGAGCAAGAAGTTCAGTTCCCAGCCGCTGAAATTCAGCGACTAGGAACTCGGGGACTGGACATACCTGAATAGCAGCGCCGAGCATCCTGTGAAGTTCTCCGGCGTCAGTCGATGTGATCATGAAGGAAGTGCGCCCGCGACGGGACACAATGTCCGCATACACGATCTCTGGGCTCTGCGGAGACTGGGTGTCCGCCACACCTGGAAACCCCCTCGCCATGAAGCGCGGGAATGTCGCTGACGCTCTGGCGGGGGCACTGGTTGTCGGGACCGGTGCTTCTGGCACGGACGCAGCCATGACTGGTTCCGATCGCGTTGCCACCACCTCTTCGGCGACTGACACAGCACCTAGCTCCGCGGCGCTATCCTTGGCGGCGGCGGCGTTGGCACCCTCCTTCTGCTTCTTCGCGACTTCCGCGGTCACCACATCTCCGGCGACCTTTCTCTTCTTGGGGAGGTCGCCCTCTCCCGTGGGGGTGGCCGGTGCAATCTTAGCCACCGAAGGACGGCCAATCTTCTTGGCCCCCGACCTGCACGAGTTCCCACAATCAATATAATGACAATACAAAAAGAGCGAGGCGAATCGGGATGAAGGAGCAGTACTCACTTAGCGACCGGGAGGACGCGAAGCCCGGTGCTGATGTGCGCGGGCTTGTCCAACTCGGGACCCAACTTGCGGGTGAGCCCCCTCTCGAAGATGTCTGAAGCCCACGAAACCGTGGGCTTCCTCGACGATGAATCCGCAGTCGCTGGGATCTCCGGCTCCGACGCAGCCACCCTTGACGGCTGCGGCGACTTGGACGACATCGCCTCAGCTGCTTCTTGGCTTGGAACCCCCGAGGTCGCTGGCGCAATCGCCGCCAGGGGAACCTCTACCACTACCTCCA
The DNA here is from genome assembly GCA_910589775.1 of Avena eriantha. Taxonomy (NCBI): domain Eukaryota; kingdom Viridiplantae; phylum Streptophyta; class Magnoliopsida; order Poales; family Poaceae; genus Avena; species Avena eriantha. The sequence continues at coordinate 202,127,311 of OU342746.1, forward strand.
TGTCCTCGCCCTCCAACTCCTTTGTCGGATTTGCATCCTTTGGGGCCTTGTGCGAGACTTTCGGGGAACCTTCATCATTGGAATCGTCATCTGACTCGAACACCACCGCCGATTTGGACGGCGACGTGGGCCTCTTCGCTCACGACTTGGGCTTGCGTGTGGGCTTTGACGGCATAGCATTACGCCGGGACGTGTGCTCCTGCGCAACCTCGTCGCCTCCGTCGTGTTCGTCCAGGCTGCGGCTCGCCTCGAACTCACGTTGTTTCTGCATGCGGGTCTTGCGAGCCACATGCGGTGGGGGAGGAACCTCTTCCTCCTCCCCGTCATCGTCGGAAGAATCTCCCTCGGAGTCTTCCTCCAGTTCCTGGGGAACCTCTTCATCGAGCGGAGGGAGCCAACCCTCCAACACCTGAAAAAGCTGAGAACCACCACGAGTAAAACACCTAACGCGGAGACTAAGAACTGAGGTACGAACATAGCGACTGAGAAGAGAACTTACTGTGGGGGCTTCGTTCTTCACAGGAGTGTACGAGGCGAGCCCGACCGCCACGCTAGTGAACTCCACGTCGGTGATCTTCTTCAGGGCAGCCTTGTAGTCCTCGACCTCCCATGATTCCTTGCTGGTTCGAGATGGGTCATGCTTCCCACTGTATTCATACATCCAGTGCGGCCGAGCCGCCAGCGGAACCAGGCGCCGCCCGAGCCAGCAGTTGTAGAGGTTGATCGAAATCAACCCCTGGCCCTTCAGCTTCTGGATCTAGTCCATCATTTCTGCGACGGCCATCCGCTGGTCTTCGGGAAGCTTCTTCGGCGCCAACCGGCGAGGCTTGCTCCTCTCGGCGACGAACTCAGGAAGAGCCACCTCGCCGGAAGGAGTGGCTTCTTTGACGTAGAACCAGCTCTTCTTCCACTCGCTGGCGGCCTTCTTCGGGAGGAGGACCTTGATGAAATTGGCCTTCGGCTTCAGTTGAAATGTGACGCCACCTGTGGCCAGCATCAAGCCGCCGGACGCCTCGCGCCCGATGCGGCCGTGGAAGAGGTCTAGCCACAGTGGGAAGTATGGCCTGCAACCGAGGTAGCATTCACAGAAGGCGACGAAGATCGCCAGCTTCTCGATGCTATGCAGGCCAAGATCCGACGGCTTGATCGCGTAGTACGCGCAGAAGCGATGGAAAAAGAGTGAAGTGGGGAATCCCAGACCCCTCTCAAGATGGCTGGGGAAGCAGATGAATTCGCCGGGTCGCGGCTTTGGCTTGGTCTTAGAGGAGGGGGAACTCGCCAGTTCCCCTTGCGGAGTGCTCCAGCATCCTCAAAGGATTTAAGCTGGGTTGTGGTACACTTGGATTTTCCCCATTAGCCTTTGGGAGGCGCCATCGAGTAGGATGTGGAATCGCACGATGCGAAAAGGACAAGTCGGAAGGATTAAATCTAGGAGATTGGAAACAGGAAGAACGAATGAGGAAGAATGAAGAATGCGGAGAAGGTCTGCAGAGCTGAACCATCACTCCCCTTATATGGGAATGCCACCCGGCAAAATCAGGATAGCCGTTACTCACGGTAATTGCGCTGAAGTTACCGTTGGAAATTCCAACAGATAGTTTGACCAGATTTGACGGTCCAACTCCTTTATTTCACCCGCTACCCGCCAGTCTTTTCCACTCGCTGAAACAATGACTGGGCAGCAGTAACATTCATTGGGATGGCGAATGGGAACATGGGGAAATTCTCCTTGGTTCTGATGGAGTCCATCGCCGACTCGACTGGACGCCCAAATTGGGCTCGTCTACTCTGAATGCCAAAAGGACGCCTGCGCCTGCATCAACGATGGCCTCAGGGACTACTGATGGGGATATGCCAAAGGGGGTATGCCCAGCAGGACGTTCCGATTGGGCCGAAAGGCCTGTGAGTGCGCCTGGAGGATGGCGACTGGACTACGTCGGAAGGAGAAGCCCGACGACTGGCGACTGGAGGCCCAGGAGCATAAAAAAAGCCCATTCGGATTAGGTTAAAACCTTCGAATCCTTATCTTATTCGGTTGTACCTTTTAAACCCTAGCAAGGTGCCGCATATATAAACCTCCCTAGGGTATCCTAGAGACTGATGTTCCATCATACACCCCCTCAAGCGACTCGTTGCATAGCCGCCGAGCTCGCCACCCCTGTAACTCGCTCTCCCATAATCTAATCTAGCAGGAGTAGGTCTTTACCCTCCAGGGGGCCGAACCTGGATAAACCCATGTGCATCCGCCCCCATCTCGCACCGCAGATGGCCGCCAACTCTTCCTCACAAAACACTCAATGGCTGCCAGTGGTAGCGACTGCCATTTCCATGACACCTCATCTAGATTGAAAAATCCATGTTTCAAAAGAAAAGCAAAACAATCTACTGCCATTGATGATCAAAACAAGTGCCAGTACAATAGTATTAGTTCTACAAAATACTTTAATAATAGCAACATCAGCACATTTGAGAGATTCAATAGCTTTTGAAAGTTTTAGTAGTACATGCCATATTCTGCACTCGACCTGAACAATTCCTAGTACATAGGAATTACTATAGAATATATTAGCAATTGCAGAACTCCATACAAAATACTCGGTAGAAGTATCAAACTACTCATAGTAGTACCATAAGCTAGCTAGGAACGATTACATGTCCCATCATATACTCCAAACATGCATGAGAGAAAAGAGAGAGAGGTCAGAATCACCACAAGATCTGTATGCCAACGATTTAGCGTGTCCAAGTCGTGGCTAGGTAGCGCTTGCTTTCCGGCCTGGCACGCTTCTCTCGTTTTACCATCGTCTATGGGTCCTCGTAATAGGCTTTCACCTAGTCACCCTCAGCAAGATAGATGTAAAATTAACGGACCTTTCCAGCAATTTCCACCACTCCCATTGTGAAGGGAATCTGCCACTAACATAACTAAAGTAATTAATATTCGAATAGAGGGACTAGAAAATTACATACAATAGAACATTCATATTAGGATCATCAGGAGAATATTAAGATGTGATATCTCATAATGGATTGATGTCATCGTCGATCCAATGTTGGAACTCCATGTGGAACTCCAACCAATGATTTAGGAGATTGACAATAAGTCCGCGTCACCAACATGTAATGGTTGAGCGCATCCAGCGCCGCTTCGGCCGGCGGCTCCATAATCTTTGGCTCAGAATAAACTCGAGATGATAGAACCCACAAAAATAGACCAATGACGACATCCTCACCTCGTATTCCTCCAATTCCCACACCGCCGACCTTACGCGGCTGACGAACATGACAATCTCCATGCTGTGGCTGTCAATCTGGCTGATGAACAGCATGCCCGTCTTCCCGAGGCCGATGAAATTTGTTCTCCGCGAGCACCCTGCAGGCACCGGCTTAGACGGATCCCATTGTTTGACACTGTAGAGGACTGTGGGCACCTCAATCGAGTGGGTGGATTTGAGGTGCAGATATAAGGTTAATTTGTTGTTGACCTAGTTGTGTAGATAAACAGGCTATGGATGCAGGAGATCTTGTGGGCATAGAGTTCATTGAAGGAGACCTCTTTCGCGCAGTTGTAGTTCAGGCAACTCTAACCTTCTCTGCCGACGACTTGGCGGTATAGCTCCTTAGAGCATGCGGCCAGCCGGACGGACGGCGCTTTTAGCATCTAGACGCTCATCAATTTTGTTGATGACGTCATCATCGACCTTGCTAAAGCCACTGCACCGCTGACTCTCTCTCAAACCTCTCCAAATTTTGTACAGACAATCTTCCATCGTGTCCAGGAGGATTGGGGGCGAGGGTGGATCTATATAAAACTGTTTTTTTGGAGGAGAGGGGTGGTGGTCTGGAAGGAGAGATGCACCGGGCGAGATGGCGAGGAAAATGTGTGAACCATGCGGTGGAGAGGATCCCAAATGCGGCCAGGCGGCATCGGTGAGTGGGGATAAACTAAATGGAGATGGAGAAGATGAGATGGCTCTTTGAAAGAGGTTTTTTCTTTTCTTGTACGTAATAAATAAACCATGTCACCTCCTGGCGCAGTATAGTCCCGTCACGTCGGTTTGACCAGACACATTATTTATTTACATGTTCTACTGTAGTATTTGCATAAGTAGGAGTAGTAAGTAGGGGTACTTACTCTACCTCTACACTGAGGCATAAGGTGTCCTCATTTGGCGTGTTTTTCTTTAGCCATGATTTACTCTAAATATATATATAAAGAATGTTGGTAGAAAATTAGCATTATTCGAAAATATTACTCTACCTCCAACAATACTAATTTTACACAAAGTAATCAAGTGTATTAGTTACTCTATTTATGCAGTCAAATTTTACACACTAATCAAGTATGTATCTTCTCGGCACCCGCGCGCACACCTGCCAGTTGATCTCTCACTTGTCCGCAGTGTGGCGCTCAGCACATGTGCCATGGTTAGGGTTGTGAGCGGGATCCCGCGAAAGTCCCTCCTCTAGTTCATTTTGAAGTTTATATAGGAGTACTTCAAAATGAACTAGAAGCAGAACTTTCGTGGGATGCCGCTTTTAACTCTAGCCGTGGTACGATGGCTCCGTGTCTGCCTATCATGTGTTCGTCAGCTACGTTGTGTTGGTGTGCATAGGAAGGAACCACTTTGGGCCATGGGTTGGGGCGGCGACAAAAATTAGTCGCGAATCAAACTTTTCGGGTTTCGATTTTTCACTTGCTTCATCCCAAACATCGGCATGGAAGGTTATTACAACGATCGACACTCGCAATAAACGTCCCATCGCATTCGATGCACTTCATCAGCAAGATCTGGCAAAAGTGAGCACCACGCTGATTTCCTCTTTGTTAAGCAAGTTGTTGTTGTTCTAGTATGAACAATATGCCTCAGCTAGTGGTGGATAAGGAGAGCCAGTCCCGACTGCTTTTCCATGCTTATTTTTAGGCCCCTTTATTCTAAAACATGGGTTGGGTGTATTTTTTCTCTTTTTTGAGGTCCTTGATGTAATGTGTATACTTCCACTAACCATGTTAAGTTGTTAACCAAAGCATCGCGCTTCTTCTAGGCCAAACATAGTTGAAAAATGTGCCACCGCCCCACATTTCAGCCAAAGTGGACCATGCTTTCTTATAACTTCCTTGTTTTAGAATTGTTGAAGCTTCCTAGCTAGGTAACTTCCCCCACTTAGAGGACTTTATGTCGATTTAACAAAATTATGTTTCAGACAAAGTGTACCATGCTCTTGAATTTTACAGATGTCGTTTGTTGGTACCAATGTTGTCAATATATCGAGAACCATCACGAGATTTGAAAAATGCAACTAACTTCGTACTAAGAATATGCATGTCTACTAATTTGATAATGTTTTGATGGCATTGAAATAAAACAAATAATAAACCAAATACTTTCATATTGTGTCCTCTTATGTGTATTGCTCGCCATAAAAATCAGAAATAAGTGCTTGACACTTCTTTTCAGAAGAAAAAAATGCTATGTTGCTTCACAGTTTCCATACCACTATATAGTGTACGAATAACTTCAAACATCGGTAGTTGGATATTGATCAGCAAAACCCGACATTGTTGACCATTGGATCTCTTTCAGTACATTTGATTATGTCATGTTCATACGTCCAAAACGTATCTACATTCCTGAACACTTTTGCTATTGTTTATCCTCTAAACTTGTGTGATTGGGATGCAACTAAAACGGACTGACGCTGTTTTTAGCAGAATTACCTTGGTGTCTAGTTTTTGTGCAGAAAATCAACTATTAGGAAAAAATCCAGAAAATATGCCAAAAATCCTATTTCACCAGAAGACTCCCGGAGCCAGAATACGAGGCGGAGTGGGGCTAGGCCCAGGCCACACCACCTGGCCGCACCAGGGGGTGGTCTGGCCGCCCTAGACACCCCCTCAGTCTCCCTCTTCGCCTATAAGTTGCCTTCTGACTTAAAACTCAGGGGGGGTCGATGTTTTTCCAGAAAGGGTTCCGCTCTGTGCCACCACCAGATTCCATGATTTGGAACCAGAAACTCCATTCTAGCACCGTCCTAGGACGGGGAATTGGAGGAGATCATCGCCATCATCATCATCATCGCTTCTCCATCAACCATCCATGTTTTCCCCATCTATGAGTGAGTAATCCCCCACTATAGGCTATGGGGATGGTAGGATTGGATGAGATCGTTCATGTAATGGCATCGGATTGTTAGGGCATGGTCCTAGTATCTATTATTAGTGCCTTTTGACTTTGTTGCAACTTGTTATGCTTAATGCGTGTCACTAGAGCCCGAGTGCCATGATTTCAGATCTGAATATGTTATTGATTCATTATGATAATATTGTTTATGGTCTTACCTGCAAGTTGTATACAAACGTTGTTGTCTGGAACCAATGACCCTGAAGTGACAGAAATCGGGATAACCGGAGGGAATGGCTTTGATGTGAGGATCACACATGTTCACGGAGTATTAATGCTTTGCTCCGGTGCTCTATTAAAAGGAGCACCTTAATTGCCAGTAGTTCCCTTGAGGCCCCGCTGCAAACGGGCTGGCAGGAAAAAAGATGTTGTGCAAGTTCTCATTGCGAGCACGTATGACTATATATGGAACACATGCCTAGGATTATCTAGTACTTGGATGCTTTATCTTATTTATCTACAATTGCCCTATGTTCTGATGACCATGTGAATTGTCTTGTCAATGCAACGCCCGTCCATCCATCCCTATGCCTACCTCGCTCGAATCCTACTGTTTACTGCTATTGTTACTACTGTCTTTACTTTACTACTGCTATTACTTTACTATTCCTACTACAAAACTGTTGCTACTGATAAACTGCTGTGAGCAAGATTATTTCCAGGTGCAGCTGAATTGACAACTCAGTTGTTAAGGCTTATAAATATTCTTTGGCTCCCCTTGTGTCGAATCAATAAATTGGATTTCACTTCCCTCGAAAATACCGCGATACACCCCTATACTTGTGGGCCATCAAGACTATTTTCTGGCGCCGTTGCCGGGGAGCATAGCTTTATTTATCAAGTTCACTTAGAATCATTATTGTTCACTGCCTTCCATCCATCATGGGTAAGTCTCGTGATGGCAAGGTCCCTATTTTACCATCCACTACAAGAAGAGGTACGGTTCTGAACTCCTCCGTTGCTCTTGATTCACCATCTGTTATGAGTAAGCTCGTTACACCACCACACACACATGCTACACACGCTGCTACTACTGCTGAATCTGAAACTTCTGATACTTATGATGTTGCTTCTACTGTGCTTGATAAGAGTGGTTCATTAGGTCCTTTCCTAGATGCTACGATTGCTAGAACTATAGCTGGAAATACTGAAACTCCTAATGAAGACACTACTACACCTGTTAGTTCACCTGAGTCTAGAGAAAGCTATGATATTGAGATGACCGATGAATTTATTAAAGAATGTCAAAACACCCATGATAGGAGTGCTGCTAAGAGTCTCCTTGAGAGGCGTACTATTAGACCCAAATTGTCTCCTAATGCTAAGTTTGCTACTTCTCCCATAACCATTAAAGATAAAGATTATGATTTCTCTCTTGATTTATCCTATATAGCTATTGTTGTGAAAGAACCTTTTTGTGGGACTAAGAATGAAAGTGCAGTAGCACATATGACTGAGCTTTCTACCATGAGTGGCCTGTTTTCTGATGATATTAAGATGCGGACCTACTTTGTTGCTAAATTTTCCCCTTTTCACTTAAGGAGAAGCTAAAACTTGGTTTACTAATTTACCTCTTGGATCTATTGATAGCCCCGATTGCTTGATTAGTACTTTCCTGCAGAAATATTTTCCTCCTAGTGCTAGACATGCTATTTTGCAGGAACTTTTTGATTTTAAACAGGGAGAAAAGAGATATTGCCTGAAACATGGGCAAGGTTTTGTGCTTTGATTCATGCATAGGCTGGATGTCCATTACCTAAGAATGAGCTTCTTGATATATTTTATAATGGACTAACTGAAGAATCTAGGACATACCTGGATAGTTGTGCTGATTGTGTTTTCAGGAATAGGACTCCCAAGGAAGCTGAGAAATTAATGGCTAAAATAAGCAAGAACTATGAAGATTAGACTCCTCCTGAACCAGCTATACCTGAAACAATTATACCTGAACCAGCTATACCGGTGCCTATACCGTCATCTAAGAAGAGGGGAGTTATTGAATTGAATGATGAAGTGATGAAGGAAGCTAAGAAATGTCTTAAGGAGAAGGGAATTAAAGCTACAAATGTCAAGAATTTACCTCCTATAGAAGAATTGTGTAAGCCAATTCCCCATTCATACACTATTGGGGTACACTCTCTCCAACACTTTGATGAAGGTGATATCCCTTACTCTAAACCTCCTGACCAATGCTTAGAAGAATTCGATATTTTTATTGTTAAACAAGATAATTTTAATAAAAGGGTGCAAAATCATCTAATGGAAAACACTAGAGCTATTGTTGAGTTAAAAGATATTGTGGAAAGAACCTCTAATGATGTTAAAATGATTGTTACACATTTTCAAATGGTTCAAACTCAAATAGATCAACTTATTAAAGTGCAAAAAATACTTGCTAATTAATGCTGCCAAGGAAAAACACGCTTATGAGATTAGAACTAGAAGTGGTGCTGCTACCTAGGATCCTCTATATCCTAAGGGGCATCCCAAAAGAATTGAGCAGGATTCTCAACAAGCTGAAAATAGTGGTACTACTCGTAAGAAAATAAAAAAGAAACATAAAACTATTGTAGAACCCTCTAAACCTGCTAAAGATCCTAATAGTATATCTATTTCTGACGCTGAAACTGAAAGTGGTAATGAAGAAAATGATGTTCTTGATAAAGAAAAAGTTGAAGAAGAACCTGAAAAGCACACTAAGAATACTAAATACACTAAAGAAGATTTTTTTGCTAAGAAACATGGTAGTGAAAGAGAGCCTTGGGTCCAAAAACCTATGCCTTTCCCTGATAAGAAATACAAGTCAAAGGAAGATGAACACTATAATAAGTTTTGTGAGTGGATGAAACCTTTATTCCTGTAAATTCCTTTGACTAATGCTATTAAATTGCCTCCTTACTCAAAGTATATGAAGGATATTGTCTTGAATAAAAGGAAGATCCCTAACGAAGAAATTTCTACTTTGCTTGCTAATTATTCCTTTAATGGTAAGGTTCCAAAGAAACTTGGAGACCCATGGATTCCAACTATTCCTTGCTCTACTAAAATTAGTTATGTTAGAACTGCTTTGTGTGATTTGGGAGCAGGAGTTGGTGTCATGCCTTTTTCTCTCTATAAGAGACTTCAACATGAAAAACTGATACCAACTGATATATCTTTGAAAATGGATGATAAATCTACCACTATTCCTGTTGGTATATGTGAGGATGTACCTATTCAAGTGACTCATAATTTCTTAATATTAACTGATTTTGTTGTGCTTGAAATGCCTGAAGATGATAATATGTCTATTATTCTTGGGAGACCTTTTCTTACTACTGCAGGAGCTGTTATTAATTGTAATCAAGGAAAGGTGACCTTCAATGTTAATGACAAGGAACATAATGTCTATTTCCCCAAGAAGATTGATAGGACTTATGGTTTGAATTCAATTGAACATGTTGAGGGCATTCAAGTTGGAGAAATATATTGTCCCATATCAAGAGAAAAATTTGAAACTATTATGATTGGGACCATTGCTATCAAGGTTGAGGTAACATAATCATTAGTGGAATACAAAGTTATGCTTCATATAAAATTGTTAACAAGACTTGATCAACCTTGTTAACAAAAGGATTTCATTGAACAAAACAGTGTTTTCACCATGATTATCTCCGCTTACTTCTATTCTATCCATTTTAGTTTTTGCTTTCGTTTAGTTTTCTTTTCTATTGTTAGTTGCTTGCATGTTAGAGTGTCTTAGAACTTCTGAAGTTCTAGCCTTGTTTTGTCATTGAATCATTCCAAAAAAATCTTTCTGTCAGAAAACCATTCATCTATACCTAAAAATTGCTCAAAAATAAAGTGTCTTGAAAAATTCCAGAAAATTCTTATTAAATTTTTACATGAAAAAAGGGGCAGAGGAGTGCCTGGAAGGTACCATGGGGGCCCACTAGGCAGGCACACCACCTGGTGGTGCGGCCAGCCCACGGGCGCACCTAGCCATGGTGTGGGCCACCCCTGGCCCTCCACTCACTCTCTCACTTGCCACTTTATTCTCTCTCCCTAGTAAACACCAGTTCATTGCTTGAAATCGCGTTCTTGCTGTGCTTGCCCTCGATTTTTCGATCTCCTTGCTCAACCCATCTTTTTTGCTGAAATTTGGAGCATTTGTTCTCCGGTATGTGACTCCTCCTCTTGTCTAAGTAGATTTGTGTTTAGTGGTTTATATCTTGAGTATTTTGCTGCTGTAGGTGACAGGTTTTGAGAGCTTGTAAGCTTGTTCATTTCTTAGAGATATCGTTTTGATGCATGTTTAGGCCTCTACAAGTCCCTATGAGTAGTGCCCTTCATTATATATTCACTTTGCAATCACTTGTTTAATAGATGTTTAAATTTTAGAATATCAAAGATGAACAACCATACCTTTGGAGAAATATTTGAGAGGGATGCACCTAGGAGGTCAAGGCCCTCAAGATCGGCCTCTCGGTTTAGGCCATCATACAACGAAGATCTCATTGCACCTCGCATTGGTAATGAAGGAGATGATGGGGATGCTCACCCATATACTTTTCCTTGTTTTACTTTCTTACAAGGTGCAGGGATTCTTGATGATTTCTTGCTACTAATTTAGAGGGTTGGTTTGACCTCATACATGCAAGATGAGAGTGAGCAATAGGCTGTGCTCACCAAAACATTTATTGAGAGCTTCGTTTTTACTAACACGCCCTATCAGTGAATTGTTTCTTTTAGAATTTATAATCTGCCCTTTACCATGCCATTGGAAAGATTTTGCAGTATCATAGGTGTGGGCATGACGGGGACTGTGAAGAAGATTAAAGGGCAACCCGCTGATTTGCTGGAGCTCTATCGAGGGGTGACCAATAACGATGACCGCGTAGCTCAGCACGGGAAGATAAGAAACATCCAACTCCCTGCTCTTAGATACTTTGCATATTATCTTGCTACTAGCGTTCTTGGTAGGGAGAAAACGAGTAATATCTCCAACTATCATTTAGCCTTCCTTGCTGCTGCGCTTAACAATGATACTTGGTAAAACCTTGGCTCTCTTATTGCTCGCCGCCTAGCTGCTAGGTGCGCTATTTATGGGGGTATCATCGCTTCACGTATGGTTAATGCATTAGAGCTTTCGATGGATCCCAATGATACTATATTGGCACCACAAAGGCTTGACCTTGCTGCCATGAAAACACATCACTTCGTGACTGCTGATTCTGATATGGACAGTTTAGTATATAGGATGTTGTTTACTGACGGGGATGAGAGGGAGATCCCTTTGCCGCAATCTACTTTGTTTAGTGTTCACAGGAGGCCATGGTCACGCTCCAAGGAGGAGGTGGACGGGCAACTCTGCTTACTGGGGTTCCACAGGCAGCACCAGGAGGATGTGCCCTCCTACGATTACTCTGCGCACTACGGTGGGGCGTCCTCGAGCTCACACCAGGATGAGGGTACCTCCTCACCGTACTACGGAGGCGCTCCATCTTGGCCAACTTGGGATTGACACCCACTTAGGCCAAAAGCCTAAGCTTGGGGGAGGTACACCGACATCGCACTCATATCCATATCATTTTGTGTCGGTACTTTGTATAGTCATGTTTCGTTCTCTTTTTAGTTTTCGTTCTTTCTTTGCTTTTGCTTTCTAAAACACAAAAAGACCAAAAATATTTCTATTGTTTCTCTTTGTTTGCTTCTTCTTATTTTTGCCCTGGTTTGCTTTTCCCTTTTTGCTTTGTTTGCTATTCGAAAAACCCAAAAAGATTTTGCTTTGCTTGTTCTTCCTTTTTGGTTCTTGTTTTAAAAATCAAAAATACCAAAAATATTTGTTGTTCTTCTTTGGTTTTGTGAGTTTTGTTGCAGGGTTCAGCAGTCCGCAGTGGAATTTGGTTTCATGTTATTATTCAAGCCACACAAGTGTAGGGCAATAATGAGGATTAACGACAACTTGAGGTGTGGTAAGAGGCTGGTAACGAACTCTATTTATTTTCATTTTTGTACATATACTCATCATTGTGGGCATGCTTAGTCTGTTCATGTAGGGTGTATGTTATTCATGGATGCTTAGTAGTTCTTGCTTTCATATGATTAGTTCCAGCTTGCTAATAGTTTGTAGCATGTCATATGATTGTTTGCTTGCATTACTCTATTCATAACTTGGTATGACACAGTGGTATCCTCCTCTGAATGTTTCACTTGAATTGACTTGGCACATGCTCACGCATGCATATGACTGAAATAATTAGTTAAGCCTCGATGAATTATTTTGCCTCAGGGGTCTTGAATCATTCATGCCATGATTAGTCATGTTTTGTTGCAAGCATGATTATGACAATTACTGCTCTCTCGTTTGACGCTCCCTTACTATTGCTAGCCTTCACTTACACTGAGTATGTCTTACTCGTGTTTCCAACTCCCTAAAACTAAATATTGCCAAAAGTGTCCGCCATACCTACCTAGTAGCATTATTTGCTATTCCGTGCATATTAAGTATGCCTTGTTTTCTTCCGAATAAAATGTATGTTTGTTTTGGGAAAGTTAGTTAGTAAAGCTCTCACGAACTTGATGGCACACTTTATTTTCTTACACTTAATAAACCTGAATCATTGCGTCCATCTTTGTTGCGTATATGCTTGCGCTTTATAAGTTGAAGTTAGTAGAACCATGTATCATGGGGAACGCTTTCAACATTTCACGGGCACTTTGTACCCCGTTGATATCATGATTCTTTTGCTTATGGATCCTGATGTCTACGCACTTCTATTCTTGTAGACAGTTGTTGGGCCTCCAAGTGTAGAGGTTTGTAGAACAACAGCAAGTTTTCCCTTAAGTGGATCACCCAAGGTTTATCGAACTCAGGGAGGAAGTGGTCAAAGGTATCCCCTCTCAAGCACCCTGCAATCAAGATACAAGAAGTCTCTTGTGTCCCCAACACACCCAATACACTTTTCAGGTGTATAGGTGCACTAGTTCAGCGAAGAGATAGTGAAATACAAGTGGTATGGATAATTATAAGTGGTAACGGTGCCAGAAAATAGCTTGTTGGCGTGTGATTGACGTGGGAAAATACTAAAGGAAAACTGAAATAAAGATGGAAGGAAGCAAACATGTAACAGATCTAGTTGCAAATGGTGTTTCAATGCTTAGAAACAAGGCCTAGGGATCATACTTTCGCTAGTGAACACTCTCATATAAATATCTTCTCTTTATGATACTACTCTTAACTATTCTCCGGTTGGACACTCTAATCCATGGTAGGGCTATAACAGCACACCTCAAAGTAAGCCTTTCCCATCTAGATAACCCCACACTGTCACCTTGAGTACTAGATGGTTCCAACAAACACCACAATTTCATAAAGACATCCAACTCCAAATATAACTCATAAACAAGTATTTGTAATCTCTAGCCTAAGTGCCACCATGGTGTGCATGCTGTCACTTTCACACACATGGGGAGAGCAGAGATCTATTAAAGCACTTGAGTAGCAAGGTAGATCTATAGATTGCAAAGCTCATGATCTCAATAAGATCACGCATAGAGAGAGAGATGAACACATAGCTACCGGTAGAACCCTTAGCCTCGAGAGAGAACTACTCCTTCCGCATCATGGGAATCAGCAACGGTGATGGAGATGGTGGTGGAGATTGATGGAGATGGCTCCAGGAGCACTTCCTCGTCCCGGCAGGGTGCCGGAACAGAGACTTTCTGTCCCCCGAATCTCCCCTTTGGTGGCAGCGGTGCAGCGGAACTTTTCGTGGATTTCTGATTGACTATTTAGGGTTTTCGCATTGGGAGGCTTCTTATAGGCGAAGAGGCGAGGTCGGTGGCCAGCCAGGGGGCCCACAACATGCCCTGGCGCGGCCTAGGGGGACCCGCGCCACCCTGTGGCCCCTCTTCGTCTCGTCTCCTGGCTCCGTGAGTCTTTCGGTAAAATATCGACTTTGGCCTTTGTCCGGTCCAATTCCGAGAATATTGATTTTCTGACTTTCCTGGAGCCAAAAACAGTAGAAAATAGGCAACTAGCACCATGGCATTTTGTTAATAGGTTAGTCCAAGAAAGTGTATGAAAAGTACTCCAAAGTGTGGACAAAACATAAGAAAGTAGATAAAACCAAGCATGGAACATCAAAAATTATAGATACATTTGCAATGTATCAACATCCCCAAGCTTAACTCCTGCTTGTCCTCGAGTAGGTAAGTGATAAAAAGAAAGATTTTTTTTAGGTGACATGCACCATCATAAACTTGATCAAAGTGTTTGTAAAACATGGATAGCTGGGATCAAAGTACTTCAATCATAACATCAAAGACAAAGTTCTAGCAATAAGGCAAAGAAACTATGTTGCAACATGAAAAGGCACAAACAAAAGATTCATGAATAACAATGCTTTGCAAGACGTTTGTTTGTTTCACATAAAGAAAACATAGCATAGTAGCATTCAGCTTGTCCCTCATAGAGTAGCAAACATAAATGCATAGGACACCTTCAAAGCTCATAAGAGTGACTAGATACAAATAGTTTAAAACAAGCAATATCAAGTTATGCATCAATTAACAAGTCTTGGGACAATGCACATAGAACTAAGAATGGCCACTATGCTCTCAAAGTAGGTGCATAAAGATAGAAGGTGGAGACTCAACATAAAAGTAAAAGAAAGGCCTTCATAGAAGGAAGCAGAGATTCAAGTTTCATAAAGAGCTTCCAAAAATTATGGTACTTATTAGCTTTCAGCTCTCATTGCCCCTATCAAAAGCATCTTGCAGGTGATTAAGGTTAAAGTGAACAAACTATGGTGTACATGCTTGACAAAGTATAAGTTAGAAATCTCATGTCCCTTGAATACGAGGGCCGCTCCTCATGCTACTCAAGTTTAGTCACCGGTAAGTTCTTGTCATTGTAAGTACATGTGTATCATAGAGAACCGCCAATGGGGCACCCCTTGCCTGATGATACGGAAGAATCCCCATACCAAAATGACAAGGCAAGCAGACAATGAGGATCTCAGCAATCTTCTTATTTACCATGGGAATATGGTGCTTTTTTCTCTCTTTCCTCTTTTCATAATCTCTTTTTTTTATTATTTTCTTTTTCTCTTTTTTCTCAATATAGGACTCTTTTTTTATAAGAAGAATGCTTCATAGACAGCTCATTATGGTTACGCTGCAGGTTTCCACCATGTCAGCATGGATTAGACCAGCGGCCCAGGCGTTTCTCTAACACAGATACATAACTCCATGGACTTACAAGCTCCCCTTTCATTTCACACCGACGACATCCATAGACAAAAGAGCATGATATCAACTAGGTACAAAGTACTAGTGCAATGTTGAAAACGTTCCCCATGACAACATGGTTCTACTAATTCCCAACAAATAAGTGCAAGCATATACAACATAGACGACACAATGGTTCAAGTTTATTAAGGGCAAGAAAAGTAAAGTGTGCCATCAAGTTTGTGAGAGCTTTAATCACTAGTTTTCTCATAACAAGTTTAATTCGGAAGGTAGATAAAGACATGAATATACTTGGAATAGCAAATGCTAATAGGTAGGTATGGTGGACTCTTTGGAATAACTTGGTTTTAGGAGTTGGATGCATGAGTAGAACTCATACTTGGTTGTGGAGGCTAGCAAAAGACTGGGAGCGACAAATTAAGAGAGCAATAATGGCCATAACCATGCAGAGCGACAAAACATCATTGATCAAAGCATAGAGTGATACTACTAGTTGAAAACTAAAGGATCATAAAGGTTATGGTGACTTGGGATAGTCATAACATGGTGTGAGCATGTGCCAAGTCAACCCAAATAAAGCATCAAAGGAGAATACCACAATACTATGCTTTAATATGCTAAAACAACGCATGATTCATCTAAGGCACATTAAGCAATCTCAATTGTTTATAACAAGTCATGCTGCAGCAAAGAATACTAAGCACAAAGCCAAAACAATATCAAGTATGGCATGAAAAAGCATAGGCCATAGTCAAAAACAAGATCTTTTTACCACTTAAGCATGAACTTTCCTACTCTTTTCCAATCCAAACCAAACTATTTGAAAACCAATGCATGAAAGGGGGCGGTCCAACCAATTTATTCAAGAAAACTAAGAAAACCAAGCAAACGAAAACCAAAAACAAAAAAATGAAGACGCTCCAAGAACAACACAACTGTGCATGAAACAATAAAAATGAAGCGTTTGGAAGAAACCTGGGATTTTTATTGATGAAGAGCGGGATGCCTTGGGCATCCCCAAGCTTTTACGCTTTTAATTCTTGGATATTTATTGGAGTGACACGCGTGGCATCCCCAAGCTTGAGCTTTAGTCCATTCTTCATCTCATTACTCATTCCTTCCATACACCTGAAATTTTCCTTCATACAAAACTTCACACAATCTTTATTAGCAACATTAGTGTACTCAAGATAATAAGTCTTTAGGTTCAGTTCCAACACCAATAAAACTTCCACTAAAACACAAGATAATGTATCACTTCCCTCAAAAATCTCAATTCCCCAAAAGAACTCAAAAAGGAACCAACAAGAAGCAAATGCAAATAATGGCAGAAATCTGTCAAAACAGACCAGCAGGTAAAGACGAATTTTTTAGAAGACCTTATGTTGCTCAAATTGAAACGTGTTAAACTAACGAAAGTTAGATAACAACCTGGGGCAGAAGCAGAAAAATTCATGCCTCAAAAGGACGTACAGAGAATTTACACGAATTTTTACGGTGAAGCACAAAAATCTGTTTCGGGACAGCAACTTTCCCAAGCATTACTTCTCTCTCATTAGAGGTTACTCTTGGCACAAAAAGCAAATAAAAAGGATAAGGAGCGGTTATTACAGAGGTAATACCTTGCTAGACTCATCTACAACTTTTGGGTTATCTCCCAATAAGTACTTTTCTTTAACGCCTTTAAGTTAGGCATGATAGTTTGAGAAGATGCTCACATAAGAAATATGAATTGAAGGAAAAGAGAGCATCAAGAAGCAAATTCAAAACACATTTAAGTCTAACCCACTTCCTATGCATAGGAATCTTGTAAAGAAACAAGTCATGGAAGCAAAAGGCCACAAGCATAGTAAAGCAAAAAAGTGCAACTTCAAGACTTTTAACATAAAGAGGGGAAACTTAATATTATGGACATGCATACAACCATGTTTCCCTCTCTCATAATAACTTTCAGTACCATCATGAATAAAATTAACAATATAACTATCACATAAAACATTCTTATCATGAGACACATGCATATAATCATTATTACTCTCCACATAAGCATAGTTATTCTTATTAATTGTAGTGGGAGCAAATTCAACAAAATAGCTATCATTATTATTCTCATCACCATAATCATCAAATATAGGAGGCATATTGTAATCATAATTAATTTTCTCCTCAATAGTAGGTGGACTGAAAATATCATATTCATCATTGTAATCATCATTTATTGGAGGTTTGATATCATCTTTAGCAATAGAATAGCTATCTTCCAAAGCAGGGGAACTAAAAAGATCATTTTCTTAAAAACTAGCTTCCCCAAGCTTAGACTTTTCCATAGCATTAGCAATAATGGTGTCCAAAGAATTCATACTAACAACATTGCTATTAGCATGCAAATGAAGTTCCATAGGTTTTTTAATTTTCTCTTCAAACACTTCATGTCCTAACTCAAGATAAATACTATAAAGCTCTCTAATTTTGTTGTTGTTTTCCATTAAGCCTAACTAGTGAAAAAAAGAAACAAAAAGACAAAATTGCAGAATCTAAAGGAAATAACTTCGAGCACTCACACCGGATGATGTGAGTATCTTTTACCTTACCTCCCCGGCAACGGCGCCAGAAAATAGGCGTTTGCCGTGGGAGGTTCTTCTTCTTTAATCCTCCGGTGTGAATACTTTTTACCTTACCTCCCCGGCAACGGCGCCAGAAAATAGCTTGATGTATACGCACTTCTATTATTGTAGACAATTGTTGGGTCTCCAAGTGCGGAGGTTTGTAGAACAGCAGCAAGTTTTCCCTTAAGTGGATCACCCAAGGTTTATCGAACTCAGGGAGGAAGTGGTCAAAGGTATCCCCTCTCAAGCAACCCTGCAATCAAGATACAAGAAGTCTCTTGTGTCCCCAACACACCCAATACACTTGTCAGGTGTATAGGTGCACTAGTTCGGCGAAGAGATAGTGAAATACAAGTGGTATGGATAATTATAAGTGGTAACGGTGCCAGAAAATAGCTTGCTGGCGTGTGATTGATGGGGGAAAAGACTAAAGGCAAACTGAAATAAAGATGGAAGCAAGCAAACATGTAACAGATCTAGTTGCAAATGGTGTTTCAATGCTTAGAAACAAGGCCTAGGGATCATACTTTCGCTAGTGAACACTCTCATATAAATATCTTCTCTTTATGGTACTATTCTTAACTACTCTCCGATTGGACACTCTAATCCATGGTAGGGCTATAACAGCACACCTCAAAGTAAGCCTTTCCCATCTAGATAACCCCACACTGTCACCTTGAGTACTAGATGGTTCCAACAAACACCACAATTTCATAAATACATCCAACTCCAAATATAACTCATAACAAGTATTTGTAATCTCTAGCCTAAGTGCCACCATGGTGTGCACGCTGTCACTTTCACACACATGGGGAGAGTAGAGATCTATTAAAGCACTTGAGTAGCAAGGTAGATCTATAGATTACAAAGCTCATGATCTCAATAAGATCATGCATAGAGAGAGAGATGAACACATAGCTACTGGTAGAACCCTTAGCCTCGAGAGAGAACTACTCCCTCCTCATCATGGGAATCAGCAACGGTTATGGAGATGGTGGTGGTGATTGATGGAGATGTTTCCAGGGGCACTTCCCCATCCTGGTAGGGTGCCGGAACAGAGACTTTCTGTCCCCTAAATCTCCCCTTTGGTGGCGGCGGCGCAGTGGCAGTTTTCGTGGATTTCTGATTGACTATTTAGGGTTTTCGCATCGGGAGGCTTCTTATAGGCGAAGAGGCGAGGTCGGTGGCCAGCCAGGGGGCCCATACCATGCCTTGGCGCGGCCTAAGGGGACCCACGCCTAGGGGTGGTTTGGCCACCCTGCGGCCCCTCTCCGTCTCGTCTTCTGGCTCCATGAGTCTTCCGGTAAAATATTAACTTTGGCTTTTGTCCGGTCCAATTCTAAGAATATTGATTTTCTGACTTTCTAGGAACCAAAAACAGCAGAAAACAGGCAACTGGCACTGTGGCATCTTGTTAATTGGTTAGTCCAAGAAAGTGTATGAAAAGTACTCCAAAGTGTGGACAAAACATAAGAAAGTAGATAAAACCAAGCATGGAACATAAAAAATTATAGATACATTTGCAATGTATCAGATCCCGGTGGTGTGAAATAAAAGGGGAACTTGTAAGATCATGGAGTTTCTATATGTTTTAGAGAAACACCTGGGCCGCTAGCCTAAGACATGCCTAATCGTGGTGGAAATTTGCAGCATAACCATAATGAGCATTCTATGAAGCATCCACAATAAAAACCTATGCAAATAGCAAATAAAAAGATCGCCGAGATGCTCATTGTCTGCTTGCCTTGTCATTTTGATTATGGGATAGCTCCTGTATCATGTGCAAGGGGTACCCCGCTGGCGGTTCTCTATGATACATATGTACTTACAATGACAAGTGCTTACTTGTGACTGAAGTTGACTAGCATGAGGTTCAGTACTCGTAAGTAAGGGGCATGAGATTTCAACTTATAACTTGTCAAGCATATCCTCTTAGTTGTGTTATTTTAACCTTAACCACTTAAAAGATGCTTATGATAGGGGAAATGAGAGCTCAAAGCTAACGAATACCATACTTTCAGCATTTGGAAGCCTTTCAAATTATTCAAAATTTGTTCATTTCCTTGTTGAGTCTCCACACATTCTATGAGCACTTTCTTGAGAGCATAGTTGTCATTCTTAGTATAATGTGCTTGTCTCAAAACTTGATTATTTGTGTTATGACTTTGATGCTTGTATCTTTGATATCTTTACTTCTAGTCTTCACCTGAACTTCAGAGGTGCCTTGGCATTCATAATCAAAGGCAAGCGAGATACCACTCTATCATACCTTGTTATGAGCATTGTAATGTTGCTTATTGTTATGCTTCAAGCTACTTATTTTTTTTAGTTGGAATCTCTTCATAGCTTGCAATGCCTATTAAGTATACTTAGTCACATGCTCCTTATTATGAATTGTCTAAGTAGTTGATCACATGCTGAGAATATATACATCATATGAAGAAAATGTGTTCGTGAAAGTTTCTTTTATCGCACTCAGTTTTCAACTAAATTGCTTGAGGACAAGCAATAAGCTAAGCTTGGGGGGTTGATACGTCCAAAACGTATCTACTTTCCCGAACACTTTTGCTATTGTTTCTCCTCTAAACTTGTGTGATTTGGATGCAACTAACAGGACTGACGCCGTTTTCAGCAAAATTACCTTGGTGTCTAGTTTTTGTGCAGAAAATCAACTATCAGGAAAAATCCCAGAAAATATGCCAAAAATCCTATTTCACCAGAAGACTCCCAGAGTCAGAATACGAGACGGAGTGGGGCTAGGCCCAGGCCACACCACCTGGCCGCACGGGCTAGGCCTGGCCGCGCCAGGGGGTGGTCTGGCCGCCCAGACACCCCCTCGGTCTCCCTCTACGCCTATAAGTTGCCTTCTGACCTGAAAACTCAGGGGGGTCGACGTTTTTCCAGAAAGGGTTCCGCTCCGCCGCCACCACCAGATTCCACGGTTCGGAACCAGAAACTCCGTTCTGGCACCCTGCCAGGACGGGGAATTAGAGGAGATCCTCGCCATCATCATCACCATCGCTTCTCCATCAACCATCCATGTTTCCCCCATCTATGAGTGAGTAATCCCCCGCTATAGGCTATGGGGATGGTAGGGATTGGATGAAATCGTTCATGTAATAGCATAGGATTGTTAGGGCATGGTGCCTAGTATCTACTATTAGTGCTTTTTGACTTTGTTGCAACTTGTTATGCTTAATGCTTGTCAGTAGGGCCCGAGTGCCATGATTTTAGATCTGAACATGTTATTGATTCATTATGATAGTATTGTTGATGGTCTTACCTGCAAGTTGTATACACACGTTGTCGTCCGAAACCAATGGCCTCGAAGTGATAGAAATCGGGATAACCAGAGGGAATGGCTTTTATGTGAGGATCACATGTGTTCATGGAGTGTTAATGCTTTGCTCTGGTGCTCTATTAAAAGGAGCACCTTAATTGCTAGTAGTTCCCTTGAGGCCCCACTGCAAACGGGCTAGCAGGACAAAAGATGTTGTGCAAGCTCTCATTGTGAGCATGTATGACTATATATGGAACACATGCCTAGGATTATCTAGTACTTGGATGCTTTATCTTATTTATCTGCAATTTCCCTATGTTCTGATTGCCATGTGAATTGTCTTGTCCATGCAACGCCCGTCCATCCATCCCTATGCCTACCGCGCTCGAATCCTACTGTTTACTGCTATTGTTACTACTGTCTTTACTTTACTACTGCTGTTACTTTACTATTCCTACTACAAAACCGTTGCTACTGATAAACTGCTGTGAGCAAGATTGTTTCTAGGTGCATCCGAATTGATAACTCAGTTGTTAAGGCTTATAAATATTCTTTGGCTCCCCTTGTGCTGAATCAATAAATTGGGTTTCACTTTCCTCGAAAATACTGCGATACACCCCCTATACTTGTGGGTCATCACATGTCTAGCATATGGAAGATCCCATTATTGTTGGCCTCTAGCACCATGAATATACTATGCATAAAACATAGAGAGAACATGGTTTTGAATGCCACAAGCCAAGTTTCCAGATATAGTGGACAATGTTTTATGTATGATTCCCAAGTTTTATGAGTTTTCGAAGCTTCCGACCTAAATCGGCCCACTCAAATGACTTTATGTCTCTTTTAACAAAATCATGTCATATTTGAACTAAAAGCTCTAGAAAGTGGTAGAGTGATATCGAATTTCTACAAAAAGCTTTTGGAGGTACGCATCAGACAGTTAATATATCGGAAACAATCGACAGTTTTGACCAATTCAACTTCCTGCTAAGAATTTGTATCTTGACAATTGTGAACCTATTTTGAAACAATCACATGTAATAAAGAAAAACATAAAAAAATATTTACGGATGGCATCCTATCACGTCATGTGTGCAGCCTGCTAGGAAACTGATAACCATGGGATTTGACAACTTCTGGAAACCAGCCCCATGATATTTTCCCACCATGTATTCATATTATTAGGTTTCAACCCTAATGACCAAAAAAGGTCATGGCCATATCGACATCATAGTTAATGTACTATTCCCACATTAATTTTGTATTATATGGGTGCATCTTGGCATAGTAGGAAATTTTTCCCGTGAGAGTCTCAACATTGGGCCTGTTTGATTCGCGGGATAGGAAAAACAAAGGAATAGGGAAAATGCAGTATTATTAGAATATCATGTCTAGTTCAATCCTTCAAGATTTGGAGCCTACATGAATTTTTCTTAAAGAAGTTTTTGATTCACAGGAAAGTAAAGGAATTGTAACATGAGGTTGAGGTGGATTGTTATTAAAATTTCACGAAAGACATGTGCATGGCTTCCTTTTGCATGTATCACATGCCATGCAAAATTATAAACTTGAGTTTTGACAACTTTTCAAAAACCAGGTTCACAAAATTGTCCTGCAATGCGTATGAATAGGTTTCGAGTCAGACGACCAAGGTTAATGCCATATATAGTGATCCACATCATAGTCTATAGGGATTGGTATTTTGATACCCTCGGTTCGTTAGTTCTACTCAGTTTTCCTCAGCCGCTTAACTTTTCCTCCCTTTTGCCCATCTCCTTGTACGAAACTCTCACACGGTCTGAAAACTCGTTGCCCACCAGTCTTGCCGTTAAGTGCTGACAAGTGGGGCCACGTTAAGTCGGGTCCCATAGTGGACCCTCGCCGTTACGTGCTGACAAGTAGGGCCGCGTTTTGTCGGGCCCTGTAGTATACCCTTGTCATTACATGCTGACAAGTGGGGCTGCGTTCAGTTGGTTTATGTAGTGGACACCTCTCTCCACTTATCCAGATCAACATCGGACCCATAGCTTATCCACATGAGCACCGGACCCACAGCTTACCTAGGTTGGCGTCGCAAGATGGGACCCCAAGCCAGCCCCGCGCCCGCACCCGTGTCGTTGCCTCCCCTTTCTTCTTTTCTCCAGCGACGACATCCCTTTGTCTAACTTCATTATCATATAGTGAAATGTAATGCATATATGAAAATTATTAAAAAATTATATACCTTTAAACTCTTTGGAATCGCACTTAGGACATGATAATGTTGTGCTAATAAAATCCTGATCATTTATCATTTCCATGGAGTGAAATATAATACATAAACTTGCGTATATGAAAATTATAAACCTTTGAACACTTTGAAATTGCACTCAATACGTGATAATGTGTGCTAACAAATTTTTGAGAGATTATCATTTTCTCCCCCATTTTCATAGAGTGGAATGTAATGCATAAACTTGCATATACGAAAATTATACACCTTTGAACTCTTTAAAATCGCACTTAATACGTGATAATGTTGTGCTAAGAAAATCTTGAGAGATTATCATTTTCATAGAGTAGAATGTAATGCACAAACTTGCATATGCGAAAATAATAAACCTTTGAACACTTTGAGATCGCACTTAATACATGATAATGGTGTGCTAACAATTTTTTTCAGAGATTATCATTTTCTCCCCCATTTTCATAGAGTGGAATGTAATGCATAAACTTGCATATACAAAAATTATACACATTTTAACTCTTTGAAATCGCACTTAATACATGATAATGTTGTGCTAAGAAAATATTGAGAGATTATCATTTTGATATAGTGGAATGTAATGCATACACTTGCATATACGAAAATTATACACCTTTGAACTCTTTGAAATCGCACTTAGGACATGATAATGTTGTGCTAATAAAATCTTGATCATTTATCATTTCCATGGAGTGAAATATAATGCATAAACTTGTCTATACGAAAATTTAAACCTTTGGACACTGCGAAATCACACTTAATAATGAGATAATGATGTGCAAGCAAAATTTTGAGAGATTATCATTTTCTCCCCCATTTTCATAGAGTGGAATGTAATGTATAAACTTGCATATATGAAAATTATACACATTTGAACTCTTTGAAATCGCACTTAATACATGATAATATTGTGCTAAGAACATCTTGAGAGATTATCATTTTCATAGAGTGGAATGTAATGCACAATACACCTTTGAACACTTTCCCTTCAAATTATATTCAAATTCATTTGTTTATGGAGTTAAAGTACCGGTGACAAACTCATTACTTTGCATGGATAGAGGGGTGCCCTCCTGACAGATATAGGGGTTATCCAGTCTGCTAGATCACAGAGGATCAACGGTTGGTGGGCACGATCCGCGTGATAGCTGTCTCAACCAATCAGAACGTAGCAACCAAGATGAGCACATGTCTAAGAGATTGTGACTAAGAGAGGGGAAAACTGAGTAGAACTTAAGAACCAAGGACAAACCTGAGTAGAACTTAAAAACTAAGGGAAATATTGACAAAGGGCTTCAAATAGAAAATAGAAAGAGATTTAAAAATGGAAAATGTGTCTTTTATACAATAAAATACATCTTGGCATACCTCAAACTATTTGCAATTCAAATATGCACCAGTTTGACAATTATTGCCTCATTCAGACAAACTATGTTTTGGGAAGAGGCTTGAGTACAAAGCCATGAACCTTCATAGATAGTAGGTGATTTGAGATAGGGTGTCAAGTGGGATCCCGCCTAAATCCCACTTCTAGTTCATTTGTCAAAATCTAGTGTAAATTTTGAGCAAAAAATTGAACTAGATTTTGTCAAATGAACTAGAAGTAGGATTTTGGCAGGATCCCGCCTGACACCCTAATTTGAGTTGTGGTGATTTGGGTTAAAACTTGATTTATATACATTTATTATGGTGGCAAGTCACATAATAAGACTTCCTGGGTAGATGCCACTATGTTTTGATCTTTTTGAATTTGTTGTGCATAGAATGACTCAATTAGCTAGCTAAAACCCATTCGTTGACTCTTTGTTGACCAGCCACCGGAGGGTAAAGCTAAGTATATTGCACATGACAATCTTAATACTGGTGGGAAAAACTGAGTACAACCAAACTACTAGTGTTATACTCGAGGGCAAAATTGAGCAAAACTAAGTTGTCAGGGTTAGACACGAGGGAAAAAACATGACTCATGGTACGCGTGTGTGGTGCACGGGGTAGTAGCGGACAGACGTGGTTGTGTATGGTGCAGTAGCATACGCGGTTACACGATGCATAGTGGTGCAACGAATCATCGTTTCCCTTCTCCTTTATAGAGACCTCCTCACTCTAACTTATCACTCACTCGCTCACTCAACCGTCTCCACTATCCCATCATCTTCTGCAAACCCCCAAGAAAACCCCAACCACGCCGGCAATGGAGAAGAACGACGCGGTGGCCACCGACGCCTCCAAGGCCGCTGGCAAGGAGGACCTCATCCCTGTATAGGCCCCTGTCGAGGAATTGAAGGAAGCCGCCGTCCCTGTCCAGACCCCCGTCCCCGCTTCCGCCATAGCCGCCGGCGAGGAGGCCCCTGTCGGTCTCAGGAAGATCCTGCTCGGCTGGGACCCCTACGAGGAGGTTGATTACATAAGACCGGAGAACCCCTATGACACCAACATCGTCGACCCATGGTTGGAGGTAACCAGGGTTTTCTCCCCTTACCTTGTTCTTCCCCCATTCCCATCGTTGGATGCTAGATCGTATGTAATTAGGGCTTGGTTGTTCGTATTTTTACAGTATCTAATCCTCTTTTGTTAGATATCGTATTTCGATGAATCCCCTGGTTCGCGTTTCGATGGATACCCCTATTTCTATTTGAATCACACTGTTCGTAGTTGGGATCAGTATTCGATTTGGTTTGAGATTTGGGGAATAATCAGGGGATCTCAATCGGTTAATATATGCAAATAATCAATCCCAATAATCAAGGTATCTCAATCATGTCTTTATTGCACTCTACTGTTTTTTCCAATAGGAGGATAGCAGCGACGTCTATAGTGACGACGAGTCCAAGGACACCAAGACTCGTCATGTGCTGTAGAGGCTGAAGTCTAGCCAGTACGAAAACTTCTTCGTCGACGACGTCTACATGTGCCCCTTCTGCACCACCAGGAGGCTCCATGCCACCAACTTCAACTCCCTCGTGAAGCATGTCAAGGACGTGAGGACCTACGGTGAGTCCGTGAACATCCACGGCTTCATAGCCAAGCACCAGGTGCTCGGTCTTCACCTCCGCAACTTCCAGAAGGTGGCCATCGAGGAGGGTCGCATGCCCCCGATCAAGCCCAAGGCGCCCAAGATCAAGGGACTGGGAAGCAAGAAGTGGAGGAGGCATCAGAGGGACGAGGCGGAGGCCCTCCTGACGGAGGCCATGAGTGGCCACTGATCTTGTGCTGCTACTGCTGTAAAGCAGCTTCTTTTGTCTTGTCTGTGTTGAACTTGTCCGCTGCTGCTGCTGCTGCTGAGCAGCCTAATTGTCGAACCTCATTAAGTATCATACTATATATATATCCTATTTTAGCTGCTTTATCTACATCTTCTATATTTACTAAATTTATTTATGGTGCTGGTTAGATTTGCTGCTCTAAATTTCCTACTAGATTGGAGAAAAATGAGGGCCAACATGAATAATGAATGAAGCGAGAAGGTGCTCTAGATTCGCTACCTTTTTGGGCAAAAAACACAACTATTAGCGAGAGAGAGGGAAAAAGGCGCTCTTAAAAAGGGCAATCATAAAAATAACAAAAAATAAATAAAACTTCCAATTTAGGCGACAGGGCGCACGTAACCACCAAACGCGCCCACATGGTCCCACACCACGTCCCCCATAACGCGTTCCCGACAAACCTGCCCCAAGCAGTCCCACATGACGCGGCCCACACATTAGCATAATGCATTCCTGACCAAACGACCCCACATGGTCCAACACCACGCAACCCCACACATCAGCCAACTGTCAACCTGGCGGTTGCTGCCGTTCGAGCTCTTTGATAGGTTTCCGAGAAGGAGATCGAGGGGCAAAAGTGAGGAAAAGTTAAGAGGCTAGGAAAAAGTGAGTACAACTAACAAACCAGGGGCACGGAAATATAAATCCATAGTTTATATAGTGTGTTTTGAGGTTTGCACATACTAGCGTTCATCGTGCTAAAGACTATTAGTAGAATCTTTCTAGATTGTAAGAATTGAAAAGAAGATCCAATGGTTAGCAATGTTTGGATTTGCCAGTGTTAATCAAACGTTGAATGTTCTGTACACTGTGTAGTGGTATGCTATTGTAAGAGATAAGACAATATAAAGATAAGATAAGAAGTACTACGAATGGCCAATCTAACTTTAGGTCTCGTAGGAGCGAGGTGCTTGAGACTTATAACAGTCGATGTAAGTACAAATTACATCAAGGACCTCATAAAAAATGAAAAATGCATCCGAGTCCATCAAAGATTTAGCACAAGGATCCTAAAACTGAGCAATGAAGTGTGTGTTTTGAGGTTTGCTCATACGAGCGTTCATCGTGCTAAGGACTATCAATAGAATCTTTCTAGATGCTAAGAATAGAAAAGAAGATCCAACTATTAGCAATGTTTGGATTTGCCAGTCTTGATCCAACGGTAATTGTTCAAAGTTCATTTGTACACTATGAAGTGGTATGTGATACATTGCAAATGTATCTATAATTTTTGATGTTCCATGCTTGGTTTTATCCACTTTCTTGTGTTTTGTCCACACTTTGAAGTACTTTTCATACGATTTCTTGGACTAACCTATTAACAAGAGCCACATTGCCAGCTGCCTGTTTTCTGCTGTTTTTGGATCCAGGAAAGTCAAAAAATGAATATTCTCGAAATTGGACGGGACAAAAGCCAAAGTGCCTATTTTTCCGGAAGTCATCATATGCCAGAATACGAGACGGAGAGGAGCCAGGGGGCCACCACACCACCTGGCCGCGTGGGCCAAGCCTGGCCGCGCTGGGGGATGGTGTGGCCAGCCCAGGCACCCCCTCGGCCTCTCCTTCCGCCTATATATTGCCCTCGGGACGGAAACCCTAAGTACCCAATCAAAAATCCATGAAAGAGTCTATAGCCGCCGCCATCTCCATCCCTAGATCGGGAGGGATCTGAAGCTCTTGCCGGCACCCTGCCGGAGAGGGGAATTCACCCTGGAGGCCTTCTTCATCACCATGCAAGCCTCCGGTGTGATGCGTGAGTAGTTCATCCTTGGACTACGGATACATGTAGTAGCTAGATGGCTGGTTCTCCTCCTTTGTGCTTTCATGTTTAGATCTTGTGATCTCCGTTCATGATCAAGATCAACTATTTGTAATTCTGCATGTTGTGTTTGCGGGGATCCGATGGATATTGAGATGCTATTTCAGATTGATTATTGATTATATCATGTCTTTTTTATTTTTGATCTTGCATGCTTTCCGTTGTTAGTAGCTATCTTGGCCAAGTAGATGCTAGCAACTCCAAGAGTTAGTATTTATGCTCGATAGTGGGTTCATGCCTCTGGTAATCTGGGGAAGTGACAGAAATCTCTAAGGTACTAGATGTGCTGTTGCTACTAGGGAGAAACCAACAATCCTTTGTTCATAGAACAATCGTATTGTTTACATTACACGCAATTCGTAAAGCAGTAATCTCTTGCTTGCAACTTAATACTGGAGCGGGTTCGGATGATAACCTGAAGGTGGATTATTAGTCATAGATGCAGTTGGATGGCGGTCTATGTATAATGTTGTAATGCCCAATCAAGTTCCAAAGAAGTCAAGATGATTAATATATGCATGTATTGCTTTCTCGGTGTTTGTCAATTGCCCCGCTGTAATTTGTTCACCCAGCATGTTATCTATCTTAAGGAGAGCCACCTCTAGTGAACTATAGATCCCGGTCCTTTTCTTTTACATACAATCTAGAAACTTTTTACTGCTTTGTGTTCACTTTCTGCAAACTATTTCTTCCTTCCATTCGATACGTTTAATCCTTTGTTTTCAGCAAAACACGGTGAGATTGACAACCTTAGCGCAAGTTGGGGACAGAGTTCTGTTGTTGTGTTGTGCAGGTCTCCACGTTGCTACTAGCACCGGTAGTGCGCCCTGCTTGCTCCTACTGGTTCGATTAAACCTTGGTTTCATAACTGAGGGAAACTTGCTGCTGTGCTCATCATACCTTCCTCTTGGGGTTCCCCAACGAGCTTGTTAATACACGAGCCATCAAGCATTTTTCTAGCGCCGTTGCCGGGGAGTTGATGTCTACGCACTTCTGTTCTTGTAGACAGTTGTTGGGCCTCCAAGTGTAGAGCTTTGTAGAACAACAGCAAGTTTTCCCTTAAGTGGATCACCCAAGGTTTATCGAACTCATGGAGGAAGTGGTCAAAGGTATCCCCTCTCAAGCAACCTTGCAATCAAGATACAAGAAGTCTCTTGTGTCCCCAACACACCCAATACACTTGTCAGGTGTATAGGTGCACTAGTTCGGCGAAGAGATAGTGAAATACAAGTGGTATGGATAATTATAAGTGGTAACGGTGATAGAAGATAACTTGATGGCGTGGAAGGGACTAAAAGCAAACTGAAATAAAGATGGCAGCAAGCAAACATGTAATAGATCTAATAGCAAACGGCGTATCAATGCTTAGAAACAAGGCCTAGGGATCATACTTTCACTAGTGAACACTCTCTTATAAATATATTATCTTCATGATACTACTCTTAACTACTCTCCGGTTGGACACTCTAATCATTGGTAGGGCTATAACAGCACTCCTCAAAGTAAGCCTTTCCCATCTAGATAACCCCACACTGTCACCTTGAGTACTAGATGAGTCCAACAAACACCACAATTTCATAGAGACATCCAACTCCAAATATAACTCATAACAAGTATTTGTAATATCTAGCCTAAGTGCCACTATGGTGTGCACGCTGTCACTTTCACACACATGGGGAGAGCAGAGATCTATTAAAGCACTTGAGTAGCAAGGTAGATCTACTTGATTACAAAGCTCATGATCACAATATGATCATGCATAGAGAGAGAGAGATGAACACATAGCTAACGGTAGAACCCTTAGCCTCGAGGGAGAACTACTCCCTCCTCATCATGGGAATCAGCAATGGTGATGGAGATGGTGGTGGAGATTGATGGAGATGGTTCCGGGGGCAATTCCCCGTCCCGACAGGGTGCCGGAATAGAGACTTTCTGTCCTACGAATCTCCCCTTCGGTGGCGGCGGCGCAGCGGAACTTTTCGTGGATTTATGATTGACGATCAAGGGTTTATGCCTCGGGAGGCTCTTATAGGCGAGAGGGGAGACCGAGGGGGTGCCAGGGGCCACCACACCATGCCCTGGCGCGGCCTGGGGTGACCCGCGCCTAGGGGGTGTGGCCAGGCCCTAGACCTCCTCCGTCTCGTATTCTGGCTCCGTGAGTCTTCCGGAAAATAGGAACTTTGGCTTTTGTCCCGTCCAATTCCAAGAATATTCATTTTCTGACTTTCCTGGAACCAAAAACAGCAGAAAACAGGCAACTGGCACTTTGGCGTCTTGTTAATAGGTTAGTCCTAGAAATCATATGAAAAGTACTCCAAAGTTGGAACAAAACATAAGAAAGTAGATAAAACAAAGTATGGAACATCAAAAATAGATACATTTGTAATGTATCAACATCCCCAAGCTTAACTCCTACTCATCCTCGAGTAGGTAAGTGATAAAAAGAAAGAATAATTTTTGAGGTGACATGCACCATCAAAGACTTGATCAAAGTATTTGTAAAACATTCAAAGCTGAGATCATAGTAATTCAACATAACATGAAAGACAAAGTTCTAGCAATAAGCAAAGAAACTATGATGCAACATGAAAAGGCACAAACAAAAGATTCATGAATAACAATGCTTTTCAAGACGTTTGTTTGTTTCACATAAAGAAAACATAGCATAATAGTATTCAGCTTGTCCCTCAATAGAGTAGCAAATATAAATGCATAGGACACCTTCAAAGTTCATAAGAGTGACTAGATACAATAGTTTAAAACAAGCAATAACAAGTTATGCATCAATCAACTAGTCTTGGGACAATGCACATAGAACTAAGAATGGCCACTATGCTCTCAAAGTAGGTGCATAAAGATAGAAGGTGGAGACTCAATATAATGGTGGAAGAAAAGCCTTTTGTAAAAGGAAGTAGGGATTCAAGTCTCATAAGGAGCTTCCAAAAATTATGGTACTTATAGCTTTCAGCTCTCATTGCCCCTATCATAAGCATCTTGAAGTGATTAAGGTTAAAGTGAACAAACTATGGTGTACATGCTTGACGAAGTATAAGTCAGAAATCTCATGTCCCTTGTATACGAGGGTCGCTCCTCATGCTACTCAAGTTTAGTCACCGGTAAGTTCTTGTCATCGTAAGTACATGTGTATCATAGAGAACCTCCAACGGGGTACCCCTTGCCCGATGATACGGAAGAATCCCCATATAAAAATGACAAGGCAAGCAGACAACAAGCATCTCAGCATTCTTCTTATTTACCATGGGAATATGGTGCTTTTTTCTCTCTTTCCTCTTTTCATAGTATCTCTTTTTTTCTCTTTTTTTTCTCAACATAGGACTCTTTTTTTTATAAGAAGAATGCTTCATAGATAGCTCATTATGGTTACGCTGCAGGTTTCCACCATGTCAGCATGGATTAGACTAGCGGCCCAGGCATTTCTCTAACACATATACATAACTCCATGGACTTACAAGTTCCCCTTTCATTTCACACCGACGACATCCATATACAAAAGAGCATGATATCAACTAGGTACAAGTACCAAGTGCAATGTTGAAAGCGTTCCCCATGAAAGCATGGTTCTGCTAATTCCCGACAAATAATTGCAAGCATATACAACAAAGAACACACAATGGTTCAAGTTTATTAAGGGCAAGGAAAGTAAAGTGTGCCATCAAGTTCATGAGAGCTTTAATCACTAGTTTTCTCATAACAAGTGGAAGGTAAACAAAAGCATGAATGTACTTGGAATAGCATAAGCTAGTAGGTAGGTATGGTGGACTCGTTGGAATAACTTGGTTTAGGGAGTTGGATGCATGAGTGGAACTCATACTTTGTTGTGGAGGCTAGCAAAAGACTGGGAGCGACAAACTAAGAGAGCAATAATGGCCATAATCATGCAGAGCGACAAAACATCATTGATCAAAGCATAAATCGATACTACAAGTTGAAAACTAAATGATCATAAAGGCTATGGTGACTTGAGATAGTCCTAACATGGTGTGAGCATGTGCCAAGTCAAAAACAAACTCTCTTTAACACTTAAGCATGAACTTTCCTACTCTTTTCCAATCCAAACCAAACTATTTGAAACAACTCACAAACATGATAATAAATAAAGATCAGTGAGCTTGTCTCACAAATCCACAAAGAAGAACTAAAAAGTTCTAAGCTGAAAGCACGAGTAAACTAAGGCTAAGCATGGTGCTAGCAAAAGAGAACACTCACAGAACAATAAGAATGAAAACTAGAGTGTTCTAGGCAATGAAAACGGAGCGTGTCTCTCTCCAAAAGAAGTGTGTTGGGATCCAACCAACTTATTCAAGGAAACTAAGCAAACCAAGCAAACTAAAACTAAAAACAAAAACAAAGACGCTCCAAAACAACACAATTGTGCATGAAACAATAAAAACAAAGTGTTTGGAAGAACCTGAGATTTTTATTGATGAAGGAAGGGATGCCTCGGGCATCCCCAAGCTTTGACGCTTGTACTTCTTGGATATTTCTTGGGGTGACACACGTGGCATCCCCAAGCTTGAGCTTTAGTCCCTCCTTCATCTCATTACTCATTCCTTCCATACACCTGAAATTTTTCCTTCATACAAAACTTCACATAATCTTTATTAGCAACATTAGTGCACTCAAGATAATAAGTCTTTGGGTTCAGTTTCAATACCAATAAAACTTACATGAAAACACAAGCTACTATAGCACTTCCCTCAAAAATCTCAATTCCCCAAAAGAACTCAAAAAGGAACCAACAAGAAGCAAATGCAAATAATGGAAGAAATCTGTCAAAACAGACCAGCAGGTAAAGACGAATTTTTTCGAAGACCTTCTGTTGCTCAAATCGAAAAGTGTTGAACTAACGAAAGTTATATAATAACCTGGGCCAGAAGCACAAAAATTCCCGCCTCAAAAGGACGTACATAGATTTTACATGAATTTTTACGGTGGAGCACATAAATCTGTTTCGGGACAACAACTTTCCCAATCATTACTTCTCTCTCATTAGAGGTTACTCTTGGCACAAAAAGCAAATAAAAAGGATAAGGAGCGGTTATTACAGAAGTAATAACTTCCAAGACTCATCTAAAACTTGTAGGTTATCTCCCAATAAGTACTTTTCTTTAACGCCTTTAAGTTAGGCATGATAGTTTGAGAAGATGCTCACATAAGAAATATGAATTGAAGTAAAAGAGAGCATCAAGAAGCAAATTCAAAGCACATTTAAGTCTAACCCACTTCCTATGCATAGGAATCTTGTAAGGAAACAAGTCATAAAAGCACAAAGCAACCATAGTAAAGAAAAACAAGTGCAACTTCAAGACTTTCAACATAAAGAGGGCAAACTTAATATTATTGAGATACATAAGACCATGTTTCCCTCTCTCATAATAACTTTCAGTAGCATCATGAATAAAATTAACAATATAACTATCACAAGAAACATTCTTATCATGAGCCACATGCCTAAAAGAATTAATACTCCCCACATAAACATAGTCATTCTTATTAATTGTAGTGGGAGCAAATTCAACAAAATAGCTATCATTATTATTCTCATCACCATAATCATCAAATATAGGAGGCATATTGTAGTCATAATTAATTGCCTCCTCAATAGTAGGTGGACTGAAAATATCATATTCATCATTGTAATCATCATATATTGGAGGTTTTGTATCATCATAAGCAATAGAATAGCTATCTTCCAAAGCCGGGGGACTAAAAAGATCATTTTCATAAAAACTAGCTTCCCCAAGCTCATACTTTTCCATAGCATTAGCAATAATGGTGTTCAAAGAATTTATACTAATAACATTGCTATTGGCATGGTAATAAAGTTCCATAGGTTTTTTAATTTTCTCTTCAAACACTTCATGTCCTAACTCAAGATAAATGCTATAAAGCTCTCTAATTTTGTTGTTGTTTTCCATTAAGCCTAACTAGTGAAAACAAGAAACAAAAAGACAAAATTGCAGAATCTAAAGGAAATAACTTCGAGCACTCACACCGGAAAATAGGCGTTTGTCGTGGGAGGTTCTTCTTCTTTAATCCTCCGGTGTGAATACCTTTTACCTTACCTCCCCGGCAACGGCGCCAGAAAATAGCTTGATGTCTACGCACTTCTATTTTGTAGACAGTTGTTGGGACTCCAAGTGCAGAGGTTTGTAGAACAGCAGCAAGTTTTCCCTTAAGTGGATCACCCAAGGTTTATCGAACTCATGGAGGAAGTGGTCAAAGGTATCCCCTCTCAAGCAACCCTGCAATCAAGATACAAGAAGTATCTTGTGTCCCCAACACACCCAGTACACTTGTTAGGTGTATAGGTGCACTAGTTCGGCGAAGAGATAGTGAAATACAACTGGTATGGATAATTATAAGTGGTAACGGTGATAGAAGATAACTTGATGGCATGGAAGGGACTAAAAGCAAACTGAAATAAAGATGGCAGCAAGCAAACATGTAATAGATCTAATAGCAAACGGTGTATCAATGCTTAGAAACAAGGCCTAGGGATCATACTTTCACTAGTGAACACTCTCATATAAATATATTATCTTCATGATACTACTCTTAACTACTCTCCGGTTGGACACTCTAATCGTTGGTAGGGCTATAACATCACTCCTCAAAGTAAGCCTTTCCCATCTAGATAACCCCACACTGTCACCTTGAGTACTAGATGAGTCCAACAAACACCACAATTTCATAGAGACATCCAACTCCAAATATAACTCATAACAAGTATTTGTAATCTCTAGCCTAAGTGCCACCATGGTGTGCACACTGTCACTTTCACACACATGGGGAGAGCAGAGATCTATTAAAGCACTTGAGTAGCAAGGTAGATCTACTTGATTACAAAGCTCATGATCACAATATGATCATGCATAGAGAGAGATGAACACATAGCTACCGGTAGAGCCCTTAGCCTCGAGAGAGAACTACTCCCTCCTCATCATGGGAATCAGCAATGGTGATGGAGATGGTGGTGGAGATCGATGGAGATGGCTCTGGGGCAATTCCCCGTCCCGACAGGGTGCTGGAACAGAGACTTTCTGTCCCCCGAATCTCCCCTTCGGTGGCGGCGGCGCAGCGGAACTTTTCGTGGATTTCTGATTGACGATCTAGGGTTTATGCCTCGGGAGGCTCTTATAGGCGAGAGGGGAGACCGAGGGGGTGCCAGGGACCACCACACCATGCCCTGGCGCGGCCTAGGGTGACCCGCGCCTGGGGGTGTGTGGCTAGGCCCTGGCCCTCCTCCGTCTTGTATTCTGGCTCTGCGAATCTTCCGGTAAAATTGGAACTTCGGATTTTGTCTCGTCCAATTCCGAGAATATTCATTTTCTGACTTTCCTGGAACCAAAAATAGCAGAAAACAGGCAACTGGCACTGTGGCGTCTTGTTAATAGGTTAGTCCAAGAAATCATATGAAAAGTACTCCAAAGTTGGAACAAACATAAGAAAGTAGATAAAACCAAGCA
Source organism: Avena eriantha (assembly GCA_910589775.1). Classification (NCBI taxonomy): domain Eukaryota; kingdom Viridiplantae; phylum Streptophyta; class Magnoliopsida; order Poales; family Poaceae; genus Avena; species Avena eriantha. Next base: position 202,163,433 of record OU342746.1, read on the forward strand.
TGGAACATCAAAAATTATAGATACATTTGCAATGTATCAGGAGTCAAGGACATCTTTACAAGGGGAGTCCCTCATAACCAATCTCTTTACTTTTTTTCTTTCTGCTTTGTTTGCTTGTTTCTTTATCAAAAACACAAAAAAATTAGTTTTACTATTTTGCTTTCTTATTTAAAAAACACACAAAAATTAGTTCCCTTCTTAAGTTGCCACTATGTCTTGCCTTGCTCCAATCACTATGTCACTCGAGGAAATGATTTTCACTTTTAAACAAGGAATTGAGGAAAGTTTTAAGGAAGCTTGGTCTAGAATCTCTGGTCTACATGAAAAAACTGAGCCTAAAATGACCCAAAGCTTGTTCCTTAGCAGTTTTTACCTTGGAATTGCTCTTTGCTATAGATATCCTTTAGATGCTGTTGTGGGAGGAGATTTCCTCCAATGTAATGAGGATGATGCTATAAATGCTATAAAGAAATTGATCCTAACTTACAACTTGCCTAGCCAAACTGATATTTCTTTCGCAAAAGTATTTTCTAGACTAAACACTCTTGACTAGCACTACTAGCCAAAAAGATTGCTATAATACGCTTAGGGAGCATCACAATTATGTCCCAATAAATTCTGAACCATCAAAGTGGCTTCCTACAGTAAAGATTGAGATAAACACTGAAACTTTTCAAGCTCGCTGTGATATCGTATCTGAATTTTGTCTTATGCCCAAAGATATTTATGAATCTTTGAATACTTGGGGGCTTGCTGAAGCAGTGTTTACAAATATCCTTGGGAAAATGATTTCTACTGATTATCTTGTTATTGAATATGCAGGAAAAGGACAAATTACACTTGGAAGGTCCCTATTAGAACTCCTTGGAGCAATAATAGATGTGGGAAAGGGGACCATGCACCTTTCTTCTCCACCGAACAATCATATTTTCCCCAAGGTTAAGAATAAAAGTAAGAGAGGTAAGGGAAAGAAATTTGGTCTTAATGCTTCTTCATTTGAGAACACTTGATTCTTTTTCTTACTTCTTATGCCTAACTTAAAGACGTAAAAGAAAAGTACTTATTGGGAGATAGCCCAAAAAGTTTTAGATGAGTCTTGGAAGTTATTACCTCTGTAATAACCGCTCCTTATCCTTTTTATTTGCTTTTTGTGCCAAGAGTAACCTCTAATGAGCGAGAAGTAATGATTGGGAAAGTTGCTATCCCGAAACAGATTTTTGTGCTTCACCGTAAAAATTCGTGTAAAATCTCTGAACGTCTTTTTGAGGCGTGAATTTTTGTTCTTCTGCCCCAGGTTGTTATCTAACTTTCATTAGTTCAAAACTTTTTGATTTGAGCAACAGAAGGTCTTCGAAAAAATTCGTCTTTACCTGCTGGTCTGTGTCGACAGATTTCTGCCATTTTCTGCATTTGCTTCTTGTTGGTTCCTTTTTGAGTTCTTTTGGGGAATTGAGATTTTTGAGGGAAGTGCTTCAGTAGCTAGTGTTCTAATGGAAGTTTATTTGATGTTAGAACTAAAACTTAAGACTTATTTATCTTGAGTGCACTAATGTTGCTAATAAAGATTGTGTGAAGTTTTGTATGAAGACAAATTTCAGGTGTATGGAATGAATAAGTAATGAGATGAAGGACATACTAAAGCTCAAGCTTGGGGATGCCACGTGTGTCACCCCAAGGAATATCCAAGAAGTACAAGCGTCAAATCTTGGGGATGCTTTGGGCATCCCCTTCTTCATCAATAAAAATCCTAGGTTTCTTCCAAACGCTTCATTTTTATTGTTTCATGCACAGTTGTGTTGTTCTTGGAGCATCTTCTTTTTCGTTTTCGTTTTGGTTTTTCGTTTGCTTGGTTTGCTTAGTTTTCTGAATAAATTGGTTGGACCCCCCTCTTTATTACATTGGTTTGCAAATAGTTTGGTTTGGTTTGGAAAAGAGTAGGAAAGTTCATGCTTATGTGGTAAAAAGAGCTCGTTTTTGAATGTGGCCTATGCTTTGTCATGCCATGCTTGATATTGTTTTGGCTTTATGCTTAGTATTATTTTCTGTAGCATGACTTGTTATAAACAATTGAGATTGCTTAATGTGCCTTGGATGAATCATGCGTTGTTTTAGCATATTAAAGCATAGTATAGTGATATTCTCCTTTGATGCTTTATTTGGGTTGACTTGGCGCATGCTCACACCATGTTATGACTATCTCAAGTCACCATAGCCTTTATGATCCTTTAGTTTTCAACTTGTAGTATCACTTTATGCTTTGATCAATGATGTTTTGTCGCTCTGCATGATTATGGCCATTATTGCTCTCTTAGTTTGTCGCTCCCAGTCTTTTGCTAGCCTCCACAACCAAGTATGTGTTCCACTCATGCATCCAACTCCCTAAACCAAGTTATTCCAAAGATTCCACCATACCTACCTACTAGCTTATGCTATTCCAAGTATATTCATGCTTTTGTTTACCTTCCAAATTAAACTTGTTATGAGAAAACTAGTGATTAAAGCTCTCACGAACTTGATGGCACACTTTACTTTTTTACATTTAATAAACTTGAACCATTGGGTCCTTCTTTGTTGCGTATATGCTTGCGCTTTATAAGTTGAAATTAGCAGAACCATGTATCATGGGGAACGCTTTCAACATTGCACTTGTACTTTGTACCCCGTTGATATCATGTTCTTTTGCTTATGGATCCCGGCGATGTGAAATAAAATTGGAACTTGTAAGATCATGGAGTTTGTATGTGTGTTAGAGAAACGCCTGGGCCGCTAGACTAAGCCATGCCTAATCATGGTGGAAACTTGCAGCATCACCATAATGATGACCATATGAAGCATCCTCAATAAAAACCTATGCAAATAACAAATAAAAAGATCGCTGAGATGCTCATTGTCTGCTTGCCTTGTCATTTTGATTATGGGATAGCTCCTGTATCATGTGCAAGGGGTACCCTGTTGGTGGTTCTTTATGATACACATGTACTTACAATGACAAGAGCTTGCTTGTGACTAAAGTTGAGTAGCATGAGGTTCGGTCTTCGTAAGTAAGGGGCATGAGATTTCGGTTTATAACTTGTCAAGCATATCCTCTTAGTTGTGTCACTTCAAGATGCTTACGATAGGGGCAATGAGAGCTAAAACCAATAAGTACCATAATTTTTGGAAGCTCTTTATTAGACTTGAATCCCTACTTCCTTTTATGAAGGCCTTTCTTCCACCATTATATTGAGTCTCCACCTTCTACCTTTATGCACCTACTTTGAGAGCATAGTGGCCATTCTTAGTTCTAGGTGCATTGTCCCAAGACTAGTTGATTGATGCATAACTTGATATTGCTTGTTTTAAACTATTTGTATCTAGTCACTCTTATGAACTTTGAAGGTTTCCTATGCATTTATATTTTCTACTCTATGAGGGACAAGCTGAATACTATTATGCTATGTTTTCTTTATGTGAAACAAACAAACGTCTTGCAAAGCATTGTTATTCATGAATCTTTTGTTTGTGCCTTTTCATGTTGCATCATAGTTTCTTTGTCTTATTGCTAGAACTTTGTCTTTCATGTTATGATTGAAGTACTATGATCCCAGCTTTGAATGTTTTACAAGCACTTTGATCAAGTCTTTGATGGTGCATGTCACCTCAAAAATTATTCTTTCTTTTTATCACTTACCTACTCGAGGATGAGCAGGAGTTAAGCTTGGGGATGTTGATACATTGCAAATGTATCTATAATTTTTGATGTTCCATGCTTGGTTTTATCCACTTTCTTGTGTTTTGTCCACACTTTGGAGTACTTTTCATACGATTTATTGGAGTAACCTATTAACAAGAGCCACATTGCTAGCTGCCTGTTTTCTGCTGTTTTTGGTTCCAGGAAAGTCAGAAAATGAATATTCTCGGAATTGGACGGGACAAAAGCCAAAGTGCCTATTTTTCCGGAAGTCATCAGATGCCAAAATACGAGACAAATAGGAGCAAGGGGGCCACCACACCACCTGGCCGCGCGGGCCAAGCCTGGCCATGCTAGGGGTGGTGTGGCCAGCCCAGGCACCCCCTCGGCCTCTCCTTCCGCCTATATATTTCCCTCGGGACGGAACCCTAAGTACCTGATCAAATATCCACGAAAGAGTCTGTAGGCGCCACCATCTCCATCCCTAGATCGGGAGGGATCTGAAGCTCTTCCTGGCACCCTGCCGGAGAGGGGAATTCACCCTGGAGGCCTTCTTCATCACCATGCAAGCCTCCGGTGTGATGCGTGAGTAGTTCATCCTTGGACTACGGATCCATGTAGTAGCTAGATGGCTAGTTCTCCTCCTTTGTGCTTTCATGTTTAGATCTTGTGAGCTCCGTTCATGATCAAGATCATCTATTTGTAATTCTGCATGTTGTGTTTGCGGGGATCCGATGGATATTGAGATGCTATTTCAGATTGATTATTGATTATATCATGTCTTTGTTATTTGTGATCTTGCATGCTTTCTGTTGTTAGTAGCTATCTTGGCCAAGTAGATGCTAGCAACTCTAAGAGATAGTATTTATGCTCGATAGTGGGTTCATGCCTCTGGTAATCTGGGGAAGTGATAGAAATCTCTAAGGTACTAGATGTGTTGTTGCTACTAGGGAGAAAACAACAATCCTTTGTTCATAGAACAATTGTATTGTTTACATTACACGCAATTCGTAAAGCAATAATCTGTTGCTTGCAACTTAATACTGGAGGGGGTTCGCATGATAACCTGAAGGTGGATTATTAGTCATAGATGCAGTTGGATGGCGGTCTATGTATAATGTTGTAATGCCCAATCAAGTTCCAAAGGAGTCAAGATGATTAGTATATGCAGGTATTACTTTCTCGGTGTTTTTCAATTGCCCCGCTATAATTTGTTCACCCAGCATGTTATCTATCTTAAGGAGAGCCACCTCTAGTGAACTATGGATCCCGGTCCTTTTCATTTACATACAATCTACAAACTTTCTACTGCTTTGTGTTTACTTTCTGCAAACTATTTCTTCCTTCCATTGGATACGTTTAATCCTTTGTTTTCAGCAAAACATGGTGAGATTGACAACCTCATCGCAAGTTGGGGACAGAGTTCTGCGGTTGTGTTGTGCAGGTCTCCACGTTGCTACTAGCACCGGTAGTGCGCCCTGCCAAGCTTAGCTAGCAACACCTTTGGGGTGTTTCCTTGCTCCTACTGGTTCGATTAAACCTTGGTTTCATAACTGAGGGAAACTTGTTGTTGTGCTCATCATACCTTCCTCTTGGGGTTCCCCAACGAGCTTGTTAATACATGAGCCATCAGTATGGTATTGTAAGAGATAAGACAAGATAAACATAAGATAATAAGTACTACGAATGGCCGATCTAATGGTAGGCATCATAGGAGTGAGCTGCTTGAGAGTTAACACGGTTGATGGATGTACATGTTACATCAAGGACCTCATAAAAAATAAAAGTCCCATCCAAGTCCATGCATTTAGCACAAGGATCATGAAACTGGAGAAATGAAGTGTGTGTTTTGAGATTTGCGCATACTAGCGTTCATCGTGCTAAAGACTATCGGTGGAATCTTTCTAGATGCTAAGAATGGAAAAGAAGATCCAATGGTTATTAGCAATGTTTGGATTTGCCAATCTTGATCAAACAGTCAATGTTTCGTACACTGTATAGTGATGGCATGGTATTGTAAGATATAAGACAAGATTAATATAAGATAAGAAGTACTGCGAATGGGCGATCTAATGGTAGGTCTCGTAGGAGCGAGGTGCTTGAGAGTTAACACAGTGGGTGGAACTACAAGTTACATCAAGGACCCCATAAAAAGGAAAATTGCATCCAATTCCATGCATTTAGCACAAGGACCCTGAAACTGAGCAATGAAGTGTGTGTTTTGAGGTTTGTGCATACTAGCGTTCATCGTGCTAAAAACTATTAGTAGAACCTTTCTAGATGCTAAGAATGGAAAAGAAGATCCAACAGTTGGGAATGTTTGGATTTGCTAGTCTTGATCCAACTATCAATGTTCAAAGATAATCCGTACACTATGCGGTGGTGTATGGTATTGTAAGAGATAAGACAAGATAAAGAGAAGATAAGAAGTACTGTGAATGGCCTATTAAATGGCATGTCTCGTTGGAGAGAGGTGCTTGATAGTTAACACGGTCGGTGGAAGTACAAGTTACATCAAGGACCTCATAAAAATGAAAATTGCATCCAAGTCCATGCATTTATTAGCACAAGGACCCTCATAAATAGTGAGCAATGAAGTGTGTGTTTTGAGGTTTGCGCATACTAGCATTCATCGTGCTCAAGGCTATCGGTAGAATCTTTCTAGATTGTAAGAATGGAAAAGAAGATCCAACGGTTAGCAATGTTTGGATTTCCTAGTCTTGATCCAACGGTCAATGCTCAAAGTTAATCCGTACACCGCTATGCAGTGGTATGGTATTGTAAGAGACTAGTAAAATGCACGTGCCACACACACATATATACTGTATGAAATGTGATTTAACAAACATTAAGTTGTTATTAACTAATAGTCTTGTTAGAGAAAAAATGCGTACATTAAGTCTATTAATAATAACTATCTACACATATTGAGAATACAACCTACTGTGCTATGAAATTTTGGGGTGGTGACATGATGGTTTAGAACATGGTGGAGTTTGCTCTAGTTACTATTCAACAGGAATCTAGCTGCTCTGAACCATTGGATCTAACAACCCAATGGTTAGGATTGGTTCTATGGATCCAATTCAAAACTGCTCCATCATATATAGTAGTTATATATGTAATAGATAAGACAAGATAAAGCTAAGATAAGAAGTACTATGAATAATGGTAGGTCTCATAGGAGTGAGGTGCTTGAGAGTTAACACGGTCGGTGGAAGTATAAGTTACATCAAGGACCTTGTAAAAAATGAAAATTGCATCCAAGTCCATGCATTTAGCACAAGGACCCTGAAACTGAGCAATGAAGTGTGTGTTTTGAGGTTTGCGCATACTAGCGTTCATCGTGCTAAAGAATATCACTAGAATCTTTCTAGATGCTAAGAATGGAAAAGAAGATGCAATGGTTAGCAATGTTTGGATTTGCCGACAACCTTCCAACGGTTAGTGTTCAAAGATAATCCGTACACTATAAAGTGGTATGGTATTGTAAGAGAAAAGACAAGATGAGAAGTACCATGAACGGACAATATAATGGTAGGTCTCGTAGGAGAGTGGTGCTTGGGAGTTAACACGGTGGGTGGAAGTACAAGTTACATCAAGGACCACATAAAAATGAAAATTGCATCCAAGTCCATGCATTTAGCACAAGGACCATGAAACTAAGCAATGAAGTGTGTGTTCTAAGGTTTGCGCATACCAGCGTTCATCGTGCTAAAGACTATCAATAGAATCTTTTTAGATGCTAAGAATATAAAAGAAGATCCAACAATTGGCAATGTTTGGATTTGCTAGTCTTGATCCAATGGTCAATGTTCAAAGTTAATCCGTTCACTATGCAGTGGTATGGTATTGTAAGAGATAAGACAAGATAAAGATAAGATAAGAAGTACTGCGAATGGCCGATCAAATGGTAGGTCTCATAAGAGCGAGGTGCTTGAGAGTTTACACGACCAGTGGAAGTACAAGTTACATCAAGGATCTCATAAAAAATGAAAATTGCATCCAAGTCCATGCATTTAGCACAAGGTCCGTGAAACTAAGCAATGAATTAATTGTGTGTTTTGAGGTTTTCACATATTAGCGTTCATGGTGCTAAAGACTATCAGTAGAATCTTTCTAGATGCTAAGAACGGAAAAGAAGATCAACCAGTTAGCATTGTTTGGATTTGCCAGTCTTGATCAAATGATCAATGTTCTGTACAATATACATCGGTCTGGTATTGTAGGAGATAAGACAAGATAAAGATAAGATAAGAAGTACAGTACTACGAATGGCCAATCTTTTGAATAACCTTCCCTCCTGATGTTTGGGAAGCAAGTGAAAAAATTGAAAACCAGAAAAGTTTGAATTTTTGTACCGCCAAGGACCAAAGTGGTTTCCTTCCGATGTACTCCTCGTCCCTGCTCCACACCAACGCACGGTTGCCGAAAACGCTAGAGACATAGAGCCGTCGTACCAAGGCACACGTGCGCAGCGCCACGCCGTGGACAAGGGAGAGATCAGCCAGGCCGGTGCGCGAGGGGAAAGGGGAGGAGATATGTAGGGTAGCGAAGGAGAGAGAAAACACACAATTTGTTTTACGTGCATAGGCCACATGAGTACCTCGTGTTAGGAACCCATCATAACTTTGGTTCGACAAGGAACTGCCTTTAACTTCTCTTCGCTGCAGCCCTCTTCCCCTACCAAAGTTTTATTCTCTTAGCATGTACAACACGTGGACAGAGGTGACCATATGTCTAAGCAAATAAATATACTACTCCTGCATTGTGTAAAAATCTACTATTTGGCATCCACTAAGGTTCACCTTATACATAGTGGAAAAATAAAGTTATCTTTAAGCCTAAGGTGCAACTCAAGCTTGTGGGTTGCCCATAGAGAATAGAAAAGCATTTTCCCTCTCTCCCTATTTCATGTGATCATTTTCAAAAGGGGTTCACATGTATTCAAGTTTAACCTAATTTTGTTTTATCAGCATAGAGTCATTTAAGTGCATGGAGCTTTGGCTTCGGAGTTTGAAAATCCTTAAACTTGGGAAACTGCAAGAGAGAATTGTACACTTTGTACGAAAATTTGTGGGGGAGGCGGGCATTATTTGTTTTTTAATTTATTCTACTAGTAAAATACTTGAAAAACTCACTTCACTGTATGGCCTACTATACCATGTACTCCGTGTGAACTTTCTTGGGTTTAAAGGCAAATGACCAAGGTTATGGACATACTCTATATATCTATAATGACGGTGTGTCCATATTTTGGTATAGGTCGGTGCATGTTAGCATGGTAAAGAAGTAAAAGTTTTTTTCAGAACAAAGTACGGTTAATATGGCTAAATTAGAGTTCAGATCATGTGTTATTTATTTACTAGTACATAAAGTGGTTGGACAAATTATATGTTATGTTTTTTAGGCTTAATTTTCTACCTTAACCCACTCAAACGACTTTCCGTCGATTTGTCGAATTAGGTATAATTTCATAATCTACAAGAAGTGTGTGAGAGCAAGTTCAATAGTATAACTAAGTGTTAGGTATAACAAAGTGACACGTCGTTTACTACCGGCCTTATACCAGCATATACAATACCTAGCGATTAAACTATACAACATCTAGCATTATGATGCAACAACCTCATCAAAAAGCAAGAAGATTGAACATGAATAAAATGAAAAACCTTTCTATGTCCGCTTGAAAAACCCTAAAACTTGTTAATTGTAAGAAAGCATGGTAGACTTTTTCTGAAAATTGCAGTGGTGACATTCTTTTTTTGGAACTAGAGGTCATGGAGGAGCGAGACGCTTCTGTTATCGCGCTAGGGTTTGTCGTCGTCGCAAGGTGGTCCGAGGACCTTTTTGTAATTATTGTTACCTTTGAGACTTTTTGTACTGGTGTTGATAATTATTTTGAATTTTGGAACAGAAAAACATTGCTAGAAGTAGATTGGTGTGACGTACCAAGGCACACGTGCGCAGCGCCATGCTGTGGACGAGGAAGAGACGAGCCGGAATGTGCATCCGTGGTTGCAGAGAAGAGATCGATGGAGGATGGATGGTGAGAGCTAGCGAAGGAGAGAGAAAACGCAACTTGTTTTGCGTGCATATACTAGTAGTAGGTCCATACATTTACTACTAGTGGAGTGTACCATGTACCTCATGTCAGCAGCCCATCATAGTTTTGATCTGACATTGCACCGCCTTCAAGTCCTCCTTTGTGCTGCTCTCGCGCTGCCTCTTTTTTTGAAAGTCTCGCGCTGCCTCCCTCTTGTTCTCTTACTTGTGTAGCTCAGGTTTGACAAAATTTAGTTAAACTATCAAGATGCAAAATCTTAGCAAGAAGTTAAACCTGTTGTCCAAAATCTCGCTAGTTTCTGATATATTCCTAATTGACCCCCGATGGGTACCTCCAAAAGCTTTTTATATAACTTTCAAAGAAACCTACTATTTACATGTCACCGTCCTCCTCTCCGCCACTATCCGCCGTCGCCGCGCTCGGCCAACGCTCTACACCACCGCTGCCGTCACCACCGCCATCACCTGTAAAAATATTTACCCATCTACCTTTGAAAATACAATGAATCCAATAGCAATCTATCACGCTAACTTGTAGCTCAAGTTTGACCTAATTTCGTTAAGTTGTTAAGATGTAGATTCTTAGCAAGAAGTTAAACGTGTTGTCCAAATTTCAGGACCTTACTATATACATACACGCAAAAATTATGTTTTATCTCTCCTTCATTGCCTCATCACCATCCACGCACACCCCGGCCGGCTGAGCTCTCCCTCGTCCACAACATGGCGTGTGCATCGATCTGCCTTGTCGTTCCATTTCACACCCTGCGAATAGGAAGCACCAAGCACACCCCCAGCACACTGGTTCGAAAGTGTGAGAAGCGTTTTTCTGTGTGTGAAGTGAGTACAGTAGTACGAATGGCCAGGTATGGTTCAATTGCTCGCTCAAGAAGGACCCGACTGCTTTTCCTTGCTTAACTTTAGGGCCCTTTGTGCTAAATATATGGACCTCTATGTAATTTTCTCTTTTTGAGGTCTTCGATGTAAACCGTACTCGCTCCCACCGACTGTGTCAAATTTTAACTACAAGTAAGCGCGATAGATAAATTCCTCTTAAAATTTTCCAAAAAACTTTTGAAGCTAACCAGGAATTCAGTTCATCGAAAACCACCGAAAAGCTTTTTCGTAAAACTTCCAAAGGAAACTACAATTTACTTGTAGTTCAAATTTGACCAAATTTCGATAAATTGGCACAGAGTCTCATTGTTGGGGGGATACCCCCGGGTAGGGTCACGCCGGGGTATAAAGGCCGAGTTAGCCGAGGTTCGGCAGGTCAAAGCGGATGCTAGCCGGGCCACCTCAAGGCAGGCCGAATCACGGAGGAACCCGGACCAGGGGGCGTCCACCTAACTTGGTCTCAACCGACTTAAGCCGTAAGTCGGAAAGATGTATCTAACTTTCATGCAAGAACGGGTGTGGCCAGATTAACTACGATCCGGGTCATGTCAAGCTTCTAGGAGAAGGAAGGAATCTCGCTGGTCAAAAGTAGCCCCGGTATGCACGGCATGAGCGAAGCGGACAGAGGCAGGACCAGCGAGGCATGGCCGACAAAGGTGACGAAGCCAATGTCGGGTGACACAGGCGCCGCAGAGGCTCACGTAGCCTCTGCATGGGTGACGCGGGGGAAAAGTAACCCGGTCGGCTTACTATTTTGGGAGGAGGCATATTCCCTGGAATATGCCTCCACGTATGCCCTAAGTGGAGACCTAGCCACCCCTATATAAGGGGGGCTAGGGCCTCTGTAGAAAGGTTAGGTTATATGGGTTGGTCTTGTACGGGTTAGCTAGTGGCGAGAGTAAGAGAGTCCCTTCTTCCTGCTCTCCCCAAGACAGCTCTAGGTGCACTTGTAAACCTTGGAAGTGAATCAGATATAAAACTTCTGTGTGTGGAATCACCTCACTATCCCTCCCTGGATTCCCCTAGTGCATATTAGTCCCCACCTTTAGCCTATCCATGGCATCTGCCGTGACTCCACCACGACAGTTGGCGCCCACCATGGGGCTAGCAGCGCTAGCAGGGGTCAAGATCCGGACGGGAAACCTCATCGGCACCGTCGAACGCATCGTCTCCGGGATCGTTCAGCGCTTTGGAGCGCTGGACTTTGTCAGCGACAACGCTGGCCGCTTCGGCACGCGCCCACTTCCGCGCAACGGCCTCTTCGTCAAGCTCGGCGCGCACAAGGTCTACGTTGTTGTCGATGTGTCGTGCGTTCATCCGCGGCACGTCGTCGAGGCAGAGGAGCCACCCCTTAGCGTGGTTCACGGGGCGCGTATCACTCGCTCCCCGGACCGTGCTGAGGTAATGATGACTGCGCCTGGTGCAGGCGCAAGCAAGGATCCGACACCAGATCCGGAGGTAACGCCTAAGGCACCGAGGAAAGGTAGAGGTCCTCCACTAGAGAGGCCTGAGAATGTGCTGCGGGAAGCAATGAATAGCTTGGAAAACCCTGTAGTAGCAGCAGTAGATCCAGCTCAGGCACATGCCGAGCTAGAGGAAACTAGGCAAAAAATACTAGAGGGTGCGAAAAAGATAGCCGCAGATCAGCAGTCGTTGAACATGACGCTGCGTGAGTACGCAAAGGCAAACAAAGTTGATACTGTAAAAGTGAAGGGGAGAAACCTCATAAGCGAAATGAACAAAGAGGGAGACACTAGGATTGAGGAGTCAGAGAACTGTTTGTCCATGGGGCTGCCGAGGTATAGTACCCCAGCTAAGAACCTCAGAGCAGCGGATGCAGCTGCATCCGAGTTAGAGGGTCTAACGGGTCAAGCCCATCATAGACAACAAGATAGGGTCAATGAGTTGGTTCGGATCGCGAACATGCAAAATGAGGAATTGCTTAGGGCTAACCCGGAGAGAGCTGGGGCCTCCAAGATCATTCATTCGGCGATGGGTAACCCGGAGAAATCCGCTGGAGCCGCATCGTCTCCTCATGGTGGTCCTAGGAGATAAGAAGTAGTAACCTCAGCCAGAAGGAACAAACAGATCGTCCCGTATGACCCAACACGGGCAGGGAAAGGAAAAGAAGTACAGAAAAATGATGATCGACGAAGTGTGAGCCGAGGTGAAGCTGGCCAAGGTAACCGCGACCAAGGCAATGCCGGTCAAGGAAATGCTGTAAACGGCAATGCCGGACAGCGAAACTCGGCAGGAGCAGGACAACCGCAGCAGCGGAATATACCAAGGCAAGAGCAAAGTGTCGGTCGAGGTATGCAACAGAGAGCTGCTCCACGAGAGCAAGACTGGTATAACGATGGAGATTCGGAAATGGTGAACGCAGGATACCCAAGGCCGGACTATCATGTGATAGGGTAAATATTGGGAAGCAGGGATTTGATGCCTGATGATGCCGGGTTGAAACTGGATCGACTGTATAGGTCGGAACAGATCGAATGTCAAGGTCCACCGGGTCCTGCGTGTTTTGGGCCCCGAATCATGAAGGATCCACCGGTACCTAACTTCTAGTTATCCAGAGGCGCAATGACGTATGACGGTTGTACTAAGCCGGAGGATTGGTTGATAAACTATGCTACAGCTATGAAAATTGCTACAGGCAACTTGAGATGGCCTGTGAGATACGTACCCCAGATGTTGGAGGGGCCAGCAAGGGTATGGCTGAACAATTTGCCGCCCGGAAGTATTAACTGCTGGATTGATTTTGAGGAAATGTTTATCAGCAATTTCTCAAGTACGTATCAGAGTCCAAATAGGCCACAGACCCTAGCTATGTGTAAGCAGAGACCGAACGAGACGGACCGGGAGTTTTTAACCCGGTGGTGTACCGTGAGAAACTCGTGTGAGGGTGTGATAGAGTCACAGGCCATAGCGTGGTTTGCGCAAGGGTGCATATATGCAAGCGAGCTGTGGCAGAAGTTGCAAAGGAAAATGCCAACCACATTGGCACAGATGATCCGGATTGCTGATTCGTATGCTTTGGGTGATCCGATTCAACCCAGGCTCGTGTCAAACGAGACGAATGAGGAGTACTACCAGAGAGATGGAGCCGGATCATCCCGGAGGAATGATTACAGAGGGAAAAGAAGAGATGACAGACCGGACCATCGGTACAGTTCGCAACAAGTTGCAACGGTGAATCAAGATCAGCCCGGAGAAGGAGGCAATCAACGTCAGAAAACTGGAGGGGGACAATGGACACCAAGAAATGATGGCAAGAAAACTTGGACGCCAGAGTAGAAGAAACAGTGGCAAGAAAAGAAGGACCGTCCGAGGTATACTTATGAGTCGATGTTGGATCAGCCTTGTAAATTTCACACGCCAAATCCGAGTAACCCAGTTGGACATACAACGAGGCAATGTGAGTGGATGCGTAAAATAGAACAAGGTGGTTCGAGGAATGCTCAGGCACCCCGGAATGATCAACCTCGGCAGGAGTTACCCCGGCAGCAATTGCTCTCCGGAGCGAACACGCAACAGTTAATGTTGCCTCCCCCTCCGCCGAGGTATGATAACCATGAGAGAAGGGATGCGGTGCATCAAGTAGAAAACCAGCATCAGCCGGATCCGAGGTACCCCGGAAATGAGGGGAGAAATGAGTACAGAGAGCATCATGAGAGTTACTGTGTGTTTACCACTGAGGAAACAGATAGAAAGAGCTTGCAGCACCGACATATGGAGGTGAATGCGGTAATGCCAGCAGTGACGAGGTATATGCCTTGGTCGGACCAGGAAATCACCTGGAGCATTAAAGATCATCCCAAGCTTATGCCAAGTCCTGGTTCGTATGCGTTAGTGCTGGATCCGACATTCATTGGGCCTAACATCAATATAAGGTTCTCCAAGGTACTGATTGACAATGGCAGTAGCATTAACATCATGTATGCGGATACAATGCGCAAGTAGGGTATCTCGGAGAACATGCTCCAGGCTACAAGGATAACTTTCCATGGTATTGTGCCCGGCATTTCTTGTGAGCCCATAGGCAAGGTCCGGGTTGACGTATTGTTCGGCACGAGAGATAACTGCCGAACTGAGAATTTGGAGTTTGAAGTGGTGAACTTAGAAAGTGCGTATCACACGTTACTCGGAAGACCAGCACTGAACAAGTTCATGGCAAGTTGTCACATCAGTTACTTGAAGATGAAGTTTCCCGGGCCAAACGGAGTGATTACTATTGCTGGAGATTTCCGACGTTCCATTGAGTGTGCGTCGGCCAGGTCTAACCTAGCCGAGTCACTCGTTATCGCGCAAGAGAAAAGAAAAATCCAAGAGGTGGCGGCATTGGCTCAATCCGCGCAGCAGTATATGCCGGCGCTGAGTAACCCACATGGGAGTGTCTCATTCCAAGCCATGAAAGATACCAAGAAGGTGCATATTGATGATATGTTCCCAGAGCGCACCGTAACAATTGGTGCCGGGTTAAATGACAAATAGGAAAGCGAGCTCGTCGACTTCCTCCGTTAGAATCGGGACATTTTTTCTTGGTCCACACAGGACTTGCAAGGTGTTCCGAGGGAGTTGGCTGAGCACTCTTTGAATGTGAGACCCGGAGAAAAGCCGGTGAAGCAACCTCTCCGCCGCTTCGCCGAAGATAGGAGGAAAGTCATCGGAGATGAGATAGCTCGGTTGTTGGCTGCAGGATTTATCATGGAAGTTCTTTATCCGGATTGGTTATCTAATCCGGTGCTGGTGGAGAAGAAGAAGGATGATCCGAATGTTGCAGTGGTTTGGTGTATGTGTATCGATTACACGAACCTGAATAAGGCGTGTCCAAAAGATCCATTTCCGCTGCCAAGGATAGATCAGGTCATAGACTCAACTGCTGGATGTGAACTGTTGTCATTCATTGATGCATATTCTGGTTTCCACCAGATACCTCTGAATCCGGATGATCAAATAAAGACTGCATTTATCACCCCGTATGGGGCTTATTGCGATCGCACCATGCCTTTTGGTTTACGTAATGTAGGGGCGACGTACCAAAGATGTATGCAAAAATGTTTGCACGACCAAATAGGTCAAAATGTACAAGTGTATGTGGATGATGTGGTTATCAAGACCAAGGAAAGCAAAACGCTCCTTGACGATATCAGGCAGACGTTCGCGAACTTAAGAAGGTTCCAGATGAAGCTTAACCCGGAAAAATGTACCTTCGGTGTCCCGGCTGGAAAATTACTCAGATTTCTTGTGTCCAGCCGAGGTATCGAAGTTAATCCAATTAAAATCCGGGCCATTGAGCGAATGGAAGTACCGAAGTGTCTTAACGATGTCCCGAAGTTCACTGGTTGCCTGGCATCGTTAAGTCGGTTTGTGTGTCGGTTGGGAGAAAAGGCATTGCCTCTCTATCAACTCATGAAAAAGTCGGATAAGTTCGTTTGGACACCGCAGGCCAATGAAGCCTTTGCTCACTTAAAGAAGATGTTAGCCACTGCACCAGTGTTAGCCTCTCCACTATAAAAGGAGCCAATGTTGCTCTATATAGCCGCAACCAACCGAGTTGTAAGTGCAGTAATTGTGGTAGAGCGCGACGAAGAGGGTAAGTCAGTGCAAAGGCCAGTGCATTATCTGAGCGAGGTGTTGTCTGCCTCAAAGCAGAACTACCAACACTATCAAAAGGTGGCGTATGGTGTGTATATGGCAGCTAAGAAGTTGAAGCATTACTTTGAGGAGCATCCCATCAAGGTAATATGTGAGGCTCCCATATCAGAGATAATGAGTAACAAGGATGCAAGTGGTAGGATTGCAAAATGGGCAATTGAACTAGCTCCCTATGCACCACAATATGACAGAAGAGAAGCAATCAAGTCTCAGGCTGTGGCCAACTTTTTTGTGGACTGGGCCGAGGTACAATACGAACCACCGCTACCAGATCCGAATTACTGGAGGATGCACTTTGACGGGTCAAAAACAAAAACCGGGCTAGGCGCCGTAATTGTACTTACCTCGCCAAAGAAGGACCAGCTGAAATATGTGCCACAGATCCACTTTACGGCATCAAACAATGTCGCTGAGTATGAAGCACTTGTGCATGGGCTCAAAGTGGCAAAAGAAATTGGGATACGTCGCATCCTATGCTTTGGCGACTCAGATTTCGTAATACAGCAAGTGTCAGGACTGTGGGACGCCCTTGATCCAAACATGGCGCTGTATAGATTTCATGTGCAGAAGATATCTGGTTACTTTGAGGGATGTGAATTTCACCATGTACCCCGGGTGGAAAATGAAGCTGCCGACGTACTGTCGAAGCTTGGATCAACCCGACAAGCAATTCCACCGGGGGTAGCATTGGAACACCTCAGAAAACCGTCTATCAGGCCGTCCCCAGAAACCGACTCAATTTACGTCCCGGAGGATACAGAATCCGGAGCCGTGCCCATGGACATTGACACGGGAGGTGATGCGCGAATCCCGGGGACTGCCTTGGCAAACCCGGGGACTGCTCGGCGTGATCCAGTTGAAGTTATGCTGGTGGATCGGATGGAAATTGATGAAGATGTGTTCCCTGTACGAGCAATACCAGCTTGGGCACTACCTATATTTCAATTCCTGAAAGATGGAACGTTACCCACTGAGGAAGTGCTATCCAGGCAAACTCAGAGGAGAGCAAAGGCGTACACAATCATCAATTCCGAGCTATACAAAAGGAGTGTGACCAATGTCCTCCAGCGATGCGTTGACCCGGAAGAAGGGCTTGACATCCTCCGAGATATACATCAAGGGGAGTGCGGGCATCATGCCTCGTCCCGAGCCTTGGTGGCAAAAGCTTTCCAGCATGGATTCTACTGGCCAAGTGCCTTAGAACAAGCAGAAGATCTGGTGAGAAGGTGCAATGGTTGTCAGAGGTATGCTACCAAGACACATATGCCAATGTCGGAGCTCAAGACCATACCAATCACCTGGCCATTTGCCGTGTGGTGTTTGGACATGGTGGGCCCGTTTAAACCAGTAAGGGGAAATATGACTCACATTTTGGTCATGGTGGACAAATTTACAAAGTGGATCGAAGTGAAGCCAATAAGAAAATGTGATGGAGCTACGGCCGTGACGTTTCTCAAAGACATCATCTTGAGATACGGTTATCCTCACAGTATCATAACTAATAATGGCACAAACTTTGTGGAAGGAGCATTTGCGCGTTTCTGCCGGGATAAGAAGATCCGGTTGGATGTTGCGTCGGTAGCCCACCCCGCTTCGAACGGACAAGTGGAAAGATCCAATGGATTGGTATTATCCGGGATAAAACCCTGGCTCATTGAGCCACTGCAAAGATCAGCGGGGTGCTGGATAGAAGAACTACCAGCGGTACTGTGGAGTTTAAGAACAACTCCGAATCGATCAACAGGCTATACGCCATTCTTTCTGGTATATGGGGCAGAAGCTGTATTACCAGCCGACATAGAGCATGATTCGCCTAGGGTCACCCAATACACATAAGCCGAAGTGCAAGAAGCCCAGCAAAATGATGTTGATCTGCTGGAAGAAGCGAGAGAATTGGCATTGTCCAGATCCGCCATATATTAGCAAAATCTCTGACGCTATCATAGCCGGAAAGTAAGCCCCCTAGTTTTCCAGGAAGGCGATCTGGTGCTCCGGTTGGTACAATGTACTGCTGGCATGCATAAATTATCTCCTCCATGGGAAGGGCCATTCATTGTGAGCAAAGCATTGCACAATGATTCTTATTATCTTATAGATGCAAAGCCACAGGAAAAGAACAAGGTGGACAGGTCCGGCGAGGAATCTAAGCGTCCGTGGAATGTAGCTCTACGTCGTCCTTTCTACACTTAGCAGAGAAGTGTATGTATCCGAGTCTTCTCATATGTCGGTATGTATGCCGGCAATGAGCTTATCAATGAAATGTTGGCACCTCGAGCAGTAACTCGGGGACTGCCTTAATAATATTTGTTGTCTTTT
Organism: Avena eriantha; assembly: GCA_910589775.1. Classification (NCBI taxonomy): domain Eukaryota; kingdom Viridiplantae; phylum Streptophyta; class Magnoliopsida; order Poales; family Poaceae; genus Avena; species Avena eriantha. The sequence continues at coordinate 202,182,040 of OU342746.1, forward strand.
GTTATTTGTACCTCAGCTGGAGTAAGTTGTTCTACTTAACTCGGATTAGTAGTGTGCGAGCACCAAAAACCCAACTCTTCGACTTGCTACTGTCCAACAAGAATTGGCTTCATGGCAAGCAAGAGAATAAGTTTGGAATTGCGTAGCACATGAAAAACGACTAAGGAAAAGAACTTAATCGAGCCGACGTTTGTTTTTCGAACTAACCTTGTATGTTTTTAGTTTATTATGCTGATTTATTTTGAGCTAAGCCTAAAAGTTTCCTAGTATTGTTAAGACAATTTTTGAAGCTCGGATTCGTAAGTCGTAAAACCGAATCAAGGTAGACACGAGCCGAGCCAAAAGATTTGACGAACAAGAAAATGAAACTCGGAGACTATGCCCAAGTTAATCCGGCATAAAAACTTAGTAGCAAAATATCACATGTATACTGGATACAATTCCACCCGGCATACCGGGGATCTGATAAACATTAAAGTTCTTTCACTTAAGGAGCAGCAGGAGGAGGAAGTTCGGCGTCATCTTCGCTGCCTTCAATGTCCGAGGCATCGCCCTCTTTGTCCTCGTCTGAGCCATCTTCAACGTTTTCAGCATTTTCGTCACCAGCGGCTTCCAGGAAGCTCGGTCCCTCAGTCCATTCGTGAATGGGAGCATATTCGATGAGGCTGTGGGCGCAAGCCTTGCGCCGAGCTACCCACTCCGGGTCACTGGTCCATTTGGATCCGGTGCGCATGCGCGCTAAGAGGTTGAGGTCGATCTTCTCGTACCACGTGAGTACATAGTGGAGAACGGTCTGAGGTGTGGCACGTCCAGCGGATTCCCTCCAAAGGTCGAGCTGGGTCTCGCACTCCATCAATTTTTCAACAAGAAGTGTGGTTCCCTCTGGAGTGTCTTCTGCGGGCCAAAACGTGTTGAAGACTCGGACTGCAGCGTCAAGGATATCCTTGCCATAGTTCTTGATGATTTCCACGCGAGATGACAGGCTGACCAGCAGGTCCTCAATGCCATAGGGAATCTCTTCAGTGTCAGGCCCAACGGGAGTACCCCTCTCTCGGCGGAAATTAGCAACAGTGGCGCTCGCGATGGCAGTGCCCTCTGGAAATTTGCCTGAAAACGAGATAAGCGAAGCAGATAAAGAAAAGACATGTGAAGTAACCCGGAGAAATATGCCAGATAAGGGAAAGGAACTTACATGAAATATGGCTGAGGACCCGAGTCAACTCCCTGGTACAGTCATCACGTCTTTTGCGAAGCTGCACAAGTTCAGCGTTCGCCGACTCAAGCTTGACGTCGGACTCCTAGAGAAGTTCTCGGTCCTTGGAAATTTGGAGGTTGAGGCGTTCGCACTCTTCGGTATAGTCCTGGCTGGCCTTTTGGAGATCGGATTGATGTTGTGCCTTCAATTCTTCATCTCGGCCTTAAGCTTGGCGATCTCATCATCCTTAGTCCGGATGAGGGCAAGCTCACCGTCTTTATTTTTGAGCTCGGCCTGATGCTGCCCTGCTTGTTCGAGAAAATGCAGCATCATATCAGGCACGGGCACACTATCTTCCAGCGATACTGAAATAGTTTGTCAACCCGACAAAGCTGAGGTATGAATGTTTGCCAAGCCAAGGAGGAATGGAGATGGAAAGCATAGCAAGGTTGAGTAGATATAACTTATCCTTGATCTGATCCAGATTCTTCCTCATAAGCTTGTTCTCAGCCTCCACCCCAGCTACGAAAACCGAATGATGGATTAGTTCGGCAGAATAAGATGAAGGAAAATGGAGAAGTGTCAAGGAAGAAACCTACCCCGTTTCTCATGTTCAGCGAGAAGTGCATTATGCTTGGCGTGCAGCATCTTATGAGTGTCCAGGAGATGCTGAAACTCAGCGCTCCGGCGGTTGGTGGTCACCTGAGAAGAATACAAAAATACAACTTAGCCTTGTGCATATTCGAAGTGTACAAAATCTGAGCCAAGTGGAACTTACCCTGGCTCTAGGTGTGTGCATATTCGAAGTGTACAAAATCCGGACCAAGTGGAACTTAACCCGGCTCTAGGTGTGTGCATATTCGGAGTGTACAAAATCCGGGCCAAGTGGAACTTAACCCGCTCTAGGTGTGTGCATATTCGAAGTATACAAAATCCGGGCCAAGTGGAACTTAGCACGACTCTAGGTGTGTGTGTATATTTGAAGTGTACAAAATCCGGGCCAAGTGGAACTTAACCCGGCTCTAGGTGTGTGCATATTCGAAGTGTACAAAATCCAGGCCAAGTGGAACTTAACCCGGCTCTAGGTGTGTGCATATTCGAAGTGTACAAAATCTGGGCCAAGTGGAACTTAGCACGGCTCTAGGTGTGTGCATATTCGAAGTGTACAAAATCCGGGCCAAGTGGAACTTAACCCGGCTCTAGGTGTGTGCATATTCGAAGTTATCAAGGAGCTACGTTAGTGTTCTAAGGAGCATATGGCCAAGTAACAAGTTACTCCCCCAGAGGCTCGGGGACTAATGGTTATATCATTAATATCTACAACATGCTAAAGTAAAGGGGAAGTGACGTACCTCCATCATCCGACCCGCGAGGTTAATTGCCTTAGCGGCTGTGTTCATTTGGGCAGAAAATTCAGCGGGGCTTAACTTCTCCGGAAGATCATCGTTGTGGACGAACTCCCGCTTGTTCCAATTCATGACGAATTCGATCAGGCTCGGAGGGTATCGCTCGCCGGTGGGAATATGGGGTGCCACCAAGACCTTCGCATGCGCCTCCCTCCTCTCAACCAGGGCAAGGGCCGGGCTGGTGTGCAAAACCATCTGTTGCACATCAGCTGGCTCGGCAGGGGCGTCCTTCGGTGCTGGAGGCTTCTTGGGAAGCATGGATGCGAGAGTGCGCTGTCCAGCCTCAACGAACGCTGTCCTGGTGGCATCAGGGGCCTTTTTGCCCTTGGGCTGCTGGGAGGAGGAAGTGGTTGCAGCAGATTTTCCCTTGGGAGCTGTTTGGGTACTTTCTCGCCGAGATTGAGAAGTCTCGGACGAGGCGTAGGAGCTTGGCGCTGGTGCTCTTGCTGCTCGGTTTGGTACTGCTACTAGCGCTCTTGCTGCTGGAGTTGGTGCTGGTGCCGGAGTTGGTGCTGGTGCTGGTGCTGTTTTCTTCTTCGGTGGAGGTGCTGAGGTAGTCTCGGTGGTAGCTGGTTGCGGCGGAGCCGAAGTTGTGGATGCCGCCGCCTCGGCTAGGCCAGTCTCCCCTGCTTCAAGGTTGCCCTCCTCTTGACGAGGTGGAGCAGAGCCCGGAGCAGCCGCAGAACCCTCTGGAATAGGGCTCAGCGGGCGTGGCTCGTCGTGACGAGGGGGAGAAGGGCTGGGTCGAAGCGGCGAAGCAATGCCAGACCCACTCTGGGGGACCTCCACCGCGGCCCTGCAAAATCAAACAATGTTGGATGAGAAACTAAAACAATACAAGAACAAGTAAGTGGCTGAGGGAAAGAGGCTTACGCATCCGAGGTCAGGGGATCCTTAGGCTTCCAAGCCCTTCGTGTAGGGGCCTTGGTTTCAGTTTTGTCCCCGGACTTCTTTCGCCTTTTGGTAGACTGAGAAGGTCCAGAGGAAGAAGTTGATGCAGCTCCCCGCTTTTTCTTCGGTGCAACCGGAACAGGGTCACCCACGGCAAGGGGAGGGTCCTCATGGATCTGCCCACCGGGGTTAGCTGATGCCGGAAAAGCATAAGAAAGGGGGACAGCGTCAAGAGCTTCCATCACCTCGACATTCGAGTCATCTTCGTCATCGGGCCAATCTCTAATGGAAGAGAGTTTACCAGTGGGTCGCTTCGTAGCGTCGGTCATTGGAAGGAACATCTCCTGATCCGGCTCTTCCTCGTCCGAGGTCTCCCGGTCAGGCGCCCACTTAAGGGTGGGATCGGTGCCATCTTCGAGGGTTTGCTGAAGGAATAGCTAAGGAAAAGAACAGACAACAGATTTAAAAATACAACAGCGACCGACATAAGGTTTAATCCGGAGAAAGTTTGCGGCACAAAACTTACCGTGGGAGGAAGCCTATCACGACAAAAGTGCTCAATTCCCCATGTCCACTCAGAGGAGAAGTCCTTGTGGGTGGTGAAGAGAGCCTTGACCCGGCGATAGATCTCCGTGTTGCTCAACTCGAAGGACGAGGTCCGGTTGGGGTCGCGGCCCCAGCTCATGTGACACACTTTGTGAGTGCGCTTCTGGAGGGGGGAGATCCGATTGCGGACGAACGTGATCATGGCGTCCTTGTTGCGCAACCCGAGCTTCTTCAGTTCCGTGAACTTTTTATTGACCTGGTTGGCCAAGGCCATGGGCTTCTTGGGGACAACGTCCCACAACTCCGGGTGAGGAGGACCCGGAGCATAGGGGAGCAGCCGGATCAAGTCTTCGGTGCCATTGTTCCAAACATAAAAGAAAGTCCAGGCCCATCCCTTGCAGGAGTCTAGCCCGGTGACTCGGGGGAAGACAGATAGCCTCCGGGAAGAGATGGATGGAGCCCCGAGCTGCGTAAGCTGCTTGTCCTCCGGATCAAGCTGAATGTTCGGAATTACCTTACGACGAAGGCCGAAAAAACAGATCCCTAGCTCCTTCGTGGGCCATAATATGGCATAGCCTTTGATCGTGGAGGCGAAAGCAGAGAGAGGGGTGATTGCGTTGGCAGGAAGGTGGTGCAGCTGGAGTTCGTAGGTGCTCAACCAGTCGTGGAAAAAATCGCTGACCAGCAAACCAAAACCCTGCTGGAAATGTGACAAGAACACCACATACTCACCCGGATTGGGTGAGGGGGCAAGTTCGGCAGAGGCGAGGCGCGCTGTGACGCCGGCGGGGATGCGCCTGGTGCGGTAGAGCCAGTCCAGGTCATCCTGGCAGACCTAGGATCCGGCCCACGCACCATGGTCCACCATGGCGGCGTCTTCCTCCATCTCTTGCTCAGTGACAGCGAGCTCCTCCTCTGTCATCTCGAGTTCGCTGCCCTCACTGGCGCTAGCGCGGTGGGGGGCAACGGCCTAGACTGACAGCAACCCATGGCGGAGGAGGTACGCAGCGGCGGCAGCGACACAGAGGCGTGTGGAAGCAGTGCGGCAGCGCTGCTACTTAGAAGAGGTGGCGGCGGTGCTGTCGCGGGAGAAGACGAAGAAGAGGAACTGGAGGTGGAGGGGCACGAAAGGGGGAAAAGAACCGAGGGGCGCGCCCCTCCCCTATTTAACCACTCCCTCGAGGGGGAAGTGGGATCGTGTTTCGCGGTTACGCCACACGGAGTGGCCGTGTACACACCGGATTGGCCAATCAGCATCAGGCCACATGGAAGGTCACAAGGCACAGCAGATCCCATGACGCGACGCATTGATGCAGTTAACGAGGAGGCAGGCGTGATGTGACGTGCACACAGTAACTCCTGACAGTAACTACGGTGGTTACTGTGGCTGGCCCTTAAAATGAGGCGATGTGATGATTAGCCTCCACGTGGGGAAGCGTACGAGAGAAGGAAGAACAACCCGGATGAGAATATGGTAACCCGGCCAGCAAGTGAAAACTTGGAATGTGCCAAGGGAAATTAAATCCATAGAATCCGAGATAAGGTGGTAACCCGACCAGCAAAGGAAAACTTGGAATGTGCCAAGGGAAAGTAAATCCATAGAATCTGAGATAAGGAGGTAACAAGAAAATAAGATCCTAAGCTCAGTGAAATGGAACCTGATGTGGCCTTAGCGGCCAAGGCAGCTAAGACCGCACCAGCTTCGGGGACTAATGTTGGGGGGATACCCCCGGGTAGGGTCACGCCGGGGTATAAAGGCCGAGTTAGCCGAGGTTCGGCAAGGTCAAAGCGGATGCTGGCCGAGCCACCTCAAGGCAGGCCGAATCATGGAGTAACCCGGACCAGGGGGCATCCACCTAACTTGGTCTCAACCGACTTAAGCCGTAAGTCAGAAAGATGTACCTAACTTTCATGCAGGAACGGGTGTGGCCGGATCAACTACGATCCGGGTCATGTCAATCTTCTAGGAGAAGGAAGGAATCTCGCTGGTCAAAAGTAGCCCCGGTACGCACGGCATGAGCGAAGAGGATAGAGGCAGGACCAGCGAGGCGTGGCCGACAAAGGTGATGAAGCCAATGTTGGGTGACGCAGGCGCCGCAGAGGCTCACGTAGCCTCTGCATGGGTGACGCGGGGGAAAAGTAACCCGGTCGACTTACTATTTTGGGAGGAGGCCTCCACGTATGCCCTAAGTGGAGCTAGCCACCCCTATATAAGGGGGGCTAGGGCCTCTGTAGAAAGGTTAGGTTCTATGGGTTGGTCTTGTACGGGTTAGCTAGTGGCGAGAGTAAGAGAGTCCCTTCTTCCTCCTCTCCCAAAGACAGCTCTAGGAGCACTTGTAAACCTTGGAAGTGAATCAGATATAAAACTTCTGTGTGTGGAATAACCTCACTATCCCTCCCTGGATTCCCCTAGTGCATATTAGTCCCCACCTTTAGCCTATCCATGGCATCTACCGTGACACCACCACGACACTCATTCAAGTCAGCAGAGTTAGCTAGGAAGTTTTAAAATTCACAAAACATGGGAAAATAGAGAATGTTCTTTCCTGATAGTTGGAAACTCACACCAACGGCATCGTTTACTAAAAGAAGATGCACCTATCTACCTTTAAAAAGACAATTAATCCAAGAGCAATCTATCATGCTAACTTGTAGCTCAAGTTTGACCTAATTTCGTTAAGTTGTCAAGATGCATATTCTCAGAAAGAAGTGGACCATGTTGTCAAAATTTTAGGACCTTTACTATATATATGCATGCAAAACAAGTTATGTTTTCTCTATCCTTCACTGCCTCATCACCATCCACGCACACCCCAGCCGGCTGATCTCTCCCTCGTCCACAACATGGCGCTGCCCACACGTGCGTCGACCTGCCTTGTTGTTCCATTTCACACCCTACGAAGAGTTGGCACCAAGCACACCCCAGCACACTGGTTCGAAAGTGTGAGGAACATTTTTTGTGTGAAGCGAGTACATGTAGTATGAAGGGTATGGCTCACTTTGTCGCTCGAGAAGGACCTGGCTGCTTTCCCTTGCTTAACTTTAGGACCCTTTGTGCTAATTTATGGACCTCTACATGTAATTTTCTCTTTTTGAGGTCTTTGCTCTCAACCGTACTCCCATCGACCGTGTCAAATTTTAACTACAAGTAAGCGCGATAGATAGTTTCCTCTTAGAATTTTCCAAAAAACTTTTGAAGCTAACCAGGAATTTACTACATCAAAAACCACCAAAAAGCTTTTCGTAAAACTTCCAAAGAAACCTATAATTTACTTATAGTTCAAATTTGACCTAATTTCAATAAATTGGCACATAGTCTCATTCCAGTCAGCAGAGTTTGCTAGGAAGTTTTAAAATTCACAAAACATGGGAAAATCAAGAATGGTCTTTCCTGATAGTTGGAAACTCACACCGACGACATCGTTTACTAAAAGAAGATGCACCCATCTACCTTCGAAAAGACAATTAATCCAAGAGCTATCTATCACGCTTACTTGTAGATAAAGTTTGACCTAATTTCATTAAGTTGTCAAGATGTAGAGTCTTAGCAAGAATTTGAACCTCTTGTCAAAATTTCAAGACCTTTACTATATATATGCACGCAAAACAAGTTGTGTTTTCTCTCTCCTTCACACTGTCTCATGCCCATCCACACACACCCGGCCGGCTGATATCTCCACCGTCCACAACGTGGTGCTTTCCACGTGCGTCGACGTGCCTTGTCATTCCATTTCACACCTTGCAAAGAGGAAGCACCAAGCACACCCCAGCACGCTGGTTCGAAAGTGTGAGGAGCGTTTTTTGTGTGTGTGAAGCAAATACACTAGTACGAAGGGTATATGGCTAAGTTGCTCACCCGAGAAGGACCCTACTGCTTTTCCTTACTTAACTTTAGGGCCCTTCATGCTAAATTTATGGACCTCTATGTAATTTTCTCTTTTTTGAGGTCTTCGATGTAAACCATACTTTCTCCCACCGTCCATGTCAAATTTTAACTACTAGTAAGCGTGATAGATAGATTCCTCTTAAAATTTTCCAACAAAATTTTGAAAGACTAACCAGGAATTCAGTACATCGAAAACCACTAAAAGCTTTTTCGTAAAACTTCCAAAGCAACCTACAATTTACTTCTAGTTCAAAATTTACCTAATTTCGATAAATTGGCACATCGTCTCATTCAAATCGGCATAGTTAGCTAGGAAGTTTTAAAATTCGCAAAACATGGGAAAATTGAGAATATTCTTTCCTGATAGTTGGAAACTCACACCGACGACATCGTTTACTAAAAGAAGATGCACCCATTTACCTTCGAAAAGGCTATTAATCCAAGTGCTATCCATCATGCTTACTTCTATCTCGAGTTTGACCTAATTTCATTAAGTTGTCAAGATGTAGAATCTTAGCAAGAAGTTGAACCTCTTGTCAAAATTTTGGGACATGTACTATATATATGCACACAAAACAAATTGTGTTTTCTATCCCCTTCCCTGCCTCATCACCATCCACACACACCCTGGCCTGCTCATCTCCCCCTCGTCCACAATGTGGCGCTGCCCACGTGCGTCGGCCTGCCTTGTTGTTCCATTTCACACCCTGCAAAGAGGAAGCACCAAGCACACCCCAAGCACGCTGGTTTGAAAGTGTGTGCGGCGTTTTGTGTGTTTGTGTGAAGCAAGTACAGTAGTACAACGGGTATGGCTCAGTTTCTCACTCGAGAAGGACCCGAGTGCTTTTCCTTGCTTAACTTTGGGGCCCTTTGTGCTAAATTTATGGACCTCTATGTAATTTTCTCTTTTTTGAGGTCTTCGATGTACACCGTACTTCCACCAACCGTGTCACATTTTAACTACAAGTAAGCATGATAGATAGATTGCTCTTAAAATTTTCCAAAAAACGTTTGAAGCTAACTAGGAATTCAGTACATAGAAACTATCGATTTTTTTCTTAAAACTAGTATGAAAATAGAAGTTGTAAACAGTAAATAATATGTCTGGTCAAACTGACGTGACGAGACTGTACTGCACTAGGAAGTGACATGTATAATTTATTGCACATGGGTGCATTTGTCTACACGCATTCATGCTAGCGGGCGTCCTCGATCCAGCCACTTCTTATAGTAGAAGAAAAGAAAGAGGGTAAGAAAAAACCTCTTTCAAAGAGCCATCCCATCTTCCCCATCCCTGTTTAGTTTGTCCCGACTTGCCGACACTGCCTAGCCGCATCTCTGGCACGCGCTTCACAAATTTTACTCGCCATCTTGCCCACTGCATCACTCCCTCCAGGCCACCAGCCCTCTCCTCCAAAAACCACCAACAACTCTACATAGATCCAACCTTGCCCCCAATCTGTCCAAACACGATGGCGGATTCGAGGTGCAACCCGCGACACTGCGGCTAGAGCAAGGTTGGTGATGATGTCTTCAACGAAATCACTATGCGGCTGGACACTACCAACACCGTTAGCTACCCGCATGCTCCAAGGAGTTGTACCACCAGTTTTCTATCGAAAAAGGCAGCAGGTGCCCCAACGACCGCTGTTGTTTATTGGTCTCCTACAATGACGTCTACGAGCACAAGATCAAGTGCTGCTACGCCCGTGCGCAGCTTGCACGGAGCAAGGATGCAATTTTGTCACCCGACCATTGATTGTGCATGAGATCTTTGACCACTTGAAACTTTCCCACAAGATGTACTATTTGCCCGAAGTGACCTACTCCAACAAGCATTGGTACCCGACTGACCTGGTTCTCGCACCAGAGATCATCGGCATCGGGAAAGAGGGCACGAAGTTTGCCGCCCTAATTGAAGGGTACACCATAGACATCTTCCTATCCATCAAGTATGTCAAGTCAGCGGTGTGCCAATCGCCATGGTACAAGGTGATGTTATGGTCGTTGCCATCATGGGATAAGCTCCATTCGGTTGAAATGGTGGTGACATCTGATCAGACAAGCAGGCCTTCATCGGATGAAGTCGCGTTGAAAGGGGTCATGTCGAACCTATCGAAACCGCGGCGTTACCTGTGAGCTTCTCAAAATGTCGTCGGAATTCCCCCTGGATTACAAGAATATCAACCAAGAGTGAGTTAACACATATAAATCTTCTTGTGATCATCCTAATATGAATATATGTAATGTCGTACTAATTAATTACTTTATGTTGGTGACATACCCAATTGGTATGGGTTGTCTAGCCAAATATGTCTTCATGTTCAATGCTCGCTGATGTATACCCGTGGAACTGCGTGGTGCCTAGCTGCGAGTTTGCCGCAATGCCGTTTGTGCTCCACTCCCACCTCAGAGAAGCCCACGCCATGAGGTTGCACATTTTACACTATGGTAGGAAAGGAAGGTACATCTCTAAGCCGGTGCCGGCACAGGGATCGCAGAGTGTAGATATCAGGCTAACCGGGTATGATGAGACGGTGTTATGCGTGCTATTTGACAGGCGCGACGATGTCATCTTGATATTCGTCGTGTGTGTCAGGCTAGCAGCACGCTTATCGCTCTAGTACAGGGTGAACTTGAGCTCTGTACATCCAAAAGCTTGTGTGAGAAGGTATTCTATGCGAATCCTAAAGCCACTTGCTCTTTGTCCGTTTGTTGGTCTAATCTGGTTGCTCGTCATCGGAATCGACCATCGGAGTTCACCGTGGAATACAAGATTCGTATCGACAAGATTCTTAGACATTAACACAACTTTATCTTCTTGTGATGATCCTAACTTGAACACATGTACTCCTCGACAGGATTTTTCTTATCATTTTGGGACATGTGGTTCCTAGATTAAGATAGTTCTGGAGTTCTGCTAGTGCTAATCTATTTTGTAGTAGGAGTAATATCTATGTACTGGTACTTGTTTTAACCAATGGATCTAGTGCAGAATATGGTCTCTCTTTCCTTTTGAATCATGGCCTTTCTACATCTACCGAATTTCAATGTCTGCATTGCAAAATCTGTCAATTCCTTTGGTAATTATCTATACTTCTAAATCGATCACTTTGAAATGGTGCTAATTTTGTCAAGTGTCGCTTATTATGAACTGGGTATATGTTGATATTTTCCTGTCTTATTCAATACTATTGAATCTTTCTAATGCCAGTGAATCTGACAAATGTTTTGTTGTTGTTATAACTAAAGTATTTTTTAGAACTAATAGTGATGTATTGGTAGTTGTTTAGATCAAGAGCAGTAGATGGTCTTGCTCTTCTTTTGGAACATGGCCAGAATATGGTCTCTCTGTCTTTTTGAATTATGGCCTTGCTACATCTATTGAATTTCAGTGTGTGCATTGTTAAATCTGTCAATTCTTTTGGTCATTATATGTACTGCTAAATCGGTCACTTTGAAATGTTGTTGAATCTATCAAGTGCCGCTAATTATGTATTTGGAATCTATTGATATCTTTCTGTTTTATTTAGTGCTACTGAATCTTTCAAATGCTAGTGAATCTATCAAATGTTCTGTCATTTTTATTATAGTACTAAAGTATTTTGTAGAACTAATACTGTCATACTGGTACTTGTTTAGATCAAGGGCAGTAAATGGTCTTACTGTTCTTTTGAAACTTGGCCTTGTCACAATCTAGACGAGGCTTGGGGCATTTTGGTTTGCATATGTGGGTCACACAGTCATTGATGTGAGTAGAAGGTATGCACAGAAAAGCAGGCTTGATTGTTAGTTCTTCTTGCTCTGATGATCGAGTGTGTTTGGAGAAAAGTGACTGATCCCGCACCAAGGTTTTTAGTGCTGAAACAAGAATTGATTCTCGCTGTCCTGCTATTGAATTTCAAAGTTTGTATTGCTGAATCAGTCACTTTGAAATGCTGCTGAATATGAACTGGGAACCTGTCATTATTTTACCAAGCATGATGCAATTTAGGCCATGGGTTCTAGCCTTTCTAGAAGTTTCAGCAATTTTAGCAGGATAGCCAAACTTTGCAAAGGGGTACCTTTCTAGAAACTTCATATGAGGTTCAGCATCTTGGTATTTTGGTACATATGAAGTACCAAAAACGTAAGTGACTCAACCTCAACTTACAACTACTCTATCTAACTAATGTGAATCTGGACAAAGTTGAGGCCATCATAACATGAACTGGATGGAGTAGTATAAAAATGGAAGCAGTAAATAAATCATCTCTCAGTTCTAATAACTAAGATGTGATGAGAGAACACTCCATGGTAGCGTGCCAGTCTAGAGTAGCTATAGTACTCCCTACTCCATAACTCAAGTCGGTGTGGTCGATGCAGTACGCCCAGCAGAAGACAGCTGAAGGAGCACAACAAAACCCCTTCCTATAAATAGCCATCCCCAACTCCGCGAGGCCACATTTGGATCTTCTCGAGCGCGCACTTCACACATTTTTCTCACCATCTCACCCGTAACATCAATCCTTCCAGGCCACCACCCCTCTCCTCCAAATAATCCCAACAGTCATACATAGATCCGTCCTTGCCCCAATCCTTCCGGACGTGATGACTATGGATTCGAGGCACAACCAGCTGAACAACATCTGGACGAAGGTTGGCGATGACATCTTTGACAAAATAGCTAAGCGTCTAGACACTACCAGCGTCGTCTGGCTGGCTGCATGCTCCAAGGAGCTGTACCGCCAAGTCGCTGGTGGAAAAGGTAGTAGATGCCCCAACGACATCTGCTGGACTTTGGTCTCCTACAAGGACGTCTACTACCACAGGATCGCATGCAACTACCGCCCGTGTGTCTGCACGGAGCCAGGATGCGAATTCACCGATGTTAAGAAAGTTTTCATTGAGCACCTCATATCTGCGCACTCGATGACAGTGCCTAGATACAACCCCAAAAAATGGGACCCATCTCTGCCGGTTCATGCACTGGGCTCGCTCAGAGCTGAGGTCATCAACATCAGGAAGGATGGCAAGTTGTTCGTCACCCAAATTGATGGGAAAAGCACGGACTAGCTCCTGTCCGTCAGGCCGGTCAGTTCGGCGGCATGCGAATTGCCGTGGTATGAGGTGAGGTTTTGGTCGTTGGTCTAGTTTGCTAGTTTCAATCAGGTTGTACTAACGATGTCATCATAGACAACGATTAGGCTTTCGCCGGCCAACGCCGCGCAGGAAGTGCTCACGTCTTTTCTGTCAAAGCCGCAGCTTTACTGGCATACTACTGAACCTGTCATCGGACAAGATTCACCGGTGAGATATCACATCTTAATCCTCTTGTGATGATCCTACTATGAGTGTATGTAATGTTGTACTAATTAGCTAGTTTATGTTGGCGGCAGATTCTCTTTGTAATTGGAATTATCGGAATTAAGGATCCTAGATTTCCTGGTTTGTCATATGAATTTTACATGTATGCTGCTGACCTAGTGTCCAACAGGCAACAATGAAACGAGAGATGCGTCCCAGGAAGGAAATCAAGCGTGCATCCCAACCAGCATGTTGACAGTCTGAAGCATTCTGTTTTCTTTGAGTACATATGATGGGACATGTAGTTGTTCCTAGCTTACTGTAAGCTTGTAGTTCTACACTTCTACTAAGTTTTTTGTATGGAGTTTAGCTACTGCTAATCTATTTTGTAGTAATACCTATGTACTGGGACTTGTTCAGATTGAGTGGAGAATATGAATGGTCTCACTTTCCTTTTGAAACTTGGCCTTGCTGCGTTGTTGTACATCGATTGAATTTCAATGTCGGCATTGCTGAATCTGTCAATTCTTTTGGTCATTTTCTGCCACCAATGAATCGACCACTTTAAATTGCTGATGAATCTGTCAAGTGTTGCTGAATGTGAACTGGATGCATGCTTGTCACCCTTGTACAATGTCCTGTTCATTGCCTATTACCCAACAGTAGAGCTGGGGTTTTGGACCAGTGCAATCTACAGTTCCTCCATGCCTGGGAGCTATGCGGTGCCAGACATCATCCTAAGGAAAAACATTCCTTTTTGCTGTTCCATGAACCATCTCATATTACCCAGGGCCTGCATTACTCAATATGCATCAATCGCGGGGGAGAATACCCGATTGACACAAAATTTATTTAACTCGCTTAGGGATCTCTGTCTGTTGGAGGGTGTATTTTGCATGCATAGTAGTACTAGTATAGTACTAGTTCTTGTACTTCGGAGTATTTTATACTATATACTGGTAGTATTTGTTTAGGTCAAGGGCAGGAGATGGTCTTCTTTGCCTTTGTTCTGTTGTTGCTATTACCAAAGTATTTCATTGAACTAATAGTGATGTATTGTTGCTTGTTTAGATCAAGTGCAGTAGATTTCCTTGCTTTTATTTTGAAAAACCTAGTATTGTCACAATTATCTAGATGAGTCTTGGGCATTTTGGGTTGCATATGGGGGGTCACACAGACATTGGCGAAATGAACTGGTATTCACACAGAAGCAGACTTGATCATCAGTTTTGCTTGTTCCAATGATCGAGCCTGTTCAGAGAACACGACAAACAGATCATGCACCAAGGATTTTTGAGATGGAACAAGAACTTATTATCTCTATACTGTTATTGAATTTCAAAGAGGAAAGCTACCAAATCTCTCAAATGTTCTATCATTTCTATTACTAAAGCATTTTGTGGATATACTGTTGTACTGGTACTTGTTTAAATCAAGGGTAGTAGATAATCGTACTTTTCTTTTGGAACATGGCCTTGTCACAATCTAGATGAGACTTGGGCATTTTGGGTTGCATACAGGGTGTCACATAGGCATTGATGTGAGAAGAAGGTACTCAAAGCAGATTCGATCGTCAGTTTGCTTGCTCCAATGGTCGAGTGTGTCTGGTGAAAAGGGCAAACTGATCACGCGACAAGGTTTTTAGAGCTGAAACAAGAACTAGTTATCTCTGTACTGCTATTGTATTTTAGTGTCTGTATTGCTAAATTGTTCACTTTAGAAATGTTGTTGAATTGATCAAGTGCTACTGAATATGAATTTTGAATCTATTGATAATTTTTCTATCTTATTCTGTATTGCTAAATTTTTACATGAATATCTGCCAAAAAGAATTATCACTTTTCCCTTTCCTCTCTGAGGTCTTTGTTTCGAATCCGACCGAGCACATCACGATGCAATTTTTATTAACCAGGAGAAGAAATCTAGTAGCTCATTCAGCCCCTCTTTAGCCCAGAACATTTTAATTCGGTATTTTTGGGGTCAGTGGACTACTGACCACAGCCCAGTGAAATTTGAGAAAGGAGCCCATGGAGCATAGCCAAGAACATATTAATTCGGCCTTTTCGCGGTCAGGGGACTGCTGAGCATAGCCTAGTGAAATTTGAGAAAGAAGCCCATGGAGCATAGCCTATCGAGTATAACCCACGTAGAGCATCCTATGTAGAATAGCCAAACTCTTTTTAATTTGGCCTATGATAATTTTTCTATAAATTTCTTTGTTGTAGTGGGAAAACACTCAGTTTATTTTTTTTTGATTTGATGGTCTTTTGTTCGAATCGCCTGTGTGTGTGTCTTGGGTTTACATTTTTTCTTCTAGCAATATCGCATTACGGAGAGACTGATATCACAGACCCACCAACCTGCAACGTCCCTTGAGTTTATTTTTGAGGTGGGTTCGAAAGAGTTTAAATACTTGTGTAGAGAGGCTGGCATCGGGGACCCACCAGACAGAACATACAAGGCTGCATCGGGGACCCACGAGCCAGAACATACCAGAGAGGCTGACATAAGGCCCCCATCGGTAAGACCATACATGGCTGCTACGGTGAAAACAACGGACACGGCCAAATAAAAGTCCATCATACACACATTGCACTTATAGAGAAGCTCACATGTCGGACCCAGTAGGCCCAATCATAGCCCATGAAATTAGCATATCAACCCCAAGCATAGCCCAAATCCTTCTAATTCGGCCTTTTCATGGCCTTGTGGCCACCGACCATAGCCATTCAATTTTGGAGTGAGCCCACGGAATATAAGCCATGATGAATAGGGCATCCGCCCTGAGTTACCCTAGAATACTTTAAATTCGGCCTTTATGATCATTTTTTGTACTCTGAGGCTGACATCTGGGACCCAAAAAAATAGTCCAACATACACACGTTTCTTTCAAATAAAGGCTATCATATAGGACCTAGCATAGACATGTTTCCTACACAGAGGAGGTTGACATCTGGGACCCAGCATCTTGCCAATGTCAAAATAGCGGACACGGCAAAAAAAGTCCATCATACGCATGTTTCATTTATAGAGAGGCTGGTATGTGGGACCCAACAATGCGACCTTATATAGATGTTGCATCGAGCAATATTGCTAGTTCGAAATAGGGTGGCGCGAGCAACAAAAAAGTTCAGCACGCACACGTTTCTTGTAATAAGAGGCTGAATTGAGGGACCCAGCAGTGTGAGAAAATGGAAGATTCGTCGATAAACGCTATCTAGTTCGGAACAGGGTAGTGCTAGAGAAAGAAAAAATCCCATCATACCCACGATTCCTACACAGAGGAGGCTGACATGTGTGGCCCACCAGCCTGTATAAACGGCTAAAGCAGCATGCAATGCTATCAAGTTCGGAACATGAAGGCGCGACCAAGGGTAAAAAATCCATCATATACACGTTTCTTCTAATGAGTGGATGTCATGTGGGTCCTAGGAGGTTGATTAAATGATAGATGCATCGAGCATCGCTATCAACCTCGGAACAGGGTAGCGCGAGCGAAGGAAAAATCCATCATACACATGTTTCTTCTAGTGAGAGGACGACATGTGTATGATGCGTTGTTGGTTAAACAGTAGATGCGTTGAGCAGCGCTATCAACTTCGGAATAGGGTAGCACGAGCGAATGAAAAAGTTACATCATACACATATTTCTTCTAATGAGAGGATGACATGTGGGGCCTAGGGGGTTGAATCAATGGTAGATGCATCGAGCAACACTATCAACTTCGGAATAGGGTAGCGCGACCGAAGGAAAAAAATTCCATCATACACACGATTATTCTAACGAGAGGCTAACATGTGGGACCCAGCTGCCTGACTAAACGGTAGACGCATCAATCAACGTTATCGAGTTCAAATCAAGGAGGCGCGACCAAAAAGTATGGTTCGCTAGAGACACTAACGTCTGGGACCTACACACCTCAAAATAGTTCGGCGAGTCAACATCGTGCTAGGAAACGAAAATCTTGCTCCTACCACGCGCTAGCCAAGCTTCCTCCACGTTTTTTACGGTTCTGTCATAGTAGAGGGCCGTGAAACCGGAAAAAGTTGTCCATTGGCCACGGTCGAGCTGAGAAATTTGTTGCGGAAGACCCGCCTTCTACGACGACTGTCGGGCCAAGTCGTTTGGAAGGAAACATTTCTTGTAGTGTTTTGCCCCTCCGAAGTCCGTTTTGCCTCCATTTCCACTCCAGCGCTTTATCTTACCCTAAAAACCGTCAATATATACCCCTATCTGCCGATCTAATCTCGCAACGAGTCTTTTCGATCAAACATTGTTTTCTTTCCCTGTCTTTCAGATCTCTCTCCACCAAAAACCTTCGCCATGTCCTCGGGAGACTCCTACCAATGCTCCTCCATGCAAGATGATGATGAGCTTGAAGGGCTCAGCCCCACGTCCATGTGGAAGAGGAGCACGAAGAGGAAGGACAACTCTGATGATGAGGACTACGTCCATGTGAGTGGAGAAGATGAAGAAGATGATGAGGACGACGAGGAAGGAGAAGAAGAAATAAGATCTACATCAACACTCAAGCTTGGGGAGTTTTATCCAGTCTTTTATGCCTTTTAGTTTATTGTATTGCTTCTAGTTATCATCTTTGGGTTGGTTTTTTGCTTTTATATATTAGGTATCAATTTTCTCATGCCTTGAAAAGCTCTTAGAGCATTATCATGTATCCTTGGTTGAGTGGTTTTTGAATAAAATATAAAGTATGGTGTCATCCATGATTCTCTTGTTTGTAGATTTATGGGTAACACTCATGCAGATGTGCGCCTGTTATCTAGAAGTTTCAGATACATCTTGTCTTGAATTATATTAACCTGAGTGTGTTGAACAATTATAGAACTTCTCAACCAAACAAAAACTTGCAACAAAGGAAAGATCCATGCAAGTGATGTTTACAAATATATATATATAAAGGAATACCTTGAATTTGGAGTAGAGATATGGTTTTTTAGAACAAATAGTTAGGAAGATATGATGACAAGGGTACATGAGATACTCCTGTTCTATTTAGTAATCAACGAGTAAACTGAGGGTTATGGATATTTCAATACATATGCTCTATGGAAAAGTGTATGAAAGGCAGGCACCCGAGGATTCGGTTAGACATGGAAAGTGAAAGGCAAAGGGTGAGTAGAGCATACGACATGATTGAAAGATCCATGAATAAGGTTTATACTAGTTACTAAGAGGCAAGCCCGTTAATTGGTGCCATTTAAAAAGTGGTGAAAGTGTTTGATGAAGTCAAACTTCATGTCTATTGTTGTTTAATAACTCTCTTATTTTAACTAGTTGTTCTATGAGAGTTTATCTTCATTGCAAAGGCAAGAGTGAAATCAACGATAGCTAGGTAAAAAAACCATGCACACTAATATTAGCAAAGAGAAAAGAATGTGAGAGTTGTTCAATTGTCCAACATAAAATGGTTAGTTTTGTTCAAAAGTAAGGGGTAGTTGCTAGAACTCCTATCCCTGTAGCCCACATTTGTATGATTTTTAGTATATAGATATTTT
This sequence comes from Avena eriantha, assembly GCA_910589775.1. Taxonomy (NCBI): domain Eukaryota; kingdom Viridiplantae; phylum Streptophyta; class Magnoliopsida; order Poales; family Poaceae; genus Avena; species Avena eriantha. Next base: position 202,200,767 of record OU342746.1, read on the forward strand.
AAGACAAGTGAATATGCATAAGTTGATGATGCCATGCTCGTATTTTATTATCAACCATAAGCTCATTGCTACATTATATTATCTATTTGCTTATTTTCTCGAGGATGAGCAAAGGTTTAAGCTTGGGGGAGTTGATATATGCATTTTACATCATCAATATAGTGACTTATATGATCTGTTTTGAATGATATTTGTTGTATTTTATCATTATTTATGACTTTTTAGTTGATTTATGGGACTTTCCTACAAAGTACCTTTCATTGGTATTTAAATTTTGGGAGGTAGAAAACCTCCCTTTTTCATATTTTGTTGTTTCAGGGACCTTGTGGATGCCTAAAAATCAAAGGAAAAAATACCTGATCAGGTTTTCACCTGGAGAAGTACCGTGAGCGAAAGAATCAAGTGAGAGGAGTTGTTGGGTTCAAAAGAGACCACGTGGCGCGCCCTCCCGTGCTGGGCGCGCCACCTAGGCCCATTTGACCCACGAGCGTCGCCTCGGCTCCTTTTATTGATGCCTCCGTCTCGCCAGAAAACCTAAGCCATATTTTCCCATGATTTATAGAGGCAGTGGCGGTTGCGAATATCCTATTCTACCCCAGGAGAAGGTAGATCATGTAACACCAGAGCCTCCGGTGAGAGGGAAATCGACGCAATCATCATCACCACTCCTCCTTCGCGTAGGGGGGGGCTCATAGTTTGTGATTGATTGAACCCCGAATATTGTTTAAGTGCTATTTGCATGCTTGTGATTGGCGACTTGTCATTATTTGGTGGAGATATTATATTTTCAGATTGTGTAGTAATCCATATGCCACTGATCCATATCATGTTTCTCACTTGTGAGTAGATCCCCATGTTCCTAGCGGCATAGGATGAATTGGCTATGATTTCCATATAATATGCAATGAGTGTTTGGTCAAGTTTTTATATTTTATGTGGTTCTATGATGGTTTTATGTGAATGTCGACTGCATATTACTTAACCTATATGGGCTCATAGGGCTACACTTCAATAAAATGATGAGGGTTGGAAGGGACCGAATGACAAAAACTACTTTCCAATACTTTGAGTTGCATTAGAGGGACTTATGTCGGGGACCAATGAACTAACTAATATGGTGGGACATTTGTGTCTTAATGATTCCTATACTTGCTCACGAAAATGGCTCTAGGGCCCATCATAAGGGGTGTATTTGCTCATATCTATGACTGCACCTAATTTAGGCTCCACCCTAAAGGAATGAAACTTGACAAGATATTCACCATGTTGTGTAGAAATCTAAATGCTAAGTAAATCCATGCCGCCCTCGGAAACGCTTGTCACATATAAGTTCACACACACATGAGCTTGTCATCTTGCTGCATAGAGGATTGGGCTTTCTCTCACTGAGAGCAGTTACTTCTTGCTAGTTACTTACAGTACTTTATTTTATTGCATACTACAAACCCAAAACACCAAACCACTTCACCCTTTTATTGTTTTACTTGTCAAACTTACTAACCAATACCTTCAGCTCCTTATTGGTTTGACAACCTTTCTTTTTAAAAAGTACTACAATTGATCTCCTGCACTTGGGAGCCATCAGAGACCTTGGCTCCTTTGCATTGCTCCATCGTTGTGACAATAGATGACCATTGGGTTCAACAGACTAGAAACCACACCAAGTTCAGTTATGAACTCCTTCATCCAAACCGCTTCCTGTGCCGCTTCTGAAGTAGCAACATATTCCACCTCTTTTGATGATCCCACCACCATGGGTTCCTTGGAACTCCTCTAACTCACTGCTTCTCCATTCATGAGAAATATGTATCCGAATTGTGACTTAGAGTCATCCGGATCAATGTCGAAGCTAGCATCAACGTAACACTTTGAGACCAGCTCTTCTACACCTCCATATACGAGAAATATTTTTTTAGTTCTTCTCAGGTAGTTAAAGATATTTTTGACTCCTATCTAGTGTTTGGAACCTAGATTAGATTGGTAACTGCTAGTCAAACTAACAACATGTTCCACATCCAGTCTAGTACATAGCATGGCATACATGATAGGTCCTCTGCTTGAGGCATAGGGAGTCTTATTCATTATTTCTCCATCTTCTGTCATAGCTGGACTTTGAGTCTTACTCAACCTCCTGTCTTGAAACATAGGTAAGAATCCTTTCTTACTTCTGTCCATTTTGAACTTCTTCAAAATCTTGTCAAGGTATGTACTTTGCGATAGCCCAATTAGGCATCTCGGTCTATCTCTATAGATTTTGATGCCAAGTATATATGCTGCTTCACCGAGGTCCTTCATTGAAAAACTATTGTTCAAATAATCCTTTACACTCTTCAAAAGTTCTACTCCCTCCGTTTCAATACATAAGATGTTTTAGCTTTATGAAAGGATTGTATCTAGACCCCTTTTAGTGTGTAGGTTCATGTAGGTTTGGAGTGAACCTACACACTAAAAGGGGTCTAGATACACTCCTTTCACAAAGCTAAAACATCTTATATTTTGAAACAGAGGGAGTATATAATTTGCAATCAACTATGTCATCCACATATAAAATTAGAAATGCTACAAATCACCCACTCACTTTCTTGTAAATACAAGCATCTCCATAAGTTTGGACAAATCCAAACCCTCTGATGACTACATCAAAATGGAGGTTCCAACTCTGGGATGCTTGCTTCAATCCATAAATGGATCGCTGAAGTTCGCATACCTTGTTAGCATCCTTAGGATCAATAAAACCTTTGGGTTGTACCATGTACAACTCTTCCTCAATGTCTCCATTAACGAACACGGTTTTCACATCCATCTGCTAGATTTCATAATCGAAATATGCAGCAGTTGCTAACATAATCCTAACTGACTTTAGCATCACTACATGAGAGAAAATTGGTCGGAAACCTTTTGCGACAAGTCGAGCTTTATAAACAGTCACATTACCACCAGCATCAGTTTTCTTCTTAAAGATCGATTTATTCTCAATAGCGTTATGGTCATGAGGTAGGTCCACCAAGGTCAAAACTTGGTTTTTGTACATGGGTCCTATTTAGGATTGCATGGCTTCTAGCTATTTGTTGGAATCCAGACTCACCATTGCTTCCTCATAGGTCGCAGGGTCATCACTTCCATCTACCATCAAATTTGTGACACGATTACTGTAAGTTTAGGAGCTGCACGTGTCCTAGTTGACCTACGAATTTTAGCAGTGTTCTATTTTGGAGTTTCATGATCATTATCATTAGTTCCCTCTTCATTTGTTGAAGTTAACACTAGAACACATTCTGACACTATGCCGCTCGCCATTTCTGATGGAGCACTATTCGCCACTCCATGAAGAGAAGGTTCAGTTACCTCGTCGAGTTCTACCTTTCTACTTATCACACCTTTCAAGAGGAACTCCTTCTCTAGAAAGGATAAATTCTTGGCAATTAAAACTTTGCCTTCAGATCTATGATAAAAAAGTATACCCATTTGTTTCCTTAGGGTATCCTATGAATACGCATTTTTTCGCTTTGGGTTCGAGTTTATAAGGTTGAAGTTTCTTCACATAAACATCGCATCCCCAAACTTTTAGAAATGATAACTTAGGTTTGTTGCCAAACCATAATTCATACAGTGTTTTTTCCACAGGGTTTTTTTGGTGCATATCCCTAAAATGATAGTGGAAAGTCTGTGAGAGACTTCATAGATTGAACCATATCTAACAATGTATAACTACAACATTTTGAAACACCATTTTGCTGTGGTGTTCCAACAGGTGTGAGTTGTGAAACTATTCCACATTATTTCATGTGTATGCTAAACTTGTAACTTAGATATTCACCTTCGTGATCAGATCGCAGAAATTTAATCTTTTTCATACGATGATTTTCCACTTCACTCTGAAATTCCTTGAACTTTTCAAATGTTTCAGACTTTTGTTTCATCAAATAGATATGTCCATATCTACTCAAATCATCCGTGAAAGTAATGAAATAACGATAACATATACACGCCAACACACTCATTGGTCCACACACATCCATATGTATGATTTCTAGTAAGTCTGTCGCCCGTTCCATAGAACCAGAAAATAGGGTTCTAGTCATCTTGCCTATAAGGCATGGCTCACATGTCTGAAATGATTCATAATCAAGTGATTCCAACAATCCATCAGAATGGAGTTGTTTCATGCATTTTAAACCAATATGACCTAGGTGGCAGTGCCACATATATGAAGCATTATCATCATTTAATTTAATTATTTTTGCATCCACATTATAAATATGCGTATTACGATCAAGATCCAAAAGAAATAAACCTTTCTTCACTAGCGCATGACTATAAAAGATGTTATTCATATAAATGGAACAACCATTGTTCTCAGATTTAAACAAATAACAGTCTTGCAATAAACACGATCCGGAAAATAATGTTCATGCTCAACACATACACTAGATAACAATTATTTAGGTTTAAGACTAATCCCAATGGTAACTGAAGTGGTAGTGTTCCAAAGTCGATCACATCAACCTTTGATCCATTGTCGACATGCATCGTCACTTCGTCCTTGGCTAGTTGACGCTTGTTTAGTAGCCCCTATTTTGAGTTACATATATTAGCAAATGAACCAGTATCAAATACCCAGGTACTACTTCGAGTACTGGTAAGGTACACATCAATAATGTGTATATCATATATACCTTTCTTGTCAGCATGATACTTGGGGAAGTTGTGCTCCATTGCCTCATGTTCTTGCAATAAAATCACTCAATCTCAGGCTTCGGGCCATTCTTGGTATTCTTCTCAGGTGTGGCAACAGACTTGCCACCCTTCTTTAAGTTACCCTTCTTCTTGCCTTTCTTGCCTTTTTTGAACCTAGTGTTATTATTAACCATCAACACTTGATGCTACTTTTTCATCTCTACTTTACCAGTTTTCAACATCGAAAGAAGCTCAAGTAGCGACTTATTCATGCCTTGCATATTATACTTTTATCACAAAGTTCTTGTAACTTGGCGGGACCTATGAATTCCTAGCTCATTTGGAATCACAATTCCTAGAGCTACGAGATTATTGGCGTACCTAGACATTTTAAGTACCTGCTCGCTAACGGAGTTGTTCTATTCCATCATGCATCTAAAGAACTTTTCATAAGCTTCATAACTATCTACGGCAACAAGGTTATCGAAATCATTCTCAATTCAACCATTGTATCATAGGCATTGCTGATATCGAAATGCTTTCAATGCTTAGGCTCGAGCCCATACAATATACCGCAATGAACTAAGTAGTGATCCTCCTGACGAGTAAGATAAACATTTTTATCATCATCAGGAGAATTTTCAGCAGGAGGGGGTCCTATAGGTGCATTTAACACATAGTTCCTTTGAGAAGCCGAGAGGAGTATCCTCAGATTAAGGGCCTAGTCGGTAAATTTGCTACCATTGGTGCTAAGTTTCTCCTTCTCCATGAATACATTAAAGTTGAAACTAGGTGGTTCCATGATCTACAACATATTTGCAAAGACTATTTAGACTAAATTTATGAAAGATTGAGTTCAAACTAACTCAAAATTACTACTAAAACTCCCACACAAAAACAACATCCCTCTAGTTTGCTTTTGCGATTACACGAACCAAATTCACTACACCACAACCGATCATCGCGTGAAATGGTGTAGCTTCAAAGGCAAACATCGAGATGTTCATCATATCATTCATATGACTCATGCTTTACCTTTCGGTTCGTGTTCCGAGGCCATGTATATACATGCTAGGCTCGCCAAGTAGAACATTAGTAATCACGTGTGTACATCTGTCTTACTCCCATTGTATGTGAACGTAGATGCTATCACACCCAATCACCACGTGGTGCTTCGAAACGACAAACTTTCTTAACAATGCATAATAAATGAAGAACACATGTTTATCTTGATATTTTAGTGAGAGGGATCATCTTATAATGCTACCACCATGCTCTAAGCTAGACATAAGCATAAATAAGATGCATAAAAGGGATAAATATCACATGATAAATAATGTGATATGATATGGTCCTTTCTTGCACTTGATCTCCATCTTGTGCTCCATGGTATGATCACCATCATTCCACCGACGTGGCTCCAAGTTCCATGATGTCACCATCTTGGTTGTTCTCCACTAATTCAAATTACATGGAATTTACATTTCTGGCATGCAGGCCTAAAAGAATAAAACAACCATATGGCTCTAGCCGGTTGTCATAACTTATAAATGATATCATTGCATACATAACATTTGTAATAGTTTGACCATATCACATCACATGCCCTACAAAAACAAGTTAGATGCCTCTAATTTATTTTTCATATTTTACGTAGCTTTCAGCTTAAGAAGAATCGTTCATCCTATGAACTTCAAACCACAATGGTGATAAACAAATTATTAACAACCCATTTTAAACTTGATCTTAGCTATAGTAGGAGAGATAGACACCTGCTAGCCACTTGTGCAATACGAGCTTCATGTCAAGCATGGAACAAGTCTCATATGCGAGGACATGTAAAGTTAGTCTGGGCCACTTCATCCCACTATGCAACTAAGATCGAACATACACAAAAGGTTGCAATAACATGATAATCAACGCCCACAACCATATGTGTTCTACTCGTACAGAACATCTACGCATAGATTTGATACCACTGTTGGGTTCACAGCATAGAAAACAAAAAAAATCCTACGATATGAACGCTAATTGCACCAAGATATAATCTAGTATATGCTAGTTATGATTAAGAGGGTAACTAGAATAACTTACCCTCAAAGACCAAAAGATTTTACAAAAACTGATTCCGTTGATGATGTAGGCGTTCAATTGTCGATCTCAAGATCGGGTAGAAGAACGCCACAACCCAACAGCATATCCGTCCTGACGCACACGTCCAACTCCTGACAACCACGACGCCCACACTCCAGTGGAACAGCAGATGGAGCAGAAAAATCTTACTCCAAAGAATCCAACATAACATGTACTTCACTAATCCGAAGTGATGGGGAAATACTAGAGGGGGAAGAAAACCTTCACAAGGAGGTGGTGCAAGTGGAGAGGAGGAGGAGGCTACTTTTATAGGAGAGGGAGAGGTCCCAAGGGGTATGGCTGCCGGTCATGGGCTGCCCTAGCTCTTCCCTCATTCATGTGGGTTGACTCTCCACTCACATGAATTGCACTTCCACTCACATGCATTAATTCCCCACTAATGTAAATGAATTTTTATCTTTAAATACAACACTTTTATTTATTTTATTCAGAATTTTGTTAATTAATTTAATTAACCAACATTTGCATAAAACCCTTGCATTGTTTCGATATCACATCTAAAACCATTTTCAGCAGTTTGACCTAATTCTGGTGATCAAAACAATTTCATCTCTAACAAAACCGGTATCTACCACTTAGTGTCGATGTACCTTAAGTGTGTCACCCTATGGTTCATGAATGATCCACACATGATAGAGACACCTCTCTTATCAATAATCAGAAGCGGGACCTAGATATCCCTACTGATTCCCACAGATTCAACAATGACTCTAGTGATTGTGTGAACCATTAACGTCAATTCCTTTTGTTTCGCAATATTTTACTTGCCCGAGATCCGATCATAGGTATCAACTATACCCTTGTTTGATCTCATTCCTGACAAGTATTCTTTACTCCTTCCATGATACAACATCCTTGTGACCTAGTAACATGCTTGCAAGCGGTGTTAGCCCTGTATACAAGTTGTATGTGAGCTATCGAACTAAGAGAGAACAACCCTTGCTATGGAATCCCTTCTACCCCTTATATACTACCGGGGTAGCAATTACACTAGTTTGGCCAACTAGCAGGTCCCACATGCAGGCCTTAGCTGGCTAGTCATCTACAGTATCTAGTCACCCCGATGTCAGCTATAGCGCCACACACCCCATCCAGCACGGGCAAAGTGGATGCCACCACGGCCGACACGGGTTGTGGTATCTGCCTACGAATGACGGGTACAATGTCGGCCGCCTACGTGGTTCCCGTCATCTGTGTCGCCATCTTCTGCCTTTACGTCCTATCGGTAGCTGGCTAGGGTGCGGCGCATACGGTATTGCACATTGCCCTATCTCCTACATCTTCTAGGCTCACCTCATCCAACTGGGGTTACCTAGCGGGACCAACTCCTTGGATATCTCTCCACATCCGGCTGGATAGTCAGCCAGCTCGCTTGCTCCTGGCCTTCTCTGGACTTCATCTTTGGTTCGACATCTGGCTAAGCCTTGTCAGCTGGCCGTCGGTTACATTACCTTTATTCTATCTAGCTACCCTATCTAGGGGTAATCCCCCTAACACTAGCCCCTAAGCGTGCATAGATTTTGTTGGGGAAATGTTCATGGGCTTATCCATAACTTTGAGTTTACATCCGACTAGAAACTGGCGGTCAAAATAATCGGTTGAGTTAGCGCTAACACCAGCCACGCCCGCTGGCCATCATTACACCCCTGTGGCACGTAGGGTCACGTCCCGTCGTGCGTCATATTAGGAACTACTGCATGTCGCCCGGGAAACAGCCATGTGGATCTTCAGTGCGCGTTGCACCGTCACACGAGATCTTAGGCACTGGTTGGAGGTGGGGTGCATCCCGAGGACTGCCATGTGGCGTACCTGATGGTTTCCCTCCCCGGCATTAAATAGTGGTCGGGGCAGTGGCCTCCTGCACATTCTCATCTCTCCCGCACTGCCTCTTTTGCCTTCTTCCTCTTCCTTGGTTTGCCATGCCCAGATCTCACTGCGTCACTCAGTTCTGACCACCGGAAACACCAGGCCCCTGCCTTTTGACGCTAGCAATGGCGAAGGTGATGGCGGAGAGCCGCAACGCCTGGTGTGGCTCGACGGTGATGGTGGACTAGATCCAAAAATACCAATGCTCGCGGGTCCTTCCCCTGGCGAAAGAGGTGGAGGTGCAACTCGCGCCGCTGATGGAGGAATCGCCGAACCCACAGGAGGGGAAGAGGGTCATCTTCCTCTCCCACCTCATGCGTGGGCTTCCTCTTCTAGGCCACCCCTTCCTTCTCACCTTCCTTGCTTTCTTCGATCCCCGGCTGCACTATGTCGGTGCAAATGCCATTGGTAGGCTTGCGCAGTTTGTAGCCTTCTGCGAGTGCTACCTTGGGATCTAGCCAGATCTCGGGCTCTTCCTCTAGCTCTTCCTCATCTAGGCCCAGGCCCAATGGTCCAAAGGCCCGCGAGACATTTTCGATGGCGCCTCCATCTATGCCTGCATGCAGACCAGCTATCCCAACTTCCGGCTGCACGACATGGTCAACCTCTGGCAGCAATCATACGTTTATCTACAGAATCTGACGGAGCAGGACCAGATCAACCTACCGGCCTTCTAGGATGCGGAGTCCATCCAGCATAATTGGGACCTCAAGATCCACAACACCAAGGCGGAGACCGACATGATGCTGAAGCAGATGAGGGATCTCGTCATAGCTAGCTTGACCGTCCGTGACATAACCCTCAGCTGAATGTCCCAGGTGATGATGCCGCTCTAGCAACGGGCCCATAAAATGTGTTACTATTCGGGCTAGCTAGACCTGGCCCGGCTTTATCGCCTCGACCCCCGCTTCACCAATCTTCGGGAGTGGGTGTGGATGATCACCAAGGGAGGATAAAGGAGAACTATTCCTTTGGGTAAGCTCCTTACACGCACAAGAACCATGCTGCCTGGGTAAGCACTTTGATCTCTTTTATTTGGTGTTGCTGGTTCTGTCCTACTGAATCCTACTAACACGTTTTATATTGTAGTAGCTCTATTCCTTTGGGTAAGCTCCTTACACGCACAAGAACCACGCTGCCTGGGTAAGCACTTTGATCTCTTTTATTTGGTGTTGCTGGTTCTGTCCTACTGAATCCTACTAACACGTTTTATATTGTAGTAGCTCTCCGCCTACATCATCTGGGAAGAGGGCAATAGTCCCATCACGTCCTTTGACCCTGACGTGCCCAAGATGCACATGTGCCGAGCGAGCGAGGAGTCAGACAGGGAGGGCGATGAGCTCCCCAGCCAGAACGATGAGCCAGGGGACAATATCCATGGGGTCAAGTCGAAGGAGGGCGAGTCCGCCCTTCCCCCGAGACGAGCATGGGTCGGGCGAAGGATGCCGGCTCCAGCCGAACTTTGGTGGTGGAGGAACCGGCTGCCAAGAGGGGGTGCTCCGATGCCCTCCCAAGGCGGTCACAAGAAGGCTGTCGTCCTTGTCACCTAGGGGTAAGTATTTTCCACCTCACTTTTTGGTTATGTGCCTTAACATTCTTGCTTCTTACTTTCTTCTGTACTTGTTCGATTTCTGCTCATTGCTTCTTGTTTTGCTTTCTTAGCGCCACCATCTCCTTCCGTGCGGCCAGGCAGGCTCGCGCCTCCACTACCTCGCTGCTCCACGCCCCGCCAGTCCAGCTGGACCCGACCCCTTCCGCCACCCCTTCTTCCCCACAGGAGGACCCGTCGTAGCAGAACCAAGGGTCGGTTGATGAAGCCGGATCTGGCACCGGCGCCTAGCCAGATGTTGCGACGGCCTAGCCGGAAACCGCAACACCAGGCTCTGGCGGCAGCAGAGGCTCCTCCGCGGGGGCGAGGGAGGCGGCATCTAGGAAGTAGGTGGTGGAGGTGGCGGACGACGGCTCAGACGGGGATCTGGGTGAGGAGTGGCGCTTTGTGCTCCAGGATGCCACTGACACTCTAGCCAGGAACTCGGCTACCCAACCATCTCTCTCTTCCACTTCCTTGAAGGATCTGGAGACTAGCCTCGAGCTAGGACTAAAGGAGCTCCGACTCCTCTAGACCTTGCTCGCCAGTGCCATCTGGACACTAGAGGAGAAGCTCGCCTCGGCGAACGACACCTTCTAGAGTAAGTTTCTGCTAGGATTTTTTTCAATTCTGGTTGGAATTGCAGCCATCATGGTTTGTGTGCAGTGGGAGATTGGCCATTTGACAAAGGACAATGAGCGCCTCATCCTGAGCAACTCCACTCTCCTCTTACAGAACAAAGAGTTCCGCTCTAAAGTGAACAAGCTGGAGGCTATCACGAAGGATCATGAGGGCGTCCTCACCAACCAGGTCGCCGCCTTTGACCTTATGGACAAGCATCACGAGGAGCAGGTGGAGGAGGTCACTTAGAAGAAGGAGCTCATGGAGGTTGGCCGGATAGCCAAAGGTACGCCCCCTTATTCTTCACTATTTCATCCAGATTAGGTAGCCAGATTTGACTCTTCATTCTTCTAATAGCTTATTGTCTGGGAGTAGATGTCCTGGCGTACAACCGGATCTAGAGGGACTGGCCGGAGAATAGCCTTGCACCCAGGAGCTCGTTGCCCAGCTGGGTGAGGAGGCCTCTGAGCTTCGCAAGGCCGCCACCTTGCTCTTCGACTTCCTCTGGCTAGATGAGGCTGCACCGGCTACCACGACTCTGCTCATGGGGAAGGTTGCGGATGTGCTGACTATCATCAGCCGGCTGCAGGACTTGGCGGCACACATCAGGGCCGATATGGATTTGGCGTTGATGCTCTCCTGGTAAAAGGACGCTCGCCCGGAGAAGCTCGAAGGGGGCCTCCAAGCCGGTGCTGACCTCGTTGCCATGCACCAAGCTCATACGGGACTTCGCGCCGCCGCCATCAAGATCGCCGGCTACACCGACATTGATGAGGTACTCACCGAGTCAGGGTCGGGAACAGAGCCGGAGCCGGGCATGAAGTCTACTTCGCAGCAGAGCACTGGAGTTAGGACATCGAACACGCCAACCGGAGAGGCGACATGCCAGGATTAGCCTCATGGCAATGGCCCAGGAGCTTAGAGTTTTCCCTGGGAAGTCGGGTGGACTTATATGTACTTTTATTCTATTGTGCCCTACCCGTTAACTTGTGAACTTGCGGGAGCTTCGACTCCTTTTTCTTTTTATGCAGTGCACTCGCTTTTGCCTCCAAACCTTTTTTTGTACTTGTGTTTTTGCCTTGTCCTTTCACTAGGTGATCTTTCGCCTTGCCAATTTCTTGTGCCTGACTGGTCACATCCATCCGGGCAGGACCTCTCGCATCCCAATAGTTGCACAACTATTGCACCTTGTGGTTTTATCCGGCTGGTACAACTTCTAGTAGGGGCACATGAGCGCACCCACTGGTGTAGCCCCCTGAGATTCGGAGTAGTTGACAAAGACAAGTGCTTCAAATATTTACTTTTATCTCTTTCTTTCCTTAACATTTCATCTTTCCATCCGATTGGAACTCTTTAGGCAGAAGGGAGAGCCTGCATCCCAGCCCGTGCTAACTTACTTGTTTCGGCTGGCTGAACACCTTTAGTCAGTGGAATCTACAACTTCCAGTGGGGGCACGTAAGCGCATCCACTGGGTGTAGCCCCTGAGATTCAAAGTAGCTGGCAATAATAGGTGCTTCGAATGTTATCTTCCTAGCTCTTTTTCAACACCTTGAACTCGAGATTCGGGTGAGCACCTTCAGCTGGACAGGACCGCTTGCTTACACTGGGGGAGCGCGAGTGCACCTAGTGGCTGTAGGCCCCGAGATTTGAAGTAGCTGATGAAGATAGGTGCTTTGAATCATATCTGCATCTTGTAATCGACTCGGTGTAGTCGTGCAAAACAAACACATAGAAATGAATTGGTTATCAGTATGCTAATATATAGGATACATGATGTCAACCGGATAACAGTTGTACTTGCTGAAAAAACTAGCTCTTGTTATTATGAACACTTAGTCCTTTACCCGTGCATTATGTTGTTTACAATGTGTCCTTGCCGGCTGGTCATCCGGGTTTCGGTCTATAGCCGGAACCGAATGGGAAGCTGACAATACATCATGCACAGTACTAAAGTATTAGCTGTCGGAAAATACGGACTAGTCACTTTTAGCTGGACGTCCAAACTGTCGTGTCTTTCGCAGTTTTTCATGTGGAGTGCCTCTAGGTTTTGCTCTTGCTAGCCAGACAGCCGGGTTGCGGTCTATTGCTGAGATGAAGAGTGGGCCTTTGGCACAACGCACAATACTAAACCGGTTCATAGAAATAACAGGCTATGCCAACCGGCGAGCCCCCAAGTTAGGAGTTGTCGGAGCCGGAAAACTTAAATAAAAAACATGCAGTTTTTGGCAAAGAGCCCCTGAGGGTTGCTCGGGGTTCAGCATCTTTCATTCATTCATTCATTCATAGAGTTCTCGGGATACATACACTATCATATGACCAGGTGTAAAACGGACGGAGTAGGGTTGCATTCCAGGGACACTCGGTCTCCTCGTCCGACTTTTCCACCTTGTTCTTACGCTTCTACTACACATTAATGAGGTAGTAGGAGTTGTTGCACATGGCTTTGCTGATGATGAAGGGGACCTCCCAAGGCAGTGACAACTTGTGCATGCCCTTCGTGTATTGCACTAGTCGGAGCACCAGATCGCACTTGCGAAATGCGATGGGTCGAATCCGGCTCAAATGATATCGGCACAAGCTTTGCTGGTACAGTGCCAACCTTGATAGGGCTTGCTCGCGAGCCTCTTCGGGGAGGTCCATGCCATATTCTCGTGCCTCTTGGTTTTCCTTGTATGTGTAGAGGAGCTTGCAGGGCGAGTCGAACTCGATGTCTGCCGAGAGGACTGCCTCCGAGCCGTATACGAGGAAGAACGACGTGGAGCCGATTGAGCGATTCGGAGTGGTACACAGGCTCCACAACACAACCAGAAGCTCCTCGATCTAGCAGCTACGCAAGCGCTCCAAGGGCTCGGTCAGTCGTGGTTTGATGTTGGCTAGCACTAGGCCCTTTGCCCTTTCAACTTGCATGTTGGATTGCCGATGCGCGACGGATGCTAGATCCAGTCGGATCCCCTTGTTGCTACAGAACCGGGCGAAGGCCCCCTTGGCAAAGTTTGTGTCATTATCCATGATGAAGCTATGAGGGTACTCGAACCTATTGATGATGTCCTAAAAAAAAGGTGATTACAGTGGCTCCGTCCAGCTTCCAAATGGGCTTCGCCTCTATCCACTTCGTGAACTTGTCCACTGCCACCAGCAGATGGGTCATGCCCGCACGAGGCTGCTTGAAATGACCGACCATGTCTAATCCCCAAACAGCAAAGGGCAACGTGATCGAGATCATCTTGAGCACCATATCCGACATGTGCCATTGCTGGCTGAACCGCTAGCACCCATTGCACGCACGGTCCATCTGCTTCGTGTCGTCAAGTGCGGTGGGCCAATAGAAACTGTGGTGGAATGCCTTGGAGACTATGTCCCGGGATGAAGCGTGGTGCCCGCACTCGCCTCGGTAGATGTCCTTCAACAACCGGTAGCATGTGTCCACATTGATGCACCGCTGGAATATGCCTGAGACACCAAGCTCCTTGTTGATGATGGTGTACGTATGCGCTTGCCGCCTGATCTACCTGGCCTCCACCTCATCATCTAGAAGCTCTTTGTTGGCGATGAAGTTCATGAAGGGTTGTGCCCAAGATGGTACTTCTCGGATGGTGAAGATGCTTTCATGCATCGGCTGGAGGATGTCTGGCGACCGGTTAGGTGGGACGCCCAAGTCGGTAGCCCCCGAGCCACTTGAATCATTTAGTGATGCTGCACCTGATGAGCCAGCAGCCCCTGAGTCTTTCAAGCCAGGTGGTGTTGGCGCCTTGGAGCTAGTGGGAAGATGGTGCTCACGAAGCCGGCAACCATCGGGTCTTTTAATCCGGTAACCCCTAGGTTCGCCGCCCAGATGATGGAGTCGGATTTAGGATACGGGGTGATGGAAGGCTTGTGTAGGTGCTCCAAGGCAATCCAGAGTGGAATTGCTTGCCTGGTGGATCTAACTCGCACGGGCGAATTGGCCGCTTCATTATTGGCACGGGGGACATGATGAAATTCACACCCCTCGAAGCAGGCACTGAGATGTTGAATGTGGAACCCGTACAGAGCCATGTGGATATCCTAGGCGTCCCACTCTCCGGATACTTGCTGCACCACCAAATCCGAATCCCCAAAGCAGAGGATCCAGCGAATGCCGGTTTCTTTGGTGAGCCGGAGGCCATGCGCCAATACTTCGTATTCGGCCACATTATTAGAGGCGGTGAGAGGTTGATCTGGAGCACATATTCTAGCAAGTCTCCCTTGGGAAAGGTGAGCACGATGTCATCTCCCAATCCCCTACGCATCTTCGATCCATCGAAGTGCATCTTCTAGTGGTCCGAGTCGGCAACTAGTGGCAGGTACTGGGTGTCGGCCTAGTCAATTAGGAAGTCTGCTAGCACCTGCGACTTAATCGTGATTCTTGGCTCATACTGGATGGAGTAGGTGGCGAGCTCGATGGCCCATTTGGCCACGTGGCCAGTGGCGTCCTTATTACCGATGATCTCCGAGAGGGGGGTGGTGCACACCACCTTAATTGGATGCTCCTGGAAGTAGTGCTTGAGCTTCTTGCATGCCAGGTATACACCATAGCACATATTTTGGTAATGCGGGTAGTTTTTCTTAGAGAGGGAGAGCACTTCGCTCAAGTAGTAGACGGGTCTCTAAACTGGCTAGGTCTTGCCTTCCTCATGATGCTCCACCACTAGGATGACGCTGACGACCTGATTGATGGATGTTATATAGAGCAACATCAGATCCTTCTCAGTTGGCGTGGCTAGTACAGGTGTTGTGGATAGCATGCGGTTAAGGTCATGGAATGCGGCGTCTGCCTATGCGGTCCAGGTGAACTTTTCCGTCTTTTTCATCAGTTGGTAGAGCGGAAGTGCTTTCTCGCCCAACTGGCTGACGAACCGGCTAAGGGAGGCCAAACACCCGGTGAACTTCTGGACACTAAGCAAGCTCTTAGGCGGCTGCATCCTTGATGGTCGTGATCTTCTCCAGATTCGCCTCGATGTCTTGTTGCGAAACAAGGACACCAAGGAGTTGGCCGGCTGGAACACCGAAGACGCACTTCTCTGGGTTCAGCTTCATCTGGTACCGGCGGAGGTTCGTGAATGTCTTGCGCGGGTAATCAAGGAGGGTATGCTTTTCCTTCGTCTTGATCACAACATCGTCCACATAGGCATGCACATTTTGGCAGATTTGTGAGTGCAAGCATTTTTGCATGCAACACTGATAAGCGGCGCCTGCATTTTTTCCAGCCAAACGGTGTGGTTACATTGCAATAATCCCCGTACGGGGTGATGGACAATGTATTTATTTGATCAGGTGGATTTAACCGGATCTGATTGTACCTAGAATAATAGTCAAGGAAGGACAACAAGTCGTAGCTGGCCGTGGAATCGATGACTTGATTGATACGGGGCAAAGCGAAAGGGTCTTTCGGACATGCCTTGTTCCGGAACATGTAGTCGATACACATGCACCAATTATTTTTCTTTTTCAACACCAGGACTAGGTTGGCCAACCAATCCGAGTGGTACACCTCCATAATGAACCCAGCTAAGAGAAGCCGCATGATCTCATCACCAATGACTTTTCTCTTGTCTTCCATGAAGCGACAAAGGCGTTGCTTGACCGGCTTGGCATCCGGCTGCACATGAAATGAGTGCTCGGCGAACTCCCTCGGAACACCTGGCATGTCCTTTGTATACCATGCAAATATGTCCCGATTCTCATGAAGGAAGTCGACGAGCATGCTTTCCTATTTGCTGTCCAAGCCGGCACCGATGGTGACGCACTTGGTCGGCTCGGATGGGTCAAGCGGCACTTGCTTCGTCTCCTTGGACGGATGGAAAGTCATGCCCCAGCCACCTTCATGCTAGCTGACACTTCCTGTAGAGCCAACGCAACATTGCGCATGATCTCACGCTTCTCTTCAACAATAACGAGGGCTTATGCTCTCTTTGAGCCTTCAGCTGCGAACTCCATCGACCGCCTGTAGTAGTCGGACATGGTGATCACAGCATTCAGCCCCGGTATCTTCATGTTGAGGTATGCATATTGGGGGACAACAGAGGGCGGGACGCCTGGGGAGAGCATGGTAGGTGCTGGTCAAGTTCACCACCTCGAACCAAACCGGCTCGCGGTAGAAGTTCTCCTCAGAGCTGAATATGACATCCAGTCGGATTCTCCCTAGCCACGAGCATGGGGGTACCGGCACAACACCATGGAACACGGTGGTCTAAGGCTACATGTCACACTCCCAGATCCCTAGATTTTCCAAGGAGGCGCGGTAGAGTAGGTTGAGGATGTTGCCACCATCGATAAGGACACACGAGAAGCGGCAGGTGTGCTCATTGCGAGGAGAGGATCAAGTACCATCACGTGGCCCCTGGGATTCGGTAAGAGATCCGGCTGATCCTCACGGCTCCAGGTGATTGGTTTCTCTGACCAGTTCAGGTACTAGGGGAACGGAGGAATGACGGTGTTCACCTCTGTGATGCGAACCCGCCGGCTGTGCTTTTCATCTGGCTCGGTGATGAAGATGTGGTAGTTGGCATGCTGTTGTTAGATACCCATTGTTGTTGTTGCCGCCTGCCCTAGCCGGTGGTAGGGGTCCACCGGGAGGGGGAGGCAAACCAGTTTTCTCTCTAATCTGACAGGTCCAGCTGCAATTCCGGGTGGTATGCGTGGCCGGCTTGAAGGGTCCACTCTGATACTTGCATGGCACATCGAACATCTGCTCAAAGGTGAACTTGGACTTCTGCCTCCTTTCATCACTAGCTGGCGTGCTTGGCGTGCCCTCCATGGTGTTGACCTTCGTCGCGTGGTATCGAGGACCTTGCTACTCACCTGGGGTGCTTGCCTTGGAAATAGTTGTTGTTGTTCAACCGCCTAGATGATCCAGCATCCCCAACTTGGTTATTCGGCCTATCCCAAGTCAGCTCGGTGGGGACCAGCCGTCCTTCAGCATTCACCGGAGAGGCTTCTTCATTGCCGCATCAGTAGTGGCATACTGGTCAGCGATGGTCACGAGCTCCGCCATAAATTTTGGCTTGTCACACAACAATCGGTGGCGAAGCATGGTGCCCTCTAGGCATCCCTTGATGAAGAAGCCGATTGCCTGGCTCTCCACCACACCCTCGCATGAATTGCACAAATCCATCCACCCGGCAACGTATTCAGATCCGACTCGCGGTCTCCCTAGATGCATAGGGCTAGGTCGTGAGGTCTACTCGAATGCTTGTAGGTGCCGGTGAAGTTGTGGATGAAGACTTTCTCGAAGTCGGGCCAAGCATTAATGTTGTTGGGCACGAGACTATTGAGCCACGTCCTTGCTGAGCCGGTTAACATGAGAGGCATGTAGCGCACCGCCACATGCTTATTTCCGTGAGTGATTCCTACTATAGTGGTGTAGTCGGTCAGCCAATCCTCGTTTTCATGCTGCTATCATACTTGGGTGTGTCCCACGGCAGGGTGAATTTGTTGGGGAACGACTAGTTCCAGATGTGCGGACCAAAACAAACTGGCCCAGCAGAATCTTCTTCCTCCATGACATGAGCCTACATTAGGAGGTCAACGCGATCTCGTGTGTCCGGCTCAATTGGATTGGGCGACCCCACTCGGACTAAAAGGCGGGTGCGAGGCGGTTGCCCCTCTCCAACCGGCTATGCAGCTGTAGCGGGTTTGCTGGTCACCAAACCTTGCTCATTGCGCGGTTGGCTCTTGTTTCCACAATCGCGTTGCTTGCTATGAGGCTTGCCTCCATGAGGGGAGAAGGATTGCTGGGTCTGGCAAGGTTCGCCCTGACTGTCGATTTCCCTTGGTGCCACTACCCACTTCCTACAGCCGCATGATATATGCCGCTTGGTCATCTGCAATCTGGAGAAGCTCTTGCACCCGCACGTCTTGCCGAGCTCTTGCCTCGCCCTCTAGGTTAGGAAGCTCCTCCACGACGGCTCACGCCGCGCACAGGTTATTGATCAGCGTGTTGTAGGTAGGTCGAGCAAAGAGGGGAGGTGGTTCCGACTCACTGTCTCTCTCTCTAGACGGGCTCCCAATTCTCCTCCACGACACTGCACCTGTCCACGTCGGCTAGGCTCATTGTTAGCCTGGGTGAGGTTGTGGGCATGGTTGTACTCGTGCATGGTGCTGTCTAGGTGCCTCTGAGCCGAAGCCAACCCGAGGGCCTCCTGTAGGAGGGTCTCCCACGCCGCATTGACTTGCGCGGTCGCCTCGGCCGGATCATCGCTGACCTCAATGAGGGTGAGGAGCTTGTTGATGGAACTATCCACCGGGTTGGAGGAAGTTTCGTATGTGTTATTTGTGTGCTCGAGTGTCAGCCAACGCTAGTGCATGCCGGATCCGACCATCATGATCTCCATGGCTGCAGGAGCGACGAGCACGTTGCCGGCTGAGGGCCGGTGCTCCGCGACTGGCACGATCTCCTTGGGAAACCGCTCTAGAATGATGCGACATAGACTAGAAGGTCGCCGAACAGTAGCACAATGCCGTCTGCCAGAAAGTGGAATCGATGAAGCACGGCACATTGTCGATAACACAATCAAACTTGCCTAGAGTAAGCACACGACTGAAAGCCATGCGCTCACCAGCGGAAATGCGGGGTCCCATGCAGAACGAGACTCTGATCGTAGCCATCTTGCCCCACGGTGGGTGCAAACTATTGTAATATGTGAAACGGTAGTGCCTAAGAAGGCTAGACAGAGGTGTGTGAACAAACAGGGAAGCTAACGACAACTTCCGCAGGAAGGATTGGATACAAGCATGCATAGTGGGACACAAGATGTACCTAGGTTCTAGGCTCTCGTGGTGAGGTAAAACCCCTACTCTTGCATGGACTAACTATCTGGTGATGAACACGATGAACTAGAAGCGCCCCTTGAGTTGTATGTGAGCTATTGAACTAAGAGATACCAACCCTTGCTATGAAATCCTTGCTACCCCTTATATACTGTCGGGGTAGCAGTTACACTGGTTTTGCCGGCTGGTGGGTCCCACATTCGGGCCCTGTTGGCTAGTCCTTTATAGTATCTCGCCACCCTGATGTCAGCTATAGCGCCACGCCCCCCGTCCAGCATGGGCACAGTGGATGCCGCCTCGACCGACACGGGCTGCGGTAACTGCCTCCGGGCGACACGGGTATGTTGTCGGCCGCCTCCATGGTTCCCGGTGTCTGTGCCACCGTCTTCTGCCTTTACATCCCATCGGAAGCTATCTAGGGTACAACACATACTGTGGCGCATGTTGCCCTAGCTCCTCCATCTTCTAGGCTTGCCTCGTCTGGCCGGGGTTGCCTAGCCGGACCAACACCTTGGAGATCTCCTTGTATCCAGCTGGATAGTCGGCCAGCTCGCTTGCTCCTGGCCTTCTCTAGACTTCATCTTTGGTTCGACATCCATCTAAGCCCCGTCAGTCGGATGTCAGTTACAGTGCCTTTATTTTATGTGGCTACCCTACCTAGGGTAATCCCCCCGACAACATAGAAAACAAAAATGCCTATGACATGAACACCAATTGCGCCAAGATATAATCTAGTAGATGCTAGTTATGAGTAAGACGGTAACCATAATAACTTACCCTCGAAGACAAAAAAGCTTTTACAAAAACTGATTTCATTGATGATGTAGTCGTTCACTTGCTGATCTCAAGATCGAGTAGAAGAACACCGCAACCCAGCAGCATATTCGTCCCCAGGCACATGTCCAACTCCTGACAACCTCCACGCCCCCACTCCAGCGGACCAGCGGAAGGAGTAGATAAATCTTACTCCAAAGAATCCAACAGAACATGTACTTCACTAATTTGAAGCCATGAGGAAATACTAGAGAGGGAAGAAAACCTTCACGAGGAGGTGGTGCAAGTGGAGAGGAGGAGGGGGCCTCCTTTTATAGGGGAGGGGGCTGCCCCATGGGGCATGGCCGCTGACCATGGATTGCCCCCAGCTCTTCCCTCATTCATGTGGGTGGACTCTCCACTCACACGAATTCCTCTTCCACTCACATGCATTAATTACCCACTAATGTAAATGCATTTTCTCTTTAAATACAACACTTTTATTTATTTTATTCAGAATTTTGTTAATTACTTTAATTAACAATCATTTGCATATAACCCCTTGCATTGTTTTGATATCATATCTAAAAGCATTTTCAGCAGTTTGACCCAAAACAATTTCGGTGATCATCAAAATAGTTTCAGCTCCAACAAACTGTTCTCATATATGTATTATCTGCCTCTTAGTGTCGGTGTACCTTAAGTGTGTCACCCTACTATTCGCGAATGATGCACACAAGATATAGACACCTCTCTTATCAATAATTAGAAGTGGGACATGGAGATCCATACTGACTCCTACATATTCAATGATGACTCTAGTGATCATGTGAACCATTAATGTCGTAACCAATTCCTTTTGTCTCGCGATATTTTACTTGTTCGGGATCTGAAGTATCATTCATACCTAGTTTGATCCTGTTACTGACAAGTATTCTTTTCTTATTCCTGTGATATAGCATTCTTAGTGACCATTATCACTTGCTTGCAAGCTATGTCAATGTGATATCATCGAGAGGGCCCTGAGTATATCTCTCTATCACCAGGATGGACAAATCCCACTCTTGATCCATGAGCCTCAACTAATACTTTCCAAGTATCTGACGCACCTTTATAATCACCCTGTTACGATGTGATGTTTGATGCAATCAAAATACTCTTCCGCAGTCAATGATTGACATGATGTCATGGTCTAAGGATTAGGGTTACTTTGAATGATGTTATACTAGTGTAAACATAATGGCTTGATCTTGTTACTATACTTTGGGAGTATGTTCATCACATCATTCAATCAATGGTGTGACCTTCTCATTAACAACATCCAATGTCATGATCAGAAAATCTTGATCATCTGTTAATCAACAAGCTAGTGTAATGAGAGGCATTAATAGGAACAGTTTCTTTGATTATGAAACACACATGTATTAACGTTTCTAGTTAACACAATTATAGCATGAGAAATAAACATTTATCATAAACATGGAATATAATATAATATAATATAATAACCACTTTAGTATTGCCTCTCGGGCATATTCCTTTCACATTGGGCGCTAGAGAGGAAGACGACAACGCTAGAGGATATGAGCAATAACGACGTCGCCTGTGTTTTCTGTGAAATGGTATCAGGCTGAAATGGAGAAGGAAACAGTTTGAACTAGTGGGTGAGGAAGGAAGAGGTCGTGGGCTCCGGGCGGGCTTCTGCTGGGCTGCTGGTTGGGATGCCAGGTGGGCTGCGGCCAACTTTGCTTCTCCTCCTCTTTTATTTTTCTACTTTTATTTCTTTTATTTGTTTCTTTGTTGGTTTTAAATTCAATTTTTGTATTCAAAACTCTTTTGAACTTTTGCAGGAGTTTTTGAATAGAAGGGTTTGGGAAAATAGAGACAAGAGGGAACAAGAAGTGAGAGAGAAGATTATGACCCACAAAATGTCCATTTGGGCATTTTACAAGATTTAGATTTTTAGAAAAGGATAAAAACATTTGTGAAATAATGGACCCTAGCAAGTGGATCCCATCTTGTGGAAAACAAAAATAGAGAGGGAAGGCTAAGGTGATAGCAAGATCAAACAAGATGCAGCAAAGGAATACTCCATGTAATTTGGCATGATGAACATGATCATGATGTCATGAGAAGGCAGAAAAGAAAATAATAAGAAATTTGTAATTGGGTATTTCCCAGGGTGCTACAATTCGACACCAGTAACAAGCGATCTTGCCCTGATATCCACTCAATGGTACGGGGAAACAAGGGTGATGGTCTGACTCTTCTCGCTTCGTGTAGATCCTCATGACACCACTAAGAAAGATTGTTGCTCCATCAGAACACTTCGGAGAAACAAATGTCAAGGTAAAGGTCTCAAAATATAAGGCCATCTCTAACTTCCATAGAATAAGTCGAAATCGCATTAGCCCACTAGTTCAATCCACAAGAGCTAATGATCAGAGTAGTGGTATGGTCGCGACTCCATCCCGCACTCAAATCATCACTTCGTACATGAATAGGAGAATCATGCAACCAACTCTCAAAATTTAAACTAAATATCTTGACAAGTGATGGCTTGTAAGAGTACAGGTTCGTCAGAGCATGTTTTCGTAGAAGTATTAATTCCAGTTTTTATATCGGTCCCAACAAGGAGCGTAGGAAAGTATTTATCAACAGTGTTTCTATCGCACTCAAGGTGTCACTTGTCTTGAGTGAATTGACTACAAGAATTGAGATGAAAGAATGTGTGTGAATGGTTTAGAGTTGAGTATTAAGAGGTGTTTAAAGTAAAGACCATAAAAGTAAGCAAAACTAAGATTGCTTGAGTTTCCTACATATGAGAGATTAAGCATAGAGAGATATGGTTCGTGATGATAGTGAATGTGCCAGGTGGAATAAATGGAACAAGTTATTATAATACTTCTTATAAATGTGTAAGTAGGTGAGAAACTCATATAATAGTCCAAACTCCTCTTGCAAGATTCACCTTGGCTTCAATGATCCATTTACATGTTACCATAGCCATGGTTAGCGCAACAATAAAGGTCATGAGACTAGATCAAGGCTTTAAACTTAGTGGTTTGTTCTTCCTCGAGTTATACTAGATCCTCTTTGATATCGGCTGTGTCATTCGGGGGTTGCCTATTCCCTAGCAAACAAGTTCATGTCTATGAGATCTCAGGATCATGTTGTCTAGGCCCTTAAATTAGACGACATGCATTATTCGCTCAAAGCAATCATTCTCACAGAATAGTCACACCAATAATCACAAATATATGGAAATAAAATGGGCACATCACATCTCACCAATTCCCTACATCTCTCATGCCTATGGGGATTTACTCGCACATGAGAGAAGAAGAGCACAATAATATAATCATTATGTAAATAGAGTTCATCTTGATATTACATTAGCAAGCCACAATAAAGGGAAGACCCAATCTAATACAAAGAAAAATATGAATAGGGTCTCAAACCAGGCTATGATGGGGAAACAATGTTGGTACTTACTGACTCAACTGCATTCACTATGTGCCAAGGTTTTAAAAGGATGCTACCATCCTAATGGGATTTCTAGACTACTTAATGCCCAATATCCTACTCATCTACATGGTGAAGTTTTATGAATGGTAAGAAACTACTTTACATAGGACTATTATGGATAGTAGGATATGGAAGAATTATAAATGTATGGAGTGTGATAGATTCAAATTTGAACACTTTTTATCATTGTTTTTCCTCTTGTTTATTATCAGATTTATACTAATGTTAACATTACAATTAGCGAATCCTTGGTTTCTTGTGATGGTTTTTAGGCAATGAACATTTTTGGAAAATCTAATAACATTTATGGGCTAATTACGCCTAAAGAAGAAAATCCCCAATTGGAGCGTCTTTCATTGGCGCCGTTCAGAGTGCATAACGACCACTGGTACAGTCAGGGTGCGCTCGTACTACCTGCTGTCAGCTCTGTTATATCAATGCAACCAACTTTCATGAAGGGGAGACGACGAAAAATAGAACACTGCCGCCACAAACTCATCCAGAAGGGGAGAGATCGGATCTAGAGAACGAGAAGAACACTGTCTCATTCTTCAACGATCTCTAGCCTCTAAACCATTCACTTCACCATCATCCCCATTGGTACTTAGAGAGAGAGTGGCACATATAATATTAGGGTTTGATACTTTGATCTACCTTGGTTTGTATTTGATTCAATCTTCAACTAGTATTGTGGCTTTCTATGATAACTTTGAGATGGTTTCCATTTCTAACACAATTATGCCTTTGATTTATCTTCCTGTCATGTCTGAGTAATAGGCGTGGGAGATGTAGGGGATTGGTGAGATGTTTTGTGCCTTCTTTAATTCCATCCATTTGTGATTTTGTAGTGTTTATTAAATTGTGAGAATGAATATCTATGTTCGCCTAATGCTTGTTATCTAATTTAAGGACCCAGGTAACATGATTTAGAGATCTCATAGGTATGAACTTATATGCTAGTGAATCGGCAACCCCCGAGTGACACAGATGATATCAACGAGGAGATAGTACTACTCGGGGACAACAAGGAACCATCAAGATTAAAGTCTTGATCCGATCGAAGACCTTAATTAATGGGCTGACCATTTCCATGGTAATAGGCAGACAGATCATTGGGGCTAGGAAGAATTGGCCATGAGGACTCCTAGTCGGTATATGGGTTGCTTGCCTACTCACTTATAAATAAGAAATATCACAATAACGTATTCCATCTTATTCATCAGGCGCTTTCACTATTACCATGAACCGTTTGTCTCCATGCCTAATTTCTCATCTACAAGAACCTCGAACACCGTTCCCCTCTTTACTTTTATGCTATCTAATTCTTGCTTTTTCCTTTACGCAAGTTTCCTCTATTATTCCCTCACCCACCTTCCACCTTCAAAAATTGTAGTCAATTCACTCAAGACCGGTGACACCTTGAGTGTGACAAAAATGTCGCATATAAAAACTGGAATTAATACTTCCATGAAAACATGCTCTGATGAACCGGTGCACTTGTAGTCCATCAAGCTATTTTTGGGGGCCGTTGCTGGGGAGCTAAGTGCTAAGTGTTTTTTCTTGACATAAGTGATTGTTGACACCATCCATGATCTCCATTGAAGATAGAGGTACCACTCGATCTAGAAAAACTTATTTACCTCCGTATATTGACTGTATTACAACTAAAAGATGCCTAGAATTTATTGAAAGATTCTCTAACTCATGTACTATAGACGTGAACAGTTTGATTCCTTTGATGGTAGACTTAACCATTTCCCAAGGGGCGAAGAGCCTGAGCTACCATTGGGAGAATATGGGAATCCATCTAGGCACTTAAGAAAAATGCCTATTGTTTCTGCTGAACATGAAGGCCAGGAATTTGAAATATAACCTAAGCTAATTTATATGATGAAAGTAATTTCTTTCATCGGAAAAGAAGAGGAAGATCCTAGTGATGACTTGATGAAGGTCTATGACCTTTGTGCTACTCTTAAACCAGCAAGTTTACCAATAGAGTTTGTGCTCCTTGAACTTTTTCGCTGGTCTATGAAAGATAATGCTTTTACTTAGTTACAATCATTACCTAATCACACTATAAAAAGTTGGAAAGATTGCATCTGAGAGTTTATGCATAAATATTGCTCATTCACTAAAATCATGCAGATTAAACGTACCATTACAAACTTTCTTCAAACAGTTGGAGAAAACATTTCTCAAGCATGGAATAGATTTTATGCAATGATTATGAAAGTCCCGCATCATGGTTTCCATGATCATTTAATTATCCAATATTTTTATAATGGGCTTAATGATGATACAAAAGAAATGCTTGACTTATCTTCAGGGGAGCTATTTGCAACTTAATGCTACCAGAATGTGTAAAGATTTTCGAGGTAAGATCCTTCGATGATGAACAATACAATCATGTTGAGGATGTTTAACCACGAAAAGGT